>CM053783.1:278764666-279399666 GCA_028749045.1 Cupressus sempervirens
TTTGATGAATCCAAAGAAGTATTGGTGAAAGCTAATAATCCATAAATTTCTTATAAAGTTTTAGAAGAGTAGTATTTTGATGCATCTAATGGAGAATTGAAGTCAACAATTGTTTATGACTCATCCTATTTGAATTAAGCATTTCTAGTAGAAGTAGAGCATCAGCTGATTGAAATTGATCTTAGAAAGTGAACTAAAAGTCATGCAGTCAATAAAAGGTAGAAGATATAGTGAAAAAGTTATGGTTAAGTGCGCAAGCATTTTTCTGATCATCATAAGTTGTACAAAAGAAATCAATCTTATGGGAAACTAGAAATGTATTGCAAAAATAAAGTAGATATGCATTTATTGCAAAGTTAAATTTGAAATAATTTAAGGATAGAAAGCTAGATTTTTAGTACCATTTGTTTGTGTAAAGAATTTGAAGCTTTTGTGAGTGATTTGATAGGGAATTAAGAAGCAAAATAAAGTGTCTAATGTATGAAGTTGAAGAAGCCCTAATATATGATAATCAAGGTATTTTATGAAGCTTTTAGTTGGAATTTTCAGCATAGTCAGTTAACATAATGGAAAGCCAATCAATATTTGATTATAGTGAGAGGCCAAGGTCTAAGTTTAAGAAGCACCCATTTGATTCTTTAATTGATGATCCTTTGGGAGTGTTTTCACAAATCCCACCTAATGTACTTCATGTAGAAGATGTTAGAATCTACATTCGCTATAAATTTGGGAGTATTAGAGATGAAGACATTCATAAGGATTTAGGTATTATGTGTAATGAAAAGCTAACCTTGAAACATAAGTATGCATACTTGAATGAGTTGAATTTGATCAAGTATATGTTTTGTATGGCATTTGACAAGCATGAATGGAGTAGGATTATCTTGAGTAGAGTACATGAAGAGATGTTTTGGGTAGTTGATATACATTTTTTGATTGATAATGACCTAATTCATAAGGTTATTGGACTAAGAAATGAAGGTTTTAATCTAGTAAATGACAAAAACATCAGGAAAATTGTTGAAACAAATCTGAAGACCAAATTTGATGGAAGAAATGTGAAGCTTGATCTAATTAAGGATACTAGAGTTAGAGTGTTGAGAAAGATTATTGGATACAAGCTTAATCAAAGTTCAAGGATAAATTTTGTGCCAACAAGATTATTACATGAAACATATGTGATAGTTGTTGAAAAGAAAAAGGTGAACATTTGCAAGATTGTTAGAGTGCAATTGTTAGACAACATTGAAAAGTTAAAGAAACCTAAGAATAATTTTTTTAGATTTGAGTCTTTACTAACCCATTTATTTTTCCATGCAACCAAGCAATTTCCCGATATGAAAAGTTGGAATAGTGATGAATACACCATGAAGTTGGTCAATTAGTGTTACAAGGAAAAATTTGAACATGTCATGGATAAGGACATTGACAAAATAATGAAGGACTTTCAATTGAAAATGAAGTAGAGATATAGAATTCCTCCTGATTTGGTAGAGAAATACAAGGAAAATGTTTTATTATGGTAGAAACCAATACAACTTGTATGGAGGTAGTATATAAAAGAGTTAAATTCATAGAACCTATGGGCTATGAAATTGGTGAAGAACTCATTGAAGGTTATGCCAAGTTTATACTTCAATCAAAAATGGATACTGAATGCTCTAGATGAGGAACTTATGAATAAAAGATGAAGGATGTTTACTTTGAACTTCATAGCAAGGAAATCTAGAAGAATTTTGAGAAAAGGATAGAATCTATTCTCAAGGAATTAGGAATGACAAGGTAGTAATTTGATGAGATTGAGGGTATAACCTTGGAAATGAAGGCTAGCAGTGAAATAGAGGTATTGGAAACTACTCCTATTACCATATTAGTACCTTCAAAGGGAGTGTCAATAGCAAGATCTACTTCACATATTCTTACTACACCCTATGTCGTAGTTGCACAAGTGCAATGTATCATGGAATAGTCTAGATAGAAGAAGAAACATGATGAAGATGTGGTAGTTATTGTATATGAGCAATGTTAGTATGCTAATAGAAACCAAATTTAAATAAAGCTTCTACAAACTAAACAAAATTCATAAACTTCAAGATAGACTAAGATGAGCTCTCAATTGAGAATATGAGCCATTAATGGACTCTCTCAATAAGAAGCTCTCTTGTTGAGTAGCTTTATCTAAATGGATAGGATGTATGCTCAATATGCTTCCAAAGGCTTCAATGGATGATTGTGGATTTTTGGTGTGGATAGATGGCTTTACTATGGATTTGGCTCTCAAAATAGCATTATAACTTTACTTCATGGATTGTGTTAAAATGGCTTGGGAGAGGATTCAATTTATAGGCAAGAGGCTTGAGGGATTGAGGGCTAAGATGCAAGGATGGGAAAAAGCTCATGGAGGGCTCAGATTGCATGAGAGGAGAGCACATGGATTGTGCTTCCTTATAGCCAATCAAGGAGTGACACATGTCACATGGTGAGAGGATGGAGGAAAGGGGAAGGATGAGTCAACAAAGGAGGCTCAAGAGATAAAATCTTCATAAAGACCCTCATAATGACTTGTAAGAGCAATAAAAGGGCTTGTAAGAGTCATTTATGGCCTAGTGGACTTCATAAAGTTTTATGGTTGAGATATTTTGAGGGTGATGAGAGAAATTTCGACTTGGACTTGATTAAGAAGGTTTTAAGCTTGTTTAGGCTTGTGCAAATGATTAGAGGATGGATTAGGATGGTTTAGGATTAGCTTAGGGATAGGCAAGTGGATGGCATTTAATGAGGGTGGGTGAAGGAGGAGATATTTGTTAACTTTGGCTTGGGTTAGTAAGTTTTAACCCATGTTTAGGGAATGTGACAAGGTTAGGAGGGGATTAGGATTAGGTTTAAAGACATCTTCTAGAAGAGTCTAGATTTTGGATGAGGATAAAGACTTTCTAGAATAGTCTAGAATTTCCTAGGATGAGGATAAATTAGATTTTTAGGAAATAAATAAACTTTTATTTATTTCAAGGGTTTGGGTTGAGGAGATATTTATTAAAACTTTTTTAATAAACATGAGGATTAATATTTAATTTTAATTAAATATTTTGAGTTGGGGTTAGGGGTAGGAAATGATGAGATTAGCCTTTAATCGAAATTAAAGAAGGATTAGAAGATTTTGGAAGAGATTATTGGTCATAAGGAAATTGGCCAAGTTTTGGGCAAAAAATAAATTTTTTATTTATTTTAGGATTTTTGGTCAATTTATTAATTAAATAATTAATAAATAAGGAAATAATGTTTAAATAAGATTTAAACATTTTTGGGAGGGATTCCTTAATTAAATATTTTTAATTAAGATAAAGGGATTTAATGGCATGAAAATTAATTAATTAATTAATAAATGATGATGTCATCAGGACTTTTTCATAAAATAAAAATACTTTATTTTCTAAAGGTTTTTAGGTGTCTACATTTTGCCCCTCTTTGATGTGATGCCGCAAGTGGCATGGCATCAAAGATAAAAAAATAAGATGCCCAAGGCTAGAGCAGAAGAGGAGAGAATGGACTGTGAGATGCCCCCTCAAGAAGGTAGCGAGGAGAGAAAGTGAGGCTCGATGGCTTCTTGAAAAGTACAAGAATTCGAGATGAGCAAGGAGACTCAGATTGGCAAAGAGAAGGGGCTGAATTAGCTAAAACTCTCACTATGGGAGAATGATAAAGGAGAATCAGATGCACAAGAGGAAGCAAGCTTAAGACCTTAGGGAAGGTGGAGGATGAAGGAGCGGAGCGCTATAAAAAGGAGTCCAGGATAGGGAGATGGATGAGGGGATTAAAAAGCTGATGCAACAGGATTTCAAAGAGTTGGATTGGTGGAAGATGGGTTTCGGAGATCCCTAGGACTAGGATTGTGGATCTCGAAAGATGAGGCTTGGTGGATTGATTTGGATTGGTGGATCCCTAAGACTAGGATTGTGGATCCCTAAAGCTAAGAGTGATGAGTGATTCAAAGAGATACTGATGCATAAGCTGGGGTAGGAGAGACGGATGCTGGATATGGATGGGGGATAATGGAGATGAAGGAAAACCATTGAAACTTTTTGAGCGGGGGGATACTTCAAAGAGAAGTACCACCATGTAGTTGAGCACTAGATTTGCTATAGGACTATTGGTTAATTGCCAAGGTTACCAAGAACATCAAGGCCTTTTCACCAACTATCCAGAGGACTAACAGACTGACTTAAAACAAACACACAAGGATTGCCCCAGCATCACACATGAATCTCGAAAGAATCAGAGTGGAACCGACACTGGGTAACCCACAAGCAGAAAAGAAAAACAAACAAAAGACATTATCAAGACCTTACGCTCTGATTGCCCCATTCGTAGGGTACCATGATATGGAAGATGATGGCAACCTTGAGGAGGGAACAAGGAGATTCTTGGAAAAGATATTTCAAGACCCAACAGGGAAGAGTCCAAATCAAAAGAAAGCGAAAAACCAAAAGAGAACTATTTGCCAACGAGATGGGTAGGACGAGTTACTAACGGACCAAGATCAGACATGAGGAAAGCTATATCCTACAAGGATCTATTGGAGAGCACCTAATCTGGTGGATCTAGATGAGTGATGCGTCTGGCAAGCTGAACTAAGAAGGATAACACTTTGGTGACAGGAGATCTAGCTAAAGGATGCATTGGAATAGCTAACCAAGATGTGCGATGGGTGCAAGATGCTGATCAAGGACGAATTGACATGAACACTGGATAGATACAATGGTACTAAGCTAAAGAGGATGTACAAGCTGACAGACCAAGATATTTACAAGCTAAAGCTAACCAAGATAGTTACAAGCAGGCAAAAGCTCAGGATGATAGGATAGCGGGATGGTTCGATGTTGTGCAAGATGCGAAAGCTAAGGATGAGTTGATAGCATAAGATATGGATTTGGCAGGATGCATCCAATGATGATGAGAAATTTTGTGACCAAGGATAGCTAGAGGAGCAGGATGAGATGGCTGGATAGGATGGTAGATAGCTAGGATTATGATGGATATAAAGCGATGACATTGGGTTTGCATGAGGATAGCCTAGAGCTAGATACCAATGACAAGGGAGGATGGAAAAGACAAGATCTCCAAGGAATATAGTGCCCCCAATCAGAAGATAACATGCGGAAGGAGGTCTTATGATGGATGTGATAGGATTGAAGCTAGGATGGAAAAAGTTGAAGGGGCTAGGGAGATGGATGATAGCTGAGATGATTGGTTGAAGCTGCATAAGATTAGTGGATAGTGTGAGATGGAAGCTGGAGGATGGAGGATAGGTGGATATATTGGAAGATGGAGTTGGATGTCAAGAGATGACCAAAAGCATGAGGGTGATAGGCTAAGCTGGGGATGGCGAGATTACGCATGACGCTTGTTTGCCAAGTTTTCATCATGGTACTTGTCCAAGGCGCTTGAATTGCCAAGTTTTCACCAGTGGACGCTTTATTTTTCTTTTCTTTTTTGACTTTTTGACTTTGGACTTAGCTGGAATGATTTTGGCTTTCTTCAGCTATTTTGGCTTTTTTGGGATTTTTCACTGGCTGTTGGAATGTTCAATTTTGTTGCTAGCTGTTGGTACACCGGATGTGTGATTTATGCAATAGATTGAATTAGATGGGATTGATGGTAGGAGATGGAGGGATGAAAATGCTGGAAAGGAGCATGAGATGGGGATGCTTGCAAGAGCAACATTGGCACATGTTGGAACGGGTGTGAAAAGAGCATATGGGGGATAGATGGTAGATGCGAGCATGATGGAGGATTTGTGGAAGCATGCTTGGGGATATAGGCACCCAAGATGGAGTTAGGAGATGGGGGACATGAGTCACTAGATGGGGGATTAGCAATGGTGGATGCCATTATGCATTGGGTTTCAACTTTTTTCTTGGGGATCCACATGGTTTTGGATTTTCTTTTCTTAGGCTTTTGCATTGTTTTGCATTCTTTGATTGGATTTTGCCTTTTTGGAGTATGTCTTTTAGAATAGACATATGATTGCCTAGGATGTGGATTTTTAGCTTTATGCATTTTGAAGTTGGCATTTACATTGCTGTCGTAAGCTTTCGGAAGATGGTTAGGAGAAGCTTTGTGAGATGGAGAGGATATGAAAGAGCATGTAGGGGGATGATGATGGATGATGTGCCCTGATATGTGCCTTTTTTGATCTTGCATAGAAATGGATGGAATAGGATTTTTATGATGGCTGATAGGAGGATGGAGGATGGTAGATTTTGGGACATAGGGACCCAAAATGGATTTAGCAGATGAAGGGGGGATATGGTAGGTTGTTTTGGGTTGCAAAGATGGTGGAGGGGGGATGACATAAGATTTCTTGAAGGAGTGATGGGAGGCTGGCATGGTGGGCTTGGAGATAGGCTTGGTTTGGGGGTGTGGTGTACCGACACCTTTAGATGGTGAGCCTTTGGATACATATCCAAGACCATGAAATCCTAGAATTTTTTGTGCAATAATAGGCTCTCTGATTCCTTGCTCTTGTGGTCCTAAACCTTGACCTTGATAATGCCATCGATTGAGCATTTGAACAAGCTGAGGAAACTTTTTGCTTGCAAAAAATGGTAGAAGTGATTTATTAGGTGTATTGCAATGGGGAGATACTATTTTTAATTCTTCTGCTGAGAGAGGGCCACCGTGGATGAATGTAAGTGAACCAAGAGGGTAGATTATAGATGGTGGAATAGCTTGGATAGGTGGTAAGATGGAAGCATGGAGTGGGGGAGATGGAAGGAGAGGATCTTGATGTAGCTGGTGGGATGACAAGATATCTTGTAGTGGAGGAGATATGGCTTGAGGTTTTGGAGATGGAGGAGATGGTGACTGCACTATGGATGGAAGACATGGTACGATGATATCTTCATTTATGCTTTGGGGGATGTCAACATGCTTTTGGGCAAGATCTTGATAGGATTGGTTTGGAGTGGATGGTGCGATAGGAGGTGAAGGGATGGATTCTTCAAAGGTAGCAGATGGATAGATGGGAGATTCAGTAGTGGAGATGGGTGAGTAGAAGATGGATGCATAAGGGTCATTACAAGAGATTTGGGAAATGCTTGGAGGCGATGTGGATAGGATTTGGAGGGATTTGATAGGTGGTGGGATTTTGATGCTTGTAGGAAGTGGAAGGATTTTAAGAAATTTGATGGATGGTATGGGGATGATAGCTATGGGAGATGGAGGTGATATTATAGATGGGGAAGCTTCATCACTGACTACTTCACATGGTTGGATTAGATGACATGGCTTATCGACTATTGGAGGCAAATTTTCTTGTATTTCCTCTAGGAGATTCCTTGGAGACTCATGTGTCGAAGGTGGAGATGGATTTACAGGAATAGCTAGTGTGATGGGGGTGGAAGATTGGAATCTTGGTTGATGGGGTGATGGAGGGGAAGCTAGAATATCAGATGGCATGACTAGATAGTTTGGAATAACTCTTGGATTTTGGGGGATGCTTGGGGGAATGTTTCTAAGGCTTTCAATATACCCGTCATAGTCAACAAGATTTTCATCATCATTGGAATAGGAGGTGGCGGGAGCAAGGACAATGCGACCAAACACATCATGATAGGATTGGTACTTCATGCTTTGATGATGAGTTTGATGGGGATGGGGTCTTGCATATGGATGAACACGGAAGCTCATGGTTGGATTTGGATTAAGCACAGATTTTGGATTGGCTGATGAAAGATTTCCTAGGGAGAGTCAAAGCTGTATGACAGACCTAACGAGGATTGGCTGGAGATTTTTGGCTTTCTTGTGGGTGGAAGACTTCAAGGGTATGCTATCAAAAAGTGAGAGTTTTGCTTTCCTATGTGTAGGATTCGTGGTGATTGTGTCAACCTAAGGATAGACTAGTGATCCTATGGCATGACATGAGATTGACCACTTGTGGATCCCAACCTTTAGCTCAAGGTGATGAGGGATAACAAGTGACAAAGCTAGATTACCCTAGACAAAGCTCTGTCAAAGGGATAACCTTGGTGAGGCTGGTGGATTGGTTGGATTGATTGGATAGCAAATTCTAGCAGAATGACAACAACTCTCTAAAGGATTGGGTGTGATTTTGGATTGGGTTGCTAGCTGGCTGGGGGGGAATGATTTGGAGAGACTTTGGATTTGGGATTTTTCTAAAGCAAGGAACTAGATAGATTCGGTTGCAGCAGGGGAGCTTGGATGATTTTCTGATAAGGCAGTGACTATGCTAAGTATGCCTTGAGTTGGGAGATTTTTTCTTTTCTAGGATTTTGACCAAAGTTGGCAAACATTCATTCAAAAGCTATGAACAAACAAGCAGACAAAATTTTGGAGCAAGCATGTCAAACACACCAACATCCTAGGAAGCTTTCTACAAGGATGAAATTTGTTATAGCTAGGGAGTCCTCGATATACACAAGGTACGTGAGGCCCAAATTTGTAGATGAAACCAAAAAGATGTCACACAGTCGAGAGGAGTGGTAACCCACTTCTCCTCTTTCACTTCTCAAGGGTATAAAGTTCCTTGAGGCTTAGCCCGAGTGACAAAATCTTGATTCCAAGAGAGGTGTCTTTGGATTCACCTCCCGATTTTTATACTCCGCCGGAACGCTGGAGTTGAGGTCATCCCAAGGGGTGATGAAATCCCCAAGTAGGCCTCCTAAAAAGTGTAAAACAAGACCACATACATGATCTTGGGCTTTAAAAGACACGCGTTTATTCCAATTGATGATTTAGATTTTGTAAGCTATGATTGAAGACACTTGTGATTATGGCATACAATGTTCATTCCAATTTAACAACATCGTCAGCATAATGAAAGTCGAGAGATCGTCAACATAAGAAATGCGAGCGTCATTGAAAATTCGTCCAAACCATGCAATGTTCATTGATTGTTAGGCATTCAAGATTGAGTGTGAGTTTTTTTTTAAGCCCAAAACAAAGATGTGTGAAACTCGATTGCCAAGCGCGCGCCCGGAGGCCCTCCACATCAAGATTTGTCCAATTTTTATGCCCAAATGAAGTGTGAGCAAGATTAATGTGCATTCAAAGAATTTTCTAACTTAGAAAAACCACTAAAAACCCAAGTGAGTGGAGTTTGATTTGCGTGGAGCACTTAACACCCTCTTAGGTGGACCCATCCCCATAGATGACGCTAAGATTGCAACCAATGGTTAAATTGATGGGTGATTAAAGAGGGTGAGTCCAACTACAAACTTACTCAAAGTGTCTTTATTAGTCTTTATTAGTTGTTATAGCATCTACATAGAGGAAATCTAAAAGATTGGTGAAAGTAAAGCAAGAACCTACACCATCCCCTAGGAAGAGAACCAAAAAAACCAACAATGGTCTAGGTAAGAGAAGGTAAATGCTGCAAATTAGTGAGTCTAATGATTCTAAGGAAGAGATTGAGGAAAAAGTCATGGAATAGGCAGTTGGTGAAGGTAGAACATCAACTAGTAAAAAAGCCTGGAAACATAAGGTTGAAAATTTGAATATGTAGATTATTGAGAATGATAATTTTGTTTAGTTAAATAAATATTATAGTGTGTACAGTAACATGGATAGAAGGTAGTTAGAAAATACTATAGTGAGGAACATGATTTTGAGAAATAAAAGATTTGATAGTACTCAGAATAAAATTCTTGAAGACTTGTACAATAGATTACTAAACAAGAAGAGAAGAGTAGTAGAGGAAGATACAAAATTCAGAGAAAATGTGATCAAGAAATTGTCTAATGTTAGCACCGATGAGGGTACATAAATAATTTTGACAAGTATTGAGCCTTTTTTGAGGAACAAGAGAAGAGAAATTCTTCTTATGGGAGGAAATTATGAAGAGCTAAACAAGGAAATTGAGGGAGCCATAGTCAATTATATGACTTCTATGTCAAAAGCCACTAAGGAGAGTGTGTAGTTAGAGAAAGAAAGCCTAGTGTATGTTGCAGCCAGTACACCTATTGATGTTCAAGAAGAGGCTAAGGAAATTTAGAGAATTGACTCACATCCACATATAGTTATTGGGACTAAATCCATGCAAGCGGATAGTAGTCACTAATAGTAGATGATAAAGAAAATCATTTTGCAGAATATAGGACCAACATTGTTGGCAACATCACAACCTACTCTAGTTTTGATGATGAGGATGATGTGGAAGAAGAGAAAAGAAGTGAAGAAAAGAAGAAGATAGAGGAACATGAAAGAAATAAATAAGAAATAACTTGAATAAAGAAAAAATGAAGATCATTGAACTACATCAAAAATAGAAGGTTGTAATGCAAGAATCAACATTCTTTCCCTATATGAGACATGTAGAGATAAAGTCAAGGAGGATAGACTTTTAGCATGAATTTGATATACCCTATGTTGCACCAGTAATTACTTTTACACAATTAGTTACACCCTCTCCATCAGCTACCCCAGCAACAATAGTGACTACATTGCTAGTAGTATTTGATGATGATGATGATGACTAGAAGGTTCTGATGAATTATTTAAGCAAATTGTAGGAGAATAACAAGTCTATTAAGACTTTAGAGAGAAATTTGGAAGAAGTTAAATAGATAGAATGCAAATGACAGTACAGACCACTATTGCAAAACCTAACATTCAAAAGAAGGCTAAGGAAATGATAATATCTTTTGATGTAGAGCTCATCACTTTGTCAAATATAGCTTCAGTGCAAGCTCAGACTAAGCATGATACATCACTATTTGACACAATATGTACAATGTCAAAATGACTTGTAGAATTTGAATATTTACATTAAAGAGATGAGGAAGAGCATAGATGAAGGAAATAGATTGTATGGACAATGTGAAATGTTATACAATCACCTATCAAAATTTGATAACTAGATCAAAGGAACAATGAGTGAGCATCAAACACTCACTATCAAATTACAACTAGATGTGAGTGTTGAGGACATTGAAGGAAATTGAGAAAGTTTACAATACTATTAGAGGCATTGACTCTACAAAAGAAGAAGGTAATAAAGAGATTCTCTATCCTTAGATAATTTTTATCTCCTCATGTTATTATTTTGTAGAGGCGATTGATGGAGTATCTTATAATTAAGGCATCCCATGATAAATTAACCTATTCAGACTTGAGCATAGTTGAAATTTCATCTGTTGGATACAATTGTTAATTGTGTATTGTCTTTGATGTTACACAAATGTCATATCAGTCATCAAATAGAGTCTACCAAGCTCAAATGATCAGCAAAGCAATTTACAGTGTCTACCAAATGTTCTTGAACATTACACAGTAACGTTAGTTCATACTGAGCTCACTCGAGCATCAAAGAATTGTGTGGCAAAAAGTTAGTGTTAACCAAGCTCCCAAGGTTAACGAAGAAAATTTAATGCCTACCGAGCTCACTCAGGCATCAAAGGATTTTTGTAGCAGAAAGTTAGTGTTAACCGAGCTCCCAAGGTTAATGAAGAAAAGTTAATGTCTACCAAGCTCACTCAGTCATCAAAGGAAATGTGGCAGAAAGTTAACTTCTACCGAGCTCACAAGGTCAAAAAGGAAGGTCAGTGCCAACCAAGTTCACTCGGTCTCCAAAGGATTTTTGAAGGGTTTGTAGTGTTTACCAAGCTTCACTTGGTTAACACTAGAAAACCATTCTGGAGAAGTGGTTACTAAGCTGGGTCGGCCAACAAAGGATTTTATTGTTTTCATATTAAGTTCAATTGTTTCATGCAATAAATGTAGCCGACTAATATAATGACTTTTTTAGTTGTTGTAACTTATATTTGAGTCGACTTGATAATCTGAAAGGTATATATATAGATGTTCAAGTTGGGAATTTAAGTGTGTGTGAATATATGGATGAGGATGGAATAAGTGAATATTGAGTGAATTCTGATGAAGGGTTAGATATCTTGGAGGAGTTGCAAAGTTGTATTTGACCAGTAAGGATCCAGTAAAGCAAAATAGAGATCTGTAATCAGCAAAAGATAAGTTACATATCATTCAGGTCACTTCATAGTTGCATTCTGATCATTGTAACAGTGAATTTAGAATCTCTTTATAGAGTTGGTTTAATAGCCATTTTGTAAATCCTCTAACAAGGTGACAGTTCAGTTGAATTGTTCTAAAGACCTCTAACTAGGCCACTCCTAATAGGGTGATTAAATCCTCTAACAAGGTCACACCTAACAGTGTGTATTTTAACCTTTAACAAGGTTGGCTCTTAACAGGGCTCACTTCAAAAGAGTGAAAATTGGTGACTAGTTACTTGGTGGTTTTTCCCATATTGGATTTCCACATTAAATCTGGTGTCTCTTGTGTTCATTTATTTAACATTTGCATGCATATTAATAACTATGAATGCTAGATAATTAGTAACTAGTTAACCTACCAAGTCACAATATTCTTGCAATATATACCGAGTATCAGCAGTAAGTAAGCATTATAGACATCTAAGGGATTTTTGGAATTGTTTTTGTGGTAACTGATTTACCCCTCCCCTCTCATTTACTTCATCTATATTTCCAATAGCATCATATGCATTATGTGCACTAATTAGTATATTAGATATAGTCAAAGACAATAAGAGAAAGGAACTTGAAAAAATAAGTGATGTAGGCTGCTCCCCTTAATACCATAAACTCATAACAGAAACATAGAAACAACACAAAATATGAGAACAAAACATGGACTTCTTATTTGCACCGCAAAGCAGAATTATTGAATTCATAAGTACAATATGCTAACCCACATGGGTGCCTTCAGTACAATAATTTGCAAGACAAGTTATGAACTATCACCTAGAGTTGTCTTAGACAATGTTCAGGTCTTTCATAAATAGATAATTTTATGCCACCTGAGAAGGTTTCGGATGCTCAAACTTAATACCTAGCTCTGATAGATCCTAACAATACACATAGAGTCGGCCAAATACATCTTTGACAAATTATTTTAGAAATTTTGGTAGCCCAACTTTTGAAGGCCATAACTCATGAAATGTTGCTCCAATTAACCACTATAGCCACTTTTTAGAAATGCCAACTCCTGATCTACAAGCTTGAAACCACACTAGCACCCTTCCTTCGAGGTTTCTGACCTCATTCAATAAATCTAAGGCATCCAACAGTGAGCTTGAGGATTTTTTTGCAAATTTTTCCACCGAAAATCTATAATAACTTCTCTAATACTTAAGCTGGAGCAATGAGATTTTTATGGTAGTCTTATATCTCTTAAATGAACCTTCGTGTAGAAAATGAGAAGATTTCAAGCTCATATGAAAACTTAGTAAAAATGGTAAATTTCCATAAATAGTAACCACCCTGTCTCCTAGCCCTTATTAAAATAGAAAAGACTGAATAATATTTTTGGGTGATGCAAGATTTCCCTTACACCCAAGATGCTCCTACATCAATAAGACTTGGTTTTGCATATAATATATCCAAGATTTCAAGTTGAACAAGGAATTGTAACATAATTTTGTTTTGTACATATTCTGACACCTTTTTATTGATGTCAAAGGGGGATAAGATGTAAATGTAAAGGAATGTGTGTGAGTGTGTGTGTATGTGTGAGTGTGTGTGTGTGTGTGTGTGTGTGTGTGTGTGTGTGTGTGTGTGTGTGTGTGTGTGCGCGCGTGCGTGCGCACACGCGCGCATGCGTGTGTGTGTGTGTGTGTGTGAGTGTTTGTATGCACATACGTGTATGCATGCATATGTGTGTGTAAGGGGGAACTCACCTATCATCTATGTATATAGGAAATCATTGTAAGAGGAGTGATAAGGACTATAATGACCCATCAAGACATGAATAGAATCTTTAAGTTTTGAAGGTTAGTTTTGAGTAATTACTTGTTATATTTATTGTTTTTTTTCATGACATTCTTTTGGGACTTGTCCATTTTTCCCAAATGTTGCCATCAATGCCAAGGGGGTAGATTGTTGGCAATATGGCTAGATAGATGAGGAAGTGATGTCATTTATGGAAAAAAACATATTTTGGTATTTCATTGTGAAATTAGAGACAAAAAATATGTCAAAGTATTGGACAATTTGCAACAACATAGAGAGAGATTCAATATGTATGGGTGATAGAGTTCAAGTTATCTCATGCATAGTTAAAAACTACTAGAAAATGGATTCATGATGATTTATGTCAATGCATAGATTTGTACAAACAATATGGTGATAGTTATAGAGGAATTAGTAGTACAGATAATTAACACAACAAAATAAAGCACGATAGTAAAATTGATTATACATCTTAAGGAATTATTTTTATAACAAAATAATTACTTATCCATGATGGGATGACATCCTAGATGTTAACCCTGAGTCATTTTTATATTAGCCAAGCATATGGAAGCTTTAAGGCCAACTAATCAAGAGTCTTGATAGTTTGCAAGGTATAAGTAAAGATCACATCTTGCACAGCTAATGAATAGTGAAGATGTGATGTGAACTATTGTGAAGAAAGTTTATATGATATGTGAGCTTTTTATGATGCAAGATCTAGTGTATGATTAGAAGATTTGCAAAGTGCAGTAGTGACACAATATTGTATGTATATCTATACTTATGAAGAAACTTATTTCTATATTTCATGTTAGGGAAGTGTGTTCTTCTTGCATACATTTTAATTGTTCTACCAACTCCTAATAGGGTTAAAGAAGCTCCTAACATGGTTGATACAACTTCTAATAGGGTTCATGCTTTTAACTAGGTCTATTCCTTTAACAAGGACTCAAGATAGTATATGTACTTGATAGACTCCTTAAAATGGTTCTTTTGTTTAGTGGATCATCTTGTGGGTATCATCCCCACATAGGTTTTCTTTTGGCTAGGGTTTCCCTAGTTAACAAATAATGGTGTTATGAGTTCTCTATGTGTATGGTTTTATTTACTGTTCAAAATTATTAGTTTGGCTTTATATGAAAGTTATAAAGTAATTAGCAATATTCAGTTGCGGGAAAATTTATGTAGATTACTGATTCATCCCCCCCCCCCCCTTCCTTCTTAGTATAATCTATTTCTAATAGTATGCATTATCACATTTGATCTTTTCATTCAGCATTATAGAACCTTTTTCCTTTCACAAGACATGGAGCATCATTTCCAAGTTTAACATATCCACCATCCTAATGTTGAAGATTTTAAAATTTATCAATGTCACTAGTCATATCATGAGTACAACCACTATCAATAATAAATTAATCAATTTTACTTATTGTTGTGGTTCATAATGCACACCCCATTTCTCTTAAGAAATGGAGACTCCCTAGTAAATTTTCTCTTTTCTAGACCCCTAGTTCGGGTTTGAGTATTTTTAGGGATCTAGTCTATCCTAGTCCTCTTCTTGAGAAACCTAGATCTTGAGAATTGAGATTTTTTAGAGAAAATGTGATTAGAATGTGTTAAGGGGTGCACTAGCACAGCCCTCAAGGTGTGCTAGTGCACTGAGTACTCTAGTGTGGAGCACTTTCTCTTGGAAGTGCATAGGTGTTCACCTCCAAGAGGTGTACTCCATCCTGAGCCTATAAAAGCTCAGGATCCCCCTCCCCCTTATGAATTTTCTTCTTCAAGAACTTCACTAGCACACCTTTGTACCTATAGAGGTGCACTATCTTTAGACGTACACATGCACACACCAAGTTAGAAAACAATAAAGGTGCACACCTATTTCACAAACCTAAAAAGAGCAAAACAACTAAACAACTTTTGTAAGGTGCACATATGTTCACCTTACAAAACTTTGATCTTAAAGGCATTATGAAAATGGTGTATAGTTGTGCACCTCTCCAAGGTGTACAATTGCACACCATTTTTTCTTTGAAAAGCTAAGTTATCCACCAAAGGAAAGGGTAAACACATGTGCACTCCTCAAGGTATGCATGTGCACATCATATTGTTTTTACACTTAGAAATCCTTAAATAATAAGGGTGCATATATGCGCACCCCACAAGGTGTGCATGTGCACACTCTTAATTATAAAAGCTTGCATATAGAAAGGGCGCACCTAGTGCACCTTCAAGTTGTGCAAGGCATGCCAAAAACTTATATACCAGAGTGAAAAGAGAGGTTTTTAGGTGTTTTATGGGTTTTTAGAGTTCCAGGTCAAATTTTTTAGTGATTAGGGTTTGTTTAGGATTGTATTTTCCACTTTCTAGACTATTGTATTTCTATCTTGTGTAGATAAAATGGCTTCCTCCTCATCCTCGTGGTGAAGATTGCTCCAAAACTGATGGTCTTTAAGTTTCAAGGTGTCCAACTAAAATCAAACTTCTAGGATGCACATTTAGAGATTTGGGACATTGAGTTAGGTCATATTGAGTGGAATGCATTCTTAGTACTTTACAACAAGAAAAATGAAAGATCCCCAATGATTTTTGCACTTATTAGATCATGATTGGTAAACTCTACTTCACACTCTTTATTAGTACAATCTTCATAATTGATTATGGCCTTAGTGGAGAATTATGTGTTGGAAGAGAGAATGGTGAAAATCATAACAAGAGAGATCATCTCAGATCTAAGACCAAAGAACATCAAGAAAGTATTCCATCTTCTAAGGGTAGATCAATACATTAGGTTGACTTATCATCAAGTAGAATGGTGGTACAGGGATCATGAATAAGAAGAAAAGATGGAAAAGTTTACATGACTAGAGGGTATATGAAGGATGATATTGGATATTCCATTGTGCTTTTGAGTAGGATCTTGGGTCTACCAGCAGGAGGGCACTTGAACATTTGGAGGGTACATTTCCTCAAGACCATCAGAATGACAAAGATGCCAATTGATTGGGCGACAATACTTAGTCAGAATCTAGATGAACATTTGGTAGTAGTTAAAACTGACCCTAGATTCTATATGACTTCATATTTGGTATATTTGTTAGTAGCAAGGATTACAAACTACCTAGAGTTATTTAAGAGGGGAACCATGCAAGATGTTGATGTGTGGCCTTATGTGGTATACCCCCAATTAGTAAAGAAGAAGTTGTCAGATCAAAGTAAAGAATACAAGATAGTGAATGATGCTTTCATTTGATTTATTGAAGGTATGCCTATTACATCCAATTCAAGACATTCACCTACTTAAGGGTAGCATATACAACTATAAATCCTAAGAAGCTCCCTAGGTATCCATGTGATTGACTCATTTTTCTAGAGATTGCACAAAAAATCTCATCTACATATGATAGAGTAAGGAAGCAACATAAGAAGACCTATGTATAGCTCATCACCATAGGTCTATTTGTTGTCAAGAAGAAGTAGGATATCATGACTTTTGAGTCAGAATGGGATCAACATCCCTTGGGGGTTATAATTCCCCTCATCCATGTTTTGATAATATTAACAAAGTTCAATACTTGGTAGGAAAACAATTTAAACACTAGGATGTCATAGAGGATCATTGGATGATGCAGTATATGACTATGATATATAGATAATGGATTATTGTAGGATGACTCTTTATTTGGTAGGTAGTTCCCTAAGAATAAAGATCCTATTGAAGGTTTTACAATAAGACACTGTAGAGGTCTTAAATCCCTTGTATAATCAAGATAAGATATATGATCGACTGATCATGAATGCAAAAATTGATAAAGAAGAAAATGTGGATATTAATTACAAGGCAAGGCATATCATCTAGTTGACCAAGGAATAGATTAAGAAGCCATTCAATTTGGACTTGGTTCTTGAAACATCAGTCTTACAGGCCACAGCCTACCCAGCAAAGGGAAGAGGGGAAAAAGTTACTATACCAACATTCACAACCCAATCTCTAATTAGGCTGGAAATGGTATATCAACATGATAAGGAAGTTGGATACTTCAAAGTATAGAAAGGTAGGGATAAAAGGAAAAGAGTTTCTCCTCAGCAAGTTGAGCCCAAAGTTGAAGGGATTCAAGCCTAGAAGGCAACTCAAGCCCAAGAAGCCACTCAAGCTCAAGATAATCCACAATCACCACCATCAGAATAGGGATAGGGACCTAAAGAGGAAACACAAGAGGTGTCCCAAT
The DNA here is from genome assembly GCA_028749045.1 of Cupressus sempervirens. Classification (NCBI taxonomy): domain Eukaryota; kingdom Viridiplantae; phylum Streptophyta; class Pinopsida; order Cupressales; family Cupressaceae; genus Cupressus; species Cupressus sempervirens. Next base: position 278,782,686 of record CM053783.1, read on the forward strand.
AGGTTCAAGAGGAAGAAGCCTCTCAATCAACTTCTAAGGGAAAAAAGGCTAAAACTCCAATCAAAAGAACTAGAAGATAGAAAGTGCAAAGAAAGGTTATTCATATTCCTTTAGTCTATGAAACCATTCTCAAAGAAGATGAAGAGGGTGAACTTCCCTTGTGTCTAAGGACTCATTTAGCCAAGGCTATTGAGGCATAACAAAGAAGGAGTTCCACCATAACACTGCCATCTATTCCTACACAACCTACTCATGTTACAACCTTGAAGGATGAACTACAATAGTGGATTGATCAACAAGAGGACCAAGGGACTTTGTCTTTAAAATGTTAGATTTTGACTTCATGCATATAGGTACTAAACTCGTAGGTGACAAGATAAGGGATACACCAATTAATCAGCCTTTGGGAGAAGATTGGAGTCAATTGCCACCTTTTTCACAAGGACCTCTAGGTGCTCCATTATCACCAAGTCAAGATTTATCTTTCTTGGATAAAGGTTTAGCCACTCCTCTCCCTTATTTTAATGAAGCAAAAGTACAAGCTATTCAGGAAGAGGAGCCACAACAAAGACCCACCAATAAAGTATCAAAAGAGGGGAAAATATACGAAGGACCTCAAAAATTTTCTAAAGATACAGAGGTAAGGAATGTGGAATCAATAGACATAGGGATGCTTAATGTAGATCCCTCACAAAAAGAAGGGACTCTAGAGAGAAGCGATAAGGGAAATAATCTAGCAAAAAAAACCCTCTCTTCATCCAAGTATATATCTATGATGGAAACTACTCCATGATGGTTGGATAAAGAGGTGATGGTTAGGCACTAAAGGTAGTTGTGTTCTAGTGAGGATGAGGGAATGAAAGAATTAGTTGAAGCCCTCGAGAAACCCAAGTTACCTAAGGGTGATGCACATACATTGGCCTTTATTATGAAGAACTAAAATTAGGACTTATTTTCTCATATTTCCATCCTTGTAATACATGAAAATACTAAAGATTTGACTCCAAAAGATTATCAAATTCTAGAGGTCTTGTTGGGAAAGCCTACGGTGGATACTGCTAAATAGATGGTCACTGCAGGAATTAGAGAAGTATTTAACCATCTGAGAAAAGATGAGTCTAAATTATTGAGGCTCTAAAAATAGGAGCTTCTAAGAGGCTATTTACATGAAGTGGTTGGTCCTTTGGACCTTGATAATCCTGAGGTTACTCTAGGTATGACACTTGACAGGAAGGAGAAGATAGTTGTACAATTGGATCTATTTTTGAAGGCATGTTAGTTATGACAAGAAAATTTTGAGGAAAAAGACATGTAGATAATACAAGGAAACCTCAAATTGTTTCACCATATATAAAATAATGTAGACAGGCTAGTTGCAATACTCAACAAGAATTTTGGACTGATGGATGAGGTATATACCTAGGGTAAAGACCTTCAAGCATTACAATTAATAAAGGGACAAATGTATCGCATGCTCATGGATGTATATACAGGGGATAAATTAGATAAGATAGATGATTGGGTTGAGAATATTCTTGTTGGTAATAAAGTAATGGAGACAATACATGTGGAATTCATAAGCTCAAGGATCAAACCCAAGAGCAGATTTTGGAAGATGAAAAGCATTACAGCGATTTTTTCCTTGACATTTTTGAAGATGAGTCAAGGGATAAATTCCTATCTATGCAAATAGTTGTCAAATAGTTTTGAAAGACCTTTGAAGAAGCTTCGAATGATGAATATATTAGACAAGAATTCAAGATAGAGGAGGCATTGCTAGAATTGGATATAAAGTTGGAAGACTTTGCAGAGACTCGCATAGAAGTGGGTAACTACTAACAGATAGTAAAGGATAAGTATGATGCTTTGGATTTTCTGGATTAAAGTTTCAGTTTTGACACTTTAAAAATTTTGGACTTTTTGGACCTGTCACTAAGGTGCACCTCTCAAAAGGTGTGCTTCCCCAAAGGTGGTCCAATTTTTTTGAAGAATTTAGAGGTGTGCCAATAGTTAACTGTTAGTTCCAAATTTAGAGTTTTCTATGCACCCAAAACACATTCTAACAGCAATTTAACTCCTACAAACGTCCAGAGAAGGTTGAGCTTCTATTTTTGGCATCTTCAAAGACTCTTACATCATTTGACAACTTCTTTCTCCTTATGTACTACTACTTTCTTTATTTTAAGACATGTAATGGCTCATGCACCCCTTAAATGATATAAATAAGGGTGGAGTCCTACTTAGCACCTCCTAGAGAATCAAATTGTATATATTTACATTTATTTTATTAGTTTTAAGCATATGTTTACATGAAGGAATCTCTCACTCTCAACACAAATTGAAGAGATGATTGCCTATAACTTGAGGAATTAAATATGCATTCCAGGCCATTGTTTTGATGCAATAATATATGCTATTGGTGCTCTCATTCTGAGTGTAGTTATTCTTGCCGAAGTGTGTTATAGTTTTTGGATGTATGTTCATGGAATGTGATGGAGCCAATGATTTTTTTGTGTTATATTGATTGAGTGATCTTTTAATTTTGATGTTTGTTGCATGTTTACAAATTTTTTTGATGTACTTAGTTGGAGAAGAGATCACCTACTATTCATACATAGCTTTATGTCTCGCATGGGCACAATTTTTGTGGCCTTGCAATCTGATTAAAGTGAAACATTTTACAATTACTAAACTCCCATTGATGATTGCATTAGTGGAATTAAGGAAGCATTGCTCATATTTTCATTGGTTACCTACTGATCTTTTCAAAGGCTTAGCTCATAGACGTGTTGTTTCCATGGCTTATGTCCATTAGGGATTTACTTTTCCAATCATTTACTTAAACTTCTTGTTAATTTTGGTTAATTTAGAAATTCACATAGTTGCATATTTAAAATTGCATTCATGATAAATAGAAAAATAGAAAAATATATATCTTTTTGTCTGGTTACTTTGTGCGATAGCAAGTAGATTCATTAGCTTATCCTGATTGGTCAAACCAGCAAAGGCCCCTTCATGAACCCTCACATTTATCTTCTACTAAGCGAATCCCAGTAGGTCACAAGATCACCTGAAACCTTGGAGTTGATCTAGATTATCTTTTCAAGAGAGGAGTTCAAAAGGATTCCTATCGTTGAGCATCGTGCAAAATGACAGCTCAAAAATTACTTGAAAAATAAGATCCTTTTCTACTTCATACATTTTTTCTCCTTTAGAATATTCCTTTATTGCAACATATACAACTTCCTCACCTTCCTCTTGATCAACAATGTCATACTCGGTGTCTTCCTTCTTAGTTAGGTAGCAAGTATTATTTCCTTTGTCTTTGTAGTTTATATTTCCAGGATATATGTCCTCTCTTTTGTTATTCCTTTCATTCATGTCTCTATCATGACATCTAGCAGCAATTTGACCAATCTTGTTATATTAAAAGAAATCAAAAGTAGTTTACCTTTATACTTTCCTTTCCCTCTCAATATCCTCTTAGCAAGAAATGCTTCAAGATCTTCTAGGTCATCACCATTAGACTAATAAACACTATCATTCACAATTTGATGAACACTCTTTTCTTTCCTTAAACTTCCAATAGTTAGGGATGACTTGAAAGAAAATTCAACTTTAGATATCACACAATTATCAAAGTTATTCAACTCAAAAGCAGACAGTCTATCAATCACAGGGATTTTTTTAGTGGCTATTATTCACCAATTGGCTAATATGTCCCAATTGGGCTATAGAAATTGGCTAAAAAAACATTGTATACTAGTTGACCAGTTCACCTAGATTTTATAAAACACTCATATAGTGGTTGGAACATTTACCACTATTATTACGTAATTTCAGTTTGGTAGTCAGGTTCTTCGCCCATATTTCTCTTTAATGTTTACTCTTATTCGCCATAGAATTAATTGAGTGTCTCTTTCAACGATCATCATTCCCCAAATTCCCATTTTCCTATGTGAAATTTTTTTTTATGAGTGATATTGTACTTCACAGACAACTTACCTTGATATGTGTCAACATTTCGGTGACTACCTCGATAATTCTTCTTCCTTCAAGAAATGTTGGCCGAAATTAAACCTCAGCCATTGATCTTGGATCATCAGGCGTCTAAACTCTCAAATAATACATTTAACATAATTACATTTCAAAACATAATTTGCCATCAATATTAATAATTTTATTAAAAACAAAAATTATAATCGCCATTATTTTATAAAAATTGTCTAAATGATTAAAAAATTCGCCACCAGATATCCATCGATTGATGCATAATTCGCCAACACTATTCATTTTTTTTCACCCAAATGACATGTGATTCGCCACAATTTTATAAATTTTGTGAGGGGGGGTTCCTTGAGTTTATCCGTGATCAATCAAACCATCAAGATTGATATCATTTCTAGGGATAGATCTCAACTCTTGAATAATAGAACCTCTAATAGAATAGATATGTTAAAGTGCTATAAGAACCTTTATTACCATAGTTTCATCACTTATGACTTCATCATCTCTTTTGATAGCAATTACAACTTTCTTGATTTGGTTACAGTATTGCATAATGTTCTCACCTTATTTCATCTTCATGTCATCAAGCTTGACTCAAACTTTCAGCCTTTGTTCTCAGCACATTCTAATCTCCTACATGAACTAGTATCAACTTTTCTGACATCTCCTTAGAAGTAGCACAATCTTTGATATCATCAGATTCAACATGTCTTAGGGAAGAAGAAATCACTATCACCAATGAGTTGTGTTCTTGTTGTTCTCTCATTTGCATAACATTCATAGGACAATAGGGTGATGGTGTGTACTGATTGTCCAAGTAATACAATGCAAAGTCTCCAATATTAGATAAGTACAAATTCATTCTTCTATTCCATGATGGAAATTTCTACTTGTTCATATTTTTCACCTCTCTTATACATCTTTAGATCTTTAGCTTAAGTCTTTCAAACTTGTTCCTCCAAGCACCAATGCTCTGATACCAATTGTTAGATAACCAGGGGCGGAAGGTGAATCAGTTATCCTCAGGCCCTTTCAAACAATTCACCACACTTATAAAAACTTTTCAGTAAACCAACTCGGTAATCATAGAAAACTTAATCTTTCTTAAATGCATCAAATAGATTTCTCTTGTAGTACCAAATATTACTAACATTAATTGAGTTACAAAAATAGTAATAGATTCAACATGTAAAAACAAATAACATACAAAACATCTATGCACATGTTGACACCATAATTTTTATTATGGAAACTCAATTAGGATGAAAACCACCTAGGATTAGTTGCCCAAAATATTTTCACTTTTCTAAAGTGAGCTCAGTTAAGAGCCACCTTATTAAAGGTTACAAATAGACCACTAGGTGCAATCCTGTTAGGGGATTTTCACCAAAGATTATCAATACCTAATCACCCTTCAATGACTGGTTTATCTAAAGGACTTACAAATATTCAATGGAATGTCACCTTACAATAAGGATTTACAGATAAAAAGATTGTTAAATACACTTGGTTATGAGATTTTCTACTACAATGGCTAGAGAGTAATAGTAAAATGATCTTATAAGAATGCAACTCACTTTTCTTGTTCAAATCTCCATTCTTCTCAATATCTCTACTTAGTGACTAGTCATCATACTCAACACTTCAATTTTGCTCAACTTTGCACTTTGATCTGCTCGGTAGGATCTCCTTCAACTCCTTTGCAACCACTTTACTATCAACTTGATTGACACCATTTCCACCCTTATCTCTTCCTTAAATAGACATATCTGTTCTTATTTTATCTCATGAATTAGGGTTTACATGAATCAATCTCCTCCACACAATCTCAATGTATCTATTCTAGATTTTTACAATATTAGTATTTAATTGTTTAGACTGTTTAAAAAATTAATAAATTATAATTATTGCATTTTTGTTTGATAAATTTAAATTATTATATTTTTTATTTGTTTAGTTAATGGAAAAATATTTATTTAAATTAATAAATTGAAAATTAATAATTAGTTTAACTTTTAAGAATTACAAAAATATTTCTAAAGTTTATTTATTTATTTATAATTAAATAATTCATAAAAAAAGTTATTTCAATTGTAATAGGCTAATATGATTTGGTGTTATAGGACCCATTTTTTTCTGAGGCCTCTCATATTCCTTCTTTTCAGCAAAATATTAGCTTTTTTAAAACCAAGATTATTTGATATATTTTATCACTTGAAAATACATTTAGAAAGTACACTAAATTAGAAATTTTTAAAAAAAATAATTGTTACTCTTTGAAAAATGAAATTAATACTAGTTAAATTTAACACATGTACACACAAATTTTAAATTCTTTGTTACTCTTTGAAAAATGAAATTAATACTAGTTAAATTTAACACATGTACACACAAATTTTAAATTCTACCAATTGTAATAAACTTTTAATATTAAAATATTTTTCGTTGATATAAAAACTTGTTAGCCTTTTCTCTTATCATTTTATACTTTATATTATGTCTTCCAAATTTTCAAACTAAGTTGTTACTATGGAATTATTTGAACTATTTGAATGTGAATTTAATATACAAATTAGCTCTTCTATTGTTTAAAATGTGAGCAATGAAAGTTTTAGTTTATTTATTTTTATGTATTCAATCCAAGATTTTTGAACAAATTTATAATCGATAATTAATTTTAGAACTAAATAATTATATTTTAATTATCTCTAAACCAAGTCCGCCACTAGGTAACACTTGATTTTTATTAAAATTTGATTAAGCTGATAAATATTAAGTGAGATTTAAAAAAAATGTATTATAAAAATTATTTGATAAAAAATTAAATTAATTAGAAATTTTATAATAATGTTAAGATTAAGATTATTTCTAATTTACTATTTATTTTTATATTATTATTTACTATTTTAGATTTGAAATATTTTTTAATTATTTGAAGATTGGACGAAGAATTAGTTTGAATTTTTAAATTTAAGACAAGCGGTCTTTTTAATGATTAAGATTGTTTCAACACAATTTTTACTTATCATTATCTACTATTGTAATCTTGATTTTATTAGTGAATTAAATTTTGTAGAATGGATACGGATTTATAGATTAGAGGTTAATTCTAAGTGACATTTAATTAATTTAATTCAAATAAATCCATATTAAAAAAAATCGTCGCTGGATCGCCGCTCAACAGACACTGCCCTTTCTGTCGTCAAATGTCGCCGACTCTTTGAAAGGCCAAAATAAAGGTGGTCAATAGGAGCTACACGGCTGTCATATGATGTCATTCTATTTAAAATCAACCCGTGCAGGGACCCACATTTCATTTGAAATTTCAAACAATAAATCATTTTTTGAGTTAGGTATTTGGCCGTCGTGCAGTTGGGAAATGGCTAAATGGAAAACCTTTTAGTTGCTCATGGTCAACATGCATTGTGCGGCAACTAAAGGGTAAACAAAATAGTTTACTAACATTCATCTCAATCTTCTCTAATGAAATCAAATATTCTATAGGGAACATAAAGATTTGATCACTTCTTTTATAAAAAATAATAATAACAAAATAAGATAAAACAAAAGTAGGGATAGTTTGATTGTTCATGGGCCAGCTCCTTAGTTTTGGCTGCTTTTAATTCAAAAATAAAATATGATAAAACAAAAGTAAGTATAAAAACTGAAAAAGACGTCTAACTTCTAAACCACTCAATTCCAGAATAAAAAATGCTAATTAAGCAATGAGATACATTTTAAAATGTCATAAAAGCCATAGTAGAGCATAGCATATGGAAAAAAAAGGTTTTCATATAAGTCTATTTAAAAGATGTAGCTACCTAGAAATTCTATATTTGTTACCCATGACATTTTAATCAATTAATAAAAATGATAGTCAGTTAAGCATCTGCCAAAATTCGCTTCCATGCATAAAGCTTTGGGGATATTGGTGACTCATATTTACACACCTTATCGAATATGTGGAAGAACAAAACAAATTCACAATCTCTGTCAGATGTCTGAAGGTGAAATTTCTTGACAGCTAATTGACAGAAGTTTGAAAGGGAAGTTGGACGGCTGGAATAAGAGATGCAGAATGGGGCCCTTGAAACAAATATAATTCTTTTTTGCCCATCTCACTCACTCCATTCCATTCAAACAATATTAAACAAATCAAAATCTGCCCACCCTCTCTCTACGTGGGCATATTCATAGTAATATGCCTATTTAAATAAACATGCTACTATTATGAATTAAATTCCAATTAAAGTATTATAATGAGATTAAAATATATTATATATTCACATGTTTAAAATAAACTAATACTTCTATTAAAAGAAAGTGCAACGATTATGTCGATAGTAAGGCACACACGCATTCCAGAAAACAAGTTGTAGTCAGTGGTGATTGTACTTTACCAGATCAGATTTCCCTCTATATATTATAGTAAAACATAATAAAAATAAAAATAATAATATATTAAGAGGATACTCCAAGAATGCAGTTTAATTTTGTGTTAATCGATACATGTAAATCAATAATTGAAATCCTTTTTTCATATTTCCGCTATGATGCTTCACTTGTGTCATGGCAAAGGTTGTGGAGTACAACTTGACACTTGTGAATTGCATGTACTTGCATCTTTTGTGGTCTAATGCCACTAATAAATTGTATTCACAATTCACTTCAGAATTCAAATGCAAACATCTCACAATGGACGTAACTTACAGTTTAAATTCATATGCTTTATGATATCCCTTTTTGAAAATATTTTCAAATCTTGTCATTAATTTTTTCTTCCCTTTTTTTAATTAATTATTAATAATGATAACTTAATATTAAATAATAATAACTTACACAACATAAAAGAAACATTGATCTTTACTTACAAAGTAATAAATTATAAAATTGAAATAAACTATCATAGTAAAAAAAAAGGTAAAACTTTAAATTTTATTATAATGAGTAACAAGAAAATGTTTGTTTGTCCTTTTTAACATTTTCTATTTTTTTAGTTAAATGTTCCTTTTCAAATTTCTATAAATTGCACTCTTGATTATAATTCTACAATCTTCCTTTCTTCCTTTTAATTTTAAATAATTGATGTATTTAAAAAAGTTGTATCTTGACTTATACAAAGTTTTAATATTTAATTTTAAACATTTTTAAATCATTAGCTTTTAAATAATTATTTTATGTGTTTCTTTTAAATTAAATTAACTCAAATTTATATTGAAGCAATAATTCTTAATAATTATTTTATTCATTTGCTTTAAACTAAACTAACCCACATTTACATTTTGTCCTTAATAGTCTAAATTTTTAACTATAAGTATAGTTTTAATTTATTTTAAAATTAAGTGAATTATAAGATTTCTTTCAATTTAAAAAAGTCTAGGACAAATAGTAAAGTCAAGCTCTTTGAATTATTATTTCATTTATTTTAAATAAATCTAATCGCTTTACATTGATATCAAGTGCTTTATGAAGAAGAGATAAGAAATGAAATTGTTTGTATGTTTGATTTTTTTAAAAAGAAAACTGGCAAGCTACTGCTATTTTATTTATTATATAACTTCTCCTTGAATACTTGCATAAAAACATGCAAACACAGTTTTCCTTGATTTAAACGTCTCAGGTTATCCATTCTTATCTTCAACACGCTTTACATATACCAAGAAATCAACTCTATTAGCTAGAAATCATAATTTTCTCATAAACTGTTAAATGTTGTCCCTTGGCCAACATTGTGTTCTGATGCTCAGCCATCACTAAGTTAATCGATCACTACTAACATTCTTATTTGGCATATATATTGATACTTAGTCAATATTGATGCTCAATCAACACTACTAATGATTGACACATAATGACACTCAGTTGATGCTAGCATCACTCGAGATATACTTCAAGTTCCCTAATCTTCTACTCCTTTGCTCGGTTAAGCCTATGCATTTGGTGAATCTTTGATCACTTCTTCAAGGCTTCAACATAACTATCTTTTTCACTTGTTGCATGATTAAAACAATCACTTTATCTTGTCAAAGTCTAACTAATCAAGGGTCCATTGTAATTTCATTTTCATAACTCAACCTTTCCTCTAGGTGTTATTGTTATGACCAACTTCTCAAATCTTCTTCATCAATCATCTAGAAATGACACTTAAATTAGATAGAAAAATGACTTACCAATAAGGTTTGACATCAATGACAACGTGTCAATTGTTCCATTTGTAGTTTCCAAAAATCTCCCTATTCGACATTGATGGAAACACCTCTAATTACCATGCAATCAAAACCATGTACTGCATTGAGAAAACTCTCTTGTATTTAGTATCATATATTTATTAATATTCTTAGTCTCATTTTGATTCTAACCCATGTTTCCAGCACTCTCTTTCTTTTCATTTTTATTTTGATTCTCATCCATGTAGCTCTAATATGCAACACATAAGCTCCCTCTATCATATCATATCATGAAATCAATCATATTCTTCTATATTGTTGGTAGGGACAACTTTAAGAAGCCGCCCTTTGGAAAAATGTATAAAATTATGGAGAATTCAACAATTTTTTTATTGGTAAACAACTGAAGCCTTGGATTATACTAGATAAAAACATTACATAGGTTTTCATTCAAACAGGCACTGGTAGGAAATAATGGAGAAAGAAAACCTCTAGTCTGGCCTGGGACTAAAGTCCAAAATTATATAGATTTAAAAGGGGCATACCCTAGTGAAATATAAATTATTCTTACAATAGTTACAAATATTATGAAAGGGACAACGTGCTCAAGGGGAGATTAAAGAGTCAAATGTCCATGTAGAAGGTGGAGAACTATCCTACATATGCAAGACAACACACAACAATCTTCTAGAAGGGGATTAGTAGCTAGAGTTAAGGAACATAATAAAATCAAGGTAAGAGGAAATGAAGCCAATCAATCACACAAGATGAGCTTTGCAACATAGCCCCCTTTAGATGTGTTGCCCTTTCCTTCCTTGGCTGATTATGCCACTTTTCCAAAATCCGCATTAGTAATAAGTGAAAAGAATAATTATCAATTTATTATAGTTATCTAAAATTAGGTATAAGAGACACAAAAATTAATAATCCCACTCTGTTCTGATCAAATATGTTAAATATGTTAATCATTATGCATTTAAATATATCATTGTCTATAATAATTTAATTATTTCTATTAACATTCTATTCTCCTACCAATTTATGAGGCTAATTTGTTAATATTGTTGTATTAAATTATAGTAGTTCTTAAGTTGTCAATGATTAAACTCTAGTGATTGATTTCCCTTAAGATCCTTTGTGATCCTATGCTAAGCTTAAGATTGTGATTATAGCTAATAGGATAAGTTAGAATGAAAAATCTAGCCATGCATCCAATGTATTAAGGTTAATGCTTAAGCATCTCTGAAAAATTTTAACAGCTATGTCAAATTTTTGTTTTCCTTCTTCTGTAATTAAGAAACCTAGTTTAAAAAAACTTGTTAAGCCTTTGTCAATCATGAAAACATGAGTCAATGAGCTACTGCACTAGCCATATACGAAGGATACATTGAATATTAGCCCTATGAAAAGGAACAAACATGGAGGAAAGCAAGAGCTAAAATAAAAAATGAATCCAAGAGAAAGATCACCAAGAGGGGCCAAGCTCGACAACACTGATGAAATGAAGAAAGCAATAGCAGGGTTTAGTAAAACATATGGAACATATTCAAAGTATGTTATATACATACATGCATACATACATATATACATACCTACATATATACATACATACATACATACATATATATAGTGGATGTATATATAATATCCCAACAGACATAAATTCAACCCATAGCATCGAATCTATCAATAAATAACCCTAGACAAAATGTAGAAGAGCAAAAAAATTAAGAATATATTGAGACAAGGCTCCACTATCCAACTGAGAAGCCCTAGCTAAATTAAGTACGAGAAGCTACCAAAAAAAACCACCCAAAATCCCCATAAAGGGAACACGGACAATAGGAGCACCAAAAAGTGATTAGAAGCAGACTACAAATCCAAGCTACGCACCACCATCCTCCTTCCAGAAGATCATGATGATTTTAGAAGCTTCCCCAATGTCTTTGGCCCTAGACCATGGAGGAAACTCATATGTGCTTCTGACTCTACTAGACTTGTTTAAATTAGGAAGACAAAATTCCACAACTTCCAAGTCTACAAATTTCACTCCCAAATGAATGTATGCATCAAAGGTGTTTAGGTCTTCAAGAGCCACTCCTTAGTGTGGTCTTCTATAACACCCCTCTAACATAGTAGAAACTGAACATTGGCTTCCATCCCAGGCCATTCTCAAAATAAGGGGATGTTATCCTAGATAACTAGTGTGGGGCACCTAGGAACAATTGCTATCTCAAAACTCCTTGTCAGATGAGCCATATAAGCTTCTAATAAGGTGATTTTGAGCTTCTCATCAATACTAAAGACAACCTCCTCTAGATCTACTAACGAAATAGGGTTAAAAATATTATAGCAAAGCCAAATAATATCCCATTTCTCAACTTTAGCCCTAACTAGGCAACCAATCTAGGAACCTATAAAGTCACTATCAGTGCACCAAGTGAAGTTGTAATTGAAGATACCTTCCCCTAGAGTCATACTAATGGAAACCCTACTCATATCATCTATAGGTTTGAGCAAGCAAGTACATCTCTTAGGCTTCAGATTACCTCAGAATGCTATTGTTCAGACTTCAACAACATGACACAGGCAAATATTAGTATCCATGACGACACCTACTCAAGATAGAAACTAGACCCTTAAGAAAAATAGAAAATTATAAGCACCCAATGTAGATATATAAAAGCTTCAGTGAAATTAGGAAAGATCTAGAAGGAAGCCAATGATGAGGCAATCATGATACAACCAGGTAATGATTAATACAATGTTGGGGATAATTAAAAAGAATGCCAAAGATGACAAGTAATTAGAGTGATGATACCACATAAGCTAAAAAAATGTGTGCTGAATTTGCACTTAATGGGATAATCATACAACCAAGTGTCAAAAGGAGATGCTATAAAAGACTCAAAAACATGAATACCTTGGCCAACTAACTTTGGTTAAACAATTGAATATTTTCTCAATTCATTCCTTTGTTAGCTAATTGGTTTTCTTCTATATTACCTTCTCTATAAATGTGTGTGAACCTTACTTCTTTTGTAAGGAAACTCAGGTGCGGAAACAACTTCCTATACTAATCTCATAAGGAAAGTATGGTGCAAATCCTTTGTTTAAAATATTCTACACTTACAGATTCAATAACATGTAAACAACATTATAGCAACCAGCCATGCATACAGAAAATAGATAGAGAAAGAAACACATAACACAAAGATTTGCTGGTGGGGAAAAACCTTTCGGTAAAACAACCCCACCCCTCCAAAACCTGCACAATGTATTATCTTCAACACAAGATTACAATACACTTGCAATGCAAGTTCAGCATCAACAATAGAAAAATTCCAGAAGCAACTCAGTACCTGCAAACTTCCATCTATCACTCTACTGCATTACAACATGCAATGAACATCTTAAGACCCAATAAAATACCCAAAAATAAATTGGGTTTTTTTCATGGCTCAACCACCAAGAAACATGCACAATGCCACATGTACATCCCATACCAAGAAAAGGGCGTCCATCCCTTGAATAGGCAATGCCAGCTTGTCATAGAATCTGCCAAAAATAGCGGTCACAAGAGAAGTGTAAGAGAATCTCTCATACCAACCTATTTTTGGCATATTCTCTTACACACACCAACCACTCTTTCTTGGGCGCCCAAATAGGCCTCATGTCATAAGATGCTCTTACACCTGTCATAGCATATTCCTTAAATAGCTCTTACGCGTCATAGGAATCCATCATAACCATTTCAGCCATGATCTCCTTCACACACTTCAAGATGCCGACACATGTAAGTGATCAACATGCCAACTAGACATATACACTCACATTACATATTATTTGCAAAAATACATTTTACAAAACAAATAATAATAAGAATAGGAATTATACAAGGTTGAGACACCTTATTCCTAACATTCTCCCACTTGTCGAACACCTTGTAAGAGCAACAGGAACATAACAGGAACTAACCACTATAGGCCAAAAGGCCCATAGAATCTGAACACCATATGAACTTCTCAGTGCCCACTGGTTTCGTTAATGCATCTGCAACATTCTTCACAATATCTACCTTCTCCAAATTTACCTTTCCATCTTCCACCATATCTCTCACAAAGTGAAACTGCACATCAATGTGCTTCGTTCTGGCATGGAAAGTTGGATTCTTTGCAAGGCAAATAGCACTCTGACTGTCACACCAAATAGTAATCTGTTCTGCATCAACACCAACATCAGAACACAACCTCTTAAGCCAAATGGATTCCTTACAAGCATGAGTAGCAGCCATGTACTCAACTTCTATAGTGGACAAAGCAACCACAGGTTGTCACTTACTCATCCAACTGATGGCACCACCAAACATAGTGAACACATAACCACTGGTGGATCTCCTGCAATCAATATCACCTGCCCAATCTGAATCCACAAACCCATGAATACAAACTGAATGCGAAGATCCAGAAGAGTTACCATGATAACATATGGAGTAATATGATGTACCCCTCAAATATTTGAATACTCGCTTAACTGCATCCCAATGTATCCGTCCAGGATTAGCCATAAATCGACTTAGGACTCCTACTACTTGGGCAATGTCTGGTCTAGTATAGACCATAGCATACATAAGACTGCCAACTACACTAGCATAAGGTACTCTACTCATGTCCTCCACCTCACTAGGAGATTTTGGACAATCATCTACAGATAGCTTTGTTCCCACAGAAATAGGAACACATAGTGGTCTACAATCTGCCATGCTGAACCTGTCCAACATAGACTTCACATACTTACTCTGACTCAACCAAAGTTTTCTGTTAGACCTGTCTCTACTAATTTCCATACCCAAGATATACCTCGCTGCCCCAAGATCTTTCATCTCAAACTGTGCTGACAACTGATATTTAAAATAAAAAATCATACCCTTACCCTTCCCAAATAGAAACATATCATCAACATATAATGCAACAATAAGAAGGCGATCATTTTCAACTCTGAAATAAACACAATGATCTGATTTCGATCTTAAAAATCCAATTGACAACACAAAGGCATCAAACTTAAGCTACTACATCCTAGGAGATTGCTTCAAACCATATAGAGATTTCTTTAATTTGTAAACAAAGGATTCTTTACCTTTAACAATGTAGTGCTTAGGCTGTGACATATAAATCTCTTCCTCCAAATCAGCATGAAGGAAAGCTATCTTCACATCCATCTATTCTATCTCTAAATCATATGATGTAGCAAGAGATTACAGAAATCTAATGGATGTCAACTTTGCAACAGGAGAGAATATTTCACCATAATCTATTCCCTCTACCTGTGAATACACCTTTGCAACCAATCTAGCTTTGTACCTTTCAACACTGCCATCTGCACATAATTTCTTCTTGAACACCCATTTACAACCAATAGGTTTTCTCCCTTTAGACAAAGATACAAGGTCCCATGATTTTTTTTTCTCTAATGAAACCATCTCATCATCCATAGCCTCAATCCAGGAACCTGCATCTTCCATGCCCAAAGCCTCTTTCACAGATCTAGGCTCATCAGTGTTAGTAATCAAAGTAAAAGCACAACTAGAATCTAACATAGAATAACCAAACCTTTCTAGTTGCTTTCTTTCTCTCATGGATCTCCTCAAGGGCTGAGGTTGAGGTTTTTCTTCCTCTTCTTTTGAACTGTCAGAGTTGCTAGAGCTCTCCTCATCATTAGACCCAACATGGTCTCTCTGTTCAGTCTTCTCAGGGGTAGGAGGCAACTGAACAACATCTTTTTTCTTTTGTTTTTCATCTGGTTGTAGCACAATAGGAGAAGATGTTAGCTCTCTAAAAATAAAATTTCTGCTATACAACACCTTACTAGTCACAGGATCCCAAAGCTTGTATCCTTTCACACCAGTACTGTACCCAATGAAAATACATTTAACAGCTTTGTTTTCCAACTTAGATCTTTTCTCCTTTGGAACATATGCATAAGCTTCATAACCAAAAACATGAAGATGTCTAATTGAAGGCTTCTTACCAAACCACACCTCCATGGGTGTCTTACCAACAAGAGCTGATGTAGGAGATCTGTTAACCAGATAGCAAGCAGTGGCCATAGCTTTGGCCCAAAACCTTTGTTCTAAACCAGCTCCACTAAGCATACTCCTAACCTTCTCCATTAGTGTCCTGTTCATTCTCTCTGCAACTCCATTCTGCTCTGGGGTATAAGGAGTTGTCTTATGCCTCTCGATACCTTGTTCTTTACAGAACTGTTCAAACTCTGTTGAGCAAAACTCACCACCATTGTCAGTTCTCACACACTTAATCTTCTTACTAGTCTGATTCTCTACAAGGGTTTTAAATTCCTTGAATCGACTAAAGACTTCTGTCTTACTTTTAAGGAAATAAATCCATGTCCTTCTACTGTAATCATCTATGAAAGATACAAAAAATACAGACTTGGAGATTGAAGGAACTTTTACAGGACCAAATACATTAGAATGAATAAGATCCAAAACATCAAAAGATTTGTGAGAACTTGAGTAAAACTGAACACGATTTTGTTTACCATATACACAGTGTTCACAGAAGTCGAACTCAAGATTGCAATCATTTAACCCCTCAACGAGATTTTTGTTTTTCAGGGTTCTGAGACCCTTCTCACCAATGTGGCCAAGTCTCATATGCCACAACATTGTCTTTTCTACAGGAAGCTTTCCTTCCAAAGTGTTTGCATTGCCATCAGAACCTATAACCACAGAATTCTTTACTGCTCATTCATATGGTGAGGATGAAGAACTATTACATAGAGGAATACATGCATCTAGCTGAAACAAAGTACCTCTCCTAGTACCCTTAGCAAGCACCATCGATCCTCTAATCATCTTACATCCTTCTTTTGAAAAAACAACTTGCACACCTACATCATTTAGCATACTTACAGATAATAGGTTTCGTGCTAGACCTGGAATGTGCATAACTCCATTGATTCCCTTTACTCGTCCATCAGGAAATTTGATAGTGACCCTTCGGCATCCAACTATCTTCAGGTGAGAATCATCACCCAAGTACACCTTTCCACCATCGAACTCTTCATATTTTGAGAACCAGTTTCGATGAGAGGTCATGTGAAAAGATGCACCCGAGTCAACCAACCACACATCATCAGATGCATGGGCTGCCAAAGCTACGATGAATGCATCGCCATCTTCTTGAGATTTTTTAGAACCAGAATCTGAGGCTTTCTTCTTCTTCTTAGGCTCTTTACAGTCTTTACGGAAGTGCCCAGTCTTTTCACAGTTCCAACATTTTTCCTTGGACTTATTGGAAGTCTTTGACTTCCCACGAGATTTGGATCTACCCTTATTGTCAGACTTATTGTCATTTTTCTTTCCTCTTTCCATGGATCTCCCACGAATAGCAAGGGCTTCTTTTTCTGAAACAAAAGCCTTTCTCCGCATCTCTTCTGATAGTAGCGAAGAAACCACATCATCCATTTTGAAGGTGACTAATGTGCTTTCGAGAGCCATCACAAGATGGTCCCATGAATCCGGTAAAGGACACAAAAGTGTGTAGCAACGATCCTCCTCCTCTAACTTGACACCAACAGATGTCAACTGTGCAGCCAGCAGATTAAATGCATTTAAATGATCCGTTAAGGATCCACCTTCCTCCATTCACAAAGAATATAACCTCTTCCTCAGGAACAACTTGTTCACCAGAGATTTGGCCTGATACACGGCCCCAAGTCTTTCCCACAAACTATATGCGGTTTTCTCATCTAGAACATTCAGAAGGACTGCATCAGTTAAACAGAGTCTTATGAGGCCCTTAGCTTTACGATCTTTGATATCCCAATCTGCTTGAGTTATAGCTATTGGTCTTGTGGCAGTTGTAGTTGCTTCCCATAGGTCACTATCTATCAACATGTCTTCCATCTTGAGTTTCCACAACTCAAAATTAGTGCCATTAAATTTCTCCACCTCCATTCTTCCATATGATGAACTCGCCATCTCAATCTACAAATAAGATTCAGGATGCTCTGCACAAGACTCCCACTCAACTTGAGATTAGCTCAAAAAACCCTACCCAACAACTAGGATCAAAAGTTGATCAAGCTCTGATACCACTTGTAAGGAAACTCAAGTGCGGAAACAACTTCCTACACTAATCTCATAAGGAAAGTAGGGTGCAAATCCTTTGTTTAAAATCTTCTACACTTACATATTCAATAACATGTAAACAACATTATAGCAACCAGCCATGCGTACAAAAAATAGATAGAGAAAGAAACACATAACACAAAGATTTGTCGGTGGGGAAAAACCTTTTGGTAAAACAACCCCACCCTTCCAAAACTTGCACAATGTATTATCTTCAACACAAGATTACAATACACTTGCAATGCAAGTTCAACATCAACGATAGAAAAATTCCAGCAGCACCTCAGTACCTGCAAACTTCCATCTATCACTCTACTGCATTACAACATGCAATGAACATCTTAAGACCCAATAAAATACCCACAAAGAAATTGGGCCATTTTCATGGCTCAACCACCAAGAAACATGCACAATGCCACATGTACATCCCATACCAAGAAAAGGGCGTCCATCCCTTGAATAGGCAATGACAACTTGTCATAGAATCCACCAAAAATAGCGGTCACAAGAGAAGTGTAAGAGAATCTCTCATACCAACCTATTTTTGGCATATTCTCTTACACACACCAACCACTCTTTCTTGGGTGCCCAAATAGGCCTCATGTCATAAGATGCTCTTACACCTGTCATAGCATATTCCTTAAATAGCTCTTACGCGTCATAGGAATCTGTCATAACCATTTCAGCCATGATCTCCTTCACACACTTCAAGATGCCGACACATGTAAGTGATCAACATGCCAACTAGACATATACACTCACATTACATATTATTTGCAAAAATACACTTTACAAAACAAATAATAATAAGAATAAGAATTATACAAGGTTGAGACACCTTATTCCTAACATCTTTAAATTTATCCAAAAGTCTAATAGTTTTTTCTAATTTTGAATTTAAAATCCAATTAGGGGTCCCTTTTCTAGGCGCATTAAGGATGATCTATGAGTCTTCTTAGATTATAATCTTCTTAATTTTTAAGTTTATACTCTATTTTAACTCATGTATTGCTTCTAACTTTGCCATATTATTTGAGACTATTCCTAAAGGCTTATCTCATTTCATGAGCCAATTTCTGGTTTCCTCCCTAATTATACACCCTATTCTTTCTACTCCCAGATTACCTCTAGAGGCTCCATCAAAATAAAGTTTCTTCCAACCTTTGGTGGGGGTTCTCATTTGCATTCTTTCTTGGCTTTACTATTCTTGTTTGTATAAATGAGGGGTGGATTAATCAGATATTTCCAATTCTTTTTTATTTCTACATCCCATTCTAAGAAGAACCCTTCTTCTTTTGAAGTTTTCTTGAGGTTCCTATTTATAACTTCTATAATACTCGCTTCAATATTGTTAAGGAGAAATGTTATATTAAGTTATTCATTAATGAAGATTCATTTATTTCTTTCCTTCCATAACTCCCATGCTAGAATTGTTGGAGTAATGTTCCAGAGTTTTCCATATACTTTATTATTAGTTTTTTTTGGCAGTCCTATTAGGTAATCTTTCCATGTTCTCGAAAGTGGAGCAAACTAGTTCATTTTGTATTTAATCCATTCCCAACACTTTTAGCATATTTGCATTGGTATAAGAGATGCTCTACCATTTATAAGTTTTCTTTGCATAGGATGCATCTCAAAGGGCCTTCAAATACCATTTTCTTGATTCAATCTATTGTTAGGATTTGGTTTTGAGATGCTATCCATAGAAAAATTCTAGCTTTGGGTAGTCTTGCTGGGTCCCAACATAGATTTATAGGAACTTTTATTGCTTCCCATATTTGTGAGTTTATAATTTGATTATATCCCTCCTTTACTTTGTAATTTCTATCTTTAGCAACTGCCCAAATAAGCTTATCCTCCCTATTGTGATAGTTGATTGGATGCTCTCTAAGAATGGCTTATAATGTCTCTTGGTCAGTAGGGTTGAGACCTCTATTTTCTAGGGATTTCCATTTCCATGGGGCTTCTTCATTAGAGGGATCATGTTGGATATAGTCATCTACCTTGGTTCCCTATATTGTTATTAATAAGATTTTAGAATTGTTAGAGATATCTAATTGATCAAGTGGGGAGTGCCCATTCCAAGAGTCTTCCTAGAATAGGGCTTTATTTCATCTCCCTATATCCCAGGTTTCATATTTTGTGATTAGGGGGAAACATTTTAGCATAAAATTCCATGTTGTAGATCCTTTAGGGGGATACCTTGTCCTTAATAAATATGTGTTGTATGATGCATTTAGATATTTATTATAAAGAATTCTAGCCCATTTGCTATCTCTTTCTTGGTACATTCTCCAGATTTTTTTAGCACCTAGTGTTTCATTTTTCCAATCTAGGTTTTTTATTCCTAGCCCTCCTACTTCCTTAGGTCTACAAATTTTTTCCTATCTTATTAAAGCTAACTTCTTCTTTTCCTTTATGTCTTTCCAAAAGAAATCTCTTAGTTTCATTTATATTTGAACCGATTAATATTCTTTGGTAATTGTGAGAAAGTTAGTTGATAGATGGGTATTGCTAATAGAGTTGCTTTTATTTTTGTAGATTTCCTAGCTTTGGTTAACCATTTTCCTTTCCATTGTTATTTATGATTATCTATTCTTTCCAATGTTTGCTCCCATCCTTGGTTCTTTTTGACACCTTTATCTAGGTATATTCCTAAATATTTATAGGGAAGAGTACCTTTCTTGTATCCTATTTCATTGTAGATATAATCTTCTCTTTCTAATGAGGTATTTAGGAAAAATATTTCTAATTTTTCTACATTAATATTTTGCCTTGATGCTTTTGTATAGTTGTTCAATATTGTCTTAATGTTGTCTGTTTCTTTTTTTGTACCAACTTTGGCTAATATTTTACCATCAATGAATTGCTAGTGTGTGGCATTAGTCACATTCTTTGTGACCTTAATTCCTTTTACTTTCTTTTTAGTTTGTGCTATCTTGATTGATCTCACGAAGGTTTCAGCCACGATAATGAAAAAGAAGGGAAAGATAGGGTCTCCTTGTTGTATCCCCCTAGATATACTAAAGAAACCTTCAAGGGTTCCATTTATAAGGAGTGAGATTTTAGGGGTAGATATAACTAAAAAATGATGCTAATCCATTGATGTGAAAATCCAAATGCTTCTAAGGTTTTACATAGGAACATCCAGTCCACTTTATCATATGCTTTTTGAATATCTAGTTTTAGTAGCATACATGCTTCTTTATTCTTTGTTGCTGAATGGATTGTTTCCAATATGATTGAGATGCCATCTAGAATCGATCTCCCAGGAACAAACCTTGTCTATTCTTTTGATATTAACTTAGGGAGATATTCTTTTAATTGGTTTGCTAATGCTTTAGAAAAAAATTATAGATGGTACTGCAAAGAGCAATAGGCCTAAAGTTGCCTAGTTCTTTAGCCTTACTTTTCTTTAGAATTAGAGTTAGGAATGTATGATTAATTTCTGCAAGTAGATTCCCTCAATTTCTTGATACTTCTATTGCTTTCTACAGGTCTACTCCTATAATTTCGTAGCATTTTTGGAAGAAGAAGGCCTAAAATCCATCTGGTCCTAGTGATTTATCTACATTGATATTAAAGAAAGTTTTTTTAATCTCTTGTAGAGAGAAAGGGTTATTAAGAGATTTATTATCTTCTATTATGATGACCTTAGGTATTGCTTTCAACATTTCCTCTTGTGCCAATCGATTAGATGATTCATAATTATTTAGGATATCTTTAAAGTAATCTACAAATATTTCTATGATTTCAACTAGATTGTCTATTGATTTTCCTTATATATAATTTATTTTTGATATATTATTAGTATCTTGGTGTTGTAATGCATTGGTATGAAATTATTTTGTATTGCGATCTCCTTCTACCAACCATTTCTCCCTAGATTTTTTTTTTCTAAAACACCTCTTCTTTGGCTAAAATTTCTTCTTGTTTTAATAGGTATTCTTTTTCTTGTAAATATGTTGTGTTAAACATTCCCTTTCTAATGACTTCTTTATTTAATTTTTCTAGCTTTTCTTCTATATCCAGTTTATGTTTAAATATGTTATTGAATTGTGTTTTGTTCCATTTTAGAATATTTTCCTTTACCATTTTTAATTTGGATACAAAGTAGAACATTTTTTATACCTAAACTTGTCCTTCATACCACCAATTTTTTATATTGTCCATGAAGTTTTTATCAAGGAACCACACTTTTTCACATTTAAATAGATTTCTAGTAGGTTTAGATTGTTCCTTGATATCAATTTTTATAAGAAAGTGGTCCGAGCCTACCAGTAGTAAAATTTCTACTTAGATTTCTCTATTCAAGTTGCTTAAGTCTCCTTTAAAAAAGAATCTTTCCAACCTTTCTACTATATAGCTAGAATCTTTTCATCTATTATTCCATGTACATATTCCAATTTTAGTTGGTATATCTATACATGAGTTGTTGTCTATCCATTCTCTAAAATCCTCTATTGCTCTTGGAATTTTCTGTATCCCCCTATTTTTTCCTCCCTTTTTAATATTGCATTAAAGTCTCCTCCAATTATGAAGTTCTTATGTTGATGATTAATTAAGAATGAGCTAATCTCATTCCATACTACTAACTTGTCTATTGTTTGGGTAGGCCTATAAAAATTTATTACTATGATTTGGAGATTATTCTTAGTACTTGCAACCCTACATCCCATCCAATTAGGATTAGTGGCTATTATTTCTAGATCAATTTTTTGATAATTCCATAATGTTTCTAGTCCACCTAAAGCTCCATTTGATTCTTTAAATTCAGATTTCTAGATGCCTAACTTAGTTCCTCCTTCTTTATTTAATTTTGTTTCTTGAATTAATAAGATTTCTATTTCGAACAATGTGAGGTTACACTTCAACAAGCATTTCTTGATAGAGTAAATAATTAATTAATTGTTAATTATTTATTCTATTTACTTAAGCTTACTTAGGTTAGTGCATTTATTTAATACTTAGTATTTAATACATGTTGAGGTTAGTTGTTGATAACACGAGAGTTTTTTCCCTTTAGCATACTTATCTTTTCCACCTTTTGTGGATGTGTGCTGAGTTGTCATCCTTATCTTCTACCTCCTTCCAACTTGTTCTACAAGCTTCCATGAGGCCTTTATAAGCGGTCTCTCTCACATTGTAAATTCATTCTATTTTCACATAGCAATTCTAATTTCCTATTGTGAAATATTCTTGTGCGGTATTTACTTCAAGCTCTTTACTCCCTAGGTTTCTCTTTAGCAAGTTATTTGCACTGCAGGTGATCTTGGTGCATTATCAGAGTCAAATTCTCAACTCCTACATGGTATCAAAGCCTCCTTGTTGCTTCTTGTTCGAAATATTTTTGAAGCTATGATTTGAAGTCACAAACCCTAGTTTATTTGTGCAATTTTTCTTGAAATCACGGGTAGAGCAATTTTTCGGAGCACTTTCAGCCCAAATGGATGCTGCCATTAGATCCAAAAGGCCGTTTGCAGTTAGGATTCATATAATGTAGTGCCTCTCGTGTTTGTAGTTTGTTCCTTGTCTATTTTGATTTGAGAGATACTTGATACTCTGATTTTGTACCTTATGATGACCCGAGGGTCAGATGCTATACTTTGATTCAGTTCCATAGATGCTATATTGCTATGTTGATCAGTTTATCATATTTTCATGTTGATGCTACTTTGAGATGACAGTAGATCTATGATGATATCTAGTTATATGATGTATTGGACATGTTTGTTGATTATATTATGAGATGAATTCTATGCTTTGGTTATTTCCTTCATTTATGTTCTTTACGCTTCTACGAACGTGAGTGATGTAAATGGATTAAATAGGTATTTTATAAATGTTGCTTCGGCTATGATATTATATGCAATTGCACTTGATCGTGTATTTTAGTGTGTAGGAATTATATCCTTGGCAGTGGCAGATGGAGTTAGTGATTCAGCTATTCATATTTATCAATGTCATCCCTATATGGTCGACGTATCCTTATTTTAATTATTTTAATTAAAACCTTTCGGTGATTAGTAAATTAGAACTCATCTGCATTTTGTATTTAGACCACTAAGTGTGTTTGTGCATTTAGAAGTTCACTTTTGTCGCAAAAGTGTTTATGATTTTCTATGATTTTGGGTTTTTGGGTTTTAAATCTTTTCGAATTTAATTTCTGGCAGCTTTGCCTTAGGTGAATTTCTATTTTGGATAATAACCTATTTTCATTTGGGTTGATTTAGAGTTTAGCTACTCCAACTAGCTATTTTCCAGAATTGACTATTCACTCAAAAAGTGAATAAGTATTGAAAAAGTAAATTCATTATTCACTTCTCACATTTTGGAAATTGAATTTGGAGAGCAAATTTGGAAATCCTCTTCTGTAGGATTATTGTTTTGTTCATTGTGAGAGCTGTGAGCGTGGGATCTTTGTGAGGTTGGTCTCGTTGGATTCAGCTCGAGGAGTTTTTGCTTTGCCGTCAGTTTTAGCAATTTTGGCAGAGTATTTATTTTATTCTACGGGTTTCAGTTTCAGCCCCTTTTGCTGTCAGGTAGGGCCTTCCCATTTTAATGTTTTTTCTCTGTTTCTGCTTTCGTTTCTTGTAGCAATATGTTAGGAGGTTGAGAACTAGTGTTCCCCTCTATTTCTGTTTGCTAGTTCTTCCTGGTTGGTCGGGTATGAACGTTTTTCCTGTTTTTGAAATGGGGGTTTGGGTTTTTGGGCCGTTATGCTAGCCGTTTTTGCATACGGTGTCCAATTCCTTTTATTTTTCTATTTTTGGGGATTTTGAACCCAAAGGCTAAATGGATTTTAATTTTGGAATTTTTCCAAAATTTGGAGTTTTTACCTCATTTTGTGTGCCACCCTATTTTCTTGAGTTTTCTTGGCACATTGTGGTTCGTGCACCTGGATGATTCATTTGGATACCAATTGAAACACTTTTGCATCTTTTGTTGCTTTGGATGCGTGTAGCATCCATCATCCTGATTATGTTTCAGTTGATTGGCTTCTATGTTGCATTCTCATCTTGTCCTTATGTTACAATCTTCGTGGTGGTGGTGCGCCACACACGAGTACGTGCGCCTATGTTTGTCGGAGGACTTGCGAGTCTTGGCCTTCAATGTCTTTTTTGGAAGTTTTGATCATTGGGGTTGGGTTGGGAATTTGCATGCCTACGGGCACTCATCGTTGGATGAGCATGGGTAGGGTAGGGTAGCATCTGGAGGGGGCTTCTATCTCGCAACTCAGCATTATGGTGCCGGAGGTTGAGGGAGGATAAGAAGTTTTAAGTAAGTGATAATTGAATAAAATTGTGAGAGTTAATAAAACCTAAGATAATGAAAAGATCTACATTCGTGTGATGGTTCCAAGGGAGTGTCATGCCCAAAAATTTACAAGGCAAAACACAACCAATTTTTTTAAATTTTTTATCTTTTATTTTTTTAATTTGAATAAATTATTTTAATTATTATTATTATTATTTTTTAAACAATCAATTGTTTATTTTCCCTACTACTTCAATGTATTACCTCCTCCTAACCCTTTTGTCAATAATTAATATTTTAATTTTAATATTTTTAACACTAAGCTAACATGCTTCTAATAACCGTTGCTTATGGACCAGAGATCACCACTAGCCTCATACAAATCTCATTTTTAATCAACTTTTCCTACCTAACTGAAGGGTACCTTGTACTAATTAGAGGAAAATATATATATATATACACCATCAAAATGATATACATATAGAATAATATTCTTACATATCGTAACTAACATATTATCCTTCAATGTCATACCTTACTTGTACCTATAAAACATAATTACTCAATTCTTATAGTATGCTACATTCATTGGTCATAGTTGTGGGGAAGATTAATTATAATGATTTAACATCATATATAGGTATTGAGATATAGGGATAATGTGTAGCACATTCCCAAGCCCAAAATTTGATTAAATTACTTCTAACTATTATTCCTATGATCATGATAATGTCTCCTAACCTAATGTGTCTAAAAAAATCTACTCAATATAACATAACTATAGATGTTATCAGCTAACTTCCTAATCCCATATCCCTAACCTCTTAACACACCATTCAATATAAGAGTCTAACCCATAAGTATTTCTAACCATCTTGGTGTGATGACATATTATTCCTTCCACTAAACAATTGCACCATTAAAGAAAAATTAACCACTACCCTAGCAATTTACCTTTGTCATACAACTACACATCTCTACTACCAACCTTAACTATGATCAAAATCTCTGCATCCTCCCAAGCAAACTCCCAAGTATTAGCACTAATCCCCATACATGACAGACTTCCCTTCCCATCAACTTAGGCGCTAGCTCAGCTGTCCCATCTAAGTCTCCCTTCAAAGGCACCTAGGAATCTAGGGAGGCGCACTCCTCTCAAGGTGGAGGTGCCTAGGGAGATGGGTCAGATATTAATTCATTATGCTACCCCATGCATCCCAATTCTATAGGAAAAATAGGCGCTTGGGTTTGCTAGCATATATATATAATCTTAAAAACTTTGCTCTCTCCCCTAAAAGAGATGGGCGCCAAATGGGAGGGTTCTAACTTGTGTCAGAACATCGGTCAACTCAAACATCATTTGCATGTGACATGGAGGTAAGGTGGGGACACTTGTACTATTAAATATATCTCCCAAGCGCCCAACTACTTCTTTCCCCATGGCATGAGGTTTATGATGGAACTTTTTAATATGTTTTGACAATAAACTTTTTTCACTCTCCAAGGCATAGGCGACTTAGCAAGGAAGGTTCTGACTTGTGTCAGAAAAAGGTGGTCAACCACAACATCTTACTCTCATGCGCCAAAAGAGGTGGGGTAAGGTGGGGATGCCCAGTGGGGACCACTGTCCGCGTGGGAAGTTTGGGACATGGTCTCCCTTCCCTATGCAAAGTGGGTGCCCAGGTATAAGTTATAATTATATGTTAGTGCATTTATGTTTTTAAGTCTTATTTATTTATTCATTTTGTTTGTGCCATGTTATGATTAGAACATATGTGTCCCCTCTATGGAATCCCGTGACTCTTTTGGAAACAATTTTAGGAGACCTATTGTTATTCATCTTATATTTTAACCCCTGAATTTATTGGCTCTGACTAGGAGTATCAAAACATATTCTCTTATTATTTTATTGGCCTGTAATTGGAATGGGATTTAGTTGTCCCTCCCATACAATTTCTAGAGAGTGGAAGTGTAGCTACAGGATGGTTTTCACTATCAGTTTAACACATTGTTTTCCTTGCTCATATTAAGAGATCTTGTTTATTGATCTGATTTTGACCTCCTTATCAATTTTTAGTTTGCAAGTTCTGTTTTTATTAAGGCATCTATCACATCTAAGGATCTATTTGAACTTGAAAGAAAATAAATCAATTTCCATGTATATGCAATAACCTATCAAAATATAAAACTTCCTTTTCATTGTATCTAATGCATGATATATGATTCTACAATTCAATCACCTATGTTTTCGAATTGAGCCAACCATATCAATAAGGTTCTACAACAACCATGAAATGTTTCTACCAATTGATTTATATACCAACATAAGGAAGAATGTCTCATTATTTAACTTCTCCATATTACATCAAATCACAAAATATGAAACTTACAAAAATTTTACTCAATCTACCTTGCATAGTTAGTACTAGGATTATCCTATATGAAGATCTCATAAGATTTAGCTTTATCTAAATGCATAAATCCTCATAAGTGTAAAAGCTTGATCATCAACTTTTAACATACCCTTCCTTACAATTAAATTTTACATACAAGGCAACTATATACAATCTTTCTCACTTTACACAACCACCACAATGTACATAAGAAGTAAATCTCATTTTTACTTCACAATGAAACAACAAAGGAACTCAACATCCCAACACATTAGGGAGTAACATAGGAGGGATTAGTTCTTGACTATCATCATTGCCAAGAGTGAAACCTTAATATCTTCATAGGAACCATGCCTTCAAAACCTGCAAAACAACAAAAACTTGGAACCATGGAGGCTCACCTCCCATCCTAGGCTTCTATGAAGCCACCCACCGAGCAGGGGAAACAAGGACCAAACAAGTTACACACATACATCACATGAATACACAACACAAACACAATCAACACCCTTCCATGGCTTGCACAATGATTCACCATTGGAATCATAAAACATTGGGTGAAGGTGGGCTCTTCAAGGAGGAGAAATTCTAACAACATAAATATCATATTGCCAATGCATTTTGCCTCTCAAGGCAACCACAACATAAACAACATATTTCCACTGCATTGCTTCTCAAGGCCTTCAAAAACAACCATATTATCCTCATCCACCAAACCTCCTTATACCTCCCAACAAAAAGATTCATGGCCATGATGGAGCCCATGTCCATGATAATAACAAACCTCATCATGAGGTAAAAGAAAAAGATTTCTTTCTTACCTGCAATGTCAAGCCCAACTTGTGCCCTTCACCCAAGGCTTCTCTGCCCTCCCAAGGGTGAGTGAAGCCTTCACACCCATAAGCACATTCAACATTTACATTCAATCAAGAAATAAAAGAGAAGAAACAAGCAAGCAAAAACCAAGAAGAAATCTCCAAGATCACATCACATTCTCACAATGCCACATCAAAATATCAAAATCCATAATGCAACAAGAACACTACATATTCTCACAATCCACAACACAACATCGATCCAAGATGCAAGACTCCCACTATAATGCATACTCCCTTGACACATTCCTCATACTTGCAGATCTACTTTTACAATACTAAAAAATGAGAATGAAACATGGATTTGGAACACTAACCTTGGTCCAAGCTAGGGTAAAGATAGTTGTAGTAGAGCTCCCTTCTTCCTTCCAAAGTCTAGTTGTCTCTAAAATTAGAGAGTGGGTGAACAACCCACTAGTTTGCCCAAGACCCTCTAATAAGGCCTCCACACTAACTATTTTTAGCAAAAACACTAAGCCATCCCCCCCTTACAAACTTGTCTCTTGTGATTTTGCTATATGTGACTTAGTGGAAACATGTAAGGAAACACATGTGACAAGTCCATTTTCGAATTGGTGGAAGAATGCATGGGTAAAGGGGCCCCCTAGGTTGTCTAGTCACTCACATGATCAAAATTAGGTCCCTACCTTGATATACTATCACATGGTTAGCTTATTTCAACAAAAAAAGCACTTTGGGACCTCCCAATGACCCCTTGAAACCCTAGGCAAATCCAAATTAGAATTTCCTATGATGGTGACCCATCCTAACATTCTCTCCCAAATGGGTGTACTTAACCATTAATTTGGAAAGAAGGAACATAACCAAGATTGAGTAACCTTGTGATCAACACTATAGGTGACATGTCATCAACACATAGACTATAAAAGTGTCAAGTGACACACATAAAAATACATTACATTTTTCTTGCCATGCCCTTAATGCACCCAGGTTATGATTAAACATATTCACAAGCAAGCAAGCAACCATATAATTACAAAGAAAATTACTTTTAGAATGAGGCTTTTGAACCTTTCAAAGGTTCGCCTTGGTTAAACTATGTTCATAGGGTTTGGAACTTGTTTCCCCCAAGAATTTCCATGGTTCCACTTCCTGCACAATAAACTCGAGCATCAGTAGTCCAAGGATTCATATAACATGTATAACGTATATGCGTATAGTGATAACCATAATTCAAGTAAATTTTCCTATTTATTCCCATTTAAATCATCCAAGATGTTAGAATCACAAATCTTCATAACATAAGCCGTCAAATTAACCCCTATCTACATATCACATTAAATCATCATGATCGGATTAACATTTATCTTCATATTACATTAAGTCATAATTAACAGATTATTATTTATCTGCATTTAAATCATAAATCAACATGTAAAAATATTAAATCCTATAATATCCATTCCTATCATAGTAGTCAAATTCATTAGTCATCAATATGATTTATCAACAAATTGAGCCTGATATAAAAGTGTCTCAAGTGTTATTATGGAATCAAAGTGGGGCCTTGTGCCACCTTTTATCCTCTTAGATCAATTATCCTTCACAAAAATTACTTAAAATAGTCAATCATCATAGAGAGGTAAGCATAATAGAGTTAGGAGTATAACTCATAGAAACACTTAACTAGCTAGGATGTAACATAATAATGTCAACATATGCCCGAATTCAATCATCAAGTGAACGAACTACATCCTATGTTTCCAATATACTTTGAATAATAAACACTAGCATTTTATTACCATCCAATATTCTTACCTTGCAAACACTTCTTCGTCTAATGAAATTTCCATATACAATTTGTAATGATCCCTTCTATTTTTTTCCAAGTACCCATATGCATATTCATACAAGTAAATATTATCTAGGAAAATTTTAGCATTTGGTTACCGTCTTTATATAATTAATTCATAGCTTCCATAATGGTATAAATCAACACCTTTCTAAGGAAACTTCCTCATGAACTCAAATGTATCCAGAAATGACTATAGAGTACCTAAGATCTAATTTCAATTATGGCATCTCATCATCATAGTATGGATTCAATTGCCATTTCCCAAAACATTTATTTGGAGATAAGTCAATTAGGATAAATGTTCATGAGACACACATAAACCTAAGTGGAGAATATGGTTTTAAAATATGTTTGATTATTTCATAAAATTAGGTCCTTAGTACATTTTATAATTACAAACACTATTGAAATAAGACATTTTCCTTCTAAGTCTTGAATATCCAAATCCCAAATATCTACAAAGCAAGTAGCCATACCATTTCTTCAAAACTCAAATTTTCTAATTGAAATGATTTAGAACATGAAATAGAAATCATTAATCTAATAAATTAGGTCCTAATGTGCGGGTCATCGAAATGCATATATTAGAATGATAAAACCTTATAGTCTCAAAAGTGCACCAAAATGTTGAACTAGAAGTATCACAATACAAATGTGTCATCTATGCCATGACGGTCTGGGTGAGGCCTCACAAGGAGTCCCTTGTGAGTGTTGCCACACGTGATCCAAGCTTGGGCTTTTGGATGCCAAGCGACTCTCTAGGATGTCAGCCCCTACTTAGTAGCCTATTGAGATGTCTGACCAAGAGCTATAGTTATGCATTGTCTTTGTATTGGATTCAGTCATCCTACTGCTTAGCATGTGTGTTAGCCATGGATGTTGTTTTTTTGTGTGTTTGTGGTTGGATCATTATCTTCATCAGCATGGTGGGTGTGGACCTATGGGTGCCATGTGGTTGGGAGGCATAGCTACCTTCACCACTGCTAGGGACTGGTGTACAAAGATGGTCTTGTATCCTAGTGCGACCGTTGCTGGATGTGGTCACTTGGTACTTCGGTTCACAGAGTATGATTTCTTGTGATTTATGTTTTCCTTGGGATGTTGTTTATCATTTTTAGATGATGTTAATTTTAACACATTCCTTGTTTTGATGTTTAGCATGTGGTAGATGATGTTATCTGATTACAGAGTTATCTTGTGCTTTCTACTAGCATGTTAGATTTCATTTACTTATATTGTAGCATGTTTAGTAGTGATGTCCCTATCACGACAACACCGATGATCTGATTGGTGGCTTGGGATGTTACACGTGGGGGATGACTAGGGCCCATGATGGTCTTATGATGCCATTGATGGTTGGGAGGAACCACATACCTAGTTTGGTTATTTTGTTTATTGCTTTGATATTTATGCTTAAATGTAAGAGGTTATTTTCATGTTCACTGTGATGTTACTTTAGTCTATTGCAATGTTTCCTTCTATTCTTCCCTTGCTATTGTTTTAGATGGTTAGACTTTGCTTCCAGTTGTCCATCTTTTAGCTTGGATTTGAGTGTCCTTACCTCAAAAAGTGGATCCGGTACTCCCCGGTGTGGAGGAACTTTGTTTCGTTATTTTCTAGCCTTGTTTTTGTGTTTTTTGGGTGCGTACTGATTCAAATCTTCATGTGAGGATGAAAATTCCTCACGCAAGCCATTGAGAATCTTCGTGCGAGCTGGTGAAAGTCTTTGCGCAAGAAGAAATACTAGTGCTTTGTCTTCACGCAAAAAATAGGGGCTAGTTAGGCTTGTCGAAATAAAGTTTGGAAGTTGGTTTTAGATACCCTTTTGGTTTTCTTACCTTCCTAGTGCTTCAAAGATGTTGTTAGGGGCTTAAAATATATCATTTAATGTATGTGATGATTCATTTGAGATGGGTTTCAGACATCTGCGAGCTAAGATAAAGATTCTAGAAAATTTCAGGGCTTTAGATTTTAGACTTAGCCAATTTTTAGGAGTCTATTTTGATCTTTTAACTTGGTCGATCTCTTATGTTTTCTTGTTTTTGATTTGGTTAGTGGTAACGTTTGGAGATCCGTTTGGTGCCAAGATGGTCGTTAAGTCTTCCGTTGCGATCTGTATGATCCATGCATGTTGTTGTCTTGTGCACTTGCACTTGTTTTTTTTTTTTTTTAAAATTATTCTGGCTTGTTTTCTTATCCTTGTTTCCAAGGATCTTCGGGCGGGGCATTACATATAGAGCTTTTCAATTTTGGACACAGGGCATTTTGGAAAAAAATTTGGAGTCTCCAAGTTGCTTTCATACGGACTGTACAGATGAAAAAAAATTATTAAAAAAAAAAAACTACTGTCCTAGCAGCGTCGAAGCGCCACTTGGCAACCACCTTGCCACCACCATCCGCTCACCGACCCATCGCTACGCCAGTGGCTCCCACCTCAGTGCAACCAGCTGTCACCGCTGCCCGGGCACAGCCAGCACACCACCCACATGCTACCTAAGCGCCACCAGAGGGCCACTTCAGCCAACAACACTGCCGAGTTTTCCTCCTGTGTGCCACCGCCACCGCCAGTCCTCCACACCAATAGGCTGCTGCCATGTGGAATCCTACACAGACCTACTGACGTCAGTTTCTTGATTGTTGACATCATTTTTTGATGACTTGACGTCACTTTTTGACCATTGGTGTTACTTTCTTAGTTGATGGATTTTTTTTTCGGCAATGGTCCTGTGAAGGCCATACAGGCATCAAATTTAAGCCAGTGTTTGTAATTTTCTAGCAAGGTGCATTTTTGGAGCAACAGTCAATTTTTTGGCTATAACTTGAGCATATAGAGGTCTTTTTCTGATCTGAAAGAAGCATTGGAAAGCTAACTCAGAGATAGATACATTGGTGCTAGTTTTGTCAAATTTTGAGTTCATTTAAGTTTCCATTTTTGGCATCAAATTAGAGGCTTGTGTTTCCTCCTATTCTGCATTAACAAATCCAGGTTCTTTTCCAATCTTTTTCTTTCCTTAGTTGTTTTTGTGGTATTTGAGGGATATTCTTGTATGTTTGTGGGGGGGTGTCTTTCTTTTTCGTAATTTACTTTAGTTAAGACCCTTCTACTTCTGTCTTCTTCTTTCTCTCAATGGCGGATCCATCTATAACCCATCTCACACCACACAACTACCACACTTGGAAGACACAAATGACTAGGCTTTTAATGTCAAGAGGTCTATGGTCTTGTCTAGATGAGAATCAGCCTAATCTTATGCGACTTTATGAGGTCCTACAACACAGGAACAAGATGGATGAAGCCATGGGGCTGATTGCATTCAACATTTCAGACAGTCTATTGTTTCACCTGGATGGTTTGACTACTCCACGGGCTTATTGGCAAAAATTTCAGACTTTTTTTGGACAGGAGAATGAGTTTCAAGCACTTTAGTTAGATGCAGAATTGACTTCTTTGTCACCAAACAACTTTCCCACCATTGAGGACTTCCTGATGAAGTTCAAATCCCTATGTGCAATTTTATAGGGATGTGAGAAGAACAAAATAGATAATGAGTGCATATTTTTGATACTCTCAAAGCTAAAGGGGTAGTATCAGGTCTTTTCTTCTACTTTCTACTCCACCATGGATGCCCTTGGAGACCGATATAGGATGCCTACATTTGAGACATTTTGTGACAGGTTGACTAGGGAACAAGAAAAGATCTAGTAGGTAGATGGCTCTAGCCAAGCATTGGTTGCTCAAAATTCTAAGGGGAAATCGAAGAAAGACACATCCAAATCTGATCCTCTAGCTAATCCTCTAGCAAACCTTCTTAAGGGTAAAGATTCTTCAAAGTCAGTTGAGTCTACCTCCAAGACTAAGAGGAAATCCAATGAGAACTGCAGCTCTTGTGGGAAAGATGGACATTCAATTTCCAGGTGTTGGAAAAAATTAGAGGCTTTAGAGGAAGCTATGAAGGAGCATCACATTTTTTCTCGTCAGTCTTCATCTCCATCTACAGGGAAAGGTCATGCTCTTTCTGCATGAGCTATGACTTCAGTTCCTTTATGGTTTCTTGATTCTGGGGCTTCTCACCACTTAACAAACACTCCTAAGTTGCTTACTTCACTTGCTCCTTGCACCACCACACAGATTGCAGTGGGAACTCTTCACAACTTTCAGTTTTGGGTTCTGGCACTGTTGCTTTGGCTGGGGGTTCTCTACAGGATGTACTTTGTGTTCTTGATATTTCAATGAACCTTTTTTCTATCTATTAGATTTGCCACTCTGGCTCTGGGAAGATAGTCAATTTCTCACCACATGATGTGGTTATTTAGGATTTGCATGATCCAGAGATGATTGTGGCCACTAGGAGTGTTGACTCTGCATCACGCCTCTATAGATTTGATGGATTTGAGTCTTCTGATGACATAGGTTCATGTTTAGTTGCACATGTAGGTTTAGTGAGTAGACTTTGTCATGAACATTTTGGGCGTGTCAATTACAGATATCTACAACAGATTAGCACACATGCACTTGTTCTTGGGCTTCCCCAGATTTCCTGTCCATATGGTGTTTGTCAGGGATGTGCACTTGGCAAGCAACACAGGGAGGGATCCTTTTCCACATGGATGATCCACTCATGCTTTAGCACCTTTGGAGTAGATTCATAGTAACCTCATGTCATTTCCTACTCCTTCTTTTTCAGGTGCTAGATACATGCTTACAGTCATTGATGACTTCTCTAGACGCACATGGGTGTACTTTCTTAAGTACAAGTCTGATGCCTTCGACTCATTTCAAGTTTTTAAGGCATTTGTAGAGAACCAATCTGGACTTTCTATTCAGTGCATACACATGGATAATGGGGGGGAGTATGTGAACCAAGCTTTCAGAGATTTCTATTCTGAGCATGGTCTTTAGCATCAGCTTTCAGTGCCCTACACTACTTAGTAGAATGGTGTGGCCGAGAGGAAGAATAGAACCCTTCGGGAGATGGAAAATTGCATGATTCAGTCTAGGTCCATGGATTCATGTTTTTGGGTAGAGGTAGTCAATTGTGCCAACTACATTCAAAATCAGATGCCTCACAAGGCACTTCGACATATGACTCCTGAGGAAGCTTGGTCCCATGTCAAGCCTGATGTGTCATCATTTAGAGTTTTTGGGAGTACAACATATGCATTTGTACCTGATGCTCAGAGGAAAGCAATGGAACTGAAGAGCTGACCATTGATTTTTTTTGGCTACTATGAGGATGCAAAGGCTTATGGGTTATTTGATCCTGATTCTAGAGAGGTCCTATTTCGACAAGATGTCCAGTTTGATGAGAGCCCTCCTGCAGTACATTCCTCACCTCTAGCACCTCCTCCAGCTCCCACTACTCCCTCTTCATCTCCACTTTGTTTCACAGATGATGAGGATGATGATCATGGTGATCCCAATATACCTCCACCACAGGATCCTCCCCATATGCCTAAATGGGCTTGAGCTACTGTTGATGTTGCAGGATCTCTAGTTGGTGACCCATCCACATCCTGTTGCACCCATTCTCACACTGCAGGTTCCAGCCTACTTAGTCATGCTATTAGTACTAATCCTCAGACATGTACAGAGGTGAAAAGAAATTCAGAATGGGACAGTGCAATGGAGGAGGAATATTCTTCTTTGATGAAGAACCACACATGGGATCTTTGTTCTCTTCCTAAGGGGAGAAAACTAGTGCATTGTGAGTGGATTTATCGCACTAAGTACGCTGCTAATGGTTCCATTGATAAGAATAAGGCTCATCTTGTTGTGAAGGGTTTTTCGCAAGTCGAGGGTGTTGATTACTCTAAGAAATTTTCCCCTCTCACCAAGATGAATTCTATTCACCTTGTCTTACCCCTCAAAGTTTCATAGGGATGGTCATTTTATCAAATGGATGTGAAGAGTGCCTTCCTGCATGGTGATATCACAGAGGAGATTTATATGGAGTAGGCTCCAAGTTTTGTGCAGGATACCACCTTGGTTTTCAGGCTTCGATGTTCATTGTATGGTCTGAAACAAGCCCCTAGGGATTGGTATGAGAAGATGGACTCATTTCTGCTATCTACTAGCTTCACTCATTGCCATTCTGATCCCACAATGTACATTCAACGTCTTGGTGATGAGATTATGATTCTTGTTTTGTATGTTGATGATCTTATCCTTAGAAGTAGTTCATCATCCATGCTCTAGGATGTTAAGTGTACACTGATGGACTAGTTTGAGATGACTGGTCTTGGTTTGCTGCACTACTTTCTTGGTCTTCAAATTCATTAGTTTCCTACTAGCATTTTTGTGTATTAGAAGAAGTATGCTCTTGACATGCTTCATCACTTTCACATGCTTGATTGTAAGGCTTCTCCTACACCATTTCAGTTGGGTGTCACTTTGTCTACCTCCTGCTCTTCACCTATAGTGGATACTACTTTGTATCGATAGTTGGTTGGCAGCCTATTGTACCTGACACACACCTACCCTGATCTATCTTTTGCGGTTGGCCTAGTCTCTCAATTCTCTAAGGACCCTCATGAGAATCATTGGCAAGATGTTAGATGTATTCTTCTATAATTCAAGGCACACTTATGTATGAAATTTGCTACACTATGGGGACTCCACACATTGTTGGCTACACTGACTCAGATTGGGCAAGTGATGTTGATGATCAGAAGTCTACTTCTGGCTTTGTGTTTTTCCTTGGCTCCAGTCCCATCACATGGTCATGCAAGAAGCAACATGCCCAAGCACTTTCATCTATAGAGGCTGAGTATAGAGCCACAATTCTTACTAGTTAGGAGGCTTTATGGCTTCATCAATTGATGAATGAGTTTAGATTTCCTCCTGATTGCCCAACTATTTTGTGGTGTGATAATCAGAGTGCCATCCACATTTCTCGCAACCTGGTGGAACATTAGCATACCAAGCACACTGAGTTGCATATGCATTTCATCCGTCAGTTGATCCAGGATGGTGTTATTGCATTGGAGTACATTCCTACTACCGGTCAGGTTGCAGACATCTTCACTAAGCCTTTTGCATTGCCACACTTTCTTCAGCTACGGTCAATGCTTGGGGTTATGGAAGTTGTCCTTGGGGGGATTAGTTGAGGCCTTCCTTCCTTCACTTCATGTTTTTTTCAGCATGTTGTTTTTAACCTCTTTTTGGAGGAGGGTTTTTCCCATAGGGTTTTCCCTCTTTCTCCATTTTACAGAGGTTGCATTGTCCCCGGGTACCTAAAATGGCCTAGTTGCCAGTGTATATGAGCAATGTTAGTATGCTAATATAAACCAAATTTAAATAAAGCTTCTACAAACTAAACAAAATTCATAAAATTCAAGATAGACTAAGATGAGCTCTTAATTGAGAATATGAGCCATTAATGGGCTCTCTCAATGAGAAGCTCTCTTGTTGAGTAGCTTTGTCTAAATAGATAGGATGTATGCTCAAGCTTTATGCTTCAAAAAGGGCTTCAAATGGAGTTGGAATTTGGGTGTGAGTGTATGGTTTTGATGTAAAATGGCTTCTTAAAATGGCATTATGACTTTACTTCATGGATTGTGTTTTTTGCAAAGGGGAAGGATCCAATTTATAGGCAAGAGGCTTGAGGGATTGAGGGCTAAGATGCAAGGATGGGAAAAACCTCATGGGGGGCTCAGATTGCATGAGAGGAGAGCACATGGATTGTGCTTCCTTACAGCCAATCAGGGAGTGACACACATCATAGGGTGAGAGGATGGAGGAAAGGGGAAGGATGAGTCAACAAAGGAGGGTCAAGGGATAAAATCTTCATAAAGACCCTCATAATGGCTTGTAAGAGCAATAAAAGGGCTTGGAAGAGTCATTTATGGCCTAGTGGGCTTCATAAAGTTTTATGGTTGGGATGTTTTGAAGGAGATGAGAGGAATTTCAACTTGGGCTTGATTAGGAAGATTTTAAGCTTGCTTAGGATTGTGCAAATGATTAGAGGATGGATTAGGATGGTTTAGGATTAGCTTAGGGATAGGCAAGTGGATGGCATTTAATGAGGGTGGGTGAAGGAGGAGATATTTGTTAACTTTGGCTTGGGTTAGTAAGTTTTAACCCATGTTAGGGAATGTGACAAGGTTAGGACGGGATTAGAATTAGGTTTAAAGACATCTTCTAGAAGAGTCTAGACTTTGGATGAGGATAAAGACTTTCTAGAATAGTCTAGAACTTCCTAAGATGAGGATGAAGACTTTCTAGAAGAGTCTAGAACTTTTTAGGATGAGGATAAATTAGATTTGTAGGAAATAAATAAAGTTTTATTTATTTCAAGGGTTTGGGTTGAGGAGATATTTATTAAAACTTGTTTAATAAACATGAGGATTAATATTTAATCTTAATTAAATATTTTGAGTTGGGATTAGGGGTAGGAAATAATGGGATTAGCCTTTAATCAAAATTAAAGAAGATTTTGGAAGAGGTTAGTGGTCTTAAGGAAATTGGCCAAGTTTTCGGCAAAAAATAATTTATTTATTTATTTAGGGTTTTTTGGTCAATTTATTAATTAAATAATTAATAAATAAGGAAATAATGTTTAAATAAGATTTAAACATTTTTGGGAGGGATTCCTTAATTAAATATTTTTAATTAAGATAAAGGGATTTAATGGCATAAGAATAAATTAATTAATTAATAAATGATGATGTCATCAAGAATTTTTCAGAAAATAAATATACTTTATTTTCTAAAGGTTTTTAGGTGTCAACATTTTGCCCCTCTTTGATGTGATGCCGCTAGTGACATGGCATCAAAGATAAGAAAATAAGATGCCCAAGGCTAGAGCAGAAGAGGAGAGAATGGACTGCAAGATGCCCCCTCAAGAAGGCAGCGGGGAGAGAAAGCGAGGCTCGATGACTTCTTGAAAAGTAAAAGAATCCAAGATGAGCAAGAAGACTCAGATTGGCTTAAGAGAAGAGGTTTAGTTAGCTCAAACTCTCACTACGGGAGAATGATAAAGGGAGAATCAGAGGCACAAGAGGAAGCAAGCTTAAGATCTCAGGGATTGCAGAGGATGAAGGAGCAGAGCGCTATAAAAGGAATCCAAGATGGGGAGATGGATGAGGGGATTAAAAAGCTGATGCAACAGGATTTCAAAGAGTCAGATTGGCGGAAGATGGGTTTCAAAGATCCCTAGGACTAGGATTGTGGATCTCGAAAGATGAGGCTTGGTGGATTGATTTGGATTGGTGGATCCCTAAGACTAGGATTGTGGATCCCTAAAGCTAAAGGTGAGGAGTGATTCAAAGAGATATTGATGCATAAGTTGGGGTAGGAGAGACGAATGCTAGATATGGATGGGGGATAATGGAGATGAAGGAAAACCATTGAAGCTTTTTGAGCGGGGGGGATACTTCAAAGAGAAGTACCACCATGTAGTTGAGCACTAGATTTGCTATAGGATTGTTGGTTAATTTCCAAGGTTACCAAGAACATCAAGGCCTTTTCACCAACTATCTAGAGGACTGATAGACTAACTCAAAACAAACACATAAGGATTGCCCCTGCATCACACATGAAACCCAGAGGAAATAGTGTGGAACCGACACGAGGTAACCCACAAGCAAAAAAGAAACAAACGAAAGACTTGATCAAAACCGTACACTCAAAGTGCCCCATGAGTATCATACCATGATATGGAAGATCATGGCAACCTTGAGGAGGGAACAAAAAGATTTCTTGGAAAAGATACTTCAAGACGCAAAAGGGAAGATTCCAAATCAAAAGAAATCCAAAAGAGAACCATTTGCCAACGAGATGGGTAGGACGAGGTACTAACAGACCAAGATTAGACATGAAGAAAGCTATATCCTACAAGGATCTATCAGAGAGCACCTAAGCCAATAGATATGGGTGAGTGATGCGTCTGGCAAGCTGAACTAAGAAGGATAACACCTTGGTGACAGGAGATCTAGCTAAGGGATGCATTGGAATAGCTAACCAAGATGTGCGATGTGTGCAAGATGCTGATCAAGGAGGAACTAACAAAAAAGATCGATAGATACAATGGTACTAAGCGAAAGAGGATGTACAAGCTGACGGACCAAGATATTTAAAAGCTGAAGCTGACCAAGATAGTTACAAGCAGGCAAAAGCTTAGGATGATAGGATAGCAGGATGGTTCGATGTTGTGCAAGATGCGAAAGCTAAGGGTGGGGTGATAGCGAAAGATATGGATTTGGCAGGATGCATCCAATGATGATGAGAGATTTTGTGACCAAGGATAGCTAGAGGAGCATGATGAGATGGCTGGATAGGATGGTAGATAGCTAGGATTATGATGGATATAAAGAGATGACATTGGGTTTGCATGAGGATAGCCTAGAGCTAGATACCAATGACAAGGGAGGATGGACAAGACAAGATCTCCAAGGAATATAGTGCCCCCAATCAGAAGATAACATGTGGAAGGAGGTCTTATGATGGATGTGATAGGATTGAAGCTAGGATGGAAAAAGATGAAGGGGCTAGGGAGATGGATGATAGCTGGGATGGTTGGTTGAAGCTGTAGGAGATAAGTGGATGGAAGATGGAGGGTAGAGGATAGGTGGATAGATTGGAAGATGGAGTTGGATGTCAAGAGATAACCAAAAGCATGAGGGTGATAGGCTAAGCTGGGGATGGCAGGATTATGCATGACACTTGTTTGCCAAGTTTTCATCATGGTACTTGTCCAAGGTGCTTGAATTGCCAAGTTTTCACCAGTGGATGCTTTATATTTCTTTATTTTTTTTGACTTTTTGACTTTGGACTTAACTGGAATGATTTTGGCTTTTTTGGGATTTTTCACTGGCTGTTGGAATGTTCAATTTTGTTGCTAGCTGGTGGTACACCAGATGTGTGATTTATGTAATAGATTGGATTAGATGGGATTGATGGTAGGAGATGGAGGGATGAAAAGGTTGGAAAGGAGCATGAGATGGGGATGCTTGCAAGAGCAACATTGGCACATGTTGGGACGGGTGTGAAAAGAGCATATGGGGGATAGATGGTAGATGTGGGCGTGATGGAGGATTTATGGAAGCGTGCTTGGGGATATAGGCACCCAAGATGGAGTTAGGAGATGGGGGACATGAGTCACTGGATGGAGGATTAGCAATGGTGGATGCCATTATGCATTGGGTTTAAACTTTTTTCTTTGGGATCCACATGGTTTTGGATTTTCTTTTCATAGGCTTTTGCATTATTTTGCATTCTTTGATTGGATTTTTCCTTTTTGGAGTATGTCTTTTAGAATAGACATATGATTGCCTAGGATGTGGACTTTTAGCTTTATGCATTTTGAAGTTGGCATTTAGATTGCTTTGATAAGCTTTGGGAAGATGGTTAGGAGAAGCTTTGTGAGATGGAGAGTATATGGGAGAGTGTGTAGGGGGATGATGATGGATGATGTGCCTCGATATGTGCCTTTGCTGATCTTGCATAGGAACAGAGGGAATAGGATTTGAATGATGGCTGATAGGAGGATGAAGGATGGTAGATTTTGGGACATAGGGACCCAAAATGGATTTAGCAGATGAAGGGGGGATATGGTAGGTTGTTTTAGGTTACAAAGATGGTGGAGGGGGGATCACATAAGATTTCTTGAAGGAGTGATGGGAGGCTGGCATGCGGGGTTTGGAGATAGGCTTGGTTTGGGGGTGTGGTGTAGCAACACCTTTAGATGGTGAGCCTTTGGATACATATCCAAGACCATGAAATCCTAGATTTTTTTGTGCAATAATAAGCTTTCTAATTCCTTTCTATTGTGGTCCTAAACCTTGACCTTCATAATGCCATCAATTGATTAT
The DNA here is from genome assembly GCA_028749045.1 of Cupressus sempervirens. Classification (NCBI taxonomy): domain Eukaryota; kingdom Viridiplantae; phylum Streptophyta; class Pinopsida; order Cupressales; family Cupressaceae; genus Cupressus; species Cupressus sempervirens. Next base: position 278,825,168 of record CM053783.1, read on the forward strand.
TTGAACTAGCTGAGGATACTTTTTTCTTGCAAAAAATGGTGGAAGTGCTTTATCAGATGTACTACAATAGGGAGATACTATTCTTAATTCTTCTGCTGAGAGGAGGCCACTATGGATGAATGTAAGTGAACCAAGAGGGTATATTATAGATAGTGAAATAGCTTGGATAGGTGGTAAGATGGAAGCATGGAGTGGAGGAGATGGTAGGATAGGATCTTGATTTAGCTGATGGGATGAAAAGATATCCTGCAGTAGAGGAGGTATGGCTTGAGGTTTTGGAGATGGAGGGGATAGTGACTGCACTATGGATGGAAGGCATGGTACGATGATATCTTAGTTTATGCTTTGGGGGATGTCAACATGCTTTTGGGTAGGATTGGTTTGGAGTGGATGGTACGATAAGAGGTGAAGGGATGGACTCTTCAAAGGAAGCGGATGGATAGATGGGAGATTCAGTAGTGGAGATGGGTGAGTAGAAGATGGATGCATAAGGGTCATTATGGGAGATTTGGGAAATGCTTGGAGGTGATGTGGATAGGATTTGGAGGGTTTTGACAAATGGTGGGAATTTGATGCTTGCGAGAAGTGGAAGGATTGTAAGCAATTTGATGGATGGTATGGGGATGATAGCTATGGGAGATGGAGGTGATATTATAGATGGGGAAGCTTCATCACTAACTACTTCACATGGTTGGATTAGATGACATGGCTTATCGACTGTTGGAGGTGGCTTTTCTTGTATTTCCTCTAGGAGATTCCTGGGAGACTCGTCTGTCAGAGGTGGAGGTGGTGGATTGATAGGAATAGCTGGTGTGATGGGGGTAGAAGATTGGAAGCTTGGTTGATTGGGTGATGGAGGAGAAGTTGGGATATGAGATGGCATGACTAGATAGTTTGGAAGAATGCATGGATTTTTTGGGATGCTTGGGGGAATGTTTCTAAGGCTTTCAATATACCCATCATAGTCAACAATATTTTCATCATCATTGGAATAGGAGGTGGTGGGAGCAAGGACAATACGACCAAAAACATCATGATAGGTTTTGGATTTTATTTTTTGATGATGAGTCGGATGGGGATGGGGTCTTGCATATGGATGAACACGAAAGCTCATGGTTGGATTTGGATTAAGCGCAGATTCTGGATTGGCTGATGAAAGATTTCCTAGGGAGAGTCAAAGCTGCATGACAGACCTAAGGAGGATTGGCTGGAGATTTTTGGCTTTCCTATGGATGGAAGATTTCAAGGGCATGTTGTCAAAAAGTGAGAGTTTTGCTTTCCTATGTGCAGGATTGGTGGAGATTATGTCAACTTAAGGATAGACTAATTATCTTATGCGTATGACACAAGATTGATCACTTGTGGATCCCAACCTTTAGCTCAAGGTGATGAGGGATACCAAGTGACAAAGCTAGATTACCCTAGACAAAGCTCTGTCAAAGGGATAACCTTGATGAGGCTGGTGGATTGGTCGGATTGATTGGATAGCAAATTCTAGCAGAATGACAACAACTCTCTAAAGGCTTGGGTGTGATTTTGGATTGGGTTGCTAGCTGGCTGGGGGGAATGATTTTGAGAGACTTTGGATTTGGGATTGTTCTAAAGCAAAGAACTAGATAGATTCAGTTGCAGTGGGGGAGCTTGGATGATTTTCTGATGAGGCAGTGACTACGCTAAGTATGCCTTGAGCTGGGAGATTTTTGTTTTTTTGAGATTTTGACCAAAGTTGGCAAACATTCATTCAAAAGCTATGAACAAACAAGCAGACAAAATTTTGGAGCAAGCACGTCAAACACACCAACATCCTAGGAAGCTTTCTACAAGGATGAGATTTGTTATAGCTAGGGAGTCCTCGATAAACGCAAGGTACGTGAGGACCAAATCTGTAGATGAAACCAAAAAGATGTCACACAGCCAAGAGGAGTGGTAACTCACTTCTCCTCTTTCACTTCTCAAGGGTATAAAGTTCCTTGAGGCTTAGCCCGAGTGACAAAATCTTGATTCCAAGAGAGGTGTCTTTGGATTCACCTCCTGATTTTTATACTCTTCCGAAATGCTAGAGTTGAGGTCATCCCAAGGGGTGATGAAATCCCCAAGTAGGCCTCCTAAAAAGTGTAAAAAAAGACCACATACATGTTCTTGAGCTTTAAAAGAAATGCATTTACTCCAATTGATGATTTAGATTTTGTAAGCTATGATTGAAAACACTTGTGATTATGGCATACAATGTTCATTCCAATTTGACAGCATTGTCAACATAATGAAAGTCGAGAGATTGTCAACATAAAAAATGCGAGCGTCATTGAAAATGCGTCCAAATCATGCAATGTTCATTGATTGTTAGGCATTCAAGATTGAGTGTGAGTTTGTTTTAAGCTCAAAACAAAGATGTGTGAAACTCGATTGCCAAGCATGCACCCAGAGGCCCTCCACGTCAAGATTTGTCCAATTTTTATGCCCAAATGAAGTGTGAGCGAGATTAATCCATATTCAAGGAATTTTCTAACTTAGAAAAACCACAAAAAGCTCAAGTGAGTGGAGTTTGATCTTTGTGGAGTACTTAACACCCTCTTAGGTAGACCCATCCCCATAGATGGCGTTGAGATTGCAACCAATGGTTAAATTGATGGGTGATTAAAGAGGGTGAGTCCAACTATAAACTTACTCAAAGCGTCTTTATTAGTTTTTATAACTTAGAAGATTTCAAAAATGTGGATTCTTTTTATGCCCCAAAAGATGATTATTTGATCTATGGCATTCAAGTTTGGATTTGTTGTTTTAATCATGCATTCATAAAAAAAAAAATACTTGATTTTAATCCATGACACTCAAGAGTGATTTTAGCAACATGCATTCAAAGACAAGTGATTAAACATTCAAGTTTTTTCCTTTGAGCATTCAAGATTGAGATTTTGTGTGTTGTTTTAAGAACTTTGAAGTGCTTTGTTTTAACCTTAGATCATTCAAGATTGTTTTGGACTCAAAAGTGAAAATGACTCTTTGGACTTTGGTTTTCATTCAAGATTTTGTGTTCTAGTTTGCATATTTTAAGCCCAAAAATGATATTCCTAGATTGTTTTGATGCATGAAAAACCTAAGAAACATTCAAGATTTTGGAACAAGACATTTGTTTGGAACGAATAACAAAGCTTTTAGGAAAATTTTTGGCAACCATTTAGGACTCTTAGTTTTCATGAGATTTTTGAAAGAACTTTAAAATATTTGCAAATGAGGTTCATTTTATCCTTGATTGATTCTTTGAGTTGGATTTAGATTTTAGTGTGCACTTAGTGTTGATTTTGAACCTTTTGAAATGGAAACTTGAAGTTCTTTTTAAATTCCCAAAAATGAAGTGTTCCTCACTTTGCATGAATGCATCTAAAACTTTGATGTTGCAAGGATGCAAATGATTGGATTGGTTTAGTTTCACTTGTTAAAAGTTTTTTTCTTTTTTGCAAATTTTTAATTTTTTGATGGATTTAAGTATGATTTGGGGGTTCATTTTAAGCACTAAAAAGAAGTGTGTATGATTTTGCTTCCTTCAAAAAAAATGGCCAAGATCTCCCACAAGAAGAAGAAGAAGAAGTAGATGGAATAAGAAGAATATAGACAAGAAGAGGAAGAAGAATTCCAAGTGCTTTGTCCATCTATAAGCTTGAAAAATCTGCAAATACTACGAAATAGACTATGAGTTCCTTTGTCTTCTTCATGCTCATGTGGACCTACAAAACCAATTTATACAATCCTACCAATCACAAAAACAAGAAAAATTAGCCAAAATTAGAAAATGACATACAAAACGTGACTAAAAAAGCTAATGAAGATGACCCATGCGGGGTCCCACCGGGCGTGCCAAAATGTATATGAGCAATGTTAGTATGCTAATAGAAACCAAATTTAAATAAAGCTTCTACAAACTAAACAAAATTCATAAACTTCAAGATAGAATAAGATGAGCTCTTAATTGAGAATATGAGCCATTAATGGGCTCTCTCAATGAGAAGCTCTCTTGTTGAGTAGCTTTGTTTAAATAGATAGGATGTATGCTCAAGCTTTATGCTTCAAAAAGGGCTTCAAATGGAGTTGGAATTTGGGTGTGAGTGTATGGTTTTGATGTAAAATGGCTTCTTAAAATGGCATTATGACTTTACTTATGGATTTTGTTTTTTGCAAAGGGGAAGGATCCAATTTATAGGCAAGAGGCTTGAGGGACTGAGGGCTAAGATGCAAGGATGGGAAAAAGCTCACGGAGGGCTCAGATTGCATGAGAGGAGAGCACATGGATTGTGCTTCCTTACAGCCAATCAGGGAGTGACACATGTCACAGGGTGAGAGGATGGAGGAAAGGGGAAGGATGAGTCAACAAAGGAGGGTCAAGGGATAAAATCTTCATAAAGACCCTCATAATGGCTTGTAAGAGCAATAAAAGGGCTTGGAAGAGTCATTTATGGCCTAGTGGGCTTCATAAAGTTTTATGGTTGGGATATTTTGAAGGAGATGAGAGGAATTTTGACTTGGGCTTGATTAAGAAGGTTTTAAGCTTGCTTAGGATTGTGCAAATGATTAGATGATGGATTAGGATGGTTTAGGATTAGCTTAGGGATAGGCAAGTGGATGGCATTTAATGAGGGTGGGTGAAGGAGGAGATATTTGTTAACTTTGGCTTGGGTTAGTAAGTTTTGACCCATGTTTAGGGAATGTGACAAGGTTAGGAGGGGATTAGGATTCGGTTTAAAGACATCTTCTAGAAGAGTCTAGACTTTGGATGAGGATAAAGACTTTCTAGAATAGTCTAAAACTTCCTAGGATGAGGATGAAGACTTTCTAGAAGAGTCTAGAACTTCTTAAGATTAGGATAAATTAGATTTGTAGGAAATAAATAAAGTTTTATTTATTTCAAGGGTTTGGGTTGAGGAGATATTTATTAAAACTTTTTTAATAAACATGAGGATTAATATTTAATCTTAATTAAATATTTTGAGTTGAGATTAGGGGTAGGAAATGATGTGATTAGCCTTTAATCAAAATTAAAGAAGATTTTGGAAGAGGTTAGTGGTCTTAAGGAAATTGGCCAAGTTTTCGGCAAAAAATAAATTTTTTATTTATTTTGGGGTTTTTGGTCAATTTATTAATTAAATAATTAATAAATAAGGAAATAATGTTTAAATAAGATTTAAACATTTTTGGGAGGGATTCCTTAATTAAATATTTTTAATTAAGATAAAGGGATTTAATGGCATAAAAATAAATAAATAAATTAAATAATTAATAAATGATGATGTCATCAAGAATTTTTCAGAAAATAAAAATACTTTATTTTCTAAAGGTTTTTAGGTGTCTATAGCCGGGACCCATTTTGCATTTTTTCCTTTGTTTTGTGAGCTTAAGGTATTCCCCTAAGTTGCACTTAAGGGGGGGTGTTAGAGTAAATAATTAATTAATTGTTAATTATTTATTCTATTTACTTAAGATTACTTAGGTTAATGCATTTATTTAGTACTTAGTATTTAATGCATGTTGAGGTTAGTTGTTGACAACACAGGAGTTTGTTCCCTTTAGCCTACTTATCTTTTCCACCTTTTGTGGATGTGTGCTGAGTTGTCATCCTTATCTTCTACCTCCTTCCAGCTTGTTCTACAAGCTTCCATGAGGCCTTTATAAGTGGTCTCTCTCTCATTGTAAATTCATTCCATTTTGACATAGCAATTCTAATTTCGTATTGTGAAATATTCTTGTGCGGTATTTGCTTCAAGCTCTTTGCTCCCTAGGTTTCTCTTCAGCAAGTTATTTGCACTGCAGGTGATCTTGGCGCATTATCGGAGTCAGATTCTCAACTCCTACATTTCTTACTAGGGACATTTGGACCTCTAACATTCCATGTTGTTATTGTCATTGTTCCTTGGGAAGGTTCTTCCCCTTCGTACTTTGTAATATTCCACTTATCTTGATTTATTCCTTTGCTTGTCCTATTGCCTCCCTAAGCTCTTTTAGTGATTTTTGTCCTCTTTTAAGTTTTTGTTTTCCATAGTCTAGTGTTTTTAGACCTTCTTTATTGATGGATATTCCTAGATTTTCCAAATTTGACTGGTTTTTTACCTTTGCAAATATTTTTTACTCTTCTTCTTCCTGTTCACCTTTTGATAAGAGCTCTTTAATCATTTGATTGTTTAATGGATTTTCTTCTTCTTCTACGATCTTTTTTTTTTTTATCGATAAGAGGCTAAAGCCAAGATTCATTATTATTATGTAATGTGATATTTATTATTATTTATTAAGCTTGTGTAGAGTCAAATCCAATACCTCTTAGATAAGAGGCTCACAATTTACCATTGTGTTGTAGGCTCTTGCCTTCTTCTTCTACAATCTTACCTCCCCCCCTCATTTCTTCTATTTTCTACTCCTTCTCTTAGAATTTTTTCCCCTATGGTTCCAAACTCTTCCCAAGCTGCATTGTCTCCTAGCTGATTTTCTTGACCTTCTCTAGGTTTTCTTGATTTACTGTTACTATATTCTTCTTCTCTAATTAAACTTTCTATTTCCACTGGTATTAATGGCTCTAAAGATGTCCTTTTTCCTAATTTCCTCATCCTTTTCTAGATTGAACATATCCATCCCACTGATGGATGTTTGCCAAAACTTATAACTTTTTTCTTTGACTTTTTTTTTCCTTTTCCTAATAGTAACATTACTCCATTGAGTTGATTCTGTTGTCGTTATGCAAGCGATTTGATTTTCTTTTTCAGTTGTTGCTTCTTCCTTTTCTATAGGGCTCTATTCTTGATTAATAATTATTTTTGTTCTTATTATTCTATTTTTGTTTATTGTTATCTCTCTATTTTTTTCTACTATTCTCTGATCCATGTCTATTTCCTATTTTGTTTCTTTTGTTTGTATATTGCATTCTTTTTCTATATTATTTTCTGGTTTTGTCCTCATGATTGACTTGCCTTTATGTTTTGTATGATAATTATCTATTATAATAAATTGATCTTCTAGATCATTTTTCAAGAGCAACACCTCATGAAAGAGCATATTCATCTTTTTCATGTTGAGCTCTATTTCTTCTAGAGTTTCCTTATCTTGTCTGCACTCTTTACAATTTCTATATTTCTCCATTATAAGTTGGTAATCAATATTTAAAAAAAAAAATCTCTGGCTCCTCTATTTTTCCTATGTTTTCCCTTTGATCTTCTTGCTCTACCTCTTTTTCCTTTAGTACTTGACTATTAGTATTCTCTTTGTTCTCTAATTTTTTTTTTTTTTTTTTTTTTCCTACCTTCTTCCCCCTTTTCTTGATATTTCTTAATGCTTCTTTTAGATTGTTCTTTTATTTTTTATTTTTAAAGTTTGATCGAATCATTTCATTGATTTCTCCTTCATAATTATTTAAATTTAATTTGTATATTGACCTGTTCATTATGATTTTCTTTATTATAGGTTCACTCTGTTCTATTTTCATTGGGACTAAGAATCTTATCTTACTTGATTTATAAGGGTTTACTTCAAAACCTACAAGATCTCCTAGGGCTTGCCCTGTTCTCTTTATAATATTAATTTAATTTAATTCAAGTGGACTATTTGTACATTTCATCCATTTTATTGTATGTATCTTTTGGTTACTATTTTCATTAAAATTAGGTTGTTATGCTATGAATTTAATTGGATGCCCTTTGTAATAGCAATTTGATATTTCTACCAATTTGTTCCTAATTTTATGATCTTTACATTACAAATACCAAGGGTGATTTTAAAAAGGGGTTATGTTACTTACCTCTTCTCTATAGATCTTTGCAAGGTTCTTTTCCATGTTAGTTCTGTATCTTGCCAGGCCATTCTAGATTGCATAAATTCCAAGATTCGAGCATTCCTGACATTTTACTTCACTATATTTGTTGCTAATAATTATTATTTCACTATTTTAAACATTTTTAGTATCTCTAAGAGGGTTAACTATTTCAATCTACTTATTAACTACAAGTTGCTTCTTCTTATGTGAGGGGATATATACTGATGACTTAGGTGTCGTAACTACCATCTTGGTCACTCTATCTTTAGGGTTTTTTGGTAGTGGTAGATCAAATTTCTATTTTTTCATTAGGAGATTAGACTAGTGCGAATGATATTTAGAGATTCCTATACATATATTATTTGCTTCTAAAACCTATGTGGGTGAAGACAATAGACCTAGACTTAGAATATTAATGATTGAGGTAGAATCTTTTTGCTTACCTCCATCATTGATGTATTTGGTTTGTTTGAAGAAGGCTTCGTGTTTCTTCAATCATTGATTAGATAAATATTCAATGGCACTTGGATTAGAGATTGTCTAATTATATCTAAGATTCCTATTTTTTCAATTTTTGAATTGCTTTCATCCATCCTCATTTTTGTTCTTCTGATTTTTAATGATGTCTACACTCTAATTTGCATGGAGCCAAATTAGGGTTTTAAAATTGTTGATCTTTGTCATTGTCTTACTAGTTCATTGTTCTTCCTAATTTGTTAATAAAGCTTCAAATCAATCTTGAGATAGAAGAGAGCTCTTCCTTGTTGTCTACTAGTATTTTGATGCTCCTTTAGGGTGATTCCAGTGCCCAGAATCATTCACAAGGGCATAAGGATGATATTCCTTTTTATTATTGCATTTTTCTAGATATCCTTCTTTTTTCATCATATTCACTGGGCAGAGAGATTAATATAATCTTGAATTCAACATTATTTTAGGGGGAAATAATTAATTTGTATTGACAATTTTTATTCAGAATAGGAAAAAATTTAATTTTATTGGTGATTTTTTTTTGTCGTATGAACATTTTGTAAAACCATGGTGAATCTTTAATAATTTTAGAAAATTGTGACCAAAAGTAAAAATATCTAGAAACCATAAATATTTTTCATCCAATATACAATAACACTTTTTAATGGCCAGTAGATGATCCTAAATCAATGGTATAAATCCTATTCTAGGCTAAAAATTTAAAGTACAACAAGTTTCAAAGAAAGTTTTTGAAATAATGACACTTATCCATAGTATAATCTATTTTGGGCCAAAGATTAGAAGGATAAAAAGTCCCTTATAATGTCTTTGGAGTAGAGACACTTGTCAAATCTATGTTCTTTACATATAACCCAACTTAAAGTTTTACTATAGATTGGCGAATGTGACCATCTATTAAGACATGGCTCGGAAATTGTGAACAAAAATATTTAATTTATCATGTAGAAAGATTAGATTCCATTGGCAATGTCATTGTCAAAATAAAAATGATTATGTATCATTATTGGTGATTCTTTTGAGCATGGGACCCAGTTTTCATAAATCACGAGTGATGTCACCAGCCCAAAAGTGAATTTTTTTTTGCCAAATTTAGGGTCCCCAATGAGTGAGATTTTCCATTTGACGAATAGTCACCACTAAAGTAAACCCTAATTTTTGGTAACACCTTGCATACATTCTTATTATTTGGTGACTGACATACATTTTCCATCTTTCTTATTATTACTCTATGGTAATTTCCATTCTCTCCCTCAAAATAATCTCTTACTCTTTAATAACAATGTCAAAGACACCTAAATTGTCTCTTACATCTTGATTACGTAGATATCTTCATATCTATACCAAATTCATCATCTGTCATTTGTGTATGACTGTTACAACATTTTTTCCTTCTTCCTTTACTCTCTACTTCTTCCTTTACTACTTTAGGTAACTCCTAAAGTAGGAATGTCTGAATCAACTTGTAAGATATTATGATCAACACATTTGATGCAAAGCTCCATATTAGCTTGAGTAACCTTGTTTAGGGGAATCACCCCTAGTTTACCTCTTAGATATTCATGAGTGTCCTTAGGTAAATCTTTAGTGAAAATATCAACTATTTGCTTGTTAGTGTTCACATAGACTATTCTCACTTCTTCATCTTGAACTAGCTCTCTCAAGTAATGATACTTGACAAGAATATGCTTAGTATTTGTGTGCATCACAAGGTTATTTGATATGTTTATAGAACTAGTGTCATTACAATAGATAAAAAATGGATTAGTGATCTCTTCCTTCATCCCTTTCAATAGTTGCTTGATCCATATGATGTTTGAACAATTCATTGTTGTTGCCACATATTCAGCTTCAGCTATTGAGAAATGTAGTTATGTTTCTTTCTCATCCATGAAACTAGCCTCTTTCTTGTAAAGAAAGCTCCTCTAGTTATACTCTTTATGTGATCAACATTTCCTGCCCAATCAATATCTATGTACACTTTTAGTTCAAACTTGTCATTCTTCTTGTAATATAATCCATAGTCTTCTGTTCTTTTCAAATATCTCAGTATCCTTTTCACTTCCATCATATGATTCTCCTTAGGACTTATAGAAAATATTTCAACTATATCAACTAATAATGCAATATCATATCTATTGTGAACAACATTTTCTAATTTTCCAATCATTGATCTATATAATATCTAGTTCACATTAGCTAAATCATCATTCTTAGATATCTTATGTCCTATAGCTATAGGTGTACAAATTGGTCATGAATCTTCCATTCCAAATGTTGTTAATATCTCCTTGATGTATTTTGATTGAGTAATAAAGACACCTTGCTTTATTTGATAGATTTGTAAACCAAAAAAATATTTGATCTCACCAAACATAGACATTTCAAATTCCTTCTTCATTTCATCAGCAAATGGTTTGCATAATGCATCCTTTCCTCAAATTATGATATCATCAACAAATATTTCAGCTACCAATACCTCATTGTTATTACTAGTCTTTAAGTAAAGATTGTTTTTGTCATTAGTTCTTGAAAATCCAATCTTCACCAAATAATTGTGTAGTCTTTCATACCATGCTCTAAGGGCTTGTTTCAAACAATATAGAGCCTTGTTCATTTTACATACCATGTTCTTCTTTCTAGGATCTACAAATCCTTCTGGCTCCTCAATGTAAAATTATTCATCTAATATTCCATTGAAAAATAAAGATTTGACATCCATTTGTTATATCTTAAATCCTTTATAAGAAGAATAAGCAAGTAGTGTTCTAACTCCTTCTAATCTTGCAACAAGGGAAAATGTTTCCCCATAGCCTATTCCTTCATCTTGTGTGTATCCTTTTCATACCAATCTAGCCTTGTTCCTTTTAACTTAACTTTTTCCATTTAGCTTGAACCTAAATACCCACTTTGTTCCAACAACATTCTTGTCCTTAAGTCTAGGTACCAATGTCCATGTTTTTTTCTTCTTTATCTGCTCAATTTCTTCATTCATTGCTTGAATCAAATCCTAATTCTCTATAGCATCCTTTCCTAACTTGGGCTCAAACTCACAAAGTAAACATGTCTCACTTTTGTGTCTTTTCCTTGTCATAACTCCATAGTCTTTATTACCAATTCTTTTCTCAAGTGTGTGGTGTCTTCTCACATATTTTGCTAGTACAAATTCTTTCCTTCTTTCTTCTTCTACAGATTCATCTTGAAAAATGATTTCAAGTTCATTATGTCTTTTTGGTTAAGGTTTAGGTTTAGGTTCTAGTTGCTCGACATTATTTTCCTGATGTTCAACATCTTTTACATGTTCTTCAATATCAGTTTTATATTGCTTGGCACCCATAGTATGTTGCTTGGCAACTTGCCATTGCAACTCGATATTCACATTTTGTTTTTGATTTGTAGCTTTGTTCTCTTTCTTAGGTAGGGTGCAAGGAACACCTTCATTCACATATTTGAATGTGCTATATTCTTCAAGTTCATTTTTGCATTCAACTTCACTCATTTCTACATATTCATCAACTTTCACATTTTTACTTTCCACAACTTTGTTAGTGTTTGAATTCAAATGCTTATAAGTTTTTTTCTGAGTGGAATATCTCAAGAATATTCCTTCATCACTTTTAGCATCAATTTTTAAATTTCTATTTTCCTTTAGTATATAACATTTTCTTCTCAAAACTTTAAAGTACTTCACATTAGGTGCATATCCATACCACAACTGAAATGGTGTAATATTTGTACCTTCCTTGACTTGCACTATGTTCAAAGTATAAAATGTTGTACATACAACTTCTCTCCAATGCTTTTGTGACACATTCTTCTTCAACAATAGTGTTCTAGCATAGTCCATAATTGATCTATTTCTCCTTTAACTATTCCATTTTGGGGAGGGGTCCTAGGTTTTGACATCTGCATTTTGATTCCTCTATTATTGCAAACTATATTGAATTCATTAGAGATGAATTCTCCACCTCTATTAGATATCAATTACTTCAAAATCTTACTTGTTTCCTTCTCAACTCTAGCCTAATACCACTTAAACAATTGAAAAACATCTAATTTTTCTTTAAGAAACATCACAGTCATCATCATAGAATAGTCATCAACAAATAGAATGAAATATTTATCTCCACAATAGTTCTGAACACTGTTCATATGAACCAATTCTAAAATATCATTAGATGAATATGTCATGCTCTTGAAACTAGAATTTGTCTTTTTTCCTAATTGACATTGTTTACATATAGCATTATTAGGTTTCTTCAGTTTTGGTAAAATTCTTTCTCTTTTCATCTTACTAATGCTTACCAAATTATCAAAATTTACATGACATAACCTCTTATGATGTAACCATATATCTGCATATTGTTCAAACAAACATGTCTCACTAGATAAATACATATTGAACAAGTTACCTCTTGTTTAATAATCACTTCCAATTAGTTCACTATTACCATCAAATATTTTGGCCTTTTAATGATGGAATTCAACTTAGTATCCTAATTTGTTCAACTATGAAATGCTAAGAAAAATATAGTCAAGTTTGTCAACCTAATAAGCATTGTCACACTTGATCTTATCAGTCAATTATATTGATCCTTTACCTTTCACAAGACTTGGTGCATCATTAATAAACTTAACACAACTACCCTTGTATCGTCCCATGGTTTTAAATTTACCTTTATCACCAGTCATGTCATGTGAACAACCACTATCAATCATCCACTTATCACCTTTACTTACATAAGAGATTAATGCAATATTCTCATCTTCATTAGAATCCTCTTTCATAGAAGCATGGACAACTTATTCATCATTACCTTTAGATTCATCATCAATTTCTTCTTCAACAATGTAACAAGATTTCTTATCTTTGACTTTATAGTCCTTGTTTGTCCTATTGTCTCAGTCATCTCTTCTTCCTTTTTACTTTATTTCCTTTATTTCATCCTTGTCTTCTCTATTAGGGCATTTGTGGTAATATGATTAACTTTGTTACATGAAAAACATATTATAGGAAGTTTACATTTTTCTTTTCCTCCACCCCCTAGAAGTCTTCTAACCATAAATGCTTCAAGCACATCAAGTTCATCATCATAAACATCATTATCACTTTTCACATATTTTCCTTTTCTCATCTTACTAAGAACCAAATTTGATTTAAAAGAAGATTCAATAGTGATAGGACTTAAGTTATCAAAATTTGACATCTCATAAGTAGTAATCCTACCAATCAAACCTTTTAAAGTTAGCTTATTACTAGGAGTACATCTCAATTCTTGCATTACAAAAACCCTAATAGCATAAATAGGAAGTGGAGTTCTCAATACCTTGTTGATCAAAATTTCATTATCAATAATTTCATTTTCTCCTCTTATAGCATTAACAACCTCTTCCATTCTTCCACAATATTGGACAACAGTCTCACCTTCCATCATTCTCATTTCATCAAACTTACATCTCAAGCTTTCTAATTTTTCCCTTAAGACATTTTTTTCTCCTCCATTGATGGTGTGTAGTGTACCCCACATTTATTTTGAAGTTTTGCAATCTTTTATGTCATCAAAATTGGCATAGCTTAGGACTGATACAATCTCCAACATAGCATGTTTATGTTCCCACTTCTGCTTCAATTGTTGAGCTCTCAGAGGAAGAATTTTTTATGAGCCACATATGCATTATCCACAAAATATATTGCACCATCTCCAATTCCTACTATGTGCAGCCTCATCAAAATTTTTCATGTAGGGAAGTTATCTTTATTCAACCTTGGCACCTCCTTTTTGTAAATCTTGATTTTTAGCTTTAAGTATCTTCAAACTTTTCTCTACAAGCACCAATGCTCTGATACCAATTGCTAGAATGTTTAGAATAACTAAGGGTGGGGAGTGAATAAGTTATCCAAGGTCCATGATGTACGAGCATCCTGGGTGTAAGGGAAATCTTGCATCACGCAAAAATATTTTATTTTCAGTCTTTTCTATTTTAATAAGGACTTACGATAGGGTGGTTACTATTTATGGGAACTTAATATTTTTAATAAGTTTGTCATATGAGCTTGGAATGTTCTCATTTTCTATAGGAGGGTTCATTTTAGAGATATAAGCCTACCATTAAAAATCTCATTGCTCCAACTTAAGTATCAGAGAAGTTATTGTAAATTTTTGGTGGAAAAATTTGCAGAAAAATATTTAGACTCACCGTTGTAGGCCTTAGAGTGCCTGGATGTGGTCCAAAAACTAAATGGAAGTGCACTACCATCATTTTGAGCTTGTAGATCAGGAGGTAGCATTTCTAAAAAGTGGTTATAATAGCCAATTAGAGCAACTATTCATGAATTATGGCTTTTAGAAGTTGGGCTACTGAAATTTTTGAAATAATTTGTCAAAGATGTATTTGGCTGACTGTATGTGTATTGCTAGAGTTTTTCAACCCTAGGTATTAAGTTTGAACATCTATAAGCTTACCAAGAGGCATAAAACTGCCTATTCAAGAAAGGCTCCAACATTGTCTAGGACAGCTGGGGGTGATAGTTCATAGCACTATCTTGTAGATTACTGTAATGAAGGCACCCATTTGGGTTATCATATTATAATTGAGAATTATGTAATTCTACATTTGCAGCAATAATAAGAAGTCCATATTTTGTTCTCACATTTGTTGTTGTTTCTTTGTTTCTGTTATGAGTTTATGGTATTCAGGGGAGTCCCCTATATCAAGTGGTATAAGAGCTAGAGTTCTTGAGTGTGTGGATAGATCATCAATTGTGAGGTAGTTTGCACCAAGACCATGGTTTGGGCTAAGCATGTAGACAAATTGCCGATTGTGTGGTAGTTTGCACTAGGGTTTCAGTGGAAGTACAAAAATGCCTCCATGAAAAGAGCGCCGTGGAAGAGCTATAGGTGTTACACTTGATGGTTTTTGAGCCCTCTAAATGCAAATGCAAGTGTTGGAAGAACAAACGTGAAGAGGAATAAATCTTCTTGTAAGAGATGAAAGTCAGGATGATGATGAAGTAGAAGAAAATGCCAAAGCAAAGGCAGTTCTAAATCTAGAAGAAGAGAGGCTTTTTAGGGCCATCTCCAATATTAGAAAAATACCTATGTTTGAGGTTCCCACATTTTCAAGAAATCTTAACCTAGAAGAAATGATCAATTGGATCAATGAAGTAGAGGAGTACTTTGAGTATGAAGATATTGAGGATCTGAATAGGGTTAAGTTTGTGAACGAAAAACTAAAGGGACATGCAAAGATTTGGTGGCAAGAGGTTTAGTTAGAGTGAAATAGAAAGGGAAAGGACAAAATCATTGGATGAGATTAGATGATAGCTAAAATGAAGCAACAATTCATTCATATGGATTATGAGCTTGATTTGGTAAAGAAGATGCAAGGAATGAAGCAAGTGAGAAAATTTATTCAAGAGTGTACTGAAGAGTTCTACCAAGTTCCCATTAGAACTGGCCATGTAGAAGCTGATAAGGAGAAATTTTATAGTTATCTTAATGGGTTAAGGCCAAGCATTCAAGATGAGCTAAGTCTAGTTTGAATGAGTAGTATTGAGGAGGCATACTAGTTTTCCCAAAGAGTTGAGGAGAAACTGAGCAAGAAGTTTGATAATAAGAATAGTAGAATAGGTCATGGTGGAAGATTTGGCAGATGATCTTATGGAGGTCATAATGATGATCAGAAGAACAAAGATGAGGCTAAAAATAGCAACCATAAGCAAAGGGAAAATAATTCTAATTATTTCCATGATCAAAACAATAGAGATTAGAGACGAAAAGGTAGAGGAAAAGGATCTAGAAGAGGAGGCTTCCATGGAAAATGTTTTCACTATAGAGAAGAAGGGCATAGAGCATTTTAATGTACCTTGCACCAAGGAAGGATAGATCAAAGAACAAAAGGTCAGGCAAGAGTTGCACATGGTGATGAAGATACCAGATCCTCACATTCTGAAGATGCTAAAAGAGGAAAAGTTCTAGTTAAGAGAAGAGTCCTACTGAGTGGTGAGAATGAACTTGATCAAAGGAGTTTGTTTCAAACAAGGTGCAGATGTGAAGATAAGTGTTGTGATGTGATCATTGATAGTGGAAGTACTGACAATCTAGTGTCAGAAATGATGGTCGCAAAGTTGAAACTAAAGAGATAGAAACACTTGCATCCATAATGTATTTCTTGGGTGCAAGATGATCATAAGGTTATGGTCAATGAGTAGTGCTTAGTGAAGTTCAAGATTGGGAGCTACCAGGATGAGGTACTATGTGATATCTATGTTGTTGGGTAGGCTATGGTAGTTTGACAAGCATGTTGTAAATGATGGGTGAGAAAATACCTACACTCTAACTAAGGATGGAGTGAAACATAAGTTGAAGTCGTTGAAGGATAAAGAAGAAAAGGTATGTAGTGCTACCAAAATATGTTTTGTTAATGGAAAATAGTTTCTTAAAGGTATGAAACATGAGAATATGTGTTTTGCTATAATTCCTAAAGATAGTAAAGAAGAATCAGAGGAGGTACCTATAGAAGTGGTAGATATGTTGGAAGAGTTTTCTAATATTGTATCAAAAAATGTACCTGATGGATTGCAACCAATGAGGAAGATCAGCTACCAAATGAATTTGGTTCTAGGAGCTAGTTTGCCAAACAAGATAGCACATAGAATGACACCAATAGAAAGTGAAGAGTTGAATAGGAAAATTCACAAGTTGTTATAGAAGGGGTTGATTCAAGAGAGTTTGAGTCCATGTGCTATACCAGTAGTGTTAGCACCAAAGAAGAATGGAGAATGGAGGATGTGCATAGATTCTTGTGCTATCAACAAGATTACCATCTAGTATAGTTTTCCTTTTCTGAGGATGGATGATATTATGGACTATTTGAGTGGAGCTTAGTATTTCAAAAAGATATATTTGAAGAGTTGGTACCATCAGATTCATATTAGAGAAGGTGATGAATGGAAGACCACTTTTAAGACAAGGGGAGGACTGTATGAGTGGTTAATCATGCTTTTTGGGCTAACCAATGCACCAAGAACTTTCATGAGGCTCATGAATGAGGTACTAAAGGAGTTTCTAGGTAATTTTTTCATTTCTTACCTAGATGATATATTGATCTTTAGTAAGACATTGGAGTAGCATTTGATTCATATTAGCAAGGCATTTGAAAAGTTGAGGGAAGAAACGTTGTTGATAAACCTAAAGAAGTGTAGTTTTGTAGAGGAGTTGGTGTACTTGAGATTTGTAGTCTCAAGAGAAGGTCTAAAAATGGACCCAGAGAAAGTGAAGGCTATCCTTGAATGGCCTACTCCAAGGAGTGCAACAGAGGTAAGATCTTTTCATAGACTGGCCACATTTTATAGAAAGTTCATAATAAGTTTTAGTAGTATTTGTGGACCCTTGGATGAAATAATGAGAGCAGATAGGAAGGAGTTTAAGTGGACTATAGGAGAGAATAAGAGTTTCAATCTATTGAAACAAAAAGTTACTGAGTAGCCTATTTTAGCATTTCTTTATTTTAACAAGGTGTTTCAAGTTGATTGTGATGCTAGTGGTACTGCAATAGGAGCTATTTTGAGCTAGGAAGGTCAACCAGTTGCTTATTTCAGTGAGAAGTTGAATAACGCAAAAAGAAAATATTTTGTTTTTGATTAGGAATATTATGCTATAGTTCAAGCATTGAAGAAGTGGAGACACTATCTTCTTCCCAAGTAATTTGTTTTGTATAATGATCATTAAGCTTTGTAATATTTGAATAATCAAGAAAAATTGAACCAAAGGCATTTAAAGTGGATTGAGTTTTTGCAAAGTTATACATTTTTTTTGAAACACAAAAGTGGGAAGTCTAACAAAGTTGCAAATACTCTTAGTAGAAGACAACTTTTGCTGACACGAATGCAGATAGAGGTGATTAGGCTCAAGGAACTTAGTACATTGTATCTAGATGATCCTAATTTTGGTGAAGCATGGAAGGCTTGTACAGAACCTGTCACACTTGATAGGAAAAAGTGGTTGGATTTTATGATCTAAGATAATATGTTGTTCAAAGGAAGCTAGTTGTGCATTCCAAGAAGTTCAATGAGACCAAACCTCATCAAAGAGAAGCATAGTGGAGGATTGGCTGGACATTTTGGTAGAGATAAAACTATAGCATTGGTTGCTGAAAATTATTACTATCCATAGTTATAGCAAGATGTGATGACATTTTTGCAAAGTGAGTATGTCAGATGGCAAAAGGAGTGAAGCAAAATATAGGGTTGTATCAACCATTACCTTTACCAGAGAAGTTGTGGGAGGATATTAGCATGGATTTTGTTCTTGGGTTATGGAGGATACAGTGCGGGCAGGATTCTATTTTTGTGGTGGTTGATAGGTTTTCAAAGATGACATATGTTATTCCTTGCAAGAAGACTAGTGATTTTGTTTATGTAGTAGAGTTGTTTTTAAGAGAAGTGGTGAGATTACATGGTCTGCCAAAGAGTATAGTTTCAGATTGAGACACCAAATTTGTTGGGTATTTTTGGCATACATTGTGGAAGAAGTTGAAGATAGATTTGAAGTTCAATTCATCACATCATCCACAAACTAATAGATAGACAAAGGCTATGATTCGCAGTTTGAGAAACTTGCTGAGATGCTTGGTTGGAGATAAACCAAAAAGGATGGGATATGATTTTACCATAGGAAAAATTTGTATATAATAATTCTATCAATAGGAGTACTAGTAAATCACCATTCTAGATTGTATATGGGAGTAGTCTTAGAAATGTTTATGAATTGAGGAAGTTGGATAAGGGAGAGATAAGTAGTGCTGGAGCAAAAGATTTCACTGAACATTTGAAGAACATCCATGAGGAGGTGAGGAAGCACATCATAAAGATGAATACATAGTATAAGGCTAAGGTAGATGTGAAAAGGAGATATAAGGAAGTTTATATTGGAGATGAAGTCATGGTTCATTTGAGAAAGGAGCATTTTTTAGTAGGTACATATAGTAAGATGAAGATGAAGAAGTTTGGACTGTGCAAGATAATGAAGAGGCATGATTTTGGAAATGCGTATGAAGTGGAGTTGCCTACTGAATTGAATATTTCACCATTATTTAATATTTCATAATTTATAGAGTATTATGAAGGAGGTGATGGAGATGAGGTTGCAGAAGCATAGTGGAGCAGTCTAGTAGCTAGTTCGGTTACCAAGGAGATTGAGGAGATACTAGATAGTCATATTGGAAAAAGTAATAGAAATAGAACTTATGAGGAATATTTGGTCAAATGGAAAGGGAGACTAGTTGAAGACTCATCATGGCTAGCCAAGGAGGAGGTCAACCATCTTGGTTTTTCTATCAGAGCCCGAGTTTCAACATTGGCAGCTCTGGGTATATTGGAATGTCACTAGTTGTTAACTAGTTAAACAAAATGAAAACTTTGAACTATCATGTGTATCTCTTTCAAACTGAAAACTTGAAAACTAGGTGAACTGAAACAGAACTTAAAACTGTTACTTGCATATTTTTCATACTTCAACACTTAGCTTTCAAAATTGAAAATTCTACTGAAAACTTAAACGAAGGCAAAACTGAAAATTGAAAACTTATTCTAGTTGCAAAACATGTATCTTTTATCTAAGTTTCAAGGTAGTATACCTTTGTTTATCTTTGCAAGCATTAAGTTGCTCTTGTTTAGAATTTATATAGGGATATATTTCAGTAGTTGTTAAAGGAATGATGTTGGATCGATATGATTTTCGGTTTACTATTAAACTAGAATCATATTGCTCTAAGTGTGTTGTAAAATTCTCAGTGGAATCATATTCCCCTGTAGGGAGGAAAAGGGTTCAATGGGACCCGCATAGTGAGTATCTTAGCTTTTCATTCTTGTAGGCTTCCAGGAGTAAGCCTAATCCTAGGGGGATGGATGTAGTGCCTGCCCCTGGTTCGCATTTTGTTATCATTGCTGAACTCTTTTAGAGCTAGTTTCATGTTGATGGTTAGTAACATTATTATGAGATTATCAGATATTGTGCTATGGATTCAGTTGATATGTGATGAGATTACTTAGACTCTACATTTCATGTATGTATGATGATTATTTTCAGTGTTTGTAGTTATTAATGATGATTAGTAAGATGATTTATTATCATATGTGTTTTCTTATGGATATTTACCTCATACTTGCATGTGTATGGTATGCGTGTTTGCTTTGTGTGTTTTCTTTTGTATGGTGTGTTTGATGTGGTTAAGGAAGGGAGTCGTAGTCACCTGCTAGTCGAGATCTACATGATGCACCACTTCTTGCCATTGCTTGTTTAGTTTAGTATATATTGTGGTTGTATATGCATAGTTTTTATGCAGGTTGCAGGTACCGGGTATCGACTTCCCTGAATTGCCAGGATGAGCGTACCCTATCACATTATCTCAATGATAAGAGAGAGGAGATAAATTCTCAAGTCCAAATCCTAACCCTTTAAGCCATTTGTTCTAATTGAAAAATTAGGACAAGTATCTAAGTTGAGTACCCTCCGAATGCATCAGATGATGTAATTCATGATATAAACCCCTTGGTTTGATTTGTATGTATTTTGGTTATGATGGGTTTTTCGTATTTTTACCTTTGTGAGTCTTTGGAGTATTTTCTATTAATTAAGCCTAATTAAAAGATTTAATTAATGGTTTAGTTAAATAAAAAATTAATATGATATTTTAATATTTATTTTATTTAATTAATTGGAAAATTAATTAAATAAAATAATTAAATTTGAAAATAAAATAATTAAATTGGAAGATAAAAGTTATAATATTAAATTTGGAATGTGACAATATTTTAATAATAATATATTTGGAGCTCATTTTTAAATAAATGACTAAATAATAATATTATTAAAGCTAATAAATATTTTAGCAATAAAGTTTTAGAAAATGAAATTTAAAAGTGGAAAATATATTTTAAATTATTAAAAGATTCTAAATCTCATATGATTAAAATATAAATATATTAAGATTGAAAAGTGGAGATATTAAAGTTAGTGCATGAGACTTAATAAATAAATTAATTAAATTGAAAAGAGTAAAGTAAATTGGAGTTATAAGCTTGCATGGGAATTAACATGTGTCAACAACACGGGGGTTAGTGCATCAATTAAGCACAAGGTGTCTACAACCCTATGACTCATCAACAAGGTTGGAAAAGACCCATGCTTAGTTGGTGACACTTTCCAGCTATTTCAAGAAGCATTCTAAAAGTTTCTTGAGAGCTCTCGATATTCAGGCATTCATAGAAGCTTAAATGAAAAGCTTAATGGAAGCTACAAGCTTAATGGGAGCTACAAGCTAAAAAAAAAAAAAGCTTCAAAGCTTACATGCATGGGAGAAGATTCATATGCTCATATATTTTCTACTTGCTTCTATGCTCCTGCTAGCACTTCTAATCACTTGGAGGATTCGATCGGCTTGGATTCTTAGAAGAATTATGAATAATGAAGAAGGAAGGGATTTTCTATGGACTTCTGAGGCATCGCAAATTAGCATCAGTGTCCAGGTGCACTCATGATATTCTCATATTCCCTTTGCACTCTTTCTCTTCCTGTCTTCATCATATCTATTTTATGTGTCTGAATACTCTCTGTATTTGAAATTGGAATCTAGATATTTTATTTGGATGAGAAGAAAACAATAGAAAAACCCTAGTTCCAAATGAGAAAGAAATTAAATTTTAATCGGGTTTGGGTTCGAATTTATATTAAATTAGATAGACAAGATTTGAAATTAAAATGGAAATTCTAAGTTGAAAATTTGAATGGTTAGATGTAATCTTTCTATCAAATTATATTTTTAGATGCGTATGGACAAACCTATTAGATGGATGAATGGGTAAATTTAGAGAACAATTACCTTTTAGGAGAAATTCTTAATTTATCACAAACTGCCCTGTCGCTGCCCCTTGGATAGACTCGAACTCAGTCATTCAGAACTTTTTATCATGATCGAATTTATTAGATCGCTCTAGTCAAAATTGGCACAACTTGGCCCTCTCTAACATATTTTAATTTCAGCTCGATCCAACGGTTCATTAGGGAGATATGACCATCGTACTGAGACTATTTTATTCAAGGACAAATATTTCTCCATTTCTCATAACTAAGAGTTCTTTATGCTTAAACTTCACAAAAATAATATATATCAAAGCATGAAATGAATTAAAGATATTATTGCAATCTTTCCTTAGTAGAATCTTATTTTTATGTATCAGTTTTATATGATTTATTATCTAATCTAATTAAATCAAATTTAATTAAGATTAGTTAATAGTAGAAGAAGCGTAATTAATTATTAGTCAATTTAAGTAAATAGATTTTTAAATGAGGGAAAATTATAAGAAAAGAGATATTAATAAGTGGAATTAAATAATTGAATTATTAATGAGATCGTTATTTAATGGATAAGATTATTAATGAGTGATAGTATAAATAGTTTCAACGAGACTAATTGGTCGAGATAGAGGAAAGAAAATTCATTATACTACGATTAAATCAGAATCATCTCTTGAGAGAACATTAAATTATAATGATTCAAACATTTACCCTTAGTTGAGTTTAGAACGGTTGATTTCAAAACATTACTATGATTTGAGTTATTATGTTATTATAATACATTATGTATTATTAAATAAATTATTGATATACCTTAATGATGTCAAGGGTTAGTTAAATATTAACTAATGAAGTCATGTAAAGATTCTCTAAATCGAATAATAATAGTTTTGATCAGTTTATTATTTATTAATGTTTGTTGGGTCTAACAAACTATTAATAAATAATGGTGTAAATAGTTTGATTAGATTTAATCTAGTGGAGATTATCTAATGATTAAAGTTTTGTAAAAGATATTAGTTTTTGGTTGAAGTATGATTGATTAATATTCATTGAGTTGTCAATATAATTATATTATGCGATTGAGATTTATCTTGAAATGACTATCATTAATAAAAATTAATTAAGGAAACATTAGTATTCATAAAGAATGATGAATGTGATCTATTAATAAGATTTCCAATATAGTCTGTCATTAAATATTAGCAAGTTATTATTATTGAACTATGAACATGAATATTTGTGTATGGCTGACTTTTAGTTATTAGTCAACTAATAATCATTGGGTTGATGGTTTGGTTGTGAAATTATTAATTAAATCAATTAACTAGAGTTAATTGGATTTAATTAATAATTAAGTTATGTAATGAAGATTTAATTGACATGATTCTTTTAACGAGGTTGTAAAATATTGATATCAAAGTTGATAGGCCTTATTCTCATGACTTGAATAATAACCTTAGATGTTTTAATGGTGAAGACTTAGTAATACATAATTGAGAATTATTAGAATGATAAAAGGTCAAGGATTGTGAACCGATGTTAATTGATCATTCTAATGAAGTTATGATCTCTTATTTGAAGAATGATAATTGGTCTTCTTATAATATAACGAATAATGATCTTAGAAAAGTTGAAAGTTTAATCAATTCGTAGTATGGATCTTAGTTAAATAAAGAGAACAAGTTAATTAAAGGTCAATGATGATCAGTTTAGTGAATATTTACCCTTAAGTTATTCTTAGAATGTAATTCTTATTTACAAAAGAATAATGCTATCAGAGAACAATTGGGTTGACTTGTAGGTCAAATGATGAAACTTAAGACACTTGAAAATATACTTGCAAATTGAAAACTGGAAACCTCTACACTTTATTCAACTATGAAATTTTAGTAAACCAAAACATGTGTTTGCATCGTGTATTCTATGTGCTTCTTGTTTTTTTTTGGTTAACTAGTGTTGACCAGTCTTAGGTTGTTACCAGAGGCTCGGGGGTTATGAGATGTGTTGGCATGTTGATCTTATTTGGTCTCGATCTTTATAAGCCCAACCATGGTTATGTGATCGTGTGCTCTATGAAATCTTTGTATTACTGATTGTTATTGTTCATCAGTCTTCATGTGTGAAGCTGAGATATATGAAACACTTGAGCTAATCATTTTTGAGTCATCGATTAGTTATCCTTGGATTATTTTCTAGTCGTCATGATGGGACTGAAATGTAGATTTATTTCTTGATGATGTCATGTTGTGACATGTTTGAGTCAACCATTTTGGAGTCTTTGATCAGTATGATTTTGAGATATTCTTGGTTGCTTATTGAGAACCAATGGATATTGTGATTTATTTTGAGATATATTTTGATTATTGAGAACCAATGGATACTTATGATTATCAGTGATGCCTTTAGTTGCCAATCGAGAACTGTTGTGGTCATGATTTTCTATGGATGCTTTTCGGATGCTCATGGAGATTTGATGATTCTTATCTTGGAAGTTTGATGATTTTTATTATGGATATTTGATGGTTTTATCATGGATATTTGATGATTCTTTTTATGGATTATCTTTTGAATTTTCTTTACAGTCGCTTGTATAGGACTATGGTGATTTATGATTCTATGAGCTTAGGGTAGGTAATCTACTTGTAGTGTTGGGAAGTGGCTTGCAATGGGGGCTGGGGCCCTAAGTGGCTGCCAGGGTAACTCATTGTAAGTTTTGTTAACAAGTGATAACATTTACACACTAAATGGAGATTAAATGAACCTAAAAAGATAATTTTTTTGATGTTCTCGCCCATGCCTTGAGCGGTTGTACAGGCTAGGATGGGAGTAGTGAGAATGCATGGTTGTGACCGTGCATTCTGTAGTATGCCTTGTCAGTATGAGAGGATACTAGTGGCCACATGAGATCAGTATGGACCCGTGGAGTTTAGCTAACTACCAGGGTAACTTGTACGTGATAAATGCAATGACACTTTTTCGCTTGCAGAGTAGGTTTCCTACATGTCATTGTGTGCCTCTGGGAATTAGATGTCAGTTTTGTGTGTGATTGGAACCTTTGAGTTAGTATACTTTTAGGATTCCTGGACTTTAGAGATTTGTGCTATGGATAGCCTATTTGGGACTTAAGATTATCTCCTCAGCAGGGTGGGAGTGGACCACTTAGGTACCACGCGGTCGGGTGGTAGTGTATTTTCCACTCTTATCATTTGAGATTCATTGAGACATCGTGGCTGATGCGTCCTTCATGATGGTGGATATGTATCCTTTCATTGATGATTATCATATGTTAGATGGTGTTATCTTATTCTTATATTTGCATGTTAGTAGGATGTTTTAGGAGTGACATTCCTACTATGTTAATACCGATGATCTCTTCGGTGCTTTGGAATGTTACGCACAGAGAGATGGCTAGGATCCATGATGGTCTAATGATGCTATTAATGGTTGGAAGGAACCGTGTACTTAGTTTATTTTGTTTGATCTTTATGATGGATGTATATGTCTTCTATGATGATGTATCGTGTGATTATCTCTACTTTGATGTATCATGGATTGGAATAGGATGATGTACTTTATTTCACATATGTATATTCTTTTAAGCCTTCATACCCTATGACATGTACAGTGGATGATTGAGCATTTGAAAATGTAATGTATGAACATTGGACTTATCATTATTATTCATGTGGATGTTATACTAGATGGATTCATGTATGTTAGTTAGTTTAGATGTAACTCAACATTAAGGGATTCTTAAAGAATGAAATCAGTTATGTATGTTATGTTTACTTTTAGATGGACATTGCTATTGCTTCCGTTATTATGTACAAGTTATATGTGGTATTTACTTTCATGTTATTAAAAATAAAAATAAAAATGTTACCAAACTTAGTGAAATTCTAGGTTAATTCTTTGGATCCATTGGCGGAGCATTACATTTCCTCCAAACACCTGAGACTTGATAGGGTTACTTCTCAAATTACCCTAAGTGTTTGATGTAGGAGCATCCTATGTATAAGGGCTTGTATCACCTAGTTTTTTTATTTTTAGTCTTTTCTATTTTAATAAGGACTAGTAGATAGGGTAGTTACTATTTATGGGAACTTTTTATTTTTAGTAAGTTTGTCATACAAGCTTAGAATGTTCTCATTTTCTATAGGAAGGTTCATTTTAGAGATATAAGCCTACCATAAAAAAATATCATTGCTTCAACTTAAGTATTAGAGAAGTTATTTTGGATTTTTGGTGGAAAAAGTTGTAGAAATTTTTTTAGGCTCACTGTTAGAGGCCTTAGAGTGCTTGGATGAGGTCTGAAAACTTGATGGAAGGGCGCTAGCATGCTTTCGAGCTTGTAGATCAGGAGTTGGCATTTTTGAAAAGTGGTTATAATAGCCAATTGAAGTAACGGTTTGTGAGTTATGGCCTTCAGAAGTTGGGCTACCAAAATTTCTAAAATAATTTGTCAAAGATGTATTTGGCCAATTCTATGTGTATTTTTAGGGTCTGTCGGCCATAGGTATTAAGTTTACGCATCTAGAACCTTTTTGGGCAGCATAAAACTACTTATTTAAGAAATGCTTGAACATTGTCTATGACAACTAGGGGTGATAGTTTGCAGCATTGTCTTGCAAATTACTATAATGAAGGCACCCATTTGGGTTAGCATATTGTAATTGAGAATTCTGTAATTCTACATTTGTAACAATAATAAGAAGTCCATATTTTGTTCTCATATTTGTTGTTATTTCTTTGTTTCTATTATGAGTTTATAGTATTAAGGAGAGTCCCTTAGATCAGTCTAGATTTACCAATTGAATAAACAAACACTTCAACTTCTTCAGATCTTAACACTCATTAGCTCAATCTCTATAGAAGATTATCAATAACATCAACTAACAGTCCACTATCCTAAATGTAACAAAATCTAAATGTAACAAAATTGTAAAATGTAAAAAATTAATAGTAAATCATCACAAATAACATCTACACAAGTTTGACACTAGGATTGAATTTGGAAACCCAACTTGAGAAAAACCATTAGTAACATGTCACCAATCTTTCACTCTTTTGAGGCAAGCTCTGTTATGAGTCAATCTTGTTAAAGGTTACAAAAGACACTATTAAATCTGACCTTGTTAAAGGATTTAATTACTCTAATAGAAGTGGCCTTGTTAGAGGAGTTCAAAACATTCCATTAGAATGCCACCTTGATTAAAGGATTTACATATGACTATTAGGACAACCTTGATTAAAGGATTTCAATATTGATAGAATGGTTAGAAAGTAACAATAACACTTTGATTTGACAAATACAACTCATTTTGCACATACAAATCATAGTTTGGCTCACATGCTGATCCATTGACTGACCTTCATTGTCATCTCTATCTTTGATTTACTTGGAAACCCTTGAAGGAATCACTCTTCACTTCTTCACAACTCTTCTTAGCCTACTACTCAAATTCACCAATCAATAGCATCAAAAAATTTCTCCAACCTTGTTAGGTTAGCCCTTGTACCCACTTAAATAGATAATTCTAATCTTTTTCCACTTAAACACCACCATTAATCTTAGTGCTTGGTTAGATTCATCAAATCCTTCCAACATTTTGTCTCATCTTTTATCTTCTAGAAACATCTTCAAAATTCTCCTTTAATCCTTGCATAGAAACATGAAAACATGGTTTCCCTTGATTTAAATGTTCCAAATCATCCATCCTTATCTTCAACATACTTTAAATATTCCAAGAAATCAACTCTATCGGCTGAAAATCATGATTTTTTAATAAATTACTAAATGATATCCCTCTACCAACACTATGTTATAATGCTTAGTCATCACTGGATTACTTAGTCGCTATTAACATTCTTATTTGGCATATACACTTCATGGTACTTAATCTTGTACTCTTTTGTTTTGTCAAGCCTATGCATTTGGTCAATCTTTGATCACTTCTTCAAGGCTTTGACATAACTGTCTTCTTCACTTGTAGCATGATTTAAACAATCAATTTACCTTGTCAAAGTCTAACTAATCAAGTGTCTATTTTAGTTTCCTTTTCATAACTCAACCTTTCCTCTAGGTGTTAATTTTATGAACAACTTCTCAAATCTTGTTCATCAATCATCTAGATATGACACTTAAATTAGATAGAAAATTGTCTTACTAATAAGGTTTGATATCAATGACAACATAAAAATTATTCCAATTGTAGTTTCCAACAAGTCATTCAATGTCTTATAAGCATAAATTTGGAAAAAGAAAGATTCACATAGATAAAACTATAAAAATATACCAAAATAATACCAAATATGTCTTTTCTTTCTTAAATATGGAAATTTATAATAACATATTAAAATAAACTATAGACAATTATGGAAATAATAATATTCAATAAAATATAAAAATTAATTATAAAATGTATCATTTTAAAATGGAAGAACTTCCAAGTTAAGAATGTTTAGCCCTTCGAGCAAGTGGTGAGGAGTCATGTCAAGTGCTTTGAATAGGTCTTTGCATGGATCTAGTTGTTTCCCCCCTATTTTTCTTCTCTCTCTCTCTCTCTCTCTCTCTCTCTCTCTCTCTCTCTCTCTCTCTCTCTCTCTAGCCTCTTTTTGACAACTTTCTCTATGAAACTTAAGACTTTGACTTTCTGGGTCAAGGATGACCTCAAGGGTCAAGGTCAACCTTGACCCTAACCTAGGTCAAGAAAAACCTCAACCTTGACCTAGGGTAGGGTCAACCTCGTCCCTAACCCTAGGTCCAATTTTCAAGTTCTATGAGTTTTAGGATATCAAGCTTCAAAAAGTTTCATTTTCCCATTTCTAAGTTAGTTGTTTTGGGTTTTGGAATGGTAAACTCTTAAATTTATTTTAATATAGGTCCATTTGTAGAGGTTAATGTTAATTGGTATTTAATTCTCCAATGTTGTCCACCTCTAGAACTTTGTGCCCTAGATCTCTATATAAGGAAACCTTCTCTTATTTTGAGGATCTACTTTTCATGAGAGCATCTATGAACCATTATCTTGCACATCCATTATTCTATGAAGTGAAGATCTACTATTGAAGGCATAAGAAGATATATTAGATGATCCATTAATCAACATTCAAGCATTCAAGCATTCAAGTATTGTAGATCCAATTCATCAAGGAGATCCATTGTCAGCCCTTGAAGGATTCAATCTCAATTGATCCCCCGTGTTGAAGATTTCTCCATCCACATTCATTCAAGCCTTTTCCTATGCAAAGATCCATTCAAGATTAGTGTTGAAGATATAATGCCATTGATTTGAGACATCCTACATTCAATATTACATTCATTTGGAGAATCTGTACTTGTGGATTCATGGATTTGAATCCTCCATAAGGATTTCAATATAAGAAAGGTGAATAGTTCCATTTACTTTGTTTATACATATTGCAATTTCAATTACATTTCAAGGTTGATTCCAAACTAAGGTTTGACCAAGGAAAACCCCCCATCCATACTAAAAAACCATCTTTCTTGCAGGTATAGGTACAAGACAATGAATTGAAGTTTAGATTTGGATACCCTTTTCATCAAACTTCTGAGATCCATGAACAAATTTTTTGTCAGAGTATTATAGGTTAGGTCAACTTTTGGGGGTAAGATTGCTTGCCTAGGGATAGGATTTTACCTTGCTATCTAAGTCAAGGACAATCTACTCTTGGAAGGACAATTTTTTTTGGATTTTCTCTATCTCAACATTTCTAGTCTAGAGCAGGTTAAAATTTTTCCTAAAGCTATATACAAACATCAGAAATCAACATTTTTCCAAATTCACCCTACTTTGAGGTTAGTATTTGTCTTCTATTCATTCAAGATTTCAAGTACATACTTTCTATAGTAGATTATAGGATTTACTCCTTTCTGCATATTTTTCATCATTTGATTCATTTTTGCATTGATCACTTCCTTGTGGTTAATAAAATTGTATCATTCCTTTTGGGAATTTTGGTTAAGGATAGGTCCTATTCCAACTTACATCATATTCATATTTCATTCTATCTCATACACCCTATCAATTTCAAAACAATATTGGCTTGCAAGTGTCTTTGACTAATTTGATACATTGTAAACAAAATTTTAAGGAAAATTTGGTTGAATTTAATGGTAGATTTAAGCATTTACATGCTCAGATTTCCTATCCTATTCTTGATATTTATATTCAATGTATGTTTATTTCAAATTTGCAAAAGGATATTAGTGATAAGATTCTAGTTACTGAATTTACCTCTTTTCAACAACTTTGTGCAATGCTTCATCATAATCAATTACAAGTGAGTCAATTTGAGAGAAACACTCCAATCGCTCATTTTCCCATGGATAAAAGTGATGGTACTCCTAATCCAAATAAATTTAAAAAATTCAACAAATATGTCAAGATGAACAAACAAGAAAGTGTAGTTGCTAATCAAGTTGTTACATCTCAGAATGCCACTTTTACATCCATTGATTTTTGATTAAATCATGCATTTACTCCTCTTTTAGAACCTTTACATTCTATTATGAATAGATTGTTAACTGCTAATATCATTACTTTACCTTCTATTTGACCTCTTTTACCTACTAGGATTTCATCTAAATCCTTTGATCCTAAAGCTTTTTTTCAATATCATCATTAGAATGGTCATGATACTGAGAAATGTTAAATTATTTAAAACATAAGGTTCAAGACTTAATTGATTCTAATGCCTTATCCATTGATAATTTTGATGGTAGTGGGAATAAATTTGTTTCTCCTCCTAATCAAAATCTTCAAATCTATAAGAATCTTTTACCTACACATGATACTAATACTATTTCTCAACCATCTTCTATAGATATTGTGTATGATTCAAAGATGGATGGTCTTAATCACATTATCAATCAAGTGGAGCATGTTGTTCAATTTGTATCTCCACCTCAACTTCAATCTCAAGTTCCATCTCAACTGCAACCAAAACCTAAGCCTAAATTGAAGATTCAACCTAAACCCTGTCAAGAACCTAAGAATAAAGGAATCCATGAACTTTTGATTACCT
Organism: Cupressus sempervirens; assembly: GCA_028749045.1. Taxonomy (NCBI): domain Eukaryota; kingdom Viridiplantae; phylum Streptophyta; class Pinopsida; order Cupressales; family Cupressaceae; genus Cupressus; species Cupressus sempervirens. The sequence goes on from CM053783.1 coordinate 278,856,353, forward strand.
TTGATGATTATGAGACTATTAAAGCTCCTAATGGTCCCCTTTATATTTATGCTAAGATTTCTTAGATACCTACTCATGGTTGTCTTTTTGATCCTACATTCTTAGTTAATGTTATTATTGAAGAATTTATTTTTAAGAAAATATTGCAATGTGATTTTTATGATACAGTTGATGTGTGGATTCAAAATTTTAATGGTTTTCTTTATCTATCATTTGGTTCTATTCATTTACTAGTTGAAATTTGTGGAAAAATGGTGAACACTATTTTGATTGTTGTTCCCAATTTTGATCAGTTTCAATTTAAGCTCGGTTTGCTATGGTCAAATGCCATGTATGTTGTTGCTTCACCTATTCATAAATGTCTTAAATTTTTTCATGATGAAGAAGTGAAGATGATTAATAATAGTCTATATCAACCTTCTAGGTCTATAGATTGTGCTACATTTGACTTCTTTTCATCTAAATCCTTTGATCCTAAAGCTTCAATATCATCATTAGAATGGTCATGATACTGAGAAATGTTAAATTATTTAAAACATAAGGTTCAAGACTTAGTTGATTCTAATGCCTTATCTGTTGATAATTTTGATGGTAGTGGGAATAAATTTGTTTCTCCTCCTAATCAAAATCTTCAAATCTATAAGAATATTTTACCTACACATGATACTAATACTATTTCTCAACCATCTTCTATAGATATTGTGTATGATTCAAAGATGGATGGTCTTAATCACATTATCAATCAAGTGGAGCATGTTGTTCAATTTGTATCTCCACCTCAACTTCAATCTCAAGTTCCATCTCAACTACAACCAAAACCTAAGCCTAAATTGAAGATTCAACCTAAACCCTGTCAAGAACCTAAGAATAAAGAAATCCATGAACTTTTGATTACCTTTGATGATTATGAGACTATTAAAGCTCCTAATGGTCCCCTTTATATTTATGCTAAGATTTCTTAGATACCTACTCATGGTTGTCTTTTTGGTCCTACATTCTTAGTTAATGTTATTATTGAAGAATTTATTTTTATGAAAATATTGCAACGTGATTTTTATGATACAGTTGATGTGTGGATTCAAACTTGTAATGGTTTTCTTTATCTATCATTTGGTTCTATTCATTTACTAGTTGAAATTTGTGGAAAAATGGTGAACACTATTTTGATTGTTGTTCCCAATTCTGATCAGTTTCAATTTAAGCTCGGTTTGCTATGGTCAAATGCCATGTATGTTGTTGCTTCACCTATTCATAAATGTCTTAAATTTTTTCATGATGAAGAAGTGAAGATGATTAATAATAGTCTATATCAACCTTCTAGGTCTATAGATTGTGCTACATTTGACTTCTTTTGGCCTTCATTACCTTATTCATGTCCTTCTCGACCTAATCATCTTTTTCATTCATATCAAGCCTATAAGCATCATAAGATTCTCAATTGAAGCTTACCTCCTATGGATCTTAATCATGGTATTTTTCCTACACCTTCCATACCTCCTTTATCTTTAGCTTCTACATCCATTAATCAAGCTTGTATTATTTCTTGTTCGTTTGTTGATAACCCTATTAATCCTCCTATAGAACTTGTGAAGGATCTAGTAATTGTTCTTCCTAGTTCTCAACACATTTCAAACAAGACAAAATGTAATCATTCTGTTAATGAATATAATAAGAAGCATCATGCTCAAGCTAAAGCTCATAATTGTGTTCTTCAAAAATCTTTACCTTCTTTGGATACAACTATGCATGATGTGTTAGAGGTTGTTGATAATAATGATGCTAAGATGCATGATTCTGATGATTCCTTTCATATCTTAGATCCTATTTTGATTAATTTAGATGAAAAATATACTCTTGATGATACTCATGATGTTAATGATGAATATGAAACTATTCACATTGACACTAATTTACCTAATATGTTTTCCTCACAATCAACAATTACACCTAGTATTGAACATTGTGATTTCCAAGAGGATCCTTGTTTGGAACTGGCTATCATTCCTACTATGTTAGATATAGTCCCTCTTGCTAGTTACCCACCTTCCCTAAATGATATAGAACAAGCCTGGTAGAGTAGGCAATAGGCTTTATTGGCTTGTCCTTTATGGTAGCCCTTTTATGTGTTTGTCTATTGTACGATGCTTCTCCCATGATGGGTTTTCTAAATGTTCCTAGATTCCTTTTACACGATCCTTGTTTCTTTGATGGTGCGAAGTGATAAAAGAATCAAACCTATTGTATTATTCCTCTTTATGTATCTTTATTCTTCCATATGTTGTTTCATGTTATGTTGTAGTTGTGCTATTATTCATACATGTTTCCTTGTGTAATCTTCTTGGATCTATGACTTGGTAGCACTAGTTCTTTTTGGTCTCCAGGTTATGGTCCAAAAAGATTCTTCTCTGTATCTCTTATGTGATGTTTCCTCCTTTTTTTATTGTTCTTTTACTTTCTTTGGGGAATGATGTCAACTAATTTGCAATAATATCATAAATATATTATCTTATGATCATACTGAACCCATAGTAGGTAGATCCCTTTTGTGTTCTCTATATGTTTATATGTTGTTTCCCTTGATTTTCCTTTGTTTGGGGGCATCTTGTAGTGGAAATGTATTTAGTAGATTTGTTTATGTTTCTGTTAAAGCCATTGCTCTTGTTAAATTTTTATCAATGACTCTAATGTGGGGGGATACACTTTGCTCACCTATTTCACACAAAAACTTTTCAATATATATATATGTTATTTATCAAGATACCTTTTCTCCCTTTTTGGATTAGTGACTAATCCCTAAAGCATGGATTTATATTTTAGGATATCTTGATCCATCCAATTTCAAATATTTTTGATCCCTTAAGGTTGAAGGTGTCCTTTAGATTGGATCTCTTTTTCTTTTTGGCTTTACTCTTATAGAATAAAATATTCTTGAGGGTGAATCCTTGCTAGGTTGACTAGTGAGTAGTCACATTCACTAGGTGGTCCAATTCTATCTTTCTAGTTGCATTATTTCCTTTTGTGGTTCACAATGAGACATAAGTTTTCATTGGGTGAGATAATAACACTCTTTCTCTCTTTCTCTTTTTTTAGAGATGTCTCTCTTATTGTGATTTTGGAGATGACAAAGACTTGTTTTTCTAGGGCCTTGAGGATGTCTTTATCCCTTTTATTTTAATAAGATTATATTTTCATTAAAATCAAATTTACCAAGAGTTTGCATTGAGTCCATACTCTTTCTAAAGTGGGGGCTTAATGTATCATCTTAAAATGGAATCACTTCCATGTTAAGAGTTTTTAGCCCTCAGAGTAAATTTTATGGGGTCATGTCAAGCACCTTGAATAGGTCTTTGCATGGATCTAGTTATTTTCCCCTATTCTTCTTCTTCTTCTTCTTCTTCTTCTCTCTGTCTCCCTTTCTTTGTTTCCAACCTCTTTTTGAAAACTTTCTCTATGAAACTTAAGAATTTAATTTTCTAGGTCAAGGATGACCTCAACCTTGACCTAGGGCATGATCGACCTCACCCCTAACCCTAGGTCCAATTTTCAAGCTCTAGGAATTTTGGGATATCGGGCTATGAAAAGTTTCATTTTCCCACTTCCAAGTTGGCTGATTTAGGTTGAATGGAATGGTAAACTCTAAAATTGAATTTAATCTAGGTCTAATTCTAGGGGTTAAGGTTAATTGGGAATTAATTCTCCAAATTTGACCTTCTCTAGAAGTTTGTACCTTAAATCTCTATATAAAGAAGCATTTTTCTCTTATTTTGATGATCTACTTTTCATGAGAGCATCTATGAACTATTATCTCACTCATCCATAATCATATGCAAAGATTCATTTAAGATTGGTGTTGAAGATCTAATGCTATTGATTTGAGACATCCTACATTCATTTGGAGCATTTGTACTTGTGGATTCAAGGATTCATGTAACACCCCACCAAGGGATCCAAAAGAATTAACTTAAAATTTTACAAAGTTTTCCAAACAAATTTTTTTTTTTTTTAATCATGAAAGATAAACCATTCACATCAAACACATAGTAGTGGAAACAATAACATACAACCAACTGTAAGCATACATAACAGGTTACATTCCTTAAGGATCCCAAGATGTTGAGTCACATTTAATTCAATTAATACTAAGTCTAACTACTACCACAACCACATGAAAGAATAAATAGAAAGTCCAATGTTCATATTACACATTTGTTTCGAATGCCTCTTGGCAATTAAATTTGGAATGCTCAATCATCCACTGTACATGACACAGGGTATGAAAGGCTTAAAAGAATATACAGGTGTGAAAATAAAGTACATCATCCTATTCTAAGTCCATGATGCAAGTGCAACAAAGTAAATGAAACCATATTCCATACATGATACATCCATCATCATAAAAGATATAAAATCCATCGTAAAAGATAACCATAAATCATAACACATAAATAGCATCATTAGACCATCGTGGGTCCTAGCTATCCCTCCATTTGTAACATCCCAAGTTATCGAAGAGATCATCAGTATTATCATAGTAGGGTCATCACTCCTAAAACATACTACATCATATGTAGAAAGCAATCTAACATACTACAACATATGCATCAGAAATCTAATCATGCAAAATAAGGCATAAGATAAGTAAACAACATCATCTATCATATGCTAATCATCAATATAAGGATACATGTCCATCATCATAATCCAAGAATATAATGAAGATAGATAACAACCAAGAATGCTCCAACCATGGTGTCTACGGACGGATCTCAAATGGAAAAAGTTAAAAAGCACTACCACTCAACCACATGAGACCTAAGTGACCCACTCCCACCATGCTGAGGAGATAGTCTCAAGTCCCAAATAGGATATCAAATCACAAATATCAAATCACATAACACAAATACACTCTAAGTCTAGGAGTCCTAAAAGTATACTAACTCAAAGTTTCCAATCACAAACCGACATCTAATCCCAGAGGCACACAAAGACATGTAGAAAACCTACTATGCAAGTGGGAAAGTGTCATCACATGGATCATGCTAGAGTTACCTTGGTAGTCTCTCAATACACCCCAGCCCCCTAGTGATCCCTATACAGCCACTAGTATCCTCTCATATAGATGAGGCATACTATGAAATGCAAGGTCACAACCAAGCGTTCTCTCTACTCCCATCCTAGTCTATACTAGCACTCGAGGCATGGGCGAGAACATACAATTATCTTATGAGGTTCATTTAATCCCCATTTAGTGTAAATGTTTTCACTTATTAAAATGACTTATAATGAGTTACCTTGGCAGCCACTTAGGGCCTCGACCCCCATTCCAAGCCACTTCTCGACACTACAAGTAGATAACCTACCCTAAGCTCATGGAATCATAAATCACAAAATCACCACAATCCTATACAAGCGATTGAAAAAATACCAAAAGATAATCCACAATAAGAACATCAAATCTCCATGAGAAACATAAAAACATCCATAGATAATCATGACCACAATAGTTCTCTATTGGCAACTGAAGGTATCAATGATAATCACAATAGTCATTGGTTCTTAACAAGCAACCAAAAAGTATTCTCAAAGTAATACTAATCAAAGATTCCAAAAATGGTCAAGTCCAAAACATGTCACAACATGACAATATCAAGAATAAATCAACACTTCAGTCCCATCATGGCGACTAGAAAGTAGTCCAAGTATAACTAATCGATGACTCAAAGCGAATACAGAATTTTATGGATTGTGGAAATCTGTTACAATTGACTCAAAAATGGTTAAGTCAAGTATCTAAAATACATACACCTTAGCTTCACACAAGAAGACTAGAAAGCAATAACAATTAGTAAATACAAACATCTTATAGAGCATGCCATCACATTACCATGGTTGGGTTTTAAAAGAATCGAGACCAAATAACATCAACATGCCATCACATTCGCATAACTCCCAAGCCTCTGGTAAACATCCTAATTGGTCAACACTCTAGGACCACCCAAACCCCAAACATGGATAGCATAAAGAACAAGATAAAAACACATATTTTGGTTTTCTTTCACAATCACATGGTTAAATAAAAAATTAGGTTTCTGTTTTCATTTTCAAGTGCATTTCAAGTGTGTAAGATTCTCCGTTTAATCTCCAAGTCAACCCATTTATCTTTTCAAATAAATTATAGAATTATCCCTCCATTATTTTAAAACAATTTCTAAAATTATCATAAGATAATTATTTACTTATTTAAATCATTGAAGTAGTTCCCATTGACTTTTAGATAAAATCATTCACATTATTCAAAACATTAGAATAATACTTATCAACTTTCTAATAATTAGTTTACAATTTCCTTTAAACACTTCAAGGACAATCGTTTATTTAAAATAATCTTCATTGATTTTAAGTAAAATCAATCTTATTAATAATTCAATTATTTAATTCCACTTATTAATATCTCTTTTCTTTTAATTTTCCCTCATTTAAAAATCTATTTACTTAAATTGACTAATAATTAATTACACTTCTTCTACTATTAACTGGTGCAGGAGCACTAGGGCCAAGGACAAAAGGCCTAGAGGAACTAGGGTAACTAAATAGATCCTAGGGGATCAAAGAATGAACATGACCTTGAAGGGTCATTTTATTGTAATAAGTCCACAATGGTCACTTAATAATGTTTTATTTATGTTTTAAATGTTTTGATTGATCACTTTATAAAAGGATCAATGATGTAGCCTTAATGGCATTTTGGGAGTTAGTGTAACTAAGGTTCACTTCAAGATTCTAAGGTAGATGAATTATTTAAAGACCTTAAAATGTCCAATTTATTTTAATATTGAAAGTAGAGCCATTATATGGTGTCAAATGCACTTGAAGTGCCTAAAAATGTAAATTGCCAAAAATTGGCAAAATGAAGCCTAGAACGCTCGTAGAGGGTTTATGGGATTTAAGAGTGGTTTGAGGATTTAAACTTGGGATAAAAATCTTAAAAATACTTTGGAATATTAATAAAATTCATAATGATGTAGGGCTATCAAAGTTTCATACAATACCAAATTAAATTATCTGCAAAGTCCTAGCTTGCTGTCGTAAGGGCACAGTCCGCCTTTTTCTATTAAAAAGACTTCTCATTTGGATAAAATCTTAAGTATAAATGTCTTAGATCTATGGTTTAGTTTTTAATTCATTGCATGCTTTGATAGATTATTTTTATGAAGTTAAAACACAAAGAACTCCTAGTTATGGAAAATAGAGGAATGACTGTCATTGAATAAAATAGTCCTAGTACGGGGGCCATATCTCCCTAATGAACCATTAGATCGAGCCGAATTTGAAATATGTTAGAGAGGCCCAAGTTGTGCCAGATCTGACTAGAGTGATTGAATAAATTTGGTCTAGATAAAAAGTTATGAATGTATGAGTTTGGGTCTATGTAAGTGGCAGCGACAGGGCAGTTTGTGATGAATTTCCTTCATAAATGAAACTAGGGTTTCCTAATGTTTCTTTGCAACCAAATAAAAATTAACATACATATCTAGATTCCAATTTCAAGATTGAAGATTCATTCATGGAGTATATTCAGACACATATAATAGACATGATGAAGACAGGAAGAGAAAGAGTGCAAATGGAATATGTGAAAATCACGAGTGCACCTGGATACTGATGCTAATTTTCTATGCCTCAGAAGTCCATAGAAAAATCCCTTCCTTCTCCAACATTTTCCATTCCTCCAAGAATCAAACCAACCAAAACCCCCAAGTGACTAGAAGTACTTGTAGAAGCATATGAGCATGTAGAAGCATATGAGCTTCTCGAATGCATGTAAGCTTGTCCATACACACTAGGAGAGCCTCTATTTAAAGCCCTCTAAGATGCATGTAGAATGTGTCTAGAAAGAACTAGGAGATAAGCATGACAACTAAGCATGTAACTTCCATGACAAGAAGATAGACATGATGAGGTCTCTAGAATGTTGTAGACACCATGTGCTCAAATAATGTGCTAACTCCTAAGTGTAGACAACATGTGCATAATTAGAGTGCAAACTTTTGTGTTGTCAACATGACAACTCCAAAGAGCTCGCATACTTCTATGTGAATAAATATAATGCACATTAATTTATCTAATATTCGCTTTATTTATTTATATTAATTTATTAATTTTAAATCTCATGCACTCACTTTAATAAATCCACTTGTTTTATCTTAATATATTTTAATCACATGCACGCATCATGCAATCTAAAATCTTTTAATAATTTTAATATCTTTTCCACTTTTAAATTTATTTTTGAAACTTAATTGATAAAATATTTACTAACTTAAATAACAATAATATTATTTAACATTTATTTAGAAATGAACTCTAAATATATTATTATTAAATTAAATAAATATTATCACGTTCCAAATTTAAACTTATAACTTTCATTTCCAAATTTAATTATTTTATTTAATTAATTTCCCAATTAATTAAATAAAATACATATTAAAATATCATATTAATTTTTCATTAAATTAAACCATTAATTAAATCTTTTAATTAGGCTTAATTAATAGAAAATACACCAAAGACTCATAAAATAAAATACAAAAAACCCATTATAGCAAAACACATACAAAATCAAACCAAAAGGGTTAATATCATGAATTACGTCATCTGACGCACTCAGAGGGTACTTAACTCAGATACTTGTTCCAATTTTCAATTAGGACAAATGGTTTAAAGGGTTGGGATTTGGACTTGAGAATTTATCTCCCCTCTCTTACCATTGAGATAATGTGATAGGGTATGCTCATCTTGGCAATTTAGGGAAGTCAATACCAGGTACCTACAACCTGCATAAAATCTACGCATGTACAAGCACAATATATACTAAGCTAAACAGGCAATGGTAAGAAGTGGTGCATCGTGTAGATCCCGATTAGCAAGTGACTATGAATCCCTTCCTTAACCACATCAGAAACACCATACAGAAAGAAAACAAACACACACACCATACACATGCAAGTATGGGGTAAGTATCCATAAGAAAACACATGATAATAAATCATCTAACTAATCATCATTAATAATTGCAAACACTATAATCATTATCATACATACATGAAATATAAAGTATCAAGTAATCTCATCATATATCAACTGAATTTGAAACAATATCTGATAATCTCAAAATAATGTCACTAATAATCATCAACATACAATTGACCTAAAAGAGTTCGGCAATGATAACAAAAATGCGACCTAGGGGCAGGCACTACAATTCAAATCCTCCAAAAGGATTTCAATATAGACATGTGAATAGTTCCATTTACTTTGTTTATAGATATTAAAATTTCAATTACATTTCAAGGTTGATTCCAAACTAGGGTTTGACCAAGGAAAACCCCCCATCTAAACAATAAAACCATTTTTCTTGTAGGTACATGTACTAGACAACAAATTGGAGTTAAGATTTGGATACCCTTTTTGCCAAACTTATGGGATCTGTGAACAAATTTTTTATCAAAGAAGTGCAGATCAAGGTTGAATTTTTTGGGATAAGATTGTACCCTAGGGTAAGATTATGGCTCACTATCTAGGTCAAGGTTGACCTACCCTTCGAAGGAGAAATTTTTTCTGGGTTTTCTCTGTCTCGACATTTTTAGTTTGGAGCAAGTTGCAAAATTTCCCAAAATTGTATACAAACATTAGAAATTGACATTTTTCTAGATCCAACCTACTTTGAGGTTAATATTTGTCTTCTATTCATTCGAGATTTCAAGTACATACTTTCTATAGTACATTATATGATTAGCTCCTTTCTTCATATTCTCCATCATTTTATTCATTTGTGCATTGATCACTTCCTTTTGGTTAATCAAATTGGATCATTCCTTTTGGGAATTTGGGTTAAGTATAGGTCATATATCCCCCCTCACATCATATTCATATTCCATTCTATCTCATACACCCTATTCATTATTTCTTTCTATTCACAAAATTAATAAAGTATGGTATAAAAATAATTGATATTTTGATTTCAAGCAAATATGTATTGAACTAAATGATCTTAGTTCTTTATTTTTATTCTATTTAACTATTTATATCATTTAATATTACTATCAAAATTTTACTATATAATTTAGATACTATTTTTTAAAAACCAAATCTAATACATAGTATCATTCCAAACTAATAAAAATAAAACCTTAAATATGAAATTAAATCAATCATATTATAAATTTTTGACACCATCTTAAATTTCAAACCCAAAGATTAATTCCTTACAAGAGACTTTTCAATAAAGAATCTACCTATTAAAAATATAAGAGTATAGAAGTGTATCAATTACCACAAAAATAAATCCCCTATCACTTAGATGGCAATACAAATCAAATTTATAACTTTTGCTAAACCTTGGTTAATATAGAGGCACTCGGTTAACACTAAAAATTTATTATCACTCGACAAGTACTAAAATATCAACTGTAACTCAGTAAATACTAAATATGTAGATCTTAAGATATTAAATTTGATTAACCTTAGTTAACTTAGTTGCACACACATTAGAGAAATAACATGAACACAAGTGACACCAATATTTAACATGGAAATCTAATTTGGGAAAAACCACCAATTACAACTAGTTACTATTTTCACTCTTCTAAAGTGAGCCTTGTTAGGAGCGAACCCTATTAAAGATTACAAAACACATTTCTAGGTGTGACCTTGTTAAATAATTCAATCACCTTGTTAGGAGTGGCCTTGTTAGAGGTCTTTAGACACTTCAATCTAAAAATTCCACCTTGTTAGAGGATTTGGTAAACAACTATTAAGTTAACTCTATTAAGAGATTTGGTATACTACTACAATTATTAGAGAGTAACAATGATATGACCTAATTGCTGATGCAACTATATTGCTACTTTTAGATCTCTATTCTAGCATAAATACTTGATCCTTCCTGATCAAATAAAACTTTGTAACTTAGTCAACTTAGGATACTTTGCCATCCTTCCAATTCACTTGCTTAGTTTATCTTTTCAATCCTATGCTTCTCATATTCAATCCCCCAACTTGACCTTATACATATATCTTTTCTTTTATGAAGTTAGTTTGATTAAACTTACAAATATTCATTATTCATCCCTTAAGTCAGCTAGACTTAACAAATAAATTCATCAAACTAAATATGTTAATTCAAGAAAATCCTTGATAAGCCGACCTAGCTTGGTCAACACTAACTCAAAAAAAAATTTCTACAAACTTCCTTTAGTAATTTTGTGAGCTCGATTAACACTAGTTGCATGCCAACTTCTCATTTGGTTCCCAAGTGAACTTGATAGACAATGTCTTCTTGTAAACTTCCCTTGGTACCTGAGTGAGCTTGGTAGATGCTATCTTTGAACTTGATCATCCTTGGAATGCTTGGAAGACACTAGAAAATGCCTTCATTTCCTAAGTGAGTTTGATAGACACTAACTGGTAAAGACTTGACATTTTGTGTAACATCAAGGACAATATACAATTGAACAAATATTTTCAACAATCTCCCTCTTTGGCATTGATGGCAATACAATATGTCATAATTCAATGAAATTTAGAGAAAAATAGAAGTAAGGAAAATATTCTTAGTTTCATTCCAATTCTCATCCATGAGAAATCCCTCATATTAGTGTAAATTCCCTCTAACATTTAACTCTCCTTCTGGAATGTTTCTCTAATTACAATTTCTTGCTCGGTCAGAAAACTCTTCTTCTTTACTCTTGATCTAACTTGACAAAAAATTCTCTCTTTATGCTAAAAGCATAAGAAATCACAAAATTTCTTGATATTGAAAAAAAATCTCCTTTTTTGACATCTCATGCCAAATAAAGTATTCAAATGACTTTGTGTATACTTGATGTACTAATTCATATGCAATTTACCCATTACAACACTACATCAACTTGACTAATCTTCAACATGCTTGGTTGGTGCATCACTAAAATCTAATTAGTGAGCTTCAAATAGAGGAATGATTCCTAGATTACCTCTTAGATACAAAAATGTATCCTTAGGTAATTTCTTGGTGAATATGTCTACAATCTATTCTTTTGTATTCACATATTCCAATCTTACATCCTTATCTTGCACAGATTCTCTAAAGAAATGATATTTAATTGCAATATTCTTGGTTTTGGTATGCTTCATAAGATACTTGTAAATTTAAATTCCATTGGTGTTATCATAGAAAACAACATTTGGATCCTTGATTTCATCCTTCATACTTCTCAACAATTGTTTGAACCAAACAATATTTGAACAATTAACTACTATAGCAACATATTATGCTTTTGTTGTTGATTGAGAGATATAGTTCTACTTCTTTCTTGTTCAAGATACTAGCCTCCTTCGAAGAAAGAATGATCTACCACTAGTGGTCTTTCTATAATCAATGCTTCATACCCAATCAACATCAGTGAATGCTTTCAATTCAAAATTTCCTCCTTTTTTATACCATAAACCATAATCTTCAATACCCTTCAAATACCTCATGATTCTTTTTATTACCATCATGTGTTTCTCTTTTGGATTAGTATAAAATTTCACCACCATTCCAAATGCTAATGCTATATCAGGTCTTGTATGCACCACATACTAAATTTTTCCAATCATTGATCTTTGTGTAGTTTGATCTACTTCTTTTGAATCGTCATTTTTGGAAAGCTTATGTCCAGTAGACATAGGTGTTCCAACTAGTCTAGAATCCTCCATTACAAAATTCTTTAATATCCCCTTGATGTACTTTGATTAAGTAATATAGATACCATCCTTCTTATGTTGAATTTCCAAGTCAACAAAGATTTTCATCTCTCCAAACATTGAAATTTCAAATTCCTTACTCATTTCATTAGAAAAGGATTTGCATAGATCATCATTTCCAATAATCAATGTATCATCCACAAATATTTTTTCCAACAAGATCTTCTTATATAGTCCTTTGATTTATAGACTATTGTTGTCATTAGTTCTTTGAAAACCAATCTTTATGAGATACTCATGCAATCTCTCATTACAATCTTTGTGGGATTTTTTGAGACCATACAAAGCTTTGTGTAATTTGCAAACCATGTCCCTTTTGTTAAAATCAATGAAACCTTTTGGTTTCTCAATGTAGACTTCCTCTTCTAAGATTCCATTTAGGAATGTTGATTTCATGTCCATATGATATACTTTGAATCCTTTGTGCATTTCATATGCAAGGAGTGTTATAACACCTTATAGTCGAGCAATAGGAGAAAAAGTTTCGTCCATAATCAATACCTTCCTCTTGAGCATAACCCTTGCAAACTAGCCTTGCCTTGTTTCTTGAAACTTCTTAATTCTCATTCAACTTATTTCTAAATAAAAATTTTGTGCCAATTACATTCTTATCCTTGGGTCTAGGAACAAGAGTCCAAGTTTTATTCCTTTCAATCTAATCAATTTCTTCATTCATTGCTTCAATCCAACTTTCATTCTCTAATACATCTTTGACATATCTAGGTTCAAATTTAGTAAGAAAACATGTTACTTTTAATTTTTTCCTTGTCATTGTACCAATTGACTAATCTCCAATAATTTTCTTAGGTGCATGATACTTTCTAGCATATCCAACGAGTCTGGGACCCTTCTTTCTTAAATCACTAGGTTCACCATGATCTTCTATTTCATGATTGGGTCCCATTATTTGTGAATTGCCTCCATAAGAAAGTGACTTGGTTTCCACTAGTTGAAAGTCAGGTCCTTCTAATGACTTTAGTCCTTTTGATGACTCAGGTTGCACTAGCTACAAGTCAAGTTGAACTAGATATTCTGGGGACTCAGGTGGTGAAGACTGCTGACTCCCAATTGCATTAGATAAAGTTTTAGGCTCATAGTAAACAAAGTTCTATTGTCTTCAAGTTCTTTACTACTTTGTTCTTCACTCTTTTCTACAGCTCATCAATCTTCATATGTGCACTTTCTATAACTTTATGAGTAGATAAATTTAGACATTTATATGCTTTGCTCTTATTTGAGTATCCCAGGAATATGCCTTCATCACTTTTCAAATAAAATTTTCATTTTCTTGGGTCCTTCAGAATATAATTTTTTCTTTCAAATACTTTGAAATAACACACATTAGGTTTATAGCCATACCATAACTCATAAGGCATTTTATCTAAATCTTTCTTCAATTGAACTCAATTCTAGGCATGAATTATAGTGCTAATTGCTTCCTTCTAATATTTGATAGCAGCATTCTTCTCTATCATCAGGGTCCTTACATAATCCATAATTGATCTATTGTGTGTCAGGTATAGATACTTATCTTTTGATTCCTCTTTCATTTTAGGGTTCATTGAATTCATTAGAAATGAATTCTCCTCCTCTGTCTAAACTTAAGCATCTTAGTTTCTTTCCTATTTCTTTCTCCACTCTAGCCAGATACCATTTGAACTTTTGAAAAGCTTCTGATTTATCCTTTAAATACATAACTGTCATCATCCTAGAATAATCATAAAAAAAGAAAATAAACATAGTACTTATCTCTTGTGTATCTTTCTATGCCAATAGGTCCACAAAGGTATGTATGAACTAGCTCCAACATTTCTTCAGAATGGTAGGTTTTTCTTTTAAAACTTGTCTTGCCTATCTTGCCAATTTAAAAATTCTTGCACATACCCATGTTAGGTTTATTTAGGCTTGGAATGCCTCTTACCATTTTTCTTTCTTTCTTATTCTTATTAGGTTATCAAAATTCACATAACATAACCTCTTATGCCATAACCAAATTTCTTCTACTTGAGCAATGAAACATGAACTTTCATTAAGATCTAGGTAGAATAGGTTACCTTTTGTTTACTTGCCAATCACAACTAGATTTCATTTTCCATCTAGTAGATTGGCCTTTCCATTCATTAAATCTACTATGAATCTAAATGATATTCAATTAAGCCACACTAAGTATATTATGCTTGAGTCCTTCAACCCAATAAGCATTACCACATCCAAGATCATTGCTTAGTGCAATACAACCTTTACCTTTCACATAACATGGTTCATCATTGCCAAATCTAACACTTCCACCATCATAGTGTACTAATTTATTGAATTTATATTTTTCAACATATGGTGAGAAAAAGCACTATCAATAATCCATGTATCATTCTTACTAATATGTGTGATAAGTTTCATTTGAACATTCTCATCATCTGATTCATCCTTAACAACAATGTAGACCATTTCATCTTCTTCTTCACTAGTTTCTGAATCTTTAGCAATGTAACAAGATTTCTTACCTTTGTCTTTGCAGTCCTTATAGCTTTTGAATTCCTTCTTTCCCTGGAATTTATCATTCTTCTTTTCTTCTTTGCCTTCTCTACTTGGAAACCTTGTAGAAATGTGACCAACCTCTTTACAAGAAAATTAGATCAAAGGAATTTTTCCTTTGTACTTCCATTTTCCCTTGGGAAATCTTCTTGCAAGTAATGCTTCAATGACCTCAAGATATTCATAAGAACCAACTTTATACTTAGTGTTAGATTGCCTTTTATATTTTTCTGCTTTCTTCTTGAGTGATAGGTTGGCTTGAAATAGAGACTCAAGGTTGCTAGTGTTAGGAACATAATTTTCATAGTTATCTAGCTCAAATGGTGTCAATCTCCCCACTACTGCATCCAATGTTATATAATTCTTGGGATTTCATCCTGTCTCTTGAATTGTTGACACTCTAATTGCATACATAGGAAGAAGTGTTCTAAGAAACTTTCTTACCACTATCTCATCTTCAATCTTTCCCCCTAAGGCTCCAATTGCACACAAACTAGCTTTTATTCTTTCATTGTATTTTGGAATATTTTCATTTTCTCTCATTCTTATTTGATCAAATTTTCCTCTGAGTCTTTTTTCCTTGTCTCTTCTTACATTATAATCTCCTCCATAGATGTCCTTGAGCTTGATCCCCATCTCATGAGTACTACCATAGACTTTTACTTCATCAAATTCAGCATAGTTGAGAGTTGAAGCAATATCAATCATTATGATATTATGATTCTTCTCTTCTCTAATTTCTTCAATAGTCATAGTTCTAGTAGGTGCCACATATTTGGCATCTAGGTAATTTAGGTCCAAGTCTCTAATGGTTGCCAAATGTAATCTCATGAGTTCTTGGCATGTCTTGAAGTTATCTATATTCATCTTAGGGATCTCCCTTGTGTAAGACATCCTAATCTTTAGCTTAGGTCCTTGAAACCTTCTCTACAAGAACCAAAATCTCTGATACCAATTGTTGGAAATATAAGAGCAGTAATTAAGAGGGGAGGGGTGAATCAATACAAATCAAATATAACTTCTATTGAAACTCAGTTAACACAAAGGCACTCAATTAACACTAACAATTTACTATCACTCAGCGAGTACTAAAATATTAAGTGTAGATCCTTTAGATGTCAATACAAATCAAATATAACTTCTATTGAAACTCAGTTAACACAAAGGCACTCAATTAACACTAACAATTTACTATCACTCAGCGAGTACTAAAATATTAAGTGTAACTTGATAAATAATGAACATGCAAATATTAAGATATTATCAATGATTATCTTTAACTTATTTTCATACACATGAAAGAAATAACATGAACACAAATGATATCAAGATTTAACATGGAAACCCAATTTGGGAAAAACCACCAATTGCAATTAGTTACCATTTTTCACTCTTCTGAATTGAGCCTTATTAGGAGCTAACCCTAATAAAGGTTACAAAAAACACTATTAGGTGTGACCTTGTTAAAGGATTTAATCACCCTATTAGGAGTGGCCTTGTTGGAGGTCTTTAGATACTTCAATCTAGACATGCCACCTTGTTAGAGGATTTGAAAAACAGTTGCTAAGCTAACTCTATTAAGAGATTTGATACATATCTAAAATTATTAGAGAGCAACAATGATATGATCTGATTGCTAATGCAACTGTATTGCTGATTTTAGATCTATGTTCTAGATTGAATACTTGATCCTCCTTTATTAGATAAAACTTTGTAGCCTAGTCAACTCAGGATACCCTACTCCTTCCAATTCACTTCCTTTGTTTATCTTTTTAATCTCATGCTTCTCATATTCAATCCCACAACTTGACCTTATACTTATATATTTTCCCTTGCCAAGTCATCTTGAACACACTTACAAATATTCAATATTCATCCATTAATTATGCTAGACTTAACAAATAAATTCATCAAACTAAATATGTTGATTCAAGAAAATCCTTCATTAGTTGACCCACCTCAGTCAACACTAACTCAAAAAATACTTTCTTCAAACTTCCTTTGGTAACCGAGTGAGCTTGGTTAACATTGTTTCCATGCAAACTTCTCTTTGGCACTTGAGTGAACTTAGTAGACACTGTCTATTGACAATATGGTTAGATAGATGTTTTGATTGTTGTCATTTATGGAAACATGTATTCAACATTTGATAGAGATTAAAAATTGTCTAAGTATTAGACAATTTGTAGTAGCATAGAGAACATATGTGATGTGTACAGATGACTCATTGAGAGTTATCTTATGCATAGTTAAGGAAATTTATATGATAGTGTCATGATGGCATAACTAGTGTACAAGTGTTTATAGATAGTACAACACAAGCTATGACTAAAATACTAGTACAAGTATTTAATAAAGAATAGTAGAGCATAGTAGAGAATTGGATTATATAAATTGAGGAATTATTTTGGTGACAAAATAGTCACTAATTCATGATGAGCCAACTATGTGGATATTATTCCATAAGTTATTTTATATTATGCCAAGCATGAAGGCTAACTAATTAGTGAATTATGAATGTGTGAGGTATAAGTAAAGATCATATCTTTTGAAGAAAGTGTGTGATATATGATGAACTATGCTACATATATATGATCAATGTGAGATTTGTGATTGATGAGATAATATACAAACTACATTTGATGTATGATCAAAGAAAGTGCAAAATATAGCATACAGAAAGTCTTGTATGTATATCTATTCTTGTGAAGAACTGAATTGTATAATTGCATGTTAGGGTAGTGGGCTCTTCTTGCATACGTTATATTTGATCCACCAACTCCTAACAAGGTTAAAGAAAATCCTAACAATGTTGAGGCTTCTAACAAGGCCTAGTCCTCTAACAAGGACTTGAGACACTATATGTACTTTGTAGACTCCTAACAGGATCAATATCTTTAACATGATCCTATTGTTTAGTGAATCATCTAGTCAATATCATCCCCACCAGGGGTTTCCCTTGGCTAGGGTTTCCTTAGTTAAAAACTAATGGTGTTATGAGTTCTCCATGTGCATGGTTATATTTGATTTCTAGCATTGTTGGCTTACTTTTATATGTAAGTTATAAAGTAATTAACAATATTCAATTGTAAGCAAAAGTCTATAGAATAATGATTCACTCCCCCTAGTATTATCTATTTCTAACAATTGGTATCAAAGCCCAATTACTCAGAAGAAGTTTAATATGTTGAGTAAGATCCCTACAGATATGGAATAGTTGAAGAAAAATCTTGAAGAAGCTCTTAAGCAGATTGACCTTCTTACTAAAGAAAGAGATAACCCAAAAGATAGATATGAAGATGCATAAGTACTCATTGGTAAACTAAAAGACAAGATTGATGATCTAAAATCTAGCAAGGAATCAATTGCATAGACTAGTGACAATGATGGAGTAGGAAATCTCTAGAAAGAAAATGAGATTTTGAAAAATGAAATGAAAATCACTAAACATAATTTTTAAGAAAAATGGTGGCAAGAATGAAGCTGACTTGAAAACTAAGAATGAAGACCTTAGATCCTAATTAAGTCAAATTACATATTAACTAGATACTATCAAGATTGAGCATGTAGAATTATAAAAGTACAATATCATTGTGAAAGGAGAATTGAAACAAGCTAAGTAATAATTATAGAAACTTTATTCAAGTAGTAAGAAGATAGATCAACAAATATTTCATGAGAGACCTTCTTATGACAAGAAATGACTTGGATATCTAATTAGAGAGAAACCAGCCAAGAAAGTTGAAATTAGAAGAGAATTAGACCCAATTATTGAATCCCCTAAGGAATGTGATCTGAGTAAGGTAGAATCAAGCACATCTACCAAAGTATCAAAGGAAGTTGAATTAATTGACTTATCAGTGAAACTTGATGAACCTAATAAAATAGAGCAAGTTGATAAACCTAAGCAAGATGAAACACCAAAAAAAGCAAGATGTGAGTTTAGAGGTCGATGCTCCAAATGTAATGAAGTTGGACACATGAAAAGAGATTGCACAGGTAAGTCTTTTAAACCCATTACCAATTTCTATTGTTATAATTGTCATGGTTATGGACATAAAGTAGTAGAATTTAAGAACCCTAAGTTTGATGGTAATATTAAAAATAGTAGAATGTTTAGGAATACTAACCTTGTAGGTAATGAAAGAGGAAGATCACATAACATATGAAATGATCGAAAGAAATCTAATGGAGAGAAGAACTAGATTGTGTATTACAAGTGTAACAATCCTAGACACATTACAAAAGATTGTAGAGCACATGAGAATCATAATGGAACTAATCATACAAGAAATGAACATGTATGTCAGTTATGTAATAACATTAGGCACATAGTGAGATATTGTAGAGTGGACAGAAGGAACTTCAATAGGAATCCTACTAATAGAAGGAACAATAATAGAAATGACAAAAAGATTGATAATGGAAGTGACAATAGTCATAAGGAAGAACTTAAGGAAAATGTTAATGAATTCAAAGAAGTATTTATGACAGCTAAGGATTCAAAAAGGTCTTATACAATTTTGGAGGAATAATATTTTGATGCACTTGATAAGACATTAAAGTCGCAAATTGTTTTAGAAGAGGCGGTGCATCAGTTGTCCAGAACTAATGTTATAGATAGAGTTGGAAGTTATGTAGTTAACATAAGGTTAAGGACATAGAGAGAAAGCTATGGTCAAGTGCACAAGTCTAGATATGATCTTAGTGAGAAAGAATTTGAAAAACAAGCTTATTAGTAAATAATGATAGTATTTGAATTTGAGGTAGATACAAATTTAATGCACAATGTGATTTGAAATGATTTAAGGATCATAAGAAAGATTGTGTCTACCATTTTTTCATGTGAAGTGTCTTGAGGAAATTAAAGTGCAAAGAGAAGTTTGTAAAGTGCAAATGTTACAGAAGCCCTAGATCACAATTTTCAAGATATTTTATGGAGCTAAAACTAAGTTTTTTGGTGAATACAGTAGAACTGCAATGACCAGTCAAACTGTCTATGGTGTGAGTGATAGAACACAATATGTATTCAAGAATCATCCATTTGTATCACTTTTGGATGACCAGTTGGGCCAATTTTTGCAAGTTTCAGAGAATGTGTTTCATGTTTAGGATATTAGAAGTTATATCCACTGTAAGATTGAAAGTATAGGAGATGAAGACATTCAAAAATATTTGGGAACCATGTGTAATAGTGACCTATATTTGAGATCTAAGTATGCACACTTGGGTGAGTTGAATCTAGTAAAGTATATGTTCTATAGAAAATTTGATAATCATTAATGGACCCAAATTATTCTAAGTAGGGTACACAATGATTTGTTATGGATAGGTGATGAACAAATAGTTGTTTACAACAACCTAGTTCATAAGGTCATTGGATTAAGTAATGAAGGATATAATCTCATCAATGAGAATAGTTCACTCTAAACTACATAGCAAGGAAAATAAGAAGAAAGTGGAAAAGTTGATAGATTCCATCCTCAAGGAATCATATATGACTAGAGAGGAATTCCATGAAGTAAAAGGCATTGTGATGGAAATGAAAGCAAGAAAATAGTCTAAAGTATTATTAGTAACTCCTATTGATGTTACAAGACCTTTAGAAGGTGTGAAAATAACACAACTATGTGTGCAAGCCCCTATTACACCATATGCAATAGTTGCACAAGTGCAACCTATGAGAACAAGAAGTGATCAACCAAGGAGGTAGCAAGAGATGAAAGCACATACAACACAGAGGAAATTAGAGAGATTGGTGAAGGTTAAGCAAGAACTTACATCATCATCAAAGAAAAGGGTCAAGAAGACCACCAGTGGACTAGGAAAGAGAAGGAAACCAATGTAGATCAATGAACCCTAAATTTCAAAGGATGAAGTGGGAGATAGACCAGCAGTGTAAGATGTGTAGGAAGGAAAAACTATAGCTAGAAAGAAGATATGGAAACCAAATAAGAGAGTATTAGAAGAAGATCTAAATTTGAGGATCACTATGATTAATAACTCTGTGAAGTTGACTCTAAAGATGACTCAAACATAATTTTGAAGGGTACTAAGCCTTTTTCAAGGAACAAAAGAAGAGTAATTCTTCTAATGGGAGGTAATTATGAGGATGTTAGGAAGGAGACATAAGAGGTAATTGTCAAATTTATGACTATAGTGCCTAAGGTAAGTGTACATTCAACGCCTGATAGCCCAGTGTATGTGGAACCACACACACCATCCAATGATGAGGGAGAAGTAGAAGAGAAACAAAAGGCACCCTCACCACTACATATTGTTATGGGTATTGAATCCATGCAAGTGGATAGTACACACATAATTGTAGATACAAATGAGAATCCTTTTGCAGGATTAGGATAAAATATTGTTGGCAATATCAACAATATAACAACTTACTCTAGTTCTAATGAAGATGAAGAAGAGAATAATAAAGAAATAGAGAGGTTAGTAGAGGTGAAGAGGCTAGAAGAAGAGGATAAGAAAAAGAAAGATGAGGAGAAGGAAAAGCATGTAGAATAAGACAAGAAGGTGAAAGAAGAAGAAGAAAGAAAGAAAGATGAAGAATATGTTAGGAAAGAAGTAGAAAGATTGGAAGAAGACAAGAAGAAAGCTGAGGAAGAGAAGAATAAGGAAGAACTAAAAGTAGTTACACCTATTCCTATAGTGACTACAATCATAGGTTTAGCAACAAGAACAATATTAGTGCCATCAAATGATGATGATGATGGGAAAGGTTTAATGAGCTCGCTAAACAAGTTGTTTGAAAAGAACAAATCTATAAAGTCTTTGGAGAAGGCACTAACTAAAGTCTTGGACAAAATATAGAAGATAGTTACTTCAAATGTAGTCAATCTAGACTTTTAGGTAAAGGTCAAGGAGCTGGTGAAGATCTTTGATGAAGATTTCACAACTTTAGTAGAAGTAGCTTCAACACAAGCACATGTAAATCATGATGCATCACTATTTGATATAGTATGCACTAGTGTGAGAAATGACCTAAAAGCACTTGATGGAAGCATCAAGGAACTAAGAAAATACAT
Source organism: Cupressus sempervirens (assembly GCA_028749045.1). NCBI lineage: Eukaryota > Viridiplantae > Streptophyta > Pinopsida > Cupressales > Cupressaceae > Cupressus > Cupressus sempervirens. The sequence continues at coordinate 278,878,717 of CM053783.1, forward strand.
TGATGAAGGAAAAATATTGTATGGATAGTGTGTGTTGTCATATAAATACCTAATTGACTTTAAGAGTCAAATCACAAGTAAGATGAGTGAACTTGAATCACTCACTGTGAAGTTACTATTCCTAGAGACAAACATTGAAGAATGTAGAATAGAAGTGGAGAAAATCCATAGTGTGATCAGAGGCTTGGAATATGATAAGGAGAAGGCATAAAAGAGATTCTCTAGTCTTAAATAAATTTTATCAAATAAGTTGAGTACTTTATAGGGGTAGTTGGAGGAATGTCTTGTAGTAAAGACTTGCTATGACAAGTTTCTATATACTAAATTGAGTGTAGTTGAAGTGGAATTCTATGCACTATGTGCACTAGTCAATATTTCTAATTCAATAAAGAAAAACTAGAAGAAGGAAGTAGATAGGATAAAACTTGTTTATGTAGATTGTTTCTCTAGGTTAACAAGTTGATCGGCAATAGGCTACATAGTTTTGGATATAGTTTTTGACACCTTTGCCATTGATGTCAAAGGAGTAATATGTAGAAGAAATTTTTTATGTATTGTATATGTAAGGGGGAATACACTTATGTACTTATGTATCAATGTAAAGGAGTGATAAGGAATGTAATGATCCATCCAAACATGAATAAAATTGTTATGTTTTGAAGAAAAAATTGTATAGTTACTTTTATTTGTCTTTTATTATGAATGACACCATTTTGGGAATGAACACTTTTTACCAAATGTTTCATCAATGCCAAGGGGAGATTGTTGGCAATATGGTTAGATAGATGTTTTGATTATTGTCATTTATGGAAACATCTATGCAACATTTCATTTATGCATTTAGAGATAGAAATTTGTCTAAGTGTTAGATAGTTTGCAGCTACACAAAGAGTAGATGTGATGTGTACAAATGACTCATTGAGAGTTATCTTATACATAGTTGATGAAATTTCTATGATATTTTCATGATGATGTATACTAGTGTGCAAGTATATATAAATAATATGATACAAGTTATGATTGAAATAATAGTATGGATATTTAAAAGAGAAAAACAAAGCATACTAAAGAATTGGATTATATGACTTGAGGAATTATATTGGTGACAAAATAATCACTAAGTCATGATGAGATGACTATGTGGATATTATTCCATAAGTTATTTTATATAATGCCAAGCATGTGAAAACATGAAGGCCGAATAAGTAGTGAATTATGAATGTGTGAGGTATAAGTAAAGATCTTATCTTGTGAAGGTAAGTGTGTGATAGATGATTAACTATGTGACATATATATGATCTATGCAAGATTTGTGATTGATGAGATGATATGTGAACTACATCTAATGTATGACTAGAGAAAGTGTGATATACAACTAACATAAAGTATTGTATGTATATTTGTTCTTGTGAAGAGCTGAATTGTATAATTGAATGTTAGGGTAGTGGGCTCTTCTTACATACATTGTATTTGATCCACCAACTCCTAACAAGGTTGAGGTTTCTAATAAGGTCTAGCCCTCTAAAAAGGACTAGCGACACTATATGTATTTCATAGAACCTAACAAGATCCTATTGTTTAGTGAATCATCTAGTGGTTATCATTCCCACCAAGTTTTCCCCTTGGTCAGTGTTTCCCTAGTTAACAAATAATGGTGTTATGAGTTCTCTATGTGCATGGTTATATTTACTATTCAACATTGTCAGTTTACTTTCATATGCAAGTTATAAAGTAATTAACAATTTTCAGTTGTAGGCAAAAGTTTATCAAATACTAATTCACCCCTCTCTCAATATTATCTATTTCTAACACTTTCTTCCTACAAAGTTCCTTTGGTGCCCAAGTGACCTTGGCTAATACTATCTTTGAACTTGATTATCTCTGGAATGCTTGGCAAACATTGGAAACTCTGTTCATTACTTGAGTGAGCTCAATAGACATTGACTGGTAAATACTTGACATTTTGTGTAACATCAAGGACAATATATAATTGAACAATTATTTTCAATAATACCTTCATATAATCACCGAAAGTATAGTATCCATAAATGCATATTTCAATTGGAAGTATGGTATCCATGAAATTGAAAAGAAAATACTTAATCACAAATAGGCATTAAAAAAATTATATATATATTTAATTACAACTACATGCAAATGCAATTATAGTGCTCTATTTTTAGATTGGAAAATTTAGAGGTCTAATGAAGATGATGTGTATTTTTCATAAATCTCCCATTCAACTTAGGTTAGAATTATTTATTTATGGACCATTTTTTGTTAAATAGGTAATTCACCCAAGCTTTGTTCTAAAGATGATTTTTTTTTAAATACGTAAACCATTTAAAGTTGCTAGATGTAAAATGTAAATGAGAAAACCCACATGATCGTCAAGGGAAAATAATTTGATGCGAAATCCTTAGAGACTTTGAGTGAATAAAATTGGTAGGTGGAAACAATTGTTATGAGAAACCACTAAAACATAATAAATATATTTCAATTGAGTGTAGTTAGTGGATAATCTAATCTTCCAACATGCTCAATAGTCCCAAAATGGTGAAACAAAATAGGGCTTCCACACTTTTTTCATTCACAGTGCAACAACATTAATAAACTTGGATAGTAAGATCAAAACTACTTACTTTAGAGGGAGAATTATAGAGTCAATGTGGTGGACTTTATTTCTCCACATCCACTACCTCAGAGCTAAACAACAATTCTTCTATCAAATCATTTTTCCCTTGTTAATAAGCTTCTACCAAATCTTTTTTTTGGTATGAGACATCACCAAACTGGTGAAAGTCTCTAGTATAATACCTATCGACTAATTAAACTATTGTTATAGAATTAATTTATTCTAAAGTTTCTTAGGGAACCATGTAAGATAGTGCTAGGCATATTTGTGTTTCAAATCACTCTGAATTTTGCATATAAGGTAACACACAAAATTGGTACTATGATATACTTGGCCATAAATGTCTTTAATAGAATCATACAACATAATACTTATATTTATTTTTTATGTGAGAACAACTTTATATGATCATGCAAGATAATTATGACATTAGAGAAACATAATAAGTGTATTTCAATTTTGAATGAGTTGGCGATCAATGTATAATTGTGATTTGTGTTCTTTAATGTGATTTCTAGACTCCTTTATTTGATACCATGTTATCTTGTATGTTATTAGTTGGATACCATAACCCTTACATACCATTGTATGCTTTCTTTTTATGGATGTGCATATTATGTTAGATGCCATGATTTATATATTCATCATATTTATATTTCATGTATATGAATAATTTCCCAATCAATTGCCTCTCAATTTAGAGTTTTTGACATTATGATGGAGACATTGGTGGCAGTTAGAAGGAATTACTTGCTTGGTTTGCATTGATGACTACTAACTCAAAAAAATCAAGTAATATGACCGATGAAGTCAGGACACAATCGATAATAAGATTTCATGATAGGAAATTCATGAAATTGACTAAGTCCAAATGATTAGTAGATAGTGAGTAAAATAATTAGTGGTAACCATTTTTAACACAGAATTTTGTAATGCGATCACTAGTACAACATCAACATGGTTATTTCTCAACATTGTTACAACCACAATTTAATTGGTTGATTGGTAAAAGAGATTGGATTGTCCCAATTATTAAGACAAATAAGAACACTTGATTTCTTAACGATATTTGGAAGCTTCCAAATTGACAAGCAATCTAATAAGTATTAGGTAGATTTGAGGTAGTGTTTAAGAGGAGTCAAAGCATGTTTGAGTGGAAATATGATGAGAAGACCTTATTATAGGCCAATGTAGTCAAACAAAATGAATTTTAAAGTTGAGATATGTGAATTTCTTAAGGTATTTGTGTAGTAGGATTAGGATTTGAATGAATGAGAAGGATTGGGCAACAAAAAGTAATGGTTTGAAAAGGATTGATCTTAAGGATGTAAGTGATGAAAAAGTGCATGAGAATTTAGGGTACTAAGCTAGTAATGGAGATATTGAGTAGAGAAGGAGCACTAAGAACTTAAGAAGGCATAGAGTGTAGAGAGAAGTTTGGATCGAATAGGAAAATAGTACCACATCCATCAATTATCTTGTTGTTCCCTTGTAGTTGCAACAAGTGAATCACTAAATCAGGTGAACTTTAAATGTTTCTTTTAATAAATCCCTTAGTAGTGTGAACGCTCATAAAGAGTTATTGTAGCTCCAAATAGGGAACCTCATATACTAGAATAGTGAGCTTTTAGGTGTCATTCCCATTGAGGTTTTTATCCTCTAACTGAGGGTTCACAAGAAAAAATGTTTGTGTCAAGGTATGTAAAGGATCATGGTCAACCAAGCTGTGGCCTTAAGCGGTAGTGATTTTTTTTGAAAATTAGGGTTATGTCAACTTGACACATTATTTTAAAGTAGTTATGAACTTTATATCAAAAAATTGTGAGAAAAAAAATGTAGGAAATTGAATTTAGTTCGCAAACTACTAGGCCTTATCTAAAAAAATCATTTGATAGGTCAAAATTTTGGATTTTAATGTAGTACTACAAAAATTTTAGGAAAAAAAAGGTAGGTGTATTTCTGACCACCTTTATCAAAATAAAATGATAATATTTTTAATATAATTATAGATATAAGAAGTAAACTCATTCCCAAATGTGACACATATTTTTAGGTATTTTTTCTCTAAATAAAAAATTAATTATAAATTTTCTACTATAAAATTTTTAGATTAAAAAACTCCTATGATTGACCACCTTAACTAATTGAAAACTTTACAAAAATTTTTTCTTATAGTAGGAAAAGCTTAGAATGTGACACAACTTTTGGATTTCAAAAATGTTATTTCAGTTGAAAGTTATAGTTGTTTTTAAATCAATATGTCAATCAACACTTTAGAGACATCCCTATTAGAAATTAACTAATGAACACTTATGCTGCAAGAGCATCCAGACGTATAAGGGCAATCTAGTTTCAACCAAAAAAATGTACCTAGGCATAGTTTCTATTTCATGTGTTTTCATTTCTGAATACCCATTTGGGTCAAATAAAGGTTCCAACTCTCATAGTTCCACTATTAGTGTTCTAGGTTAGAGTTTTTAAGCACCTTGGGATACGTGTAAATGCCAAAAAAATAGGACTATGTAATTGAGCAATAATTATGGTGAGTTAGAAGGTTTAAATTGGAGGGATGATTAAAATTGTAATTTAGAACATTCCAAAAAAAGAATCGGGTCAAAAGGTTACACAGTTTGAAAGTTATCGTAGTTTATTGATTTTGGGAGACCTCCTAAGAATGCTTCAAAGTTAGGTCTAGGACATTAAATGACCTTGTACAAGGCCAAAAAATGGGGGACAAGAAAATATTGTCCATAGGGCTATAGAGCACTTCGAGAGCTTTTCAAAAATGTAAACGATTTGTCAATCAGAGCTACGGTTCAAAAGTTATGCCTCCAAAAAGTTTGGTTACCATTTCTAGATTCTTCTAATTTTGTGCCAACTTCTAATGCGACTTCTAGAGCCTTCTATTTTGGTGGTGGATGCCAACCGACACTTTCTAAAATGTATTCGTAATCCTTAACCCTTTGGGGTCTATTTAAGAACATTTTTGGCATTGTAAAAGGCAGTTCAGAGTGGAGTTTGAGAGAGGGTATTGGGAGAAGAAATTATCTCCAGATTTATTCTATTGTAAGCCCATAGGGCATGTTTTGGAGTCTGTTTACTCTACACTAAGTGTATTAGCATATTTTCATAGTTAATAAAGTTTCCCTTTCCTGTTGTGTCCATTCTGTTATTGAGCTTGACCCCATCAACTTATTGAACTCATAATTTGACAACAATTATACTGGTGGAATCTTGAGAGTGTTCTCAAGAAACCCTTTTTGTTTCATTGAATTTGGATGAAAAAAGAGTTGTCAGATGGTCAGTACAAGTTTGCATGTCAAATAAATATTACTAAAACATGTTTTTTGAGTTGATCAAATAGGTTAGGTAAATACCAAGCCTAATTGGGTACCTAAACTAGGATCAGGTACCCGATCTAATTTCAAGTACCCAAAAATTGGATGCAAATTTTCAATTTTCAAATTTGAAATATGTTTTACATTTTAGATATAATAATAAATGAATAATTTGTTCTTTTTCTTATTATATATTGTATAGCAAATATTATTATTATAAAATTATGTAAAGTATTAAATGTAATTACATAGTATATTAGGATCATCACTTATTGTATATTATTATATAGTATTCTATATTATCTATAATATTATATATATATATATATATATCTACTATAATATATAATATTAATATAGTAATCAGAATTATTTTATAGTATTATATGTTTTATCAAATAAATATAAATTTATTTATTATTATATATTTTAAATATAATTTATTATGTGGCAAAAGGGGTCATAGGCCAACCTATGACTCACTTCGACCTATATGATCATTTATAATATGTCCCCTAGGGACATATGTTGTCATCAAATGGGTCAAAAGGGGTCATAGGTCAACCTATGACCTCCTTTGTCCCATATGATCAATTCCAATATGTCCTTATAGGTCCTAGGATCCTAGGGACATATGTTGTCATGAAATGTGTTGAAGGGGATAATAGGTCAACCTATGACCCCCTTCAACCCATACAATCAATTATAATATACCCCTAGAGGTTTTACAACCCCGAGCCACATATGTTATCTTGAAATGAGTTGAAAGGGGTCATAGGTTAACATATGAACCTCTTCAACCCATATGATCAATACTAATATGTCCCTAGGGGTCCTAGGACCCCTAGGGACATATGTTGTCATAAAATGTGTCAAAATGTGTCATAGGCTAACCTACAACCTGCTTCGACCCATACGATAAATTATAATATGCTCCTAGGGGTCCAAGGACTCTAGGGAAATATGTTGTAATGAAATAGGTTGAATTAGGTCATAGATTAACCTATGACCCACTTCTACACATTTCATGACAACAAATGTCCTTAGGGGTGTTCATAGAGATCTTAGGACTTGTAGGGACACATGTTATCATAAATAGTGTCAATATTTTTTCTTATGCTAACCTATTACCCCCTACGACCGATATAATCAATTATAATATGTTCCTAGGGGTCCTAGCACACATAAGGACATATTTTATCATAAAATAGGTTGAAAGGGGTCATAGATTAACCTATGACCCTTTTTAACCCATATCAATTATAATATGTTCTTAGGGGTTTGAGGACCCCTACGAACATATGTTATCATCAAATTTATTGAAAGGGGTAATAGGTTATCCTATGGCCCCCATCAACCCATATGATCATTTATAATATGTCCGTGGGGGTCTTAGGACCCCTAGGGACATGCGTTGTCATGAAATGGGTCAAAAGGGGTTATAAGTCAACCTATGACCCCCTTCAACCCATATAATCAATTAGAATATGTCCCTAGAGGCCCTAGGACCCCTAGGGACATATGTTGTCATGTATTGTGTCAAAAGGGGTCATGGCCAACTTATGATCTCCTTTAACCCCTAGGGACACATCTTGTCATGAAATGTGTTGAAAGTGGTCATAGGTCAGCCTTATACCCCCTTTGACCCATACAATCAATTATAATATGTCCCTAGGGGTCCTAGGACCCTTAGGGACACATGTTATCATGAAATGTGTTAAATGGGGTCATAGGTGAACCTATGACTCCCTTCAACCCATACAATCATTTATAATATGTCCCTAGGGATCCAAAGACCCCTAGGGACATATGTTACCATGAAATGGGTCAAAATAGATCTTAGGTCAACCTATAACCCACTTCAACCCATATGATTAATTATAATATTTTTGTAAGGGTCCTAGGACCCCTAGGGGCATATGTTGTTATTAAATGGGTCATAAGTTATCCTATGACCCCTATTAACCATAGGATCAATTATAATATGTCCTTAGGGGTCCTAAGACTAGTAGGGGCATATGTTGTCATAAAATGGGTTGAAAGGGGTCATAGGTTATTCTATGGCCCCCTTTGAGCCATAATATCAATTATAATATGTCCCTAGGGGTCCTAGGACCCCTAGGGATATATGTTGTCATCAAATAGTTTGAACTTGGACCAATACAATCAATTATAATATGTCTCTAGGGGTCCTAGGACACCTAGTGATATATGTTTTCATGAAATTAGTCAAAAGGGGTCATAGGTCAAGTTATGACCCACTTTGACCCATATAATCAATTATAATATGTCCATAGAGGTCCTAGGACTTTTAGGAACATATGTTTTCATGAAATGGGTCAAAAAGGGGTTATAAGTTTACCTATGCCCACTTCGACCCATAGCATTAATTATGATATTCCTAGTGGTCCTAGGATAAGTTCAAGGTTCATTCTTATAGTTTTTTAGATGAAGAAAATGATGGTGAATAACATATTTTAGATCAACACTTTAAGGATAAGTTTTCATACTTGATAACTAATCAGCTATTTGAGTATGAAGAGGTTTCAGCAAAAGATAAATCTAATTTGATGAGTAACATGATTGCAAGTAGGTAATGATCAAATTTAATGGACTCCTCAAATCCAGTTACACAAGGTGAGTTGCAAAATTTTGACACATGCAACATTTTGAAAAAAGTAGAATATGAATCCTTTGTGTTTTTGGTTGATAGCATGGAGCAATCATATGTAGATGATGGCTTTCAAATTGATTCTAGTTTACATGAGCATGCTGATTCATTTCCTCATAGTAATCATGATGTAGAAGTTAACACTGATTTGCATACTTGCCATGAACATGAAGATTTAAATTTAGTTTTTGCCAAGTGAGTTATTTTAGAATGCTAATTTTATTGGTGGAACTAATGGAAGATATGTTTCCAGATTACCTCATGAAAGTGCAGATGAAAATTAGATATATGACAAAGGTAAGAAGTTTTGTTGAAGTTTTGTGGCCTAGGGTTATTGTTTGTATAGTTTAGGAGTAGATTTTCTTGCTTTCAATAAGATGTTCAAGAGAATTTTTTGCTATCTAGTGTGTGTTCTACTTCTTCTAGTGATTTTGAATCCTTGCCATGCTTGCAAGGGACATTCATCCCTAGATAAAGCCATCGTTGGGACTCAAAATCACCTTCCCAATTTGGAATCCCATTCTAACCTTTTGAGCCTTATAAGAACATTTTAATGCATGTGTGCTAGACTATATGTTTGAGGCCTATGAAGTGTTTAGTGTTTATAACACCTTGCATTCAACATATCCATGTGTCCCATGAAGATAAATTGCCATTATAAGTTATTTCATGAAGTCTCATTATGAGCAATGTTCAAATTTGCATTTTTCTTGTGTGTCAAATAGCGATAGGTAGCCTAGTTTGCATTTGAATATCTCAAACCTAGTAATGTTTAATAACTCACTTCTTTGGGAGTGTTTAGTATACATATCAAAGAACCTTTGTTTCATATTTTAAATAATTTTGACATGTTTGGCTAGGTTTTAAATCCCTCAAAATCAATTGTTTACTATTGTCACGCTGATGTAGATTGTTCAGAATTCTAGGAGGCCCTGTTTCATGATTATAACTTTGACCTAGTTGACTAAAATGAGAAAATTCCTTTTTCATTTCATTCTAGAGATCAAAGAATTGTTATCTTTCAGATTTGAGCATATGAAAAATCCATTTGATTAGTTTTCAAATGTAATTCCATATGCAATTTGTAAAGTTTTACTAGTAACATAAAATGTAGATTGATTAGTACCCTTGTTTGGGATGTCATAACTCTGAACCAATGACTGATTAAACTAAATTGACTATACTATTGTGTTCTACTCTAAAAGTTCTTTAAGTTTTCTAGTTTATAAGTCTTGACAAATCTATCTGCATACTTTCTTAGGTCCATTCCATTTGTGAAAATCACTTTTCTACCAGTGTTTCCAGTCCAACAAATCCAAGCAACACACTTTGACCACTTGCAAAATTTTCTTAGTTATTCATCATGAGCTCAAATCATAGATTTAAACTTTCCTCTTGACAATGAACTAACACCCCAATTTTTGTTCCCCCAAGTGTCAATTTGACCTATCTCTGAAGCCAAAACTAAATGCATGTTATGGTTTGCTAACATGTTTTCTTATAGGCAGTTCTAAGAAGGCAAATTTGATAGTCAATATCTTTTGACCCTAAAGTTGTCATGGCACAAGATTTTGTAGGGTAAGAGTATGTAGAACAAAGAATCATTTTTCTTTATTTCAAGGCTCATTCAGGTGTTTTAGTCATTTTTTAAGGCTAGTTAGAGGACCTCTTGATAGGAAAATCATAGTTTATATGAACATGGCAAATTGAGTTTTAATTGATATTTTAGTGATACAATAAGGGTTGAATTTGATTATAATAAACACTAGATGCTCACTAAATTAATCCTATGGGTCAGATGTTTTAGTTCAATTTTTTTTAAGACAAACTTGGTTTGAGGTCCAACTAAATTCAATATCTTGGCATGACATCATGGAAATTGATTGTCTAAAGGAGTTACATTTATTTATTTCCATTAATGTTTCTCAGTTGGCACATATCATCCTTGTTTCAAAATATTATCTACTGGTTTGATAACTTGGGTATATGTGAAAGTATTTATGGGCCTATATAAATAAAAAGGGGAATATAATGGCAATTACCAAGCATCATGTAACCAATGGAGACTTTTGTTTTTCTTATGGGGACTGCCCATAAATCTTGTCCATCTATCTAATTATAGGAAAATTATTTGGTGTTTTCCATTAGAGAAAATTCAAATTTAGCCTCATCTTATATAGTGAAAATTGGTTTCTCATTCTCTCCAAGATATTATATATTATGGCATTGCAATTGGGTATGACTTGTTAGTTACAACTTTCTCTCCATATGGGACACTGACCTTTCTCTCATTCATTCATTAGTGCACAACATTGTGGCAATTTTCAAATGTTGAAGAAGTGTGAGGATGAAAGACATAAAGGGTGTGCCATATGAAATCAAACAACATCACCTCAAATTTTGGATAGCTCATGATCCATGAGAAGTGTCAGGCATTTGTGAGGACCCTCCAACCCATGCGAGCAACTGCATACAAAGAAAAGGAAAATTTTTAAAAGAAGATCTGGAAGCTCAAGTTGGTTTCTTCTTGGCATTGGGTTGGAACATGTGCATAGATTGTTGGCACCAATAGTGAGATCCTGTTGCTTGGTTATGAAGTAGAGCATTACCCCTCTATATTTGGTGTCCATAGGTGCATGCATTTTCCAAAGTTTCCACTATTGGATTTTGATCCAAGATATTGAGGAAAGCTTTGCAACAAGGAAAGTATCAAACTAATCCAACTCCTTCAATAGTTCTAGAATACCTATTTGCATTTTGAAAAGGGGAGAGCATGTGCTAGAGAATTGAGGTGATTACAGAATAGGGAATGGTGGGGTGTAGAACAAAGTTCCATGACATGTGAAGGAAAATTTTCATCTAGGAAAGTTTTGTATGTTCCAAATGCTAATGTTTTATCATGCAATATTCATGTTGAGAGGCAATTCCAAAAGACTAGTCTAAGCAGGGAGAGACACTGTAGGGAGGAGCCATGGGATGAGGTTAAGGAAAAAGCATGTCTACTGCCATGAATCTTGTGTTTGACATGATGAAAGGAGAAGAGAAAAAATCATTTATTTAGACACCATAATGGTATCTTGAGGAGCTTACTATTATTTATATTGTAGAGGATTCAAAAGAAAAATGTTTCTCTTAGCTACGATTGCTAGTTTAGAATCAAATATTTTCCCATCACCATTAGTGTTAGTCCCACATAGATATATTTGACTAGATGGTCTATGACACTTGTTTGAGAACTAAATGTTAATGTGAATGGGGTGTCTTTTACCTACAATATCCTTTCTAAATTAGGTGACAATAGATGTAGAAGAGGTCTGTAAAAGTTTGAATGAACATTTTGAACCATCCACCAAAGAAAGCATCTTTCACTTAGGGGTTTTAATTCCACATTCTTAAAACACGAATTCTTTTGGTCATTTAAATATAAAAGAACATAGATACTTAGTGTCTTAAGAGACATGACCTTTTAAGCCACAAGCAAGCTTGTGTGGGGCCCATGAGCAATTAGATCACACCATAAGGAAAATTTTGAATGCCCACACACAAAGAGAGATGATGACATCACTACTAATGTGGATTTTTAGACAAACCAAATGATGACACTTGGCATGAAAATTAAGGAGATATTATGTTGTTGCTTCTAGATTGGATGCTCAGGATGATGCCATGTGACGAGATCTGATGGTTAACGCTTCCCTACATTATGAAGCTGCTTAACCATTAGGAAATGTGGGGAAGCACCTAACTGACATGTGGCAGTAGGCTTGGGTCAGTGATGATGTGGTAGGAGTAGGTTTCTACCCAATGACAAGTGCCACATGGTAGTGATGTGGTGAGGGGCCAATAGGAGATGATGTGGCAATGAATGAGTAGTAGGAGGTCCAATTAAATGATGACAAGAAAAACTATTTTAAGGACCAATTAGAGGGTACCACATGGAATCTAGGTGGTAGGTGACCATTCAAAATTAGATGAATGGCATGTCACCACGTGTCAGATTGGTCAAACCCAGGTTTGACCTAGATGGAAAAATAAGAGAGAAATTTCAAAAGTAAAGTTTAAATATTTTAATTATTTTTTCAAAATGGGAATGTAAAGGATTTTCCATTTGATCCTCTAGGCATTCTAGATATGCCAACATAGCACTATTATATATCGTTGGAACTAGGAGAGAGAAAAATTTCCATATTTGGAGTTTATCTTTGCACAAGAAACCATTGGTTCAATTTATGCAAGGTTTTGTACCAGCTAGTCAGTTTTCAACCTCATTCAGGTACTAAAGTTTATATTTGATTTTTGGCAAGATGGTGAACTAGATGAATAACACAAATAATAAAAATGCAATTTGAAATGGATTGTCTCACATCAAAATCAATTAAATGAATATATTATTAGAATTTCAAAAGCCTATCTAATATTTCATCAAAACAAGGGTTTCTCATATGTTAGAGGAGATATTTTCAGCTTTTTATAGAATAATGACGAGAATCATATCAAATTTTAGTTATAGAAAGATGAGAGATATTTTGCAATAGAAAGGGAATGAAGATTCTATTGAAAATAAGCTAATTAAGATATATAATTGTTTTCATTTATGGAAACACATGATGTACATGCTTGTAGAAAACCTCAAAAATAAAGATACTTAGCTTTTGGTACCTAAAAAATTGTCTAAGTATGAAATTGGTTTATAGTAATGTATAGTTTTATATGTAAAATGTTTCTAACATCATATTATGAGTAGTGAAGTTAGATGGACATAGTATATATGTTGATGATGATGTGTATAACCTTGGACATTAGTGTAGACAATATGGATAATAGATATTCAATATATATCGAACATCAAAATTGGAGGTAAAGGAATTATTTTGTTTACAAAATAATTACTTGACTAATTAGGGCTAACATCCTAGACATTTACTCTAAGTTGGAAAAGTATATTGTGGTCTTAGCTTACCTAGCACCAATTTGTGAATAGGCACAATATTTATACAAAGGATATCTTGTGAGAAATTGTGTGTAATTGAATTTTAATAAGTGATATACAAAGTTTTTGAGAACCTGATTTTGTGATCCAAGATTGAGCTATGGTCAGAGATTAGCCTTGAAAGAGGATACAACATCTATATACCTGAGAAATAATTACATGTTTGGGTAGTGAGATCTTCTTGTAATTGGAAGTACATGTTTGGGCAGTGAGTTCTTCTTGCATCTACTTTACTACAACTCCTAAAAGAGTTGGAATCTCCTAACAGGGATTCAAAGTCTCCTAATAGGGAATTTCTATACTAAATTTTCTCTTTGAATCCTAATAGAGTCCATCCTCTAATAAGGAACAATTATATTAGTATGTTATCTAGTGGCTATCATCCCCATAGGGGTTTTTCCTTGGCCAGGGTTTCCCTAGTTAACAAAATATGGTGTTATGAGTTCTCTTTATGCATGGTTATTATTTCTATTCAACATTGCTTGTTTACTTTGTTATGCTTGGAACAAAGTAATTAATAATATCCAATTGGTGATAAAAGTTTGTAGAATATTGATTCACCCCTCCCTCTCAATATTATCTATTTCTAACAATTGGTATTAGAGCACAATTACTCAGAAGAAGCTTAAAAAATTGAGTAAGATCCCTATGGATATGGAATAGTTGATGAAGAACCTTGAAGAGGCACTTGAAAAAATTGATCTCCTTACTAAAGAAAGAGATAAGCTAAAAGATAGATATGAAGACTCCAAAGTATGCATTGGACAATTGAAGGAGAAGATTGAACATCTCAAATCCAAGCCTAAATTTACTGATGATGATGATTATTCAAAATTAAAGAAAAAAATACAAGATCTTGAAGTATGAATTGAAGATTACCAATCTAAAGTTGACATTGAAGAATGATCCTAGCAAAGTTGAATTTGATTTGAAGACTAAAAATTTAGATCTTAGAGAGAATCTAGAACAGATGACATCTAAACTTGAAGCATTAAAAGAAGATTATGAAGAAATTCAAAAGTACAAAACTATTGTGAAAGGTGAATTGACTCAAAGTAAAGTATAGCTTGAAAAGCTTTATTATAGTAGAGAAAAGCTTGATGACTCAATGTCAATAGAAAGACCTACTTCTAATAAGACTAGTCTTGTTTATCTATTTAACATGACTGCAAAGAAACTTAAAAATAGATCACATCTAAAAGGAAAAGATAAATTCGATGATAAAATTGAATCCAATCAATTTTCTAATAAAAATAAAGAAATTGGACAAGACAAGGAAGCCAAGATATTGGATGAAACAAAACAAGTTGAATCTCATAAGGAAACCAGATATGAATTTAGAGTTAAGTGTTTTTCATGTAATGAAATAGGTCATATGAAAATAGAGTGTACAAATACGTTATTTAATCATGTTATAGATTTTTATTTATCATAATTGTCATGGTATGGGTCATAAAGAAATTAACTATAGGAAACCTAAATATGATAATAATAGAAGGAATAGTAGAATGCCTAGAAATAATAACTTTGCAGATAAAAGTAGATCTAATGAGAAGACATTGAGAGAAAGAAGAATTTATGATGAAAGAAGGAATATCTTGTGTTATAAGTGCAACAACTTTGGACACATAGCACAAAATTTTCATGCACCTATTGATCAGAAAAATCCTAGAAGAAAAACCCCAGTATGTTAGTTATTCAATAGCTTTAGACATACAACAAAGTATTACAGAATGGATAGAAACTTCGAAGATAGAAGGAACAATGGAAGAAAATTTGGAAATAGAAGGAATTATGGAAGAAATGTCAAAAATGATAGAAGGAACCATGAAAGGAATTTAGGAACTAGAAAGGATAATAAAAAAATATATTCAGTGAACTTCGAGAAGAACTTAATGAGGCATTTGTGAAGGGATTTAATATTTTTGAAGAAAAGTTAGATGAAGCAGAGATAGGAAAATTGGAATCAATAATTGAGTTTGATTCAACCAAGTTGAATTAAGCTTGTTCACAACACCAAAATTTGAAACTTTATTTAGAGATCAAACTACATGTAACGAAGTTGGGAAATGGTGTATCAAGATAAGTTTAGACTGTAGAAGCTTGCTTATAATTTGGAGCTTATCAGAACTTGTTAGGAAGGAATTAAGAGTTAATATTATAAGAAAGAAAGTTAATTCTATAGAAAAATATGAAAAATATTTTTTTATAGAGAATTTCATGGAGAAAAGTTCCTTGGAGCATTGGCATGATGCAAGGAAGCTATGATAAACGTCGAGTAGTATTTGAAGATCAAATACAGATTTCGAGTAGATATTTGATTTCAAAATGTAATTGACATATTTTTCATGTTTTCAAATTATGCAATTAATACAAGATCAAATTAAATGAATAAAATGGAGTACATACATGATTACCACTTCATTGCGATCACATTAGAAGCATAGAGCACTGAGAAGTGACTTAACAAGATGATTTTGAACTAAACCCTATTCTAGAAAGAGGTATTTTTTTGTTTCTCCACATAATTTCTTTGATAAAGTTTATATTTGATAAATCATGGATATTTTAGTAGTTCATAATGTTGAGAATGAGGAGAGTCTAAAATTGTGAAACCCGTAGAAGTAAACCCTAATTAAACATTATCTATCACTCTGAACAACATACTATATTTGGAAGATGTAGGAAGTTATCTTAACAAGTTTGAAGCTATTGGGAGTGAGTATATGAACAAAGATATGGAAATTGTCTACAACCATGATATGTCATCAAAGCTTGGATTTGAACATTTGAAAGAGCTAGACTTACTCAAATGTCACTTCTACCAAGAATTGGACACCTAAAAATGGACTCAAACCATACTAAGTAGAATTCATGATGGAAAATTGTAGATGGAAGACAATGTAGTTGACATTTCAGCAGACCTTATTCATGAGGTAATTGGTCTTAGAAAATAAGGCAGTGTACCTATAGGTGAGAAACTAGTTAAGAATAAGGTTGAGAGCTACACTAAGGTAGTTTATAATGGGAAAGCCATGGTGATTAGCACCATTAAATAGGATGATATGAGATTCCTAAGAACAATCATTTCCTATTCCATTTGTGCAAGTTTTAAGATTATTAGCAAGATTCATCTAAGTAGCTTATAAGATTTGTGTTGAGAAAGAACAAGTTAACCTAAGTGAAATTCTATGAGTGTAAATCCTTGAAAACTTAGAAAAAATCAAGAGGACCAAGAATGGTGTGTTTAGATTCCAGTCATTGATCAATCATATATTCTTTCATGTACTTAAGATATTTCCATACTTATAGTTATAGAGATTATGAGTAGTGAGAGATGTACCAAGGAAAAGATTATAGAGGTATGCAGAAGACATCTAGTAGATAAAATCTTCAACAATGGAAATTTGATCATGAGAACATTTCAGAATGGGATAAAACAAAGATTTAGAATTGCATCTACAATTGTAGAAAGATTCAAAAATGATATATGTGTTATGGTTGATACAAATTTAACTCATATTGAAGAAGTAGAACCTTGGGAAGCATTCCTTGATCCCTTAGGTAATGAGTTAAGTGACAATTTAGCAATTGGATATATCTATTTATTATTGAGCTTCATAAAGGACCAAGTTGAATGCAGATTTCAGAAATATGAAGAAATTACCCAGTTAGCTTATCGAGCATCCCTAGAGAAAACATCTCACAAAAAGATTGAGAAAATAATGAATAAATCTCTAACTGAGGCATGTATGATAGAAAGTGAGTAATACATAGTTAGATAGACAATGAAACAAGGAATAATTTATGTGCAACCATTATCAATTGGACAACCATCTAGTGTGTCAATTGTAGAAACACCTTTAGAATAGAGCATTCAATATTTTAAAGTATTAGCTGAACAAACATGTGAGCCAAAGAGAAAATCTAAAAGATTAGTAGAAGTTGCGACTACCAAAGCTAAAAGAGTCAATCAATAGGCTATTAGACCAAGAAAAAGATAAAAATCATTGTTGAAAATCGTGGAATCCAATGAAGAAGAAGTAAAATAGGTAGAAAAAGCTATTGTTTCTAAATAGACAATAGGAAAGATAACACAATGTTGGAAGCCAAAGATTGAGAATATCAACTCATTGATTTCAAATGAAGGGAACTTTTTTCAGATGAACAAATTTTATGATTTATATAATGATATTGAGAAAGATCAGATTGATATCTCTACTCTAAGATGTATGATTGCTAACAATCTAAAGCTTGAGGATATTGAAGGTATAGTAAATCATAAAGTGTATGATATACTTATAGAGAAGAAAGCACTAGCTTGGGAAGAGGATATGGAACTTTGGAAGTCTATGTTAAGGACTATATGCAAAACAGATGACGAGGAAGAAGTCAAGAAATTATTGAACAAGCTAGAACCTTACTTGATGAACAAAATTAGACCATTTCTATTATGGTGGATGAGAACAATACAATAAGGAGTGAAGCAGTTGTAGCTATGAGTTAGATGATGATAGATTCAAAGGCAACACCTACACCAACACCTAAAACTTTAGAAGTGTCAGTAAGTGATGACACTATGCAGATTGACTAGACCAATGTTACTATCAAAATTGATGATAGTAACCATTTTGAAAGTTTCAATCAGCCTAAATCTCAGGCTGAGGTCACTCAAGATCAGTTGAAACTAAGAAGAAAAGAGACAATTAGAGGCAGAAAAGAGAAAGATCAAAGAAGCCAAGTAGGAACTTCTTGACAAAGAAATAATAAGGAATGTAGAGGATGAAAAGAAGAAAAGAGTAGAAGAGGAAGAAAAGAAAGAGAAGGAAAGAAAAGAAAAGAAAAAGAGGAGAAAGAGAAAGAAGAGAGAAGAGCTAAGGAGGTAGGAGAGAAGAAGAAAAAGGAAGATGAAACTAAACCATCTACTTAATCTACTTTACTTTTGCTTGCTAGCCTAACAAGTGATGATGATGATGAAACTAAATTGATCTCATCACTAACAAAATTGATTAAGAATAATAGAAAAGTAAAGAGCTTACAAAGAACCTTAATAGAGGTAACTAAAAAGTTACACAGTACTCTAGTAGTCAAGCATATAGAGGTAGATCTTGAACAAAGGGCACAAGTAGTGTTAAAGTCTTTTGATGTGAAATTTACAAATTTGTTGAATATTGCACAATCCAAGGCCCAAATTTCTCATGATGCTAACCTATTTAGCACCAGTTGTCAAAATATCAAGAATGACTTGCTAAGTATTGATACTTGTATCAAGGAACTTCAAAGATGTCAACAAGATAGAAAGGTAGTGTACATTAAGTGTACTTTATCTCATAAGTTGACCAAGGATTTTGATATCAAGATGGAAGGAAAGTTGAGTGGGCTAGAAGCTCTAACAAGCCAAATACAATAACCTTCTAGCAAAGTTGATGACTTTGAAGGACAAGTAGCTAGTGTTCACAATGATATCAAGAAATTAGAACTTGAGAAATAAAATTTTTTGAAGAGATTATCAGAATTTAGAGAATCTATTTCTCTAAAGATATCAACTAGTGAGAGAAAATTGGAGGAACGTGTCAAAGCCAAGGACACCTATTCAAATTTCTTATACTTCGATATCAATGCAGTTGAGATTGCATCATATGCCCTATGTGCAATTATCACTTTTGCTAAAACAACCAAGGAATTAGGTGTAAAAGGTTTGAACAATTTCAACGAAATTTTTGATGATTACATGAAGATGATATCAACTTAAGGCAATTTTGATAGTTTTTTTGAACATTCTGACCTTTGCCATTGATGTCAAATGGGGAGAAGATGCATAATAAAATTGTGAGTAAGGTAAGGTATGAATTCATATCAAAAGGGGGTGCATATGTAAGATGGATCATTTGTAAAGATGATTAATGTATTGATACTATAATGTTTATTGTAATTTTTTGGACAAGTTCTTGATATTTAGCCAATTTTCCCTATTTTATTACCATCAATGGCAAAGGGGGAGATTGTTGAGAATTGGCTAATGAAGATATGTAATTATTCTCATTTATGGCAACACATGATGTAGTGCAAGGTAGGAGTATCCCCAAAGGAGATGTCCTAGTTCTCAGCTATATAACCCCACAACAAAAACACAACAACAAGAAACAATAATGCAATATCTAATACCAAATTAGAATTCTTGATTCATAGATGTATAATTGATTACATGCAATATACCCAGCTATAAGGCCTTATAGGTTAGGGAAAAATAAAAATACCAATTAAAAAATTAGTTCTGCAAGATCCAACAAGATCCAACTTACAAACCAATCTCAGCTAGCCCAGATCTGTAACATAACATAAGAAAACCACCAAGGAAATCTAAAATTGTGCTCACAAGCCCACCAAGAAATCTCTTTTTTTTTTCAACCCTAGCCCTAGCTCTACTACAACTTATCCAAGACCCAAATATGAACTACCTCACATTCAACACTCTATCCATACATTCACAATTCCATCACAATCCTACTGGAAGCTACCTCACATTCGGCGATCTACTCACAAACTCAGGAAAACTCCCTATTTAGCTACTCCCACCTTTACTCCTCCTCCAAATGAATGACTAAATACTCCACCACAACCCCTAATTATACAAATCTAAGCCACAATTCAGCCCATAACTTGAATTAAATACAATTACATAAATTAAATGCCACAATTCGGCCTGCAACAACAATTAAATGTCCAAAAATTGATATCTGAGTACAATTGTGATATCTCCTAGCTCTAATTGAATTATAAATAATGCTTTGAAAAATAGATAGAAATCTAGGTTCTCTACAAGCCCTTAAATTCACAAAGGCTGATTCATTAAGGTAAAGTCCACATTCATCTTGAAAGTCAAGCATAGAAACCTATCATGTAGTCTACCAAAAATTGATATTGTAGGAGAATTGCCATATCTACCAAACTATAAAGAATTAGGACTTGCACACTTTATACAAGGATTTAATCTAATCCATCCTCAATCCATGAAGTGTGTGGCTTCTTATTCATTAAGGAAAATTAGTTGCACACTCTACAACAAGCACCCAAAAACCAGAAAAATGCAGTTCCAACAAGGTAAAAATAGTTCAAACTTCAACACAATCCATCCAATCTCTATGAAATCATGAGAAAAGGTTCCCCAATGTGTATCAAAAAAATCCCTAACTATGAAATCATAGCTCTAAAAAAATCTCACCTTGATGCTCCTATATCAAACTCCCCAGGTAAATAGACAAGTATGTCCCATACTTTGATGCCCAAAGAAAGATCCGCAACCAACTTTATCTTTACCAAATGTTTCCACTCCAATAGGGACAAGAATTTTTTTTTGCACATCATCCACATCTACATCATTTTTTCAAACACTAGAATTTCAACCACCCAATTAACATGCTCACACCCAAGAACAAACTGAACATAATGCTTCATCAACAAACCCTCATCCACATCAGCGACTAGTGAATCCACACCAACAACAACAAACTTCATATCAATAACAACATGTAGTTTCAAATCCTTAGCCATTTCAACCATAGGTAAATTAAGGACATATAGATCTATAGTATCATGTAGATCCAAAACCAAATCAGCAATCTCAATAATCTCATTCCTCACAACAAGATGCTCTGCAACATTCAATTCATCACCAACAAAAATTGGATCATCCATGACCAAGTGCTCTAAAATTTCCATGTCAGATCCAACCAACTGATCATGAAAACTAATCTCTATCCCAGCATCAACAAGGTTAGGAATATCTTCAGCAAAAACCTCTAGCTACTCTATAAGTTTTGTATCAAACTCCATAATCTGATCAACAAAACCAACCTCTTCCACCTCAAGCTTGGTATGCCATCTTCTCTCACAAACAAGTCTCTTCTAGATCAATAGATTCCAGCTCCACAAACATCTATTGAATTCCTTCCTCACACAATCCTTAGAAAAATTTCTCTCCACAACATTATAGAGATTCATAGTCATCTATGAGTCCAATCCTCATTGAGCCATCTCCCAAGATTTTTGTAAACCCTCTGCAACAAATCCTTCCCATGCTCCTTATGACAACCTTGAATTGTTTGTAAGTCAGATTGCAACCTGCCACCTCACATGAATAATCAAGAAGCACATCACAAGTTTGGGACCATGGATCTACATCTACAAATCCTCTACGATCATGCCTCAATAAGATCAACCTTCCATCTTTGCTTCCATCAATCCATTTGTAAGCCCTCTGTAGTTGCAAATTAGAACCATGATCTGCCACCTTACAACCAAGAGATCTAGGACTCCAAAAAGAAAATCTACCACTAGATCAAGATCAAATAAAATGAACTTCTTTAACCCAAGTCCTAGTAGAAAACATCAGAAATAAAGATACTTAGCTTTTGGTACCTAGAGAATTGTCTATGTATGAAATTAGTTGACAATGGTCTATTGTTTTATATATAAAATGTTTTTGACATCATATTATGAATAGTGTACATGTTGATGATGATGTGTGTAACCTCAAACATTAGTATGAACAATACAGATAATAGATATTCAAGATTTATATAACATTATAATCGAAGGTAAAGGAATTATTTTGTTTACAAAATAATTACTTGACCAATTAGGGCTGACATCCTAGATATTTACTCTAATTTGGAAATTTATATTATGGTCTTAGCTAACCTAGCATAAATTTGTGAAAAGGCATGATATTTATCCAAAGGATATCTTGTGAGAAGTTGTGTGCAATTGAATTGTAATAAGTGATATGATAACTTTCTATGAAGTGATATATGCAATTTTTTTAAGAACCCAATTTTGTGATCTAAGATCGAGCTATGGTTAGAGATCAATCAAGAAACAGGATACAACATCTATATACCTAAGAACTAATTACATGTTTAGGCAGTGAGCTCTTCTTATAATTGGTAGTTCATGTTTGGTGTGATCTCTTCTTGCATCTACTATACTACAACTCCTAACAAGGTTGGAATCTCCTAATAGGGATTCAAAGTCTCCTAACAAGGACTCTCTATATTGAATTTTCTCATTGACTCCTAACAGGGTCCATCCTCTAACAATGAACATATATATTAGTATATTATCTAGTGGGTATCATACCCACTGGGGTTTTCCCTTGGCTAGGATTTCCCTAGTTAACAAAATATGGTGTTGTGAGTTCACTTTAGGCATGGTTATTATTATTTTTCAACATTACTTTTTTACTTTCTTATGCTTGGTACAAAGTAATTAATAATATCCCATTGGTGATAAATGTTTGTAGAATATTGATTCACCCCCCCTCAGTATTCCTTATTTCTAATAGATTCAAGTGGACATAGGTCACTTCTAGATCAAATATGGGATTTTATTCCTTTCCTATATCTTTCTCTTTCTCATATATCTTTCTCTTTCTCATTCATTGTAAGGGTTCTAGTTTTTACTTTGAGATTAGATGGTTCCAATTTCATGGACATTTTTCACTACTGTGATACCACAAGGATGGTTCCAGTTTTTACTATGAGACAAGTTGGTTCAAGTTTTTGATATGTTTCATGATTGTGATACCATTTTCTCTAGCTTTCTCTCTTGTATGAACAACATTAAATATAGCTAATATACACAATTTTGATCTATTAGTGGTTTCAAAAGTTGTTTACATGAATCTTAAATGTATAGTTTAAAATAAATGAATACAATGTGCAAGAATCTTCTTAATTTCATTATAATTCTCATCTCCTATCTCTATAATCTACAATGCTTTGTGATTTAGGGACAAGGAAATTAGTCCCATTTTCATCCTCTTAAGGTTGTATATCTAATATGTTTCTCTATTGGAACAAAGAGACAAGTAAATGCTTGATGTATTTGATAGGGTTGCTAGTTATTCGAGAAGGATATTTCATGAGAATGAGGTCTTTATGAATACTGATGTCTGATTCACAAAGTGATAAGACAGATTTGATATCTTGATGTATGGAATATGTCACTAATATCAGAGATGTATGTGTGTGATTTTTAGAACTACCTAATAGATAAGGCACTGATCCACTACACGATCAACTTGTCCTTATTGTTGCATATTTGGGGATTTGCTAAAATTGAAATTATGATCATCCATTTCTCCTTCCATTTAGGAGCTAAAAGGATGCTCTCACTTAGCTTATCAATTTCTTAGGTCATTTTATTAGCTACTTCATGTCTATAACATTTGCATAAGTGTAGAAGATATAAGGGTTTTACTTTGTTTTAGATTCAGTGTATTCCTCGAATACTGGTACTATATGAAGAATCTATAGGTATACCCACCTAGGTTTTGTAGAGCCTGAAGTAGAAGAAGGGTCTAGCCTTATAGTTTGCCCATTGTTTAAAAGGATATGTTGTAGATGGGAAGTAGCTACCACAAGATGTATTCTATTCTCATTGGGGTAATTTTAAATTGTGATATTTCAAAAAACCAACACATACCAAGATCTGGGAGCTTTCTTGAGGCCATATAATGCTTTGTGTAATTTATAGACCATATCCATTTTGCTAGGATCCACAAAACCTTTAGGTTGTTCTATGTAAACTTCCTTTTTAAGAATTACATTGAAGAATGAATATTTTACATCCATTTGATAAAATTTACATTGTTTATGTTTAGCATAAGAAAGTAAAGTTCTAACACCTTATATTCTACTAATTGGAGAAATTTTTTCACCACAATCAATACCTTCTTGTTGAGAATAATCTTTGCATACTATCCTCACTTTATTTATGGAAACTTCTCCATCTTCATTCAAATAACTTTTGAAAACCTACTTTGTTCCAATTACATTTTTATCCTTGGTTCTAGGAACAATAGTCCAATTCTTATTCCTCTCTATCTGTTCTATTTTTTCATTCATAGCTTCAATCTAACTTTTCTTATCTAAAGCATCTTTTACTAGTCTAGGTTCAAATTCAACAAGTAAACATGTACCTTTCAATTTTTTTCTTGTCATTTTTCCATCTAGCTTGTCTCCAATGATCTAATCAGGTGCATAGTGCCTTCTAACATATCTTGCTAACATAGGTACTTTGGATTTAGAGTTTGTTCCAATAAGCTTCCCATGATCTTTTGTATCAAGCTTGGGTCCCACTATCTGTGACTTGGGTCCATCAAACTTGATTTTCTCTAGCAATGCATTGGTAGCTTCTAACTGTGGCTTAGGTCCTTTAGATTGTGACTCTATTTGGTTGCACTGGTTGCAACTCAGTAGCTTTTGGAGATTTTGGGGACTCAGGATGTAAAGTCTGCTAACTTTCAATTTCATTTGGCAATGTATTAGGTTCATAGTAGACAAACTTTCTATAATCCTCCAGTTCTTTGTTGCTTTCTTCTTCACTCTTTTTTGCAAACTCATCACTTGTTACATGTGCACTTTCTATAATCTTATGAGGTGAGAAATTCAAAAATTTATATGATTTTCTTCTATAGAAGTATCCTAGGAATATGCCTTCATCATCTTTGACATCAAACTTACCTTTCCTACATTCCTTCAAGTTATAACATTTACTACCAAATATTTTTGAGAAAATTACATTAGGCTTGTAGCCATACCATAGTTCATAAGGAGTTTGATTTTATTCTTTCTTCAGTTTTACTTTGTTCAAGGTATGCTCTACAGTATTGATTTCTTCCTTCAAGTATTTGATTGCAACACTCTTTTCTATCATTAAAGTTTTTGCACAGTCCATGATGGATTTGTTCCTTCTTTCAACTATAGTGTTTTGTTGTGGTATATGAGGAGATAATACTTTTCTCCTAATTCCTCTTTCAATGTAGAATTCATTGAACTCATTCAAAATGAATTCACTACCTCTATATGATCTCAAACACTTCAGCTTCTTTATAGTTTCTTTCTCTACTCTTACCAAATACCACTTAAATTTTTGAAAAGCTTTAGCCTTTTCTTTGAGATACATTACAGTCATCATTCTAGAATAATCATCAACAAGAAGAATAAAATACTTATCTCCACTATAGCTCTCTATTCCAATAGGTCCATAGAAGTCTATATGAATTAGCTCTAAGACTTCTTTAGAATGACAGTCCTTTCTTTTGAAACTTGTCTTTCCCATCTTACCAATTTGACAATTTTTGCATAGCCCCATATCAAGTTTCCTTAGAATAGGAATACCTCTTACTCTTTTCTTCCTACTTATCATTATTAGATTATCAAAGTTCACATGACATAACCTTTTATGCCATAACCAACTTTCTTCTGCTTGAGCAATAAAACATGAACTTTCATTAAGATCTAGGTAGAATAGGTTACCTTTTGTTTGTTTGCCAAACCTAACTAGATTTCCCTTTCCATCCAGTAGCTTGTTCTTCCCAATTATGAATTATACCTTCAATCCAATGCTATTACAATGTGCCACACTTCAACCCAATAGGAATTATCACATCTAAGTTCATTGGTTAGTGAGATATAACCTTTTCCCTTTATGTAGCATGGTTCATTGTTTCCAAATCCCACACTTCCACTATCATAATGTTCCGTATTTTTAATAAATAATTTCTCACTAGTCATATGATGTGAGTAGCCACTATTAGTAATCCATGTATCATTTTTTCTAACATGAGTGATAAGTGCCATTTTATCTCCTTCATCATAATATTTATCTTTTAAAATAATATAAACCATTTCATCTTTTTTCTACTATCCGAATCCTTAGCCATAAAACAAGATTTCTTACCTTTGTCCTTGTAGTGATTGGAGTACTAGAAATAATTCTTTTCTTTGTACTTTTTATGCTTCTTTTCATCTTTGTCTTCTGCATTTGGGCACCTTGCAGAAATGTGTCGAACTTCTTCATAAGAGAAACAAATTAGAGGGATTTTACCTTTATACTTTACTTTTCCTTCAAGATACTTTCTTGCAAGAAATGCTTCAATGGCTTCAAGATCACTGTTAGAACTATCTTCCTATTCACTTTTAGATAGTTTTATTTTAGAATTTTTAGCTTTCTTCTTGAGTGATAGCTTGGCTTCAAATGCAAACTCAAGATTGCTAGAACTAGGAGTATAGTTATCATAGTTATCTAGTTCAAATGCAGTCAATCTTCCAACTAGAGAATCCAAAAGTTATCTTGTTATTTGGATCACATCTCATCTCTTGAATAGTAGACACTTGATTGCATATATAGGAAGAAGGATTCTAAGTACCTTTCTTACCACCATTACATCTTCAATTGTTCCTCTAGAGGATTTAATAACATTGGCACTGACTTTGATTCTTTCAACATATTTTGCAATGTTTTCATCCTCTCTCATTTTCATCCAATCAAACTAACCTCTCAAGCTTTATGCCTTGGCTTTTTCTTTTGTCATCATCACCTCTATAGATATCCTTTAGTTTGGTCTACATGTCATGAGTAGTAACACATCCTTTGACTCCATCAAACTCAAAATAGTTGAGAGCTAATGCAATGCTAATCATCATGATTTTATTATTTTTCTTTTCAACAATCTCTTCTATAGTCAATGTTCTAGTTAAACCCTTGTAAGCATTTTCTAAGTATTTCAAACCTTAGTTACTGATGGTTGCCAACTGCAACTTCATAAGTTCCTACCATGCTTGGAAGTTATCTTTTTTAATTTTGGGAATCTCTCTCTTATAAGACATCTAGATCATTGGCTTAGGTCCTTGAAACCTTTCTCTGCAAGTACCAAGAAGCTCTGATACCAATTCTTGGAAATATAAGAGGAGTAACTAAGAGTGGAGGGGTGAATCATTTATCACAAAAATAAATCTTTGTTCCTTTAGATGTAAACATAGAACATTAACTTCATTGAAAATATAGATGCTCAATAAATGCACAAGCACTTAGTTTACACTAAATTTTTTTTTAACTTGGCAAATATTGAAATAGAAATAATAAGTTAGCAAATGAAAATATTAAGATATTATTAGTGATTATCCTCACTTAACTTATTTTCATACACATGAACACAAGTGACACCAAGATTTAATGTGGAAACCAAATTTGGGAAAAACCACCAATTGCAACTAGTTACTAATTTTTATTCTTTTCAAGTGAGCCTTGTTAGGAGCAAACCCTATTAAAGGTTACAAAACAAACTATTAAGTGTGACCTTATTAGAGGATTTAATCACACTATTAGGAGTGGCCTTGCTAGAGGTCTTTTGGTATAGGGAACCAAGGAAAAATTTCAAGTTAATAGGATAGGTTGATAGGAGGTTGATTCTTCAATAGGAGTCTTGAAGGACTTTTTGTAATAAGACCATATGTGAGGTCAAGTGGATCCTAGGTATCATTATAAAAAAGGACGCCAATTGAACCAAAGGTCAATTTTTATGCAATTTTAAGTTATTTTTGGATTCAATAATGAGTTTATTGTCTCTTAGAAGGATTCAAGTATCCTTGAGGTCATTAGATAGGAGTGTGAAGCCTAGAAAAGCAATAGGAGGAAAGTTGTCAATGTTGTTAAGGAAACAACAAAAGTTGCCGACAACATTTTGGTTAAAAGTTGCTAAAAGATGCAATTAGTTATATGATGAGCCCGAACCATTTAAATGATGGTTGTGAATATTGGGGACAATGTATATAGGAATTTGATGACTGAACATTAGGGGAGGAACTCATGTATGACTTTGTAGACAACAAAGATCAATAAAAGCTCTAGTTTTCTATCAATTTTCTCTATATTTTGCATTGTACAGACCTATACAGATTGAAAAGGGTGATCCAATGACATGGTTGGATAGGTTGGTTGGATAGGTTTGTGAAATTTTGTTCAAAAGTGTTTGGTTTGAAGTCTAGATCTATCCATTTGCAGAAGTTACATTAGTTTCGGTAAAAGCTATTTGATTTGGCCCTAAATTTGATAGTTTCTCAGAAATGTGCCTCTAACATGCAATTCCACTATGTGATTTCAATGCCCCTTTCAGGGAACACAAGTTAGGGAAGGTTTATTTAAGATGGTAGAGACCTAGGGTTGGAGGATAATGTTCTCTATTTTTACCAGCCC
This sequence comes from Cupressus sempervirens, assembly GCA_028749045.1. Lineage (NCBI taxonomy): Eukaryota > Viridiplantae > Streptophyta > Pinopsida > Cupressales > Cupressaceae > Cupressus > Cupressus sempervirens. The sequence continues at coordinate 278,907,390 of CM053783.1, forward strand.
GCCCTAGATTGAACATTGCTATATGTCTAGTTTAGATTTGAGAAGAAAAGGTTGGTACAGACTCCCAAATTGATTTATTTTACCCATGTGAAGGGTGAAGAATTAGGTTTTGGATGAGAGGAAGAGTCCCAAGGGGTTGAGTGGCATCTATGAACCCATTTTCATGCACTTCCTTTATAAATCTAGCCTAATCTAGCCAATTAGGTCTATAAGAAAAGTAGGGGTTTGGGAATGCTAGAATAGAGTTAAGATCTAATCTCTTGGAGTCTTTAGGAGAAGGATAAAGGGTATCCAAAAGTGTTAGGACTTGGTCTTTTCCTTGGGAAGTTTGAGATTTTGTCAAGAAAAAATAGTAAATAGACCTACCAGGAATGCTGGTTAGTTTTGAGCAAATAACATTGTGGGTGTTTGGGAATATGTAAGTTGGGTGATTCTTGGTACATTTGGTCTTAGAAGACCATCCCACTATAGATTTTAACTCCTAATTCATTTAGGAAAAATTTATCTTATTAGGTCCTTTTAGAGGGTAAGTCTCCCTAAAGCTTGTAATTGATCCAAGTTTGTCAAGAGCTCTAGGAAAGAGGGTTTGTCTTGGAAGAGAGGAGTCCACTTGGAGGGGTAGAGGATATTGTTGTCACTTAGTTTTGCACCCTTGTCCAAGGCCTATGCGCGAGGACAACCTAGTCAAACATGGAAACAACCTCCAAGTTGTGGGACTTGAACTGCGAGGTTGAGTCTCCGGAGAAGGCCGACTTCCTCTTACTATCAGGGTGCACCTAACTACTCTCAGAAGGAAAAGGGGAAGGAGGAGATGCAAAAAACAACTCTACCCCACCCTTGTAGATATTCATATTAACTGTGATGATTAAATTAATCGCCAGCCACCAACCGTCCTTTCTGACCGGACCAGCGAGACACGTGTCAACAAGGCGCTGTGTCGCCAACATAACCCTCGAGCGACTTACCCATAGCGAGGTGGTGACGACCATTGATCGGCCTAGATTCGACGATCATGAAGACTCATCATACTCCATACTGTCCTTACCTCGGGCCCATCATATTTGGTGCCACCTCTGCAACTACTGTCGTATCCAATCGACACCTGGCAATACCTCAGTGACCGCACCCTGGCGAGACCTAGCCCCACTGACATGTGGCAACCTGTCGCTATGTCGCTATGGTAAAGATTTCACATCTTCACCATGGCGATATGGTGACAGTCATTGATCTTCTCTAATCTAACGGTCATGAAGACTCACCCTCCATTGACCTTCCCCCCTCGTAATTCGTTGGGCCTGTGGTACATGTGGCACTTCCCTGTTGGTCTGTCGGTCATTTAATCCCTACTGCGCTGGTGGAATGAAATACGGTCCCACCAAGACATGTGGCTCCCTATCTCTACGTCGCCAATGTTATCTCTCAAGCAGTTTCTAATGGTGAGATAGCGCCAGTCGTAGATCTCTATAGATCTGACGATCGTAAAGACTCGCCTCTTGACTGTGCTGGCTGAACTAAAGGTCTGGCGCATGTGGCTCCCTCTGATTCATCGCTGTGACATCAGACTCTGCCAACTGGGTAGATGAAGTACCTGACGTAACCCAACCACTTGCCTGAAACCTTGCCATTATCTTCTTCAGCCCATCAACCCTTGCTGTCGAACACGCTGACTCACCATCGTCGGCACACCTTTTCTGATGGGCGCTATGTCACCATGGGAATTTCCTAGCCAACGTGTGATAGTGACATAGCGCCTACGACACTGTAGAACATTTTTGACCCGCACCATCCTCTGCCCTGGAAGCTAGACCCACCGGACACGCGTCGACCAGACGTTATGTCACCATTGTAACCCTCGCACAACTTCATCATAGCGAGATGGCGACGACCATTGATTGGGCTTGATCTGATGGCAAAGAACTTGCGAGGCGTAAAAATATCATAAGGTTCAAAACTTAGGTAATTTTGATATCTTTGTGGGTATTAAAATATTAGCAATTGGGGAGGTGACCGTTGGGTGGGGTAACATTCAAATTTTGAAATCTGGCAGGGCAAACAAAATGTGGTAACATTCTGGCGACTCACAGGGGGCATGAGCCTGCTCGATGCATAAGACCAGTGCCTGTAAACAATCCATTGGGCTATGGAGTCAAAAATGGGTCTGAAAGGCACAAGTCTAAGAACTGCAAAATCCTAACCCCTCTGCAAGAATTTAAACATAAAAAACCCTAGATCTGCCTTTGTAACTGAAACAAAACAAAAACTTCCTCTACAACCTGAGATTGTCAAAGCTTCAAAAGTTGGCAACTCAAAAGGAGAACCCTATGCATGTGCACTTCTTGAAAGGCAAGAAATAATAGAAAAGGAACTAGACTAACTATGTACATGGATTCACAATCTTCATTAGAAGGAAGCTTTAAGATAAATCCCATTGACTGGGATGGGTAGAACTTCACCGTTGGGTCTACTCAGTTGGAATGCATTAGCCTGTTTGCAACTAGAAATTAGGTAAGGGCCACTCCATAATGCATCAAACTTAGAATGTCTTCCTGGTTTCACCCTATCAGCATCCCATTTCAGAACTAGATCCCCCTCTTTGAAAGTCCTATCCCTGGCCCTCCTGTCGAAATTCCTTTTCACCTGTTGCTGATGCAACTCCAGGGTCTTCATAGCTTAATCTCTTTTTTCTTCTAGCTCCATCAGCTCTACCATTCTTACTGACATGGCACTATCTTCAATCAATTCCATTTGATGAGCCAACTCCAAGGAAGGGAATTCCAGTGAAATTGGGAGTCTAGCCTCCCTACCATATACCAGCACAAAAGGTGAATTCCCGATAGATCTCTTCAGCATTATCCTATCAACCCATAGAGTAGTTCTTAATTTCTTATGCCAGACCCTCTAATTGTCTTCTATTGTCCTCTTCATGATTCTGATCAGATTCTTGTTGGAAGACTTAGCCAAACCATTGCCCTGGGGATAATAATTTGATGATGTGCTTAGGTAGATATTGTGATTCATTGCCCATGACAAATTTGGGTTCCAACAAAAGATTTAGCATTATCCGAGATGATAGTAGAAGAAGTAGCAGACCTAGATACAATCCCATCGAGGAACTCAACCACTGATGGTTCTGTGGCATCCTTCAAGGCAACTGCCTCTGTCCATCTAGTGAAATAATCAATAGCAGCCAAAATCCATTTATGACCTACACTAGATGGAGGGTTAATAGGGCCTATAAAATCCAACCCCCACTGGGTAAAGGGCTGATCCACCTGAATAGGATGAAGGGGGAGAGCTGCAAGCCTTTGTTTGCCTGAAAAGAAAGCACATTTCTCACATTTCCTCACATACCTATAACAATCATGGAATAGAGATGGCCAATAATAACCAGCCCTCATGACCTTCATAGCAGTTTTTCTTGCAGAGAAATGGCCACCATACGGGCCAGCATGAAGTTCCTTAATCATACTCTCAGCTTGATCCTCTTCAATGCATCTCAATAGGGTCCCATTAAAATCCCTCCTGAATAAGATACTATCAATCACAACGTAGGGAATGGACTGCAATCTATATTGTCTTCTTTTAGCTTTGTCCAATCCCTGAGGGTACCCATTCCCTGATAAGAAGCTCTTCATATTATTTATCCAGCTCTTTGGGCCATTAACATTTCCTTCCTCCTGCTGCTCTATTAATACCATAGCAGCCTCTTCATCAGAATTCTAACGTGACAACATTTCTCTGCACAATCCTCTCCCTCTTACTAACTTGGTAATCTGAATATCAACATCATATTCCATTACCCTAGTGATCCATCCAGCTCTCTTTTCACTGATATCCTTGCTTAACAGAAAATCTTTTACCCTGGCATGGGGCACCAACAAATGGATCCTATTGTGGGATAAGAGGTGCTTGAATTTCTTCAAGGCTCTGATGACTGCAAGGGCTTGCTTCTCAACAAAGCTATACTTATCTTTATATTCTTTGAGCCCCTCACTAAAGAAAGCTATGGGCTTCTCCTCATCCTTGCCATTTGTCTAAGTCAAGACAGTAGAGATACTTGACTCACCACCTAAAGTGTAGAGGATGAAATCTTTCTCAAAATTTGGGTTCATGAGAGTAGGGGCTGAGGCTATGGCTGTCTTGATCTTTTCAAAACTCTCCTTCCCCTCCTTGGTCCATGAGAAGACCATGTCTTTCTTAAGAATTGATGTAAGAGGTTTCACCATGGTAGCAAGATTAGGGATAAACCTTCTCACAAAGTTTATTCTACTAAGGAAACTTTGCAGCCCCTTCTTGTGTTTAGGAAGAGGAAGGGAAAGCATTGCCTTTGTTCTTTCTAGATCAATGGTCAGACCATCCTCAAATACAATGTGTCGCAATAATTTTCCTTGGCTTGTAGCAAAGACACACTTGGCTGGGTTGAGGGAAACCCCAAACTCTCTACATCTTAGAAATACCTACCTTAGATGATCAAAATGATCTTCTACATCTTTTTAATATATAGTTATATCATCAAGGTATACTAAGACAAACTTATCAATTAATTTTTTGAAGGCCATCTCCATTGCCTTCTGAAATTTGGCACCTGTATTTGTTAGTCCAAATGGCATCTTGTAGTAAGCATAGGTGCCCCATTTAGTAGTAAATGCTATTTTATGTCTATCAGATTCTTTAACCAACACTTGGTTATAACCAGAGAATCCATCAAGAAAAGAGAATCTCCTTGACCCACTGACCTTGGATAGAATTTGCTCCATTGAAGGGAGAGGATGGTGATCTTTAAGAGAAGCTTGATTAAGATCCCTAAAGTCCACACACAATCTGATTTCCCCATTCTTCTTCCTTACAGGGACAAGGTTAGCTACCCATGATGAGTGTTTGACAGGAAATATTATATTGGCCTCTATCAACTTGGATAACTCTTTTCTCATTAGGGGCTCAATCTTAGGATTCATTGGTCTCTGTTTTTGCCTTATTGGTTTGGCCTTATCAACTAGATCTATAGTATGCTGAAACAAACTAGGGTTAAACCCTTTTAAGTCATCATATGTCCAAGAAAATACATCATTAAATTCTTGACATAAATGAATGAAGTTTTCTTGCTCAGTTTCAGAACATACCTTCCCCATATTTAGAGATTTTCCATCAGCAATTGTAACTGGGGCATAATCATCCTTTTCTGCAGCTAGATTTATTCCTTTGCCCCTTGTTTGATCATCAGGATTAAAAAAACTCTCCAAAGTAATGAGACCCTTGGGAAACTTGTTAGAACTAAGGTGAATGATCTGATCACCATACTGATTTTGCAGGCTTGACTGGTTTTTATTTGAGAATTCTACCTCATTCTGCAAGAAACTCACAATTTTCTCATCGGATTCAAACACTTGCCAATGAGTGTTGTTGTCATGGATGGCACGCCTCACTACCACCCTAATTTGTTGCTTCTTCTCCTCCTCAAGATTCCCTAGTACATCATAAGCTACACCCACCGCTGCAAGTCTATCAGCATGTTTATTTTCTTTCCTAGGAATGCTCTAAATATTAAATGCATTGAAACCCTCAAGAAAATCCCAGACTCTATGTTTGTAAGACTTGAGCAGGCCATTTTTGGTGATATTTTGGCCTCTCACTTGATTGACTACCAACTCACTATCTCCATATACTTTCAAGGCTTGGATTCCCCTCTTTTGGGCAAGTAAGAGACCTTGAATCAAGGATTCATACTTGGCCACATTATTGGTGCAACTGAATTGGATCCTGAAGGAGAAGTAGTATCTTATTTGAGTAGGAGAGACCAACATAACACCGGCCCCTAATCCACTTCTATTCCTTGAGCCATCAAAGTACATACTCCATATTCCATTTATATCATCATTAGTCCCAACAAAATCAGGAACTTGAACCTCTTTCTCTATTATGCAATATGTACTAAGGTCTATCTCAAGAATTTCTGACATAGGCTCAAACTGATATGCATTTGCCCACTCATCCAAGAAGAAATCAGGAATCCCTGCTATGGAAGTGACAGGCTCATTTACTATGTCATTTTCATCCATCTCTAGAATAGGGAAATTCATATTGATGAAATTGGGGGTGTAAGATTCAGTGTGATGAAGAGCTTGAGGTTCTACTCTAATTGAGGCATTGGCTCCATATCTGGTCTTAAATGACATATATGACCAATCAGCAGATATGAATCCACCAATCTGAGTAGTGAAGTCTCTTGAAAGATAGATGGCAAAATAGGGCTTGACTTCAGCAACAAATATATCTTGAATCACAGTGCAACCAGGGCATGCATGTAGGGCCATCTCCACATTCCTAAGGATACATATGGTTTTGACATTACTACCATCTAGTTGTAACACATCCCTAACAATGGGCTCATATTTCATCCCTAAAGCATCAGCAACACACCTAGGCATTACTGAGCTACTAGCCCTTGAATCTATCATGCAATTGTGGACTAATTTGCCTCCTATAATCAGGGAAACATAGAATGGGGGAGGTCTAACCCTTTTATTTGTCTCCACATCCCCAACTGGTTGTACTAGACTTGTGGCATTCTCCATGATAGATGGCTAATCCTTGAGTTCAATCTTCTCTAATTCTTGCTGCAACATCCTCTTCTGCATTGGTATGGTAGCAACAACATCCCACATAGAGATATTCACATTGGTTTTCTTCATTTGCTCTACCACACTGAAAGGTGCATTAGAAACTTTGGTAGAAACTTTGGGAGCTGCACTTATAAGAGGTTGAGGTGGGGCAACATAAGGACCACCTGCATCTTTCTTTCTTGGATCTTGCTCTTACTGTTGTGAATTACTTGCTTGTTCATTTGTTGCTTGTATATGAGGTGTAGCACTCAAAGTTGAGGCCTGCTTAGGAGAAAGGGGGGCAGCATGTTCCATAGCTCTCTTCCTACTTCTTGTGTTATGAGCAACGAAATCTTGGTTTACATTACAATGCTCCCCATCATGATGATTCATGAAAGAGCAATCATCATGTCCTTGAGTATATGATGCCTCCTTGGGATGATCCTCCTCATATGATTGCTTTACTGCAGGTTCTTGGACAGTTAGGGCCATATAAGATTCTGCCTTCTGGCACATGCAATAGGTATAAGAATAGTTGCAAGAAGGGCAAAAATCTTGATCTTAGGCCAAGTTATTTTGAGGGACTATAGCTCTGTTCTGATTTGAGCTTGAAGCAGAAGCATGACTATTTTGCCTACCCTGATCAAAGGAGCTATTCCACTGATTAGGAATCCTACCACCACTTGGAGCTTGATATTGCAGTTGGGGAGGCTTGCCACTTTGAGCTTGCTGCCTTTCTAAGGCCACCACCTTGTTACTCATCTTTTGTATCATAGAGAAAATATCCTCTAATCTCTTCCCTTGATCCTTCAACTCCCTCCCCTGCTCTTGCAATTTTTTATCCAGGGTCTTCTCTCTCTTATCTGTATTCAGCACTAGACCTTGGAGCATTTCTTTGAGCTCATCTATCCCATTTGAGGATGTAGAAGCTCGAGGGACTGGAGTAAGAGTTTGTGATGTAGAAGTTGTAGGAGGAGGGGCCATTGCTGGTTGGTGATTAGGAACATCAGGAAAGAAAGGCATGGGGGGCCTTGGAGCCAATTTTCCTCCTTGTATTAGGATGTTCTCATCTTTTATGGCTATCTCATAAGCATTAGGCAGGGTATCCCCTCCCATAGTTTGGATTGTAGTGGCAATATCACTGTCAAAAGCTCTAAGGTAATGCAAGAAGGCATTACCAGGGGTAGGTTTCACTGTAGTAGGTATTCTATCCCATGTCTTTTGGAATCTATAATTAAAATTAGTCATACATTCATGGGGGGCTCTTTTTATTGTAGTCAGCTGCTCTAATAGTGACAAATGGTCACTCTTATCTTCAAAATGTTTGCATAATCCTGCTCCTAGTTCATCCCAATTAGTTATAGAACCATGAGCTAAGCCCCTATACCACTGTAATGCTTTTCCTTTTAAAGATGAGGCTAGAAGTTTGATAGCAACATCATCCTCTGTAATACCATGAATATTACAAACATTTGCTACTTCTTGGATATGCTCTAAAGGGGAGATAGAAGTCTCACCAGTTAAATCAGGTATTCTTTTTAGTGCAGATACTGGTATATCATGTCTTTGGGCTAACAACAGAGGACTTCCACCATTAAAGGTGGCAAAAGCATGAAATCTTGGCTGTGCCATGTAAACAAGTGTTCTATTGATGAGCGTTGATGGCAATCTAGGTTGAGTTTGAGCAGTAGGAGGAGTAGAGACGGACCTTACAGGTATATTAACTATTTTTTCACCCCTAACTGGTGATAATGAAATTCTAGTCCTCCTTCTTCTAGGATTTGAAAGGGAAAGCTCTTGATATTGAAATTTACCTCTAGAAGATGCCCTTGTTTTAGCTTTGGGCATGAATCACTACAACTTTGGCCTGGAACCAGGTTTGTTGATGTTCAGAGTCGCCAAGTACTTTGAAGGACCAACCTCCCAAAGGCTTGAATACTGAAGCCAACACTACCTCTTCAGCATTAATCTATGAAATTCTTCCTTCTTTGACACCAGTAGACTTTAAATCTTCAATAGGATTGTGTGCCAAAAATTGTTGTCACTTAGGTTTGCACCCTTGTCCAAGGCCTATGTGCGAGGAAAACCTAGTAAAACATGGAAACAACCTCCAAGCTGTGGGACTTGAACTGCGAGGTTGAGTCTCCAGAGAAGGTCAGCTTCCTCTTACTATCAGGGTGCACCTAACTACTCTCGAAAGGAAAAGGGGAAGGAGGAGATGCAGAAAAGAACTCTACCCTACCTAAACTACGGAGGTGATGCACCAAAATAGAGTGTTCAGACCATTTCTGCCCATATATGCACTATTGAACTAGAATGAAACTAAGGATATATACATATAGGCTTGTTTTGATCTAATAACCTCATGCAGCTCAAGAAGCACAACTGAATAACACAAGGAAAGAGGAATCTCACTTATATATTATCCAGTAGGCAAGAAACAAATACAATATGCAGGTTACAGATCTCGACAATACACCAATGAGAGGCAAAAGGGATGCACAAACACATCAATGGATGAAAGGGATAAAACAAAGAATCATTCAATTCAAAGACACAGGGAATGTTACACTGAGAGTTGCAGAGCAATATCAGAGAAATCAGAAAGAGTCGACCCTTGGAAAAGATTACAAAATTTCCTTTATAGTTCAGGCATAACTGAGGGAAATGATTCTGTATTAACTGCTTCAACTACTACCATTGAACCCCAAAATATCTGATCAAAGATCACACTCGAGTATGGTTCTAAAGTACAAAATCAGATTTTCGACTGAAGGAACACCACGAGTAGACAGAAGTGGTGCCAATGAATGATCCTGACATAGTAGATAGATCGGCTGAGATGGTGGAGTGTTTCCCTATGCCTTACGTTCATTTCAGGTAGGTCAAAATTGATCGCAAAGATCAAATCACAAGATAACCTTGATCACCTTTGCTTCCTGGTTCATGAATCAACAGGGTTGAAGCAAGTCAAACAAGCTATACGAGCCAACTAGGTCATGCAGGCCAATTACCTTTCTTTGTTCTGCCAACTGGGGAAGTCTTCGTGGTAGACCTTCCCTCATCGAACTAACCGTGCCACCCTTGCAGATATTCATATTAACTATGACAATTAAATTAACTGCCAACCACCGACCGTCCTTTTTGACCAGGCCAGCGACACACATGTCAACAAGGCGCTGTGTCGCCAACATAACCCTCGAGCGACTTACCCATAGCTAGGTGGCGACGACCATTGATCGGCCTAGATCCGACGATCATGAAGACTCGTCATACTCCATACTGTCCTTACCCCGAGCTCATCATATTTGGTGCCACCTCTGCAACTGCTATCATATCCAACCGACACCTGGCAATACCTCAGTGATCACACCCTAGCGAGACCTGGCCCCACTGACATGTGGCGACCTGTTGCTACGTTGCTATGGTAAAGATCGCACATCTTCACCATGGCGATATGGTGACAGTCGTTGATCTTCTCTAATCTAATGGTCATGAAGACTCACCCTCCTGTGACCTTCCCCCCTTGTAATTCGCTAGGCCCGTGGTACATGTGGCACTTCCCTATTGGTCTATTGGTCATTTAATCCCTACTACACTGGAAGAATGAAATACGGTCCCACCAAGACACGTGGCACCTTGTCGCTACATCGTCGATGTTATCTCTCGAGCAGTTTCTAATGGCGAGATAGCACCAGCCGTAGATCTTTGCAGATCTGAGAATCATAAAGACTCGCCTCTTGATTGTGTTGGCTGAACTGAAGGTCTGGCGCACGTGGCTCCGTCTAATTCACTACCATGACACCAGACTCTACCAACCGAGTAGATGAAGTACCTGATGTAACCCAACCGCTTGCTTGAAACCTCACCGTTATCTTCTTCGGCCCATCAAACCTTGCCGCTGAACACGCTGACTCACCGTCGTCGACACACCTTTTTTGACGGGCACTATGTTGCCATGGGAATTTCTTGGCCAACGCGTGATAACGACATAGCGCCTATAGTGCCAAAGAACATTTCCAACCCGCGCCATCCTTTGCCCTGCAAGCTGGACCCACCGGACATGCGTCGACCAAACGCTATGTCACCATCGTAACCCTCACACAACTTCATCATAGCGAGATGGCGACGACCATTGATCGGCCTTGATCTGACAGCGGAGAACTTGCGAGGCGTAAAAATATCATAAGGTTTGGAACTTAGGTAATTTTGATATCTTCGTGGGTATTAAAATATTAGTAATTAGGGAGGTGACCGTTGGGTGGGGTAACATTCAAAATTTGAAATCTGGTGGGGCAAACAAAATGTGGTAACAAATACCTTTAGTAAAAAATTTTGAATCAACTTGCAACCCTTTGGAGGATTTGAGTGTCTTTTGAAGATTGGGAGATCAATTTGTTGTTTGTGGTTGCAGACACTACATCATCTTTAAACATATCAATCTAGAAATATCACCTTGTTAGAGGATTTACAAATAACTATTAAACCAACTATGTTAGGAGATTTAGATCACTGCTACAATGGTTAGAGAGTAACAATGAAATGACCTCATCTATCATTCAACTAGATTAATAATTACAGATCTCAATTCTAGCTTGTATACTTGATCCTTTTTGATCGAATGTATCTTTACAACTCAACAAGGATATTCTACTTATGCTTCTAATTTGCTGAACCTCTAAGCATATTCAAATCTTCTATCACTTTCACACATTCAATCCTCAACTTGACCTTATATTTATATCTTGTACATTGTCAAATCAACTTGAATATAACTTAGAATATTTAATATTCATCTACTTAGTCAGCTAGAAGCAACAAAAAAAACTATCAAACTCAATATGCCAAAACAGGGAAATCCTTCATTAGCCAAACTTTCTTAGTAGACACTAACTCAGAGAGAATTTTCTTGTGTGAACTAGGTGAACTTGGTTAACATTTCATTTCCATGAAGCTCCTTTGCTAACCAAGTGAGCTTGTTTAACATTGGTTCCATCCAACATTTCATTCATTAACTAAGTGAGCTCAATTAACACTCAACCTTTTGCAAACATTTTTTTTGTCACCCTAGTGAACTCGATAGACATTATCTTCTAAACTTGGCAAACTCTAGAATGCTCAATAGACATATAAATTGTCTTCATCGCCTAATTGAGCTCAATATACACTAACATGCAATGATATGAAACTTTGTGTAACATCAAAGACAATAGACAATTAATAAATTGTTTTCAATAGTTGATTATTTATCTTAAATTGGCTTATCTAAAGAATCCAAGGAAGCAATCATAGAATTGATGGAAAAGAATCAAAATCTTGAAGAAAAAATTACAAATGAAAAAAGAGAGCTTGAAGTTCATCCTGTTAGGATGTGTGAAGAAGTTGAAGAGAAAAGAGCATCTAAAGATGCAAGGAAAAATGCAAAATATGCCAAAAGGTTATTAAGGATGCATTGAAGGAAAAGAATGAAAATTTTTTTAGCATATCTCAAGAAAATGCTATTATGCATAGGCACCTTAATTTATAAACTATGGAGAACCAATAGATAATGAGCGAAAGTGAAATACTCCAAGAGGAAAATCAAAAATTGAATAAGGAATTATAAACTAAGAAAGAGGAAAATGAGAAGCCAAAATAATACAATGAGAGCTTGCATAATCTTGATAAATAATTAAAGAACTAGAGAAGACAAAAACACAAAAAATCTTGGTTACATAGGACATGAAACATAATTTATCAACAATTCATATAAATTCAAACCTAAGAAGCCAAAGCATGTCCAAAAATAAGTTACAAGCAATAGGGGTAAGAAACCTTAAAAACCCAATTTTTATAACTGCAGTAACCTTGGTCCTAATGCAAATGTGTGTAGGAGAAAAATGGTGAATAAAAATTCTTCATTTGAGGGTTGTTGCTATACTTATATTAAGTATATTCATAATTTTGAGGAGTTTAGATCTAGAATTAGTAGTAGATCCAATGGTGGCATTTTTTTATGGATATTGTTATAGATACAATAAACATGGGCACAAACATGATCATTGTAGATCTAAAATGAAAGATCCTAGTTCATTAGTCTAATCAAGAAACTTGTTGGTGTAAATAAGTATTTCACTTATTACACTTAAGTTTACTTAAGTTAATGCATCATTTAATTATTTTGCATTATTTTAGGTGAGACACTTAGGAGTTTTTGCACTCTCATTAAGTTATGCAACTCTAATTATGCACATGGTGTCTACAACATAGGAGTATGCATTATTCACTGAGTTGTCATGTTGACAACACAGTTATCCACACTCCTCATTTAGCACATGTTGTCTACACCACTAATTTGCATGCTACACCATTGTAGGCTTATCATCACATCATTGCACTTAATCTCGTGCTCAATGGAGGATAACCCATATCTGGTGGACATGTGCCTGGTTGTATGACTTATCATGTTGCTGACTTCTATGTATTCTAGAAGCTCTCCTAAGGCCTTTATATATAGGCACTCCAAGTGTACTCTCAAGTTGGCTAAGCTATCATATTGAATGAATATCGTGATTCTGATCATACTCTATCTATTTTGGTCTACTGTGTGCTTGTGTTGAGATTTTTAGTTCTTGAGTGAATTTTGGCCTAAGCCAAATTCTTGCATGGTATCAAAGGTGAGGGAGATTCCCTACACATAGCTTTTTGAGACCATTCATGCTTCAACACCTCGACATGAATCCAGAGGATCCATAGAAATTGGGAGCTTCTAGAGCCAGATTTGACCTCACCATTGCGTTCGAAGCATCAATTCGATGAAGATCAACTATAACTTTGCCTATATTTGGTGAAAGTTGATCGTGAGGCAATTTTTTTTTGCAAATCAGAACCTAGAGCCATCAATTTGTAGTTTGGGTATGGTCTATTTCAAATCTATTTAATTCATTTTTTAGATCTAAATTTAATTCCTACAACTTTATTTTTGAAATTATTTTCAAAATTTATTTGCCCATTTGAGAAATTTTTTTACAGCACTAGGTTGTCACATCCTAGGCTATAGATTATTTTAATAATTTCATAGGATATTATATTATAATCGACAAGCTCAATAGTCATTAAATTTGAGCTAAATTATAAATTGGCAGCTATCAACCCCACTAGTCCTAGCCAAGCTTTGCTCTCATCATACCGGCGACAACTCCATCAAAATCCTGCTTGACAATTTCAGTGAGACATACCCAATAGCCAGGCCCCATTCAAAGATTCTCGTAGGGCTTTTTTGCTTGTGATTCGTGCAAGCTGTAACTTAAAAAGTGCTCTAAGCATCACTCCCACAAATGTGGGATAATTACCCCAAATTTCTTGCGTGGTATAGATCTCTGATGACGCATTCTAAGGTTTCGGCCACTGTCATTAATCCAATAGTGCAAATTTAAATTCTGGACATAGGATAAAGTTTCTAGGAAGTTGCAACTATGCCTACGCATAGTGGCATGTGGTAAAGTTTTAGCCACCCACGCGGACAGTGATCCATCTAATACGCACCTGATATGTGGGAAGCCACTATACCATGGCCACCTCATTATCCCAGTTAAAGTATCTGCCAATGTGTAGCCAAGTCAGCCTACAATTTTTTTGCCATCTATTTCTATACAATTTTGTACTACCACATTGGTGCTGACATCATCTCAGGCCTACACATTTCTGACATCATTCTATGCATGAGCTCAAATTTGATGCCCATTTGGGCATCATTTCCAAGCAAATTAAAATTGTTGGGATGGTTTTATAACCATCAAATTTAATCCTCTATTTTGCTAATGCAACCCCTCTTTAGATTCATTTTTCTTTTTGTAGTCTGACTTGGAGAGGTCATAACTCGAACATCCAGACTCCAAATCAGGTGCACTTGTTTTTGAAATTGGGTAGAATTTTTTAAATTTTTTAGTGGTGCAACTATTTTCTAGTTTTGGTTCATAGATTGTTTAGAAATTGCATTTTTTGGTGACTATACCTACATAATCTTGCATTTTGCAACTTCAAATGCTCCGTACGGTCACATATGGAGTCAAAAATAGGTTCTATTTTTTTTTGAAAGTGTGTTATTTTTTGTCTACTTTCTAGATCTAGTATCAAATTGTAGGGTTGTGTGGACAAAAGTATCACTTTCAGCAGTAGGTCCTTTCTTTGCTTTGTATTGCTCCAGAATTGTAGCATATTGTAAAGTTTTAGATTTGTACTCCACTAAGAGGTTGTAACAAGAAAAATCAAAAATCACAAAGGCCAAAATTGGAAAGTGGCCCATTGTAATCACACTACTAATAAAGTGCCCAAAGCATCTATTTTGGGGGGGTTTCTTGATTTAGTGAAAAGTGAGGGTGTTCTTGGTGTTGTGTTCTCTCTTTTCTACACTTTTCTTTCATTTTCTGCATTATGGGAAACTTTAAGTTTCCTAAATTAACTCCTCATAACTATGCTTTGTGGTCAATCAAAATGTTGTATCACTTAATGCATAATGGAGTTTCACAATATGTAGATGGTACTCTTTCTAAACCAATAGGTGATAATGTATCATGGAGTGAAATTTCTAATTGGGTAGCAATGGATAGGAAAGACCTAGGTCATATATGTTTGGGGGTAGATGATAAGATCATATATCAAATCAAGAAATGCACTACATCCAAGGAAGCTTGGGATACCCTCGAAAGCCTTTATGGTAAAGTGTCTGAAGAGGATGTGTTCAAAATTGAAGATGAGCTTGTATCCTTATATCCTAAGTCATATGATTTAATATAGGATTTCATCATCAAGGTGAATGAACTAAGGACAAAGCTTACTGATTGTGGGAGTTCTATCAAAGATGACAAACTGATCTATATCATAAATAACAAGCTGCCATCAGAATATTCCACATTTGTATCTTCTTTTAACACCTCAAAGACTACCTTAGGGTCTGCCTACAAGAAATTCACTTTTGATGAATATGCTAAACTGTTGGATGATGAAGAAAAGAAGTTGAAATCAATGGGGATTCTCAAATCACCTCAGTCTAAAGTGTTGGTGGCCAACAATGAGGGTTCTCAAAATTCAACTAGACAGTCTTCAAATAAAGGAAAGGGTAAGAACAAGTGGAAGAAAAAAAAATTAGAGGATGTGAAAAAGACAACACCACAATCCAATCAATAAGGCAAGTCCTTGAATTCCAACAAGAAAGGGGACAACAATAAGGAGAAGAAGAAGTGTTCTTATTGCAAGAAAATAGGTCATGAAGAGCATGCGTGTTATCTCAAGAAGATTGATGAATTGACCAACATCATAAAGAAACATAATGTTCCATTGCCTAATGCTTATAAGGATAAAGGATCGTCTTTAGATTCAAAGGGCAAAGGGTAAGCACTCATGGAAAATTCAAACTCTTCAAAGGAATGGATATTTGAATTAGGTGCCTCATATCACATGGGTTCTTCAAAGGAGGATTTTTCTTCATTGAATCACTCCAAGGTACCATACATCTTCATGGGGAATGATAGCAAAATGAAAGTTGAAGGGAAAGAGAATGTAGAGATAGAAAATCAAGAGTTTCAAGAGGTTCTCTATGTTCCAAATCTCCTATCAATCTACCAAATTACTCACCTTGGAGATGGACATAGAGTTGAGTTCCTTCCAAAGTTAGTAAAAGTGCACAGTCTTCAAGATGATTCCTTGGTTGTAGTGGGGAAAGTGAATCATAACAAGAGGTTGTACTCTTTCTCTCATTTTGTACCCAAGTCTCCTTCCTAGGCCTTATTATAACAATCCAATTCAAACATGCAATTATGGCATGAGCAGTATGGTCATCTTGACTTCTACTATCTTTATCAACTTTGCACATACCGAATCATGAAAGGTCTACCTCAAATTTACTTTTCTAAGGGTGAATGTTCAATAGATTTAGTGGTTATGCATCTAGAGGGGAAGTTACAAAGAGGGAAGTCTTCAAGAGAAACATGTATTCTACAAATGGTTCACATGGTATTAGCAGGTCCTTTTGCATTCAGCTAGGGTCGCTACATACTCACTTTTGTTGATGAATTTTCAAGGTTCACTTGGGTCTACTTTCTTCATAACAAGAATGAAGTGTTGGACAAGTTTCTAGACTTCAAGACTCATGTAGAATAGAAATCTAGGAAAGCCATCAAAGTACTCTAAATGGACAATGGCAGCATGTATGTGAACAAAAGACTTATGGATTTTTGCAGACATGAGGGCATTGATCTTCAAACTCCAACTCCATTCAGTTTGCGTAAGACAGATGTTGCAGCTTTGAGGATCCAAACTCTTAAGTTTATGGCAAGTTGCGTGATTCATGCCAAGTCTCTAGATCCATCATTAGAAGTCAAAGCAATCTATAGTGCCACTCACATTCTTAATCGTTCTCCTCATCCACCCTTAGATGGCAGAACTCCTTTTGAGACATGGTGCGGCATAAAACCTATTGTGACAAACTTTCGAGTCTTTAGTTATCCTGTATGGGCAAACATATCTTCTAGGGGATGTAAGGCACAATCACCTCAGCCTTGTACCTTCATTGGTTATGAAGATGGTGTGAAGGCATATAGACTTCTAGATCTAGAGACACATCAGATATTTGTGGAGAGGGATGTACATTTTGAGGAAAGTTCACCGAGCTTTTCCTCTACTCCTCTTCGTACATCATACAGTGTGGAAACTGATAGTGATACTAGTGATAGTGCTTCACCAAATTCTGACATGTGGGGTACTATCAATAGTTGCAGTGAGAGGTCACTCCATTAGTTCAGTCCACATGCATACATAGCCATAGTTATAGGTCCAAAACAATAGGGAACATCTAGTTTTCCAGATATAGGTTCACTGAAATATTTGGGGGACAATATTCATGATCTACCTCTACTTCTTGATGTAGAATTACCTTCTTCAGTTTTGACAAGGGCTCCATCAAACTCTCTTGTTCATTCTCTACATGATTGATCCTCATAGGTTGAAGTGATTATGGATACCAATGATCAGTAGTTGTGGTAGAGTTCTTCATCAGTTGCAGAGATAGACAATTCTTTGGGACATGTTCTTTAGTCAATTGAGCAGGTTTCAGAGACATCACTTATCCATGGGATTCTTTCCACATATAGTGGAAGCATCTCATTTGTACCTTTAGCATTGTTTCTTCCTAAGGGGAGGAAAACCATTTTTCTAGAATTCACCCAAGAACTAAAGAACCCAATACAAGCACACAGTAGACCAAAATAGATAGAGCACAACTTAGCCAACTTGAGAGTACACTAGGAGTTCCTATATATAAAAGCCTCAGGAGAGCTTCTAGAATGCATAGAAATCAGCAACATGATAAGTCATACAACTAGGCACATGTCCACTAGATATGGGTTATCCTCCATTGAGTATGGGATTAAGTGTGATGATGTGAGGATAAGCCTACAATGGTGTAGCACACAAATTAGTGGTGTAGACAACATGTGCTAAATGAAGAGTGCAGATAACTATGTTGTCAACATGACAACTCAGTGAATGATGCATACTCCTATGTTGTAGACACCATGTGCATAATTAGAGTTGCATAAACTCAATGAGAGTACACAAAATCCTAACTATATCACCTAAAATAATAATAAAATAATGCAAAATAATTAAATAATGCATTAACCTAAGTAAACTTAAGTAAGTGTAATAAGTGAAATACTTATTTATACCAACAAAACGCTTATATAATAAAGGGAAAATTTGATGCTACATGTTAAATATGTGGTACCTATGGTCATCTAGAAATAAATTTTAGGATGAGAACCCCTTGGAGAAAATGTTTGATCCTAGAGGTCAACTTGTATGGTGTAGTCCAATATGACAAGGTTAGTCACCTTGCTAGAGATTGTAGATCTAGTAACCGATCTCCTAATTGGTCAGACGACATAAAAGAAAAGAGGATTGCGAATATTGATGAAATTATAAGTGAGATGAAGAAGACTTGGGTAAAGGAAGAAGAGAAAGAACAATATGTCAAGTCATCTAAAGGTAAGTCACCATCCTCTTATGTAGAGGCCTCATCTTCAAACTAAGGACACCACTTGATTAAGGGGGAAACTTAAAGAAAATCATTATTGATTCCCTATATTCAAGATTGATAAGATATATAAACACATTATGATGTCAATTCCTATGGTTTTGGTTTTTCTAAAGATGTTGAGAATCTTGAGTAACTCTGTGATGACAACACTAAAGATTTCATGGTGTAAATCTATTAGATATCAATCATAACCATTGATGAGTATCAACTAGTGAATATTTTTTGATTGGTCACAAGATACTATTCCTACCATGATAATGTTATTGTTTTACTATTGAAGAGTACAACATCTATTTCTCAATGATAAAAAGAGGAAAGTCAATTCATTTTTCACCTTAACTTTCATATGAGAATTTGAGAGATGTCTTAAGAAATATAAACCAATTATTGTGTTTGAACTGAGATCATTGTAGTGAATTAATATGAATTTTTTTGAACCCTAACTAGTGTATTATGAGTCATTAGTTTGGTTTGCCATTAGATTTTTGATCTTTTGTAGTTTATTCAAATGGAAAAGAATGCCAATATTCTTAACCCGGTTAATAATTCTAAGATGCCTATGTTGGAAATATAAGAGGAGTAACTGAGGGGGGAGGGTTGTATTAGTTACTACAAAAATAAGTCCTAGATCCCTCAGATGTCAATACAAATCAAAACTTTGATTGAACTATATTCTATTGTAACTCGAAAAACACACATGTACTTGGTTTACACTAGAAAATGTTGTAACTTAGTAATAATAGAATAAACTAATCTTAATGTGATTAACTTTTAGATTAAATTAGTTGCATACACATAAAAAAAAATAGCACGAATGCAAGTGACACCAAGCTTTAACGTGGAAACCCAATTTGGCAAAAATCACCAATTACAACTAGTTAGTGATTTTCACTCTTCTGAAGTGAGCGCTATTAGGAACCTACCCTATTAAAGGGGTCAAAACACACTATTAGGTATGACCCTATTAGAGGATTTAATCACCCTAATTAGGAGTTTCCTTGTTAAAGGTATTGAGACACTCTAGTCTAGAAACACCACCTTGTTAGAGGATTTACAAATAGTTGTTAAGCCAACTCTATTAAGAGATTTAGATCATTGCTACAATGGTTAGAAAGTAACAATTAAATGACATGATTTATAATGCAACTAAATTTCTGATTATAGATCTCAATTCTAGCTTGAATACTTGATCCTTTGTAATCAAATAAATCTTTGCGACTCAACAATGATATTCTTCTTATCCTTCTAATATACTTCCTCTAAGCATCACCAAATCTTCTATTATGTTCCACACTTTCAATCCTCAACTTGACCTTATATTTATATCTATGCATTTTCAAGTTAGCTTGAATACAACTTAGAATACTTAATATTCATCTCCTAAGTTAGCCAAAACCAACAACTAAATCAATTGAACTCAATATGCCAAAACAAGAAAATCCCTCATTAGCTTACCATGCTTCATAAACATTAACTCAAAAACAATTTTCCTATGTTAACAAAGTGAACTCAGTTAATACTACATATTCACAAAGTTCCTTTGGTAACCAAGTGAGTTCAATTAACACTAGTTCCATCCAACATTTTCTTCATTAATTGAGTGAGCTTGGTTAACACTCAACTTCTGCAAACTTTCATTTGATGATTGAGTGAACTCAATAGACACTAACTTCTGAACTTGGTAAACTTTGGAACGCTTAGTAGAAATAGGAAACTATCTTCATTTCCTAAGTGAGCTAGGCATACATTAACAAGAAATGATATGATATTTTGTGTAACATCAAAGACAATACACAATCAATTGTTTTCAACAATCTCCCTCTTTGACATTGATGACAACACAACATGTCATAATACAATGAAATTTTTAGAGCAAGAATAAAGTAAGGAACATATAATTACTTTCATTTTGAGTTTCATCCATGAGAACTCCCACTATTAGTGTGAACTCCCTTTGCCTTTAGTTTCTCCTTCTATTTGCAAATCTTTGACTTCAACATCTTCTTCTGATGGAAAACATTCCTTATGTGATATTAGACCAAATTCCCCTTCTTTAACATCTCTAAAGTAATAAAATTTCTATGAGATATGACAAAAAACTTCTCCCTCTTTGAAATCTCATGCCAAAGACAATATTCAATGGATATTGTTGGGGGCTCATTTTGCACGAAGTCAATGGTAGGAATTTGTTGCATAATTCCTCTCTTGAAAAGTTAATCCTTTTGAGATCAACTCCAAGGTTTGTTGTTTGCCTTGCGAAATGCCATAATATGCTTAGTTGAAGATAAATGTGATTGTTCACAAGGAGGCCTTTACTGGTTCTAAAAACACATTTTGTCTCAGAATCGAAGTAAATCTGTTTGCTGTCTCAAAATAACACACCAAAGAGAACAATATTTTTGTATTTTCTATTTTTTTAATGAATGCAACTCTAACAATGTAGCTAATATGAGATCCTATTCTAACAAGGGGTTAGCAAAGAAAATAACAAAATTTGAAAGAAAATAATATGAAATCAAAATAACTTGAAATTGAAATTCTAAACGGACATAAGCTAGAGAATAAAACATACTCCAAGTTAAACTTTCAAAGAAATCAGTAGAAAACCAATGAAAATAGGAGCAACACTTCCTAGAATCCATTGATGCAATTGTTGATAGAAAATTTCAATAACTAAATGATGTTTCACTCTTCATTAAATCGCAAGGCCATAGAAAGTGCACTCATGCAAGACAAAGAGTTATGCAGGTAGAATTTGTGATCTCTCCTCAAGCTAGATACGTTAGTAGAATTCATAAATCTATAGCAAACACTAGAACTAAAAGATCACACAACTAGAAACAACAAAATAAACCTTTGGCTCAATCAAAATTCCATGAACAAAATTCACAAAACAATGACACATTCAGGCAAGAATCACTACACCCCAAATGTGAGCACCAAAAGCATAATTTTATTACATAATAACAATGGCCCTTGTTAAATTTTACAATGGGGTATTTATAAGAAATTGTCTCCTCAATTTGTGTTGACAGTAAGAGATCTTTCATGCAATAAAATGCTTTTAACAATAAAAATAAACTAAATATTTATAGTTGTCTAATCCGATGCTTAGAGAGACTCCATCCATATTTTACTCATTATTTGGATGCATGAGCCCTTTACATGTCAAAAAACAAAGAAGAAATGAGAGAGAAAGTAGGAGGAAGCCATTAGTCAAAGTGGAAGTGCATGGAGACACCAAAAAAAGAAAGCTAGCCCTTCACAAGGCATGTGCCCGAGTTAACTTGCCATCAAAATGTGCTCCCAATGCATGGAAAGTGCTATTTTTGGAACTAGCAATCAACTGTCGGTGCACCTCTAAATTGTGGAGCTGCAAACCTATGAACCTGTAGACCTGTAGAACTACATGAAAATGTGGAGCTATGGACCTATGGAGCTGCAGACTTGTGGACCTCGACAGGGTCAAAATCTCAAAATTTTAATAAGTGTCAAAATTGAAATTATGGCATCTGGGTTTTGTTCTTCTTCATCCCAAAGCTATGTTTGGATTTTTTCCCTTGAATTTCTCTATCATCTCAGTAATTTTAGCTGCATCTAGAAGATATAAATCCTCATACTTGTCCTTGACCTTTTGTCTATAGTTGTCCACCTCAATTCAAGTCTTTGCAAAGTCTCCGAGTTTGGTGTCCAATTCTAATAGTGCTTCTTCTGTCTTGAAGGCTTACCTAATATATTCATCACTGGATGTTTCCTCTAATGTCTTCTTGAAATTCTCCACTACTATGTCAACTAACAAGCACTTCTCTCATTCTTCATCTTCAAAAATGTCCAAGCATGTACCACTATACAAGTTTTCTACTTCCAAAATTTGTTCTCAAGCTTGGTCCTTGAGCCTATGTATCTCATCATGCAATATTTCCATCACTTTATTTCCATCTTCTATCTTCTATATCCAATCATCTATCATTTCTAACTCTTCTCCAGTATATACATTGATCTAAATGTGATACCTTTGCCCTTTATGGCTTGTAGAGTTTGCAAATCTTTGCTCCATGCACATACCTCATCCATGATATTGTAGTCCTGCCTCAAAATTGCCACAATATTATCAACATTCTCTTGTGTAGCATGTAGAAAATTCAAACTTCTTGTGATTATAGTGACACCTTTATCCTCAAGGATATCTCACCATTCTTGACAAGCTTTCAAAAATGGATTCAGTTGTAAACCTTCAACTTCTCTAAGAATGGTATTTAGAGTCTCCTCGGGGTATTCAGGATTAAGAGGGCCAAAAAATTCGGCTAAATATCCCTTTAGGATCTCAACTTGCCTTCAAAGAGTTTGTAGTTCAATCTCATCCTACTCCATATGCCCGAGAACCTCTTTGACTCCCATAGTCGTCATCTGTCAAGTTGAATCCCATGTAGGCTTTCCCAACATAACATCCTTCACTTCATAATCTTCAAGGCTAATAGCTTCTACATCTATACATTCAAGAGGGAGGGCTACTTGTGCAAATAAATCATGTTTCTGTATGGTAGTGATAAGCACAAAGGGCATTGCACCATGTAATAGAGAGTCAGGTTTGTTCAAGATCTCTATAATATCACAAATATCATCTTCTAAAACATAGAACTAATGCTTGGCACTTCTCATTATCTCCTTTTGAAACCATCTCAAGATATGTTTTCCCATGAATCTAACTCTTGATGATGAAGGGGTGTGTTCAACTAGCTCCTTCCCTTTATCACTCTTGCTTGGAGTCATTTCCTATTTTGAAGACTCTTCTTCTATAGCCTCAGTCTCCATAGATCTTGTAGCTTACTCCTCAGCATCTTGGGAAGGTTTTTGTGCATATTCTACCATATGTCCCTCTTTTGATGCTTCATTAGTAGCCCTAAACTTTGGTTTCTCTTGTGGTGATGGTTCCTTTTGAACTTATTCTTCTTTTGAACTTGGAGGTGGGGGAGTTACTAAACCCTTATCTACCATTGTAATCTATAGTGGAGATGGAGAAGTGAGATCAAGAACCTGTGTTTCTAGTGGCATCTGCATCCATTCTTTCGATTCGAGTTCACCTATAGAGGTGTCTCTAATCTTATCTCCAACCAACTCTATACCCATAGGCATAAAATTAAAATCCATCATGGAGAAATCTTCCTCACCTTCTACTCTTAGCTCATTCATCCACTATTGTACTTCATCTTCTAAAGAAGAGAGTTCTAATCGTTCTACTTGGGTGGATGGTAGGGTACTGGTGGCACTCTTTCTTCTTTCCAACTCTGTGGCTTTTGCTAACTGAGTTCTTCTTTGTAGGGGTACCTATTCCTCCTCCTCTTCTGATTCTATTTCTTCCTCATCTTCTTCTTCATCCAGAATAGTTTCAGGAATAGATGGATTAGGTACTAATCTTTTGCTAATCCTTTGCCTTTTATTCATCTTAATCTTGATACTCTTATGTTTCTTGGATATGGAAGGAGAAGGGCGCTCTTCTTGTACAGGAGGAACAGAGGCATGTAGAATCTCTCCCTCTTCTGGTTGGCTTGGCACAATAGGAGGCAACTGAGGTTCATCCTGGATTTGAGAGGCTCAAATACCTTGGGACTCTTGTGAGCTATGTTCATGCTACCGAGAAGACACATGTTCTATAACCTATTCAATCTGAATCCTTTGAGGAGAATTTCTCTTCCTCTTGCCCTTCCTTTCAAGAGGGTGATAATATCCCGCTAGATGATCAAGTTGGTAGACTATCTCTGGCCTAATAGGCGACTGGAGTGCAAAGATAGGAACTATGACTTTCCTTTCTGGGCGAGCATGTGTATGGAAGATTACAGTATCATGAAATGGATCAAGTGGAAAAGGTTTCTTGATCTAGTCCTTTGTCATTCTAATTACATGTCTTGCTCAATGATTAATGTCATCTCCTTCCTCTCTATCAACCTCTACATTTAGAATGGCTCTTTCACTAACTTTATCTCTATTGAATAGGGGATCCAATAATTCTTTAGAGTCTTCTAGCCTTATCTCATTAGGGATAGTCAAATGGAGAGCCTTTTCTACTAAATAAAAAGTCATTCTACAATATTCCCTAATGCAAACATCGTAGTCATTTGTGGCATTCATCCAATGATCTTCAATGGCATCTTCATGATGGAAGTCCTTTCCTACCAAGCTTTCTACTTTACCCACATTGTCAAAGTATGGCTGAGGGGAGTTGTATTCTTCAAGAGGATAGTTCTCCCATTCCCACTCGAAGTTGGAATGTCCTATTTTAGCTTCACCAAATATGGCCCAATGACCAATGGACATTCCTAGTAGGGTCTCTATTGTCTTTTGATCCTTTCATAAGCTAACTCAATCTTCCAAGAGATCTCCAATAGGACTAGCTTGTCACTAGGATATCTTGGGAGCTTCTTAGGATTGATAGATGCACCACCTACCTAAATATATGTGAATGCCTTGAACTAGATGAAGTAGGCTCTGAGAGCTGTGATATGTGCCTTGGCTTCATCAGATAAACTCTTCTTCACCAACTGAGGGTAAACTATGTATGGCTAGGCATTGGGATCCTACATACTACCCTTCTTGTACAACTTGGGATAGTTTTTTGCCCTTGCTGCAAGTAGGTACACCATATGAGAAGTCATGTAGAACTTCTTCTTATCCTTTACTATTTTCAGTTGCTCACACAGATTTTCACTTAGTGTGGTGGCCCAATCTAGTGGTATCTTTGCATGCCTAATGGTCTCAATGAAGTTGACCATGAATGGAGCAAAATGACCTGCTGCAAGTGAGCCCATGACTCTGCTAAGAAGAATGATAGAGTAACCGATGTTATCTTTCATGTATGCCTGAGTCATATCCACTTTGTTAATTATCTTTCCCCGAGGTGGCTTCTCAATGAAGTATAAGAAATGTATGATATTGATGGCCTCTTGGTGATGTTTCTTGTACCATCTTTCAGCTGCTTCATATGAGAGTTGGATGAATTGATCATCTCTAGGAAGATGGAAGACCCTCTTGATGTTATTAGGTCACAGATCTAAAACCAATTCTCTGGTGATGCTCTTAACTACCCTTTCATTAGGAACAAAGTGATGAGACAAGGTCATGACTAATTCAGCTTATTATACCAACACAGGATGTGATGCTATACTCTCTAATCCAAATTAGATCAATGCAGACACCAAAGTTAACCTTTATGTCAGATTGTTGCAAACTTTTAGGAAATTTTGCAAGTCCATGTGTCCAAGGTCAGTGTCTTTGATCTCAGTATAATCATCATGTAACCTCAACTTTGGGGGTACACCTTGGAACTTGAAAACAACTAGTTTTGTTGCTGCTCCGGATGTAGATGCCATTTGATTACATTTCTTACACATCACAATAGAAAATGTCATCAATCATATAATAAAAAAAAGGTCCCCCTTGGAGACTTATTCATTTCTAACTTAGAAAAAAATTATTTCCTTTTTTAAAATTTTATTTTTAAAATTTAAATTTAATTTTTTTTTATTTTAAAAATTTTAATTTTAATTTTTTAATTTTCTTATTTTTTTAAATTTTATCTTTTTTTATTTTTTTATTTTTTTCAAACCCTATTCAAAAAATGAAATTAAAAAAAACTAATTAAAAAAATGTGAAAATGCAACATGCGGCATGTACGACGAGACGTGTGCAATATGCAAATAGCATGGGCCATAGTGCTTGTGCACATGGCACTTGCAACACATGGCACCATTGTAGCACAGGCCATAGTGCTCATGCATGCGGCACAAGTAGCACTTGGCACCACTTCAGCATAGGCTACACACTCGCATGTGAAGCACAAGTAGAATCTGACTTGCGGTGCATGTCATAACATTTTCATTCATGGTGCGAGCGATACCCAACTCTACTGCAACACATGCCGCAATGTGCATGCACGGGTGCACAATGCTGATCATAGGAGCATGAAAGAAAAGGTGGGGTGGAGGAAGGAACTCACCTCTCCCTTGGGGTGAATGAAGAAAAATGAAAAGGAGAGGGAGGAAGAAGGGGTTTTATAACCTGTCCTCCACTCATGTGTGAAAAAAAAATGTGTCATGCCTTGGTGCATGCATGCGCGCGGGTGAGGGGAGGGATTTTTTTTTCTTTTTGAAACTTGCATTTCAAATTTTTTGAGTTTGCTAATGTTTTTGTGTTTTTGACCTTTTTTTTTTTTGTGATTTTTTCAATTTTTTAATTTTTTTGTGTTTTTCTATTTTTGACTCTATGACTCAAACTTTCAAAAAAAAATTCGTTTCCTGACTCTTGAACTTGTGAGTCCAGGAGTCAAAAAAAGTAGGGGGTCCCCATTCCTAGTGAAGAATGGGGCCTGTGTTGTGAATACCACAAAAAATATCAATGTACCTTATGAACTGATTCATTTGCAATGTGCCTTGTTAATACTGCATGGACTGTCTGATCTTCAACATGCTCTAGTTGATGCATCACTAAACTGCATTTAGTGAGCTTTAGATAAGGGAATGACCCCTAAATTACCACTTAGATACAAAAATGCATCCTTAGGTAATGGCTTAGTGAATGTATTTGAAATTTTCTCTTTAGTATTCATATATTACAATCTTACCTCTTTATCTTGTACCAATTCTTTAAAAACTAATATTTTATATTAATGTGCTTGGTTTTGGTATGCATCATAGGATTCTTGGATATATAAATTGCATTGGTGTTATTATAGAAGATAACCACTAGATCCTTGATCTCTATCTTTGTACTTGCCAATAGTTGTTTGTACCAAACAACATTGGAACAATTAACTACCAGTACCACATATTCTGCTTCTATTGTGAATTGAGAAATACAATTTTGCTTCTTGCTTATCCAAGATACTAGAATTTTTCCAAAAAAGAATGCTCCACCACTTGTGCTCTTTCTATCATCAACAATTCCTTCCCAATCAACATATGTGAATGCTTTCAAATCCACATTGCCTCCCTTTTTGTACCATAATCCATAGTCTTTTGTACCTTTTAGATATCTCATGATTCTCTTGATTTCCATCATGTTATTTTCTTTTGGATTTGTTGATAATCTTGCCACCATACCAACTGCTAATGCAATATTAGACCTTGTGTACACTACATACTAAAATTTTCCAATCCTTGATCTATATGTGGTTTGGTCTACCTCTTTTTAATCATCATTTGTGGAAAGCTTATGTCTAGTAGACATAGGTGGTTCCAATAGATTTTGAATCTTAATCTTACATTCCAAACTTCTTTAGTATCTCCTTGATATATTTGGAATGAGTAATATAGATACCATCATTCTTCTATTGGATCTACAATCAAACAAAGAATTTTATCTCTCCAAACATGAATATCTCAAATTATTTACTCATCTCTACTAAAAATGCCTTGCATAAATTATCATTTCGTATAAATAAAGTATCATCCAAAAATATTTCTACCAACACAATCTTCTTTTTTTGTCCTTCTTTGATATATAGTATGATGTTATCATTTGTTCTTTGAAAACCAATCTTTTCCAAGTAGTTATGAAGTCTTTTATACCCAGATCTTGGAGCTTACTTGAGACCATACAATGCTCTATGTAATTTGTAGAGCATATCTATTTTTCTAGGATCCACAAAACCTTTAGGTTGTTCTATGTAGACTTCCTCATTAAGAATTTCATTCAAGAATGCAAATTTTACATCTATTTGATAAACTCTAAATCCTCTATGTATTACATATGCTAGTAAAGTTCTAACACCTTCTAATCTTGCAACAGGAGCAAAGGTTTCATCATAATCAACACCTTGTTCTTGAGAGTAACCTTTACTAACTAACCTTTCTTTGTTTCTTGAAACTTTTCCATCTTTATTTAGCTTATTTCTAAATACCTACTTTGTGCCAATTACATTTTTATCCTTGGGTCTAGGAACAAGATTCTAAGTCTTATTATTCTCTATCTATTTTATTTCTTCATTCATAGATTCAATCCAACTTTCATTATCCAAAGCATCTTGAACATTTCTAGGTTCAAATTCAGCAAGCAAACATGTACCTTTCAATTTTTTTCTTTTCATTGTTCCATCTAACTTGTCTCCAATGATCTGATCAGTGCATGGTTCTTTCTAACATATCTTCCTAACATAGGTACTTTGGATTTAGAAAATCTTCCACTAACCTCTTCATGATTTTCTATATCAAGCTTAGGTCCTTCTATGTATGACTCAGGTCCATCTAACTCTATTTTCTCTAGCAACAATATAGTAGATTCTGACTATTACTCAGGTCCTTCAGATTGTGACTCAGGTTACACTAGTTACAACTAGGTGACTTTTAGAGATTTTGGGGACTCAATAGGTGAGGTCTCTTGACTTCCAAATGGATTTGGAAATTTATCAAGTTCATAATAAAAAAACCTTCTATAATCCTCTAGTTCTTTTCTACTTTCCTCTTCACTCTTTTCTACAAATTCATCAATTCTCACATGTGTACTTTCTATGATATTATGAGTAGTTAGATTCAAACACTTGTATGCTTTACTTTTGCAAGAGTATCCTAGGAATATGACTCATCACCTTTGACATTAAATTTTCCTTTCCTATATTCCATAAAGATATAACATTTTCTACCAAATACTTTCAAGTAACTTACATTAGGTTTGTAGCCATACCATATTTCATAAGGAGTTTTATTTGATTCTTTCTTAAACTATACTCTGTTCAAGGTATGCACTATAGTAATGATTGCTTCCTTCCAGTATTTGATTGCAATACTCTTTTCTATAATTAAGGTTCTTGCACAATCCATGATGAATGTGTTTCTTCTTTCAGCTATACCATTCTATTAAGGTGTACCAAGGGCTAGTAATTGTCTCTTAATTCTTTTTTTCAATGCAGAATTCATTGAACTCATTGGAAATGAATTCACCATCTCAAAAACTTCAATTTCTTTCTAGTTTCATTCTCTACTCTTTCCATATAAAACTTGAATTTTTGAAAAGCATCAAATTTTTCTTTTAGATACATTACAATCATCATTCTAGAATAATCATCAACAAATAGAATAAAATACTTATCTCAACTGTAACTCTCTATTCCAATAGGTCCACATAAGTTTGTATGTACTAGATCTATGAATTCTTTTGAATGATAGTGTTTTGTTTTGAAACTTGTCTTGCCCATCTTACCAATTTGACAATTTTTGTATAGACCCATATCAAGTTTTCTTAGACTACGAATACCTCTTACTCTTATATTTTTTCTTATCTTGACTAGATTATCAAAGTTCACATGACACAACCTTTTATGCCATAACCAACTTTCTTCTAATTGAGCAATAAAATATTAACTTTCACTGAGATCTAGATAGAATAGGTTACCTTTTGTTTATTTTCTAGACCTAACTAGATTTCCTTTTCCATCCAGCAATTTGGCCTTCCCATTCATGAATTTTTTGGAATTATAGGATAGACTAGGTTATGAGAGGGAAGGGGTGAATCAGGAACTAATAAAACTTATTCTTAATTCATTGATTAATCTTTCATATATATTTTGATCTAATTGCATGTATGAAGGACTAAAAGCATTAAAACATTCATACCATTTTAACACAAGATATGTGACCTATAAACCTTCCAAATAAAAAGTAAAACTAGGGTGGGGATGATAGCCACAAGCTTTACTACTATAATATAAAGTTTTCCTATTAAGGCTTACAATTGATCACTTCTGATGATCTACCCTATTAAGAGCAATAAGGACTACTAGGTCCACCTTGTGAAAGGGTTTACAAAACATATAATGAAGTATGCACTCAGTAAAGAGATTTACAAAAGACTATTAAGTCTACCTTGTGAAAGGATTTAATTGTTCCACTTGTTAGGATGAACTAGTGGCTGATCTCTGATCTACAACTCTAATTTGTTGGTTGAGATTCCCTTGGAGTGTAATGATCACCATGTTGTGATAGATAAATATTTGTTGCTCATACTACTAGTAGCCTTCTTATTTCACACTACTAATCTTATTATTTCTCACATACATTTTCTATATTTTTATTTGGATGTGATACAATACATTGCATATGTACCAATCCAAATAATAATTTATCAAAGTCGGCTATAATATAAGTTTCACCAAAATACACAATGTTAGCCCGACTACTAGTACTTGGGTTTTGAAGACAAACTTGGTGAGGTTGATAATCGGTAACCATTATACACACTCATTATTGCCATGCTCTTGGTAGATGTAGAGGCTTGGTTCATACTAATCACTTCCAAGTAGTCTAAATTTGGTCAACATTGGTGACTTGGTGACCACTATGAAACTCAACATTAAAATTGAATCACTTGATTAACATTGGACAACTCGGTCAACACTAACACTATGAGGTCAACAAATATTGGAGACCACAGTTTGCATTGTCCAACTTGATTAATACTATGAAGCTTGATATACACTTTTACTTATCAACTTGGTAGATATTGCTTGGTGTAAACTAAATTACTAATTTTAGAACTTGGTAGCAACTGTAGAGCTCCATATAACTTGAATTACCTAGTTAACACTATAAACTACAAGATAAGCTTGGTGGCTACTAAGCATTTGATAAAGTGTGAGTCACTAATAAAAAATCTTGACCACAATGTCAACAATATCTCCCTTTGGCATTAGTGACAAAAAAAATTATTAATCAAAAAAATAAATTCTCAAAATTTCAAGGTCAAAAAAATCTTTAGTCTCCATCCTATGTCTTGAACTTGGCAACATACTCCATTTTTGAGATTTTTAAGAATTGCTTTTGTAATGAATATTTTTGCATTATCTATACACATATATGTATAATATTTTACTATTCCCCCATACATATGTACAGTTACTTACTATATACATTACTCAAATCTTATTTTCTCCCTTTTATATTACATCTTCTCCCCCTTTATATATCACATCTTATATTGCATCTTCTCCCCCTTTTTGACATAAATGCTCAAGGTGTATGCTACATGGTAATGCGAAAATGTGACAAGAAGTTAGAATGTACATTCAAAATCAATGCCATTGTCTTGTCCCAATTTTCTTGTAATGCCTTGCTTACATGTAATGCAATATGTACTTTTATTAATAACTCGATCACGTGATTAGCTATGGAGAAGTTATTATCATGGATGAGAGTTTTAGAATGTGCAATATGTTTCTACAATGCATCCATGTTTAAAAGAATCATGCCTTGAATGTCTACAAGTGTGGCCCTAATACTAGCTTCCTCCATTAATAATTATGCTTGCATATTAGTCAAAAGTTTGATCTTTGACTAGTGAGCAGAACTATAGCTTGGGTCAAGTGACAACTAGTGTGCACTTGCCTTCAAGTCTTCATCTATCCTAGATAGTTTATCTTTTATTTCCTGAGTGAAGATATATATATATATATTACAAAGCTTGCTGAATATTGAAGTAACATTATTTGCAGAGGTTTCCAATGAGCTAAGAATAGTATATTTCTACTTGATAAATTGCAATCTTTTGTGCAACTTGCTCCAATACTTTGTTTTGAAATTTCTTCTTTGCTCTCTATAGTAACTTTTTTTGCCTATTTAGATCTTCATTGAATTTATAAACAACTTCTATTAAGTGAACCAAAATAGGTTGTGTACTATCAACCTCGATACTGAGTGCATCTGTAAGTATGTTCTTCACATCTTCAAGCACTTGGTTTTCTCTTCTTTTCTCTTCTTTAATCCTTTGTTGCTTATCTTTCTTCTACAATAGTTCACCTACAATGCTCATTTGATTAGGATTTAGAGTAGAGATATCCCAATTTGAGATAACTATATCTTCATCAAGATCAATGTCTTCTTCTTTACCTTTGTCCTTGCTTCAAAATTTTGTACTTGGTTGAGGTTTTCTCTCAACCATCTTTGTACTTACTATCTGCATATTGGGAATAGCAACAACAATAGAATTAAAAGGGTTGGAAAAAAGTAGATATTGCACTAATAGTAGAAATACCTAATTTTTGTATAGCCAAATTTGATGATGGAGAAAGCACTAGCTTCTCAATAGATGAAGTGATAATCACTTCAGTCAATACAGTACTTAGTTGAATAGGTGCAAAGATTGGTTGGGTGCATGGAATTGAACTAGTTGCCACAACAAACTTGACAATTTTTTTCTCTAAACTTGACATCTTTAAATATTTCTTGGAGAGTGAGGAAATGAGACCATAACTACTACTACAATCTTCTCTAGGTTGGTTTCCTCAATACTTTGAATCTCAGGTAGATTCTCCTCAATAGCTTTATATTTTTGTTCCTTATCATCTAGATTTACACCATCTATTCTATATCTTCTTCATCATTATTTTCCTTTTCTTCCTTTTTATCTTCATCATCAATATCATTGATATGAACAAAAAAATCACTCTTTTGGTGAAGATTGTAGATATTCATCTAAGTAGTTGTAGCCATCTTCACCACATGTTCAATGTTAATAACCAATATCATACAAGTGTTAAATTTCAGAGTGAGTTTCTCTTCATTTTTCTTCATGGATTATTTCACTTCTTTATCACTAAGACTTAGCATGAGCTACCTCAGAGTGTATTCAAATATATCTTTTGTAGTTCTCTTAGCATTTTCCCATCTAGGTTTGATTCTTTCCATAAGCTCATTGGGAATTTGTTGTACAAGTTGATCAGGTGAATATTTCTATTCACCTAACTTGGACATAATCATGTCTTCAACTTACTTCTTCTCATCTAATTCCCGGTATCATATCTAAGATATTTGAAGTTTTCCATGCCAGTTCTTACATTAATCTCCTTTAATATATCTTGAGATGTAGGTGGAGGTCTTTTGAAAATAATATCCTCTACTTCTTCTTCACCTGATTTCAATTTCTTTCTAGATGTGGATGCTCTTCTTGTGAATACTATAGTAGATGACTTGGTAGGTTTAGTTATAATAACCTTACCCTTTTTCTTGATTCCTCTTATTATTTTGAATTATTTTCTTCTATCTCATCATCTACATCATCTTCCTCCACATCATCTCCTTTTTATTCTATCAATAGAAGAGTAGAACTTTCTTGCTTCAATTTTGCTATCCTCTTCCTTCCTTTGCTAACTGCTTGAGGAAACTTGATTTCATGTTCTATTCTTCCTTTGGATTCATCATAAGTACCAAAATATGTGGCTTTTGGATCCACAAGCTCATTCAAAAGTGCCTCAATGATATCCTTGGTGTCATCAATGTTAACCTCATAGCTTAGAGGCTTAACCCACACCATTGTAGGTTTGACTACTTGAATGTACACTTTATCACCATCTAGCATGAAACAAACATCATTCTTGTAATCTTATTCTAGAAGTTTCTTAGAAAATTTATTTTTTTATTCATCTTTTCCTTGAATGAATCAAAATAATAATCCATGATACTGACAAAATTCTCGCCCATCTCTGCTATATACTCATTAATATGATATAGTACTAGTACATCTTTTCTCCATATGAATGAACCTTTTGAATGGAAAAACTTTTGTATAAAGAAGAATAAAAAATTTAAGAGTGAACCAAAATTACATGAGTTATTATTTGAAGTTCTAATTCTCTTCATGTTCTTGTTGAATTGAATCATCATCAGCTCAGCAAGGTCAAAGGACATGTTGTTCTTCACCACCTTGAGAGCTAGATCAACTTCCTCACATGACATGTTGTTGAGGTGACTAGAGCTATAGATCTTATGTGATATCACATGAATACAAAATTTTAGCTCCATGTTAGTAACACTACTAATGTTCATCCCTCTTCCATCCCACTTGATAGGAGACTTTCTTTCCAGTTCTACCTGACTTAGGGTTTTGGTAGTCTTTGCATTGTTGAACATTAGGAGTCATGTGATTCGGTGAATCATTTTCTTCATTATTTAAATAAGCTTCTCCCACCATAGCTAGCCATTGTGTACATGGATAAGGATAAAATTTATCCATTTTATCTAAAAGTCTTGGGACATATGTAGAATGCGTGTTAAACACTTAGTTTCCAAATGTTGATGCTCGAGTTTCAATGCACCATTCACACATAAATTTTCCAAATCCTTATCCATCTCTAGGGTTATAATGTCTTGTATCAAATAGTGAAAATGTGAATGAATATAATTAACAAGTAGTAACTTAGGTGGAATCTACGACTAAGCTCTAGATGGATCAAGCACTTCTACAATTGTTAGACTCAATTTGAAGTCTAATGCCTTCCAATCGACTCTTTGAACCAACATCTCGAATCCTTTCTTGCTTTTATTGCTGGAGGATGCCATGCTTGGTAGGGTTTATGAAAACATGAAAAATATTCAACAAAAAATGTATAGATTTCTTAGAAGCATAGAAATTTCTCTTAGAAAATAGCTCTTCAAAAATTTATGGTGATAAGTGAATTCTATTGTTCCTTTTAACAAATTTCACTTTTCAATCACCATAAATGCTTAGTACAATCACTTTTTCAGTGATAGACTATCTTCCACTTGGTTTAACCTTATTCTTGGGTAGATTCATTTTATAACTCGATGTCCACATAATGATTTAGTGTATCCCCAGCTTGATCGATAGGGTCTTGTAACCTAACCTAGCTTGGTAAGGTCTATATTTTTCTTAGACACTTGGTGATCCCTTCACAACTTGAATACTGGTATGGATCATTCCTTTTGGCTAACTAGAAGTAATATAAGATGTCTGTTTTAGAGTCTTAGTTCCAATTTTCCATGTGGGAGATCAAGTAGAAAATCTCAAGTCACCCAATTCTTGAGTGAAATGTGATTCATGGCTCATGCTTGCATTCTTAGAAGATTTTAGAATCCATGCCTCATCTACTTTTTGATGTTGTTAGCCTTGGCTTTCTTTTCATCTTCAATTCTTCTAGTGTTCATATAGTTCTTGGCAAGGTGTCCAAGTTCTATACAAATAAAACATCTTCTAGTTGTGTCTCTTGTCCTCATGTGATGTTTCACACAATTTTCTCCAATGTTTCCAAATTATTCATATTAGTGGCATCTACACCATGTATTGTAGTCCCAACCAAATATAGCTTTCACAATCTATTCTACTAGGTTCAATATCATGGTCTTGTGTTTGGAAGATTTGTGCCCATGCTTCTTGCATTTGTGACATTTTCCTTCAAATTTGGGTTTGTCTTTGCATTCATTAGCTCTATGAACATGTTTATTGCAATTATAACATTTTCCATTGAATTTTGATTTATCATTAATCCAAAATTTGTTTGATATATGACGTAACTTACCATAGTGATTGCAAGTAGACTTTAGATTCTTTTGAGAACCTTGCTTGGATGATTGACCTTCTTCTTGATATCCTATTCTTTCTTTTTCTTTCTATCTATATTGACTTTTCTCATTCAATTGATTCATGTCTTCTTGAGATTTCATCATTCTCTCATTGGTTTTATTTTTATCATTTAGATCATTTTTCAATCTTTCATTCTCTTGTCTTATATTCATGACTTCTTCATTTGCATTAGTAAACTGATCAATGAAATCTTCTTACTGAAGGGATATATGTTAAATTTCATTGTTCATTCCTTCTATCTCTTATTTGGTATTATATTTTTCCTCCATGACTTCACACAATCTTATGGACTAAATTTCTTTTTCTCTTTTCACCTTTCTAACTTCTTTTTGAAGAATACAATTCTTTTCTAATAGTTATCTAATTGCCTCATTAGTTTCATCTAAGTTTATTTCTGAATAGATATCTTCAATTCTTTCCTCAATGTAGAGTTTGTCATTCATTTGTACTACAAGATCTTTTCTTCTTTTCAAGGATTGAGAGAGTTGCTCCTTAACTTTCTTAAGTTGTCCAATAGCCAATTCCACATCCAAGTTTTCATTTTCAATAGCCTTATCTAGTCTAAATACCTCCATTGCCTCTAATCTTTGCTCAACCTGTTAAACTTTTTCTTTGAGAATCAAAAAGATCTAAAAGAAATTGTTGGAAATATTGGATAGACTAGGTTACTGAGAGGGGAGGGGTGAATCAAGAACCAATAAAACTTATTCTTAATTCACCAATTAATCCTTCATATGTATTTTGATCTAATTGCAGGTATGAAAGACTGATAGCATTAAAACATTCATAACATTTTAACACAAGATATGTTGACCCAGAAACCTTCCAAATAGAAAGTAAAATTGGGATGGAGATGATACCCATGAGCTTTAATACTGTAGTATAAAGTTGGTTATTAAGGCTTACAATTGATCACTTTTGATGATCTACCCTATTGTCAGCAATAAGGACTACTAGGTCCACCTTATGAAAGTATATACAAAACATACAATGAAGTATGCACTTGGTAAAGAGATTTAGAAGAGACTAAAAATTCTACCTTGTGAAAGGATTTAACCATTCCACCTATTAGGATAAACTAGTGGTTGATCTCTAATCTACAACTCTAATTTGTTAGTTGAGATTCCCTTGGAGTGTAATGATCACCTTGTTGTGATAGATAAATCTTTGTTGCTCCTTATACTACTAGTAGCCTTCTTACTTTGCACTTCTGCTCTTATTATTTCTTGCATACAATTTTTATATTATTAATTGGATGTGATACAATACATTATATGTATACCAATCCAAACCATAATTCATCAAAGTTTGATATAATATAAGTTCCACCAAAATACAAAAAGGCAACCCAACTACTGGTACTCAGGTTCTAAAGACAATCTTGGTGAGGTTCTAATACCCGAAAACCATTTTCAACACTTGAAATCATCATGCTCTCAATAAATGTAGAAGCTGAGTTCATACTATTCACTTCCAAGTAGTCTAAACTTGGTCAACACTGGTGACTAAGTGAAAACTGAAAAACTCAACAAATAAACTAAATTTTTTGGTTGACACTACATAGCTCAGTCAACACTAACAATATGAGCTCAATAAATTCTAGAGACAATAGTTTGCACTGTGCAACTTGGTTAATACTATGAAGCTTGGTTTGTATTGTTACTTATCAACTTGGTAGATACTACTCAGTGTGAACTAAATACTAATTCTGGAACTTGGTAGCAGCTGTAGAACTTGGTAGAACCTAAATTAATCAATCAACACTATAAAGTACAAGAGAAGCTTGGTAGCTGCTAATCATTTGACTAATTGTGAGTCACTTAAAAAAAAACTTGACTATTATATCAACAGAATTCCTCCTTAAATCCAATGTTATTGAACTATGCCACACTCAATAGATTATGCATTAGTCCTTCAATCCATAAGCATTGTCACATCTATGTTCATTGGTTAGTGAGATACAACCTTTTCCCTTTATGCAACAAGATTCATTGTTTCCAAATCTCATACTACCACCATCATAATGTTCCATATGTTCAAATTTTGTTTTATCGCTAGTCATATGATGTGAGTAGTCACTATCAACAAGGTAAAAACACAACTACAAATTTTATTTTATTTTATTTTATATACAAACTTAGATTCCACCAATGAACTTATACATTATTAACTAGGCTATCAAATGGTTAGGAGTTCAAGGCCCAACCTTCAAGGTCTCTGAGTAAAAGTTATGTTCATAAGGTTTTGACATACTTCAATCCATTCTCCAAAGTGATCCTTAAATATGATGGTTGTGTGTTCAATTTGAATGACATTATGGGCTGATGACAACTTTGTTAATACAACATTGGGGATGGAAACCTATTTTATAAATCCTCAATACTAGTATAATTTGAGATTCATAAGTTGACCACTTATGCCATAAAGGCTAGGAAATGATCCTTCTAGAGATAGCTTCATCATAACATTTTTCTAAGTGAGTGTACAAAATTGTAGTAATGTATAATTTAAATCATTGCATCTAACATAGGGTTACAAAAAATGAAATCCTTATGCATATATTTACATTGCTCTTTATACATGTGTTTCATGTTTGAATTGTCAAACATGTTAGGTGTCAATTGAAACATGGTATGAGGTTGAATGTCTCACTAGGTAATTAAATTTGAGCACAAGTGGTATGGTTTTATTTTTCTAAGCTAGGTAAACTTACCACACTTTTCTTGACTAAATTTCCATAATTAACTTTGTTGTTTACTCAAGTAACTTACTCCTCTCCCAATTCCTGTATAGTTGATCTATTACTCTTCTTCTATCTTCCGAACATAATTTATTAGGTTTACTTGTAGTACTAATGACTTTCACTATTTGTCTTTTCATTCAAATTTCCATAGTCATGTCCACTATAAGGCCATTACCTCTTATTTAACATGTCATATTGAACAACAACTATCTATCAAGCATGATATGCATTAATACAATATAGTCCCCCAAGTTGCAATTTCATAACCACTAACTATCAACATGCGAATCGAACCCCAAAAGGCCTTTAGTGAAATATTTCCTTTAATTTAATTTAATTTTATTTTAAACCAAAAAAACTTCTATCATTATTGTATCCCATAAAATAGTAACCTATTACTCAACAATGTTTACCCCTAACTATATTCCATTACCTAACATTATGCTACTTTCTACATACTAATTATCCATTACCTATTACCAACCACTATCTTCATCCTAACACACATCATTTTGACTAGTAACAAAGAACCCATAACATTCTACTATATAATTTAAAATTATATGTACTATTAATACAACATATAATTTTAATTTTCTAATTATCATACTAATATTTTCCCCTCCCTACATATAGATATACTATACCTCATATCAACTATATTATTTAATTTACTCTATATACTACCTTAGCTTATTTTACTAACTCATAAGCTAATATACCATCCCACTACCAATCATTTAACATGGTATTAAATGTTTCATCATTTAAAATCCTAACCTAAATGCTAGCTAACTTTCTTTTCCATCCATTCTAACCACTAAGTACAACTTCCTTGACTAAATCCAAACATGGTTTCCTAAAACTAACTAGTAGTTATTTGGTACCTATCTCTCCCTTCCTAAGAACTTATTTATAGATATGGGTGCACTTATCTAGGGTGGATACTTAAGCTAACAAACCAAGAGAATATTCCTAAGCCTTGGGGTCAATGTGGAGTGTGGAAAAAAGTAAAAGAACCCTCTTTTTTAAACATCATTACAACCCCAACATTCTGTCTCCACCTAACTACCCTTCCTTCTTTCCTTGGTTTTATTCTCACATGAGTGGAGTGATGTGGCATGGGAAGATGGGGAGTGGACGAACACACATGTGGTTTTGAAGCAAGCCCAAGTAAGTCGCCCCCTCATGCACAATGTTCATTTTTTTTTTTGGTTTTCTTTGTTCCTTTTTAACAAGGAAGGTGGGTTTCCTAGGGAAATCTTGATTGTGACTCCTCTAGGTATAAGAAACCTCTATTTAAAAAATAAAATTATATTTAATATGTATAATTCCTTGTTTGATGTGACAGTAGGACCAAAGCAAACATAGGATTATGACTATACTCCTTGTTAAATTTATAGGTTATTATGGTTAGTATGTGTTATTTGCTTTATTTTATTTTATTTTTCTATGCCTCTAATTCTATGAAATATTTTCCTGAATATTATATCGATCTATAATTGAGGAAAAAGTTATTTCCCATTTCCCATACAAAATACAAAGAGATAAAATGCATCTAGAAAAAGGTTTCACTAAGAGTTTTATTGCATTCTCTCCTATACTTCATTTGATAGGATATGAATGTGGGTTCATAGTGACTTAATTTGTCGAGTCTATTGTATTCAATTATTAGTTCTATTTAACCCACTTGAAATCATAATAAATAAGCTCAATTCCTAAGAACATTTTCATACTAAATGCTTGATATATTACATAAATTTTATCGCTTACATTTAGACAAGATCAATTATAATATCTACTATTGCATTCCCTATACTAGAACTCTAAATGAAATTTCTTTTCAACTAACTATAATATGAAGCTTCTTTCCATGAGCAACCACAATCGAATGCATTTTCCATCCATGATTCAAAGATAATTATGACTATCATTTACATGAAATTTTATCTTTCCTTTCATGTATGACTAAGATGGTAAAACAACTCTTTTTAGTCCAACGTAAACTAAACACATAAAGATAGATTCTTTCAATACGATTAGTTAAGAGGACATCCAAATTATTTTCTTCTTCCATGAACCCATTCTTCACAATGATATACACAAAAAGGAGAGTTTATTTTGTAGCACAATACACCAAAAAGAAAATGGAAACATTTTCCCTTACAATACAATGTTTAATGACATGGAGGAAGATTTATCCTTCCAAGAACATTACATAATGACATATCCCTCTGTTGATACTATGCAATCATTCATTACAACAACAATCTAATAAGATGGGGGATATTCTCCAATACATGTAAAATATACAATGGCAAGTTTTATCTTTCAAGCAACACCTACAAGATGATCACTCCAAGTTTTTCTTTTGCATTGCTCCCTTGAGCACAAGGTTTGCAATACATCACAAAGAAAACAACAAGAACCATGGAGGCTCATCTCCCATTCTAGGCGTCTAAGAAGCCACCCACCGAGTACGGGAAACAAGACTCAAATGGTTTACACTCAAACATGTCACAATGCA
This sequence comes from Cupressus sempervirens, assembly GCA_028749045.1. Lineage (NCBI taxonomy): Eukaryota > Viridiplantae > Streptophyta > Pinopsida > Cupressales > Cupressaceae > Cupressus > Cupressus sempervirens. Next base: position 278,948,690 of record CM053783.1, read on the forward strand.
TGCAAAACTCAATCTCACAATACATTGACAAAACCCTCCAAGGTCTAACACAATAATTCACCATTAGAATTATGAAACAATGGGTGAAGGTGGGCTCTCCAAAGAGGAGAATTCCATATCCATATACACATATACATTTGCAATTGAATAATGCCTCTTGAAGGCTATCAAATACATCTTCCTCATGACATCAATACACTTATACCTCCCATAAATACAAGTGGTTATTCAAGGCTATCAAACAAGGCATATGGATTCAATGGAGCCCATACTCCATGAACAACAAAACCTCCTCCAAGAGGAAAATCTCTCAACTTCATTGTTGAGGCCAACAAACCCCTTCACCCAAGGCATCTCTTCAATCCCAAGTGTGAGTCAAGCCTTCAAACCTATACAAAATTTTATATGCAAAATCAAGTGATAAAGCAAGAGAAATTCATCACAACATTTACACAAAACAAAAAATACAACACCACATACATTACATATTTCCATTCACATTACAAACAAGTATTCTACACAATGAACAAGTACAATGAGGATCATGGAACGGGTGCCGACCTTTGTCCAAGCTAATGGCAAGGAAAGTTGTTGAAGAGCTCCCTCCCTAAAACTATAAATGTCTCTAAACTTAGAGAGTGGGTGAACACCCCACTAGTTTTTCCAAACTCCCTTAAAAAGACCACTATCTCCATTTTTGGCAAAACATGAAGCCCCATTTTCTCTTACACTATTGCCCCTTCTAAATATAGGACCTTGAACAAGTGGGAAGAAAAGGTTAAAGTCATGTGACAACTCCAATTTCTAATTACTGGAAGGATGCATCTATTAAAGGATCCCCTAGATTAGCTAAACTATAAAATGGTCAAATTTAGGCCCCTAACATGTTATTCTAACATATGGGTATCTTATTTTTGCAAAAAAGGAACTTTGAGACCACCTATTGACCCTCTAAAATCCTTGTCAAGTTTGAATTCAAGTTTCTATTGATGGTGACCCATCCTACCCTTTAGCCAAGTGGTTTTACTTAATCTTATGAAAGATAATTAGTTTAGGTGTACACATGACCAAAACCCTAGGTGACATGTAATCAATAAATAAACAATTACAAGTGTTAAGTGACACATTAAAAAACATTACACATTACACTTCACAATGGCATGCCCTTGCTTATTCATGAATTTACACTTATTATACACATGCAAACTCATAGTTACAAAATAAACACATCACAACAAGGCCTTGAATCTTCCAAAGAGTCACTTGGGCTATACTGTGTACACAAAAGTTTGGACCTTGTTTTCCCAATTAAATTCCATCATTCAATTGCTTGCACACTATACTCAAACATAAGTAGCCTAGTGAAAAATCATATAAAATGCATGCATATAGGTGTATGAAAAATTTCATATTAAATAATCCATATCAACATACTCAATTGTCATAATCAACTTTTATTTCTCAATCATTTTTATATAGAGTATTTGAAATGTTAAAATGTTAGAATCTACATATCAATATTAATTATCTAATCAAATGATCCAGCTAACATTCTAAGCCACATCATAATTCATTTGCTATCATAATGACAAAGTGTTGAATCTATATTGCTAAATCAGCCAACATAAAAATTAGTTTTGATTACATACCTTAGATCAAAAACACCAAAATGTAATCATCACAACTAGTATTCTTTGATTCAATTAAATATAGTTTGATTACTAACCCTATCTTGTCATCATTATGAGATAATACATTATAAGGCATACGTCTCTAAAATCACTAATGTCAGGAAATCAGGATGTTTTCATAATTATGTTTGCATAGGTTCAAAATTAGTCATTAGGTAAACCCATTATATTTGTTAGTCAATAAATTATATCTTCATCTTAATCATGATTTCTATAGCCTATCCACCTAATACTACTTTTATGACAATTGACTTATTATATTTACATCATGTTGAGCTCTACTAAGTAGACCTTTATCTAAATTGATAACAATTTTCATCAATAATTATTATTAGTACTCACATGGTTGGGTGTTGGTTCAAATTTCCACAATGGCCATCCTAAATAAATTTTCCTAATAGATCATAACATACCTTGACCCTGCCAGGATAGTTTCTAACTTGTAACATCTTGAGTCTTTAATCCATAGAGTCTTAGCTTATCAATCTATAAAATTTTGAATATGATACTTGGCACAATATGGACTAAAATGTATATCAGTCTCAATAAGATCATAGGTCCAATATTAATAAGGAGAATTCCAATCATGGCATAGCTTAATCTTGGAACCTACTTATCATCATTCTGTCATAACATGTATGGTAACATTCTTTAGTTCACATTCTATACATGAGAGACAAAGGCATGGCATATCACCTCCTTATGCTTCCTATTTCTGACCATATTTTTTTTATTTAGGGTTTATAATAGAGTTGTGGGGAAGGGGCCTTATAGTATCATTTTTGCTAGCATAATAAATAAGTGCCATTTTATCTCCATCATTAGATTCATCTTTTACATCAATATAAACCATTTCATCATCTTCACTATTATTTGAATATTTAGCCATAAAACAAGATTTCTTACCTTTATCCTTGTAGTCCTTGAAGTTCTTAAAATAATTCTTACCTTTGTAATCTTATTTCTTTTCATTTTTGTCTTCTCTGTTTTGGCAAAATACAACAATGTGTCCAACTTCTTCACAAGAAAAATAGATTAGACAAATCTTACCTTTATACTTTCCTTTGCCTTTGGGATACCTTCTTTCAATCAATGATTTAATGGCTTCAAGATTACTCTCAAAACTATCTTGGGTAAGTGCAAAAAGTTGGGTCTCACTTTTGGGCAAAAAGTGGAAGTGTTTTTCCTATTTTTGAAATTTCTTGTCAATTGATGTCAAAATTTGAGGCATTTAGAGATTGAATATAAAAAAACTTTGGCAATAATAATTTTTGTATTTAGAAACTAGTTTTTGAATATGTAATTTATTTGTATACCCATGTGATAGATTTTGTTTTTGATATGGATCTTTAAAAATCACTTTTTCAAAATGCCTATTTAAGGACCATACCACACTCATGTATGAACACCATAATTTGAAACAAATAAATGAATTTTCATAAGCCCTTTTAAAGGGAGTTACCTAATACACCTATGATTTATGACAATACTTTTTCTTAATTTTTTGTTGGATAATTTTTTTATTATTAATTATTAATTTTAAAGGGAGTTACCTCTCATATACAAACACCATAATTTGATCAAAATTTCACTTTTTTCAAAAATTCTTTTTTTTAACCTGAAAAGAATTGTATGTAGATTGATGACATATAAATTAATTTAAGAAAATTATAAAATAAAAAAGTTATTAAAGTTTTAGTGAACTTCACTATTTTACATTTAGGTACCACCTTTTGTTAAGAAATAATGCAAAAATAGTAAATAAAATCATAGCACTATAAAATTTATATTTTTGAGATCAGGATAGTGAAAGCTATAATGGGTTTTTGTTTCATAAAAAAAATTGATTAGGAAGACCCTTAAAAAATTATTGCAAGGTGTGAATTTGTTAGTTCAATGCCTTAGCCAAATCTTGAGAGGTCAAAGCATAGGCTTGGTTTCACCAAGCCTATCTCGAACAAAAATCTCACTCAATGTCATAAGAAACGGGTACCCATTATTTAAATTTAAAAAACAAGTACCCATTTTGAAAAATTCAAATTGGCATATAAACCCCACCCCCAAAAAAGCAAAAATTTAAATTTTAGAAATAGGTACCTATTTTTTAAAAGTAAAAAATGGGTACCCATTTTTTAGTTTTCAAAAATGGGTACCCATTTCTAAAAATACAATTTTTTTTATGTTTTAAAAAATGTGTACCCATTTTTTGAAAATAAAAAATGAGTACTCAATTTTAAAAAAAATGGGTGGCCATTTTTTAAATTTTGGATTGTGTGCCTGAGCCTAAAATGGGTACCCATTTTTTAAAAATAGGTACATGTTTCTAAAAGAGCATGATCTCAATTCATGAACTTTCATAGAATTGAAAGCCAACTCGTTGCTTCTACCCTCTTCCTCTTCACTTTCAGATTGTTTTCTTTTAGAATTTTTATCTTTCTTCTTGAGTGATACCTTGGCTTCAAATGTAGACTTGATATTGCTAGAACTAGGAGTATAATTATGGTAGTTATCTAGTTCAAATGCATTCAATCTTTCAACTAGAGCATCCAAAGTTATCTTGCTATTTGGATAACATATCATCTCTTGAATAGTAGACACTCTAATTACATTGGTAGGAAGAAGGGTTTTGAGTACCTTGATTACCACTATTATATCTTCCATTGTTCCTCCAAAGACTTTGGTAGCAATAACATTGGCTTTGATTCGTTCAACATATTTTGCAGTGCTTACATCCTCTCTTATGTTTATCTAATCAAACTAGCCTCTCAAGCTTTCAGCCTTAGCTCTTTTTACATTATCATCACCTCCATAGATATCCTTCAAATTGTTCCACATTTCATGAGCAGTAGCATATCCTTTAACTTTATCAAATTCAACATAGTTAAGAGTTGATGCTATATCAATCATCATGATATTATGATTGTTTTTTTCAATAATTTCCTCTATAGTCATTGTACTAGTAGGAGCTTTGTAAGAAGTGTTTTAAGTATTTCGAACCTAGATCACTGATGGTCACTAGATGCAACTTCATAAGTTCCCTCCATGTTGTAAAGTTGTCTCTATTCAACTTGGGAATCTCTCTTTTGTAAGACATCGTAATCTTTAGCTTAGGTAAATTGAAAACTTCTCTGCAAGCACCAAAAGCTATAATACCAATTGTTGGAAATATAAGAGGAGTAACTGAGAGGGGAGGTGTGAATCTATTACCACAAAAATAAATACTAGATCCCTTAGATGTCAATACAAATCAAAATTTTGATTGGCTATATTCTGTTGTAACTTGGCAAACACACATGTACTTAGTTTACTAGGGTGTTTTTTAGAGGTGAATATTCATAATTTTGCAAATTTTAGAATTTTCATACTAGTAATTTGGCTAATAAAATAAGATTTACTACTACCTAATTCACCACATATTTATTAAATTTAGTTCTAAAATATTTAAAATCACTCAATAATTTATTTTATTAAGAAATTTAAACTCGAAGATTTGCCACAATATTCGATACATTATTAGATTTGATTCACCCAAATATTATATTATTGAAGAAATTAAAATTAATTCATTAATAATTATCATAATTATTAGTTACTTTAGGGGTATATTACCAATTTAGATTTCACTATTAATTTTAAATATAATGTAATTATCCTCATAATTTCCATGAGATAAACTATGTTCAATTTTGATTTATAATATTCCATGATGATTAGTGGACATCCTATTATTATTAACATTCATCAATATTTTCTACTCAAAAATTATGATTCCAAAATAATCGTAAATATAAATAATAATTAAAATAAAAAATTGAGAGATTCATCGATAAAAATGATTTGGTTTCTATTACCTATTTTTGCCCATGCCAAAAAAATTTGAATTTGAATACCTCGGCCCACCCAACGGTCACTTCCCATCTTAGTATTATTTAAATGTTAGGGAAATACAAAAAATTAAAACATTTAAAACTCTATGGTATTTCCTATTTCCTTAATTTATTTTCACTGGCCCACAACTTTTCGCACCGTCAGATCTTTCATGATCTACGGTGGGCACTTTCCCACATCCTCAAATGCATTACCTTTACATAATGTGGGGAAGCCCCTTCATGATGCGTGGTAGGTAGGTCCATGTTCTTGCGTGAGCCGTAGAAGGGAGGAAATGTCAGGTGAGTTGGCAGTTTGATTGGTGCCTGCTTTCTTGCATTTTATCTTTTGTCAGACTTTTTGACAATGAGAGGAAGCACCCTAGTTACACATGTCCTAGTGACATCACAGAGGATATTTCCGTAGGCTCAGAGGGCATGTGTTATGAACACCATCCACTGCAATGAGATCGAGGGTTGGTGCTTGTCTATAATATGAAGATGCAGGGATGTTAAGGAATGAGGGCAAGTGCCTTGCTGTCGCGTATCCTTGTGGGGTTAGGTTTGTTCCATACATCGCAAGGTGATGCCAAGTTGTTGATTTGGATGCCAGGTTGTACTGAGTGTTTGTGGGCCCAAAATTTTTAGAGGGGTAGGTGCAGTGTAATGAGGATCTTCACAATCATTGATCTTTCAGAGATCAATGATTGGTGCTTTCCCGCAATATGGAGATGCGAGGAAGTTAAACATTGCAGGGAAGTGCTTGAAGGACATGTGTCCTTGCGGGCCTAGGAAGATACATTACAGCTAGGGCATTAACAGTTAGAAACTAGTAGTTATATGACATCGTGCTCAGGGAGTTGCAAGGTGGCTCAGTTAGTTGGTCAATTGTGTGGAGACCTTTGCGGGGTGGCAAAATGAAGCGAAGTTATTGGCCCACTTGGCTCATCCTGGTGGCAGAGTTTGGTTGATTTGCTGACTTTGCTAATTCACGAGCTAGAAATGGAGGGGATCGAGTTTTCTTGCATGATCCGATCTTCATGATCAATTCCAACCATTCTTGAGTGAATGCTACACTTGGTAAATGAAGGAGAACACTCCACCACCCTAGTTTATCCATCTACTTGGTTAGAATGGTTAATGGTGCCATTTCTGTCAGAGCCCTATTTTAACAAAATATCAAGTTTCATTGTATCTGAATCTGTAGCTGGATTTGATTTTCCCTAGATCTTTATAAGGACTTGATGATGGTGGTTATGGAGTAACTTCAGTTAGAGAATATCTCAGTTATGCCTGAGCTATAAAGGTAATTTTTATAGATTTTGTACTGTCATCTCTTCTCTGACTTCTTTGATATTTCTCTGCAATTTCACTATAAATTTCCTTTGCCTTTGAATTGTATGACATTCTTATCTCCTTTAGCCATTGATGTGAAGTGCAAGAACTATTTGCATCTCATTTGTGTATTGTAGAGATCTACAATCTTGCATGACTGTATCTCTTTTGGGCCTATAAATGGTATATAAGTGAATCCTCTCTTTCCTTGTGTCATTCATTTTGGTTTCCTAATCTACATGTGATTGTTAGATTAAAGCAAGTCTAGATGTCTATATCTTTTGGCATCATGATGGTTCAATAGTGCATGTATGGGTAGAGATTTGTTTGAACACTCTATTTTGGTGCATCACCCCCCTAGGTTAGAGTAGGTAGATTTTCTTTCATGCATTCCTACTCTCTTTTGCTCTCCAAGATTAGCTAGGTGCACCTTGATAGTAAAGGAAGCTGGCCTTCTCTAGAGACTCAACAACACAATTCAAGTCCCATAGCTTGGAGGTTGTTTCCATGTTTCACAAGGTTGTCCTTAGGTAAAAAATTTGGACAAGGGTACAAACCTTTGTGATAACAGTTTTTGGCATGCCCAGAGGGACTTTATTCAAAAAATTTCAAGTCTACTAGTGTCAAAAGGAATATTTAAAAATTAATACTGAGGAAATAGTACTGGCTTCGGTGTTCAAGTATTCAAGATGTTCATTTTTCAAGTACTTGGCAACTTTGAGCTTCAAATACATATGGTTCCAAACCAAAGTTGTAGTAATTCATGCCCAAAGCTGAAACAAAGGCATCTTCTATAGGTAAATTTTAGTACCAAGAGCTTTCATTTTCAAATCTTAGAAGAAGGAAGACTAGAGTATCATTATCACCAGTTAGGAGTGTAATAGTAACAAATACACCTACAAGATCCATCTCTACTCCTCCTGCTATTAGATCTTAGCCTAGATTGCCATTAACACATATCAATAGATCACTTGTCTATATGGCATATCCTAGAACTCTTGCTTTTGCCACCTTTAATGGTGGAAGTCCTCTTTTATTGGCCCAAAGACATGAAATACCAATAGCTGCACTCAAAAGTATACCAGAGTTTACTGGTGAAACTTCTATCTCTCCATTAGAACACATTCAATAAGTTGCAAATGTCTATAATATCCATGGTATTATAGAGGATGATGTTGTAGTTATACTTCTAGCCTCATCCTTGAAAGGAAAAGCACTACAATGGCATATAGGTTTGGCTCATGGTTCTATAACAGATTGGGATGGATTAGGAGTAGGACTATGCAAACACTTTGTAGACAAAAGTGACCATTTGTCACTTTTAGAATAGTTGACTACTATAAAAAGAGCCCCCCCATGAATGTATGACTAATTTCAACTATAGATTTCAAAAGACATGGGATAGAATACCTACTTTAGTAAAACCTACCCCTGGTAATGCCTTCTTGCATTACCTCAAAGCTTTTAACAGTGACATTGCCACTACAATCCAAACTATGGAAGGAGATACCTTGCCTAATGCATATGACATAGCAATAAATTCATAAAACATCATAATACAAGGAGGTAAGCTAGCTCCAAGGCCTCCTATGCCTTTCTTCCCCTACATTCCAAATCACCAACCAGCAATGACTCCTCTTCTCACAACTTCCAAATCACAATCCCTTGCTCTAATCCCTCAAGCTTCCACATCTTGAAATGGAATAAATGAAATTAAGGGGATGATGCAATCTATGCTGCTGAATGTAGAGAAAATAGATAAAAGATTTTAGGGTCAAGAGAAGAAGATGGAGGATAGCTTCTATGTGATGCAGAAAGTGAGCAACAAGGTGGTGACTTTAGAGAGACAACAAGCTCAAGGTAGTAAGGCTCATCAATTATAATATAAAACTCTAAATAGTGGTAGGCCTCCAAATCATAATCATGGGAACAATTCTTTTTGTTAGAATAGGCATAATAGCTATGCTTCAACCTCAAATGTAAACCAAAGTAGGGCCATAGTTCCTCAAAACAACATGGCCCAAGATCAAGATTTTTGTCCCTCCTGTAACTAATCCTATGCCCATTGCATGTGTCAAAAGGTTGAATCTTATTTGGCTTTGACCATCCAAGAGCCTACAACAAGAAAATCATAGAAGGAGGACCACTTTAAAGATGCCTTGTATATGCAATGACAAGGTGATTGCTCCTTTATGAGTCATCAAGTAGAGGAACATTGTAATGTAAACTAGGATTCCGTTGCTCACAACACTAGGAGCAAAATAAGAGCTATTGAAGATGCAACCCCTCCTCTTCCCGATCATGCCTTAACTTCAAATTCCATACCTCATGAATGAGTAGTAAATGATCAATCAAATACTTCTCAATAGAAAAGGCAAAATAATGGCAGAAAAGATGTAAGTGATCCTCAGGTTGTTCCATCTCAACCTCCTACAAATGCAGTTCCCAAGGCTTCTGCCAAAGCACCTACTATGCCATTTAGTGTGGTAGAACAAATGAAGAAGACAAATGTGAATATTTCCATGTGGGATGCTATTGCTACTATACCCATGCAAAAGAGGCTGTTGCAGTAAGAATTGGAAAATATTGAGCCCAAGGATCAATCACCTAGCATGGAAAGTGCCACAAGCCTAGTACAACCATCAAGGGAGGAAGAAACAAGTAAAAATGTTAGAACCCCCCCCCCCCCCCCCCCCCCCTGCCCCCCCAATTTTATGTTTCTCTAACTATACGGGGTAAATTAGTCCACAATTGCATGATTGATTCAGGGGCTAGTAGTTCAGTGATGCCTAGGTGTGTTGCTTATGCTTTGGAAATTAAATATGAGCCCGATGTTAAGGATGTATTATAATTGGATGGTAGTATTTTCAAGACTATAGGGATCCTTAGGAATGTGGAAATGACCCTACATGCATGCCCTAGTTGTACTGTAACTCAAGATATATCCATTGCTGAAGTCAAGCCACATTTTTCCATCTATCTGTCAAGAGATTTCACTGCCCAAATAGGTGGTTACATATCTTTTGATTGGTCATATATGTCTTTTAGGACAAGGTATGGGACCAAAGCTTCAATCAGAGCATAACTTCTAGCCCTCCATCATACTAAACCCTACACCCCTAATCTCATCAACATGAACTGCACTATCTTAGAAATGGATGAGAATGACATAATGAATGAGCCTACTACTTCCCTAGTAGAGATACCTAATTTTCTCTTAGATGAATGGGCTAATGCATATCAATTTGATCCTATGTTAGAAACCCTTGAGATAAGCCTTAGTACATATTGTATATTAGAGAAGGATGCCCTAGTTCCCGATCTTGTGGAGACTAAAGAAGATATGAGTGGGATATAGAGTATGTACTTTGATGGATCAAGGAATAAGAATAGATCAGGGGCTGGTGTGATGTTGATTTCTCCTACATAAGTAAGTTACTACTTCTCCTTTAGGCTCTAGTTCAGTTGCACTAATAATGTGACCAAGTATGAATCCTTGATTCAAGGTCTCCTACTTGCTCAGAAAAGAGGAATTCAAGCTTTAAGTGTATACGGAGATAGTGAGTTGGTGGCTAATCAAATGAGAAATCAAAATATCACTAAGAATAGTTTGTTCAAGTCTTATAAACATAGAGAATTGGATTTTCTTGAGCGTTTCAATGCATTTAATATTCAAAGCATCCCTAGAAAAGAAAATAGACATGCTGATAGGCTTGCAACAATAGGTGCATCTCATGATGTACCAAGGAATCTTGAGGAGAAGAAGAAGCAACAAATCAAAATGGTAGTAAGGCCTCCTATCCCTGACAACAATATCCATTGGCAAGTGTTTGAATCTGATGGACAAATTGTAAGCTTCTTGCAGAATGAAGTATAATTTTTAGATAGAAAACAATCGAGACTATAGGATCAGTATGATGATCAAATCATTAATCTCAGTTCCAAAAAATTGCCAAAAATTTACCTTAGAGAGTGTTTTCAATCCTAATTACCGAGCAAGAGGCAAAGTCATGAACTTAGCTACTAACGAAGATGATCATACCCCAGTCATGGTTGCTGATGGAAAATCCTTAAACATGGGGAAGGTATGTTTTGAGATTGAGCAAGAAAGTTTTTTTCATCTATGTCAAGAATTTAATGATATATTTTCCTAGACATATGATGATTTAAAGGGTTTTGACCCAAGGTTGTTTCAGCATACAATAGATTTAATTGATAATGTCAAACCAGTAAGACAAAAATAGAGGTCAGTGAATCCCAAAATTGAACCCTTAATGAGGAAAGAGCTATCCAAATTGATTGAGGCCAATATAGTTTTCCCCATCAAGCACTCGTCATGGGTAGCAAACCTTGTCCCTGTTAGGAAGAAGAATGGAGAAATTAGATTGTGTGTGGACTTTAGGGGCCTTAATCAAGCTTCCCTTAAAGATCACCATCCTCTCCCTTCCATGGAGCAGATTTTGTCCAAGGTCAGTGGTTCAAAGAGGTTTTCATTTCTTGATGGATTTTCTAGCTACAATCAAGTGCTGCTTAAAGAGTTTGACAAGTACAAGACTGCATTTACTACCAAATGGGGTAACTATGCTTATTGTAAGATGCCATTTGGGCTAACCAATGCAAGTGCTACATTTCAGAAGGCAATGGAGCTGGCCTTCATAAATTTGATTGAAAAGTTTGTATTAGTTTACCTTGATGATATCATAGTGTATTCAAAGAGTGTAGAAGATCATTTTGATCATTTGAGATAGGTGTTCTCAAGGTGTAGAGAGTTTGGGGTATCCCTTAACCCAAGCAAGTGTGTCTTTGCTACCAATCAAGGAAAATTATTAGGACACATTGTATTTGAGGATGGTTTAACCATTGATCCAAAAATAAAAAAAGGAATACTTGCTCTCCCTCTTCCTAAACATAAGAAAGGGTTGCCAAGTTTCCTTGGTAGGGTAAATTTTTTGAGAAGATTTATCCCCAATCTTGCTACTAGGGTAAAACACCTTACAGCTATGCTCAAGAAAAGTATGGCCTTTGTATGGACCAAGGAAGGGAAGGAAATTTTTGAAGAGATCAAGGTAGCCATAGCCTCAACCCCCACTCTCATTAACCCAAATTTTGAAAAGGATTTCATCCTTCATACCCTAGGTGGTGAGTCAAGTATTTATGCTATCTTGACTCAAACAAATGATAAAGATGAAGAGCAGCCCATAGCCTTCTTTAGTGAAGGGCTTAAAGAGTATGAAGACAAATAAAAGTATATAAAAAAGAAAGCCCTTGTAGTCATCAAAGCTTTAAAGAAATTTAGACACCTCTTGTCTCATCATAAAATTCATTTGTTAATACCCCATGCTAGTGTGAAGCATATCCTTTTGAGCAAAGATATTAGTGAGAAGAGAGTTGGTTGGATTACTAAAGTAATGGAATATGATGTTGACATCTAGATCACCAAGCTAGTAAGAGGGAAGGGGTTGTGTAAACAGATGATATCATCTCAGGCAACAAATGAGGAAGTTGCTATGATATTAATAGAGCAACAAGAGACAAGAAATGACGACCCAAGGAATTGGATGGATGATATGAAGAATTTTTTATTGGGCAATGGATACCCTCAAGGATTAGATAAAACTAAAAGGAGAAAATATAGATTACAGTCAATTCCTTATGTTATAGTTGATAGTATCCTTTTTAGGAAAGATTTTAATGGAGCCCTATTAAGATGCATTGACATAGACCAAGCCAAAAGAATGATCAAAGAGCTTCATGATGGTCCTAATGGTGATCACTTCTCAACAAGGACAACTGCAATGAAGATTATGAGGGCTGATTACTACTGGCCATCCCTATTCTATGATTATCATAGGTATGTGAGGAAGTGTGAAAAATGTGCCTTCTTCTCTAGTAAGCAAAATTTTGCAGCTCTTCCTCTTCATCCCATCTAGGTGGACCAGCCTTTTGCTCAATGGGGATTGGATTTTGTAGGCCCTATCAATCCTTCTTCTAGTTCTGGTCACAAATGGATTTTAGCTACTATAGATTTCTTCACTAGATGGACAGAGGTAGTTGCATTGAAGGATGCCACAGAATCTTCAGTTGTTGAGTTCCTTGATGGAATTGTGACTAGGTTTGGTGCCCCTTGAACCATTATTTTAGATAATGCAAAATCTTTTGTAGGATCTTAGATTTGTGCATGGGCAGTTGACCATAATATCTACTTGAGCACATCCTCAAACTACTATCGTGAAGGCAATGGTTTGGTTGAGTCATCCAATAAAAACCTGATTAGAATTATGAAAAGAGCTATAGAGGATAACTAGAGGTGTTGGCATCAAAAGTTGAGGACTGCACTGTGGGTTGACAAAATAACACCTAAGAGGTTAATAAGAAATTCACCATTTATGTTGGTTTATGGCAGAGAAGAAAAGCTTTCAATTTCATTAGAGTTCCCATCCCTAGAACTAGCTCATCAGTTGGAGCTAATTGAAGATGATGCCATGATAGTGAGAATGGTAGAACTGATGGAGCTGGAAGAGAAAAGAAGTCAGACCATGCAGACCCTAGAAATACATCGACAACAAGTGAAAGGGAGCTTTGACAAGAAGGCTAGGGTTGGAATCTTTAGAGAGGGTGATTTTGTTTTGAAATGGGATGTAGACAGGGCAAAGCCAGGTACACACTCAAAATTTGATGCACTATGGAGTGTTCCATATGTGATTGTCAGTTGCAAGCAGGCCAATGCTTTTAAATCAAGCAAGCCTAGTGGTGAAATTTTTCCTATCCCAATCAATAGGATCTATCTCAAACCATGTTTCTAATAGGGGTTGAAGTTTCATGTACATACATAGCTTAGTTTTCTTCCTATTGTTTTCTAGCTTTCCAAGAAGTGCACAAGCACATGTGTTTTGCTAAGGTTGCAAAGTTGTAGAGACAAAGTTTTTAGTGTTTTTCTCCTATAGAGGTAGGATTAGGGTTTCATAATACACGAGAGCTACAATTTTTATGACTCTGTGGCCCAATGGATGCATAAGTCCACTGGTCATATGCATAGCTAGCTTGCATCCCCTCTGAGTCACTAGAGATGTTACCTATTTTTGCCCCCACCAAAAAAATTTGAATTCGAATACCTCGACCTATCCAACGTTTGCTTCCCATCTTAGTATTGTTTAAATTTCATGGAAATAGAAAAAATTAAAATATTTAAGACTCTATGGTATTTCATATTTCTTTAATTTATTTTCACTGGCCCACAACTTTCCACACCGTCAGATCTTTCATGATCTACGGTGGGCACTTTCTCACATCCTCAAGATGCATGACCTTTACATAATGTGGGGAAACCCCTTTGCAATGTGTGGTAGGTGGTTCCATGTTCTTGCATGAGCTACATAAGGGAAAAAATGTCAGGTGAGCTAGCAGTTTGATTGGCGCCCACTTTCCTACATTTTGTCTTTTGTTAGACTTTTTGACAATGTGGGCAAGTGCCCCGGTGACACATCCTAGTGATGTCACAAAGGATATTCACATAGGTTTAGAGGGCACATGTTATGAACACCGTCTGATGCAATGAGATCGAGGGTTGGTGCTTGCCTGCAATATGAAGATGCAGGGATGTTAAGGAATGGGGGAAAGTGCCTCACTACTATGTGTCCTTTTGGGGTAAGGTTTGTTCCATATGCCACAAGGTGATGCCAGGTTGTGCTGAGTGTTTATGAGCCCAAAATTTTTAGAGGTGCAGGCACAGTGTAATAAGGATCTTCATGATCGTTGATCTTATAGAGATCAACGATCAATACTTTCCTACAATATGGAGATGTGAGGAAGTTAAACATTGTAGGGAAGCACTTGAAGGACACATGTCCTTATGGGCCCAGGAAGATACATTACAGCTAGGGCATTAACAGTTAGAAACTGGCAGTTATGTGACATTGCGATCAAGGAGTTGCAAGGTGGCTTAGTTAGTTGGTCAACTATGTGGAGACCTTTGTGGGGTGGCAAAATAAAGCAAAACTATTGGCCCACGTAGCTCATCCTAGTGCTAGGGTTTGGTTGATTTTCTGACTTTGCTGATTCATGAGCTAGAAACAGAGGGGATCAAGTTTTCTTGCATGATCCAATCTCCATGATCAATTCCAACCACTCCTGAGTGAATGCTATGATTGGTAAATAAAGGAGAACACTCCAGCACCCTAGTATAATCTAGTGAAAGATGATGTGGTGTATAATCTATGCAAAATGATTTGAGTTAGAATCTTTTTGAGGATGGAGTTAATAAAGGGAGATAAGTAGAAGTCACTAAAGTATGGTTTCCTACTAGTATGTATATTTTTCTACATCCACAATTTATTTCTAGGTAGAGGTAGAGTTATGTGGTTAAGGGAAAAACCACTATGACTCAAACAGGTGAATTCATAAAGGAATTAGGTGAAAATTTTAACATGGATATGTGGGATAATTTCAAATACTTCCAAGATAAGATGCAAAAATGAGAAATAATTATATCTAGTATAGTGGAAAAGTATAGAGATCATATTTGTTTTCTAGTAAACATGGATACATGCATTATGCAGGCAGTTAAGCCTAGAACACATTGGCTTCCAACTATGGGGTAAGAAGTAGGGAATGATTTTTTAAGTCAAAATTTAGATGAATTACTCTCAAAATATTTGGACAAGAAGGAAAAGAGATTTGGTAAATATGGAGCCTTTGTTGATATCCATAAGGAACTAATGAAACTAGTCACTAAAATGAAAATAAGGAGAATGATGACCAATCTAGAAAAAATATGAAGGTGATGAAGTAGGTACCTGGTACTATTTTAGTAGAAGTTGACCCGTTAGAAAAAATTATCTCAACTTACAGAAGGGCAAAGAGTAAAAAGACCAAAACAAATGAAAAAGGAACTAAAGAAAAGATTGAAACTACAAATACAAAAGCACAAAAAACTAAGAAAGACATAGAAGAAGTAAGAGTGATCAAAAGGAATCTTTAGATGAAGAAGCATAAAGGAAAAAATCATATAGGGAAGTTTCATAATTGATAAATAGAGTGATAAAAATGAATGCCCCTACTATTGATGATATTGCATACTATATTTTAAAAGATGGTGGACTAGCTTGAGCTGGAAGAAGATACAACCTAGGAAGTGATGAAGACAATAAGAAAAATGAAAAAGTCATTGTGCATTAAATCAAAAAATTTAAAATAACACCTTTAGAGATATATTCTTTAATTCCTAATGAATTATATTAGTTCATAGATGCTACATGGACTAAAACCTTGTAGTTAAACATGGAAATCATGGAGAAATAACTAATGCAAGTGCAACCTAAGATGATAACTGAACAAGCCAAATTAAAGGTAGAAGCTCATAGGAAGAATTTTAGAATATATAAAAAAGCAACAAGGATTATGATTAAGGACATATATAATCTACACAATGAAACTATTGAGACGTGAGAGAAGATACTTGAGATAAAAATGATGCAATGGAAGAAATGGAAAAATAATTCGTCTAATGCATCTATTGAGGTAGACGACACTTTTATTCTTGAACAAATAATTGAGGATGTTTTTCTTGGTGTCCCTAAAAAAGTGTAGAAAATTGAGGAATAAAATGTTGAGTTTCCACAAACTAGTAAAAATTAGGTTGAGATAGTAGATATAATTAGTCAAAAGAATTCTTCCTCACCATCTCCTAAGGAAAATACATAAAAAAAAATCCATGAGGAAGAAAAAGAAAAGATTATAGAAATTCAGCAAGAAGAAAGTCAAAAATCAGATAGAATAATATTTTTATGTAAAGAGGAAATGAAGTCTTGGTGATTCTAGTCTTAAGAAGAGGGATAAACTAGTGCAAATAGTTGACCAAGAAGAGGAAGAAATAGAGGATGATGATCCATTTTCCATACTAGTGGATATAACCAAATTGAAGCCTAAAGAATTGATGAAATAGTCAAAAAAACTATATAAGAAGGTTGAAAGAGATAAAATGAGATCTAAGAAGAAGAAGAAAATATTTTTGAGACAAGCTACAAATATTGTAGTTGAGTTAGTTCTTGATGTAGTATACAATGAAGATGATTCAATAATTGATCAGATGGGTACTCTAATCAAGGCTATTTTTTATCAAGGTCCATCCTTGTAGACTACAAAAATGAACATTGTAGAAGAAAAATTAGAAAAGAAGATGATACATAAATTGATGGATAAGGCTACTCCATATTGGTACAAGTTAATAGATATGGTTAAGAACAAAAATTCAATAGTGAATGAGGCTAGTCATTTTTTTGCAAAGGTGCCAAACTATTATGATTTTGATAGGGATCTGGAGAAATAGTGAGGTGAAACTCAAAATTTTTTGGAAACATTGAGTGGTTATCTTGATCCTATTTTTAGCTCATCCATTACTTATAGTGGATAGTTAAGGAGAATTTTACACAAGATGAAGAAATTACAATATGGACATGATAAAAGAATGGTTAATTTACTTGAGTTACAATCCTATCTATCCCCTACACTAGAGATCATGCAAAAAAATTGGAAGAAGGAAGAAGGTGATATTTTCCTAATACACTCAAGTTATTTAAACAATATGGATGAAATAACTTCTTACTTACATGAGTATATTGCATCTTTGAGTCACTTGCATAAGTTATTGAAGACATCCTTGGAGTTAGTAAAGAAAAATGTTATGATAAGTTTTGATAGGATGTGAGTAAGTTTTGTTATATTGTGCATACTTTATTTTTTAAACCTTTTGCATTATTGTAAATGGTGAAAAATATGGATCATAAGGGGAGTATATGGAGATGGGAGTGAATTTTTATAAAAGGGAGTGTGTAAGTGTTTATATATGAAAGTATATGGATAAGTACACTAGAGTAGATAAAGTGAATAGAGAAAGGGGGGGCATTGTAGATATGGAAAGTGTGGGATTTTAAGGAGATGTCATGTATTTACCATCAATGCCAAAGAAAGATATTATTTTAATTATAATGGAGAAATTGGAGAGAGTTTAAAGGAGTTACCTGATTGGTTTTCATTAATGGAAAATAAGTCAGAATAGTCAAGTAATATGATTACTGAAGTTAGGACAAAATTGGAAAGAAGGTTTCATGATCAGTAATGTAGGAAATTAGATAAGTCTAGATGACAAACAAATAGTGAGGATAATAGTTTGGTGGTAATAATTTTCAACATGAAATTATGTAATGTAATCACAAGTAAAACATCAACATAGTTATTTCTTACCATTATCAAAAGTGCAACTCAATTGGTTGATCAAAACAAGAGCTTGAATGATCAAATTTGTTAAGAAGGAACACTTTGGAATCACTCTAAAATGGGTTGACCAACTAGGAACCCTATTTGTTCCCAGTTAGAATACACTCTCAATTATGTTGATCTTATTATGCACATAATTCATTCAAATCAATCACAATTATGTGGACCTTGTTACATGATTCATCAAAATAAAAATTAATTATGTCAACCCAATTACTAACATAATTTTATAAAAGTCATCAACTAATCTCAATAAAATAATAAATTCATATCAATTAATCTAAAATTAAGGATTAATTCTGTAACCCATTTGATTAAATCAAAGTATTAAATACACACAACTATGCTAATTGTTGTCACAAAATTTTGCACCTCTATCCAAAGTTTTTACCTAAGGAAAACCTTGTGAAACATGGAAACAACCTCCAAGTTGTGGGACTTGAACTATGAGGTTAAATCTCTAGAGAAGGTTAGCTTCCTTTACTACTAGGATGCACCTAACTACTCTTGGAGAGGAAAAGGGAGAAGAAATGCATGTAAGAAAATCTACCTATTCTAACCTAAGGAGTGATGCACCAAAATAGAGTGTTCAAACTAATCTTTGTCCATACATGCACTTTTGAACCATCCTGACACCAAAAGATATACATATTTAGACTTTTTTTAATCTAATAATCATATGTAGATCAAAAACCTAAATAAATAACACAAGAGAGAAGAGAACTCACTTATATATCATTTATAGGCCAAAGAGAGATATAGTCATGCAAGATTGTAGAGATCCACAATACACTAATTAGAGGAAAATAGGTCTTTGCACAATGCATCAATATTTGAAGAGATAAGGTAGAATGTCATATAGGTTTAGAGGCAAAGGGAATTTACAATGAATTTTGCAGAGCAATATCAAGAAAATAGAGAAGACTCAACCCTAACAAAATTTAGAAAAATTGCCTTTATAGCTCAGGCACAACTGAGATATTTCTAACTATAGTTACTCCACAACCACTATCTTAAATGCTTTAGATAATAATCATACAACCTTGGCAAAAATCTAATCTAAGTATAGATTCAAATACAATGAACTCCAATATTTTTCCAAAATAGGGCCTTGAGAAGATGGAACAACACCACTAAATCACTTTGACCAAGTAGATGGATAAAACTAAAGATGGTGGAGTGTTTTCCTTTGTTCACTAGGCATAGCATTCATTGGAATGTCATTGGAATTGATCATGAAGATTGAATCATGCAAGAAGCCCTATCTTTCTTATTTCTGACTTTACAAATCAGTGAGATGAATAGGTCAACCCAGTCAAGTAGCCAAAAATCTTCATGTGGACCAACCATTTCATTTCCTTTTGCCACCTCATGGATTCTTCACACATTAGATCACCATATCACCTTGACTGCACCACCCTAGAACTTAACCATGATGACTTGCAATATTTTTGATTTAACCATGATGTTAACCTAACTACACCTACCACACTAGGACCATCAAGACAAAAAGTGAATCCTTACTATGTCACTATGACTAAAGGTCGAGGAAATTCCTATAGCAACATAGTGAGAGGCATTTATCTCCCACCATCTAACAGTCTTGAAAAATCATCAATCCTACCAGTGCACCAACCAATGGAAACATGGTCCTTTGCCAACCTATCTAACACTGACCCACCACACTATGGTCCAAAAAGGAACAGACCCAGCTACCATGCATCAAATCATTGTTTTGTCACTATGAATAAATATTGAGCATCTTCCTATAGCAAAAATGTGACCATCCTAGATGATAAATGATCTGACGATGAGTAAGGTGCGGGTCTACAGAATATTAATGTGCTTAGTCATTAGGAAATAAATTATAACCTAAAGTTTTATATGAAATAATTTTGCACCCCATTTTATTCAAATTTTAAAATCTACAGATGTTACCATGTTTAAATTCAAATATGGTAGTTTTGGTAGGAAGGCAAAAATGACCAACAATTTTGGTGATTCAAGGGGGATGCAAGCTTGCTATGCATATGACTAGTGACCATATATATCCATTGGGCTATAGAGTCATAAAACATGAAGATCTAAACATAGTAAAACACCATAGCCCTACTGCTATTTCTCTACAACCACAAAATAGGAACAAAAAGCCTTTGCAACCTTCAAAACTTCAAAACTTGCTATCCTCTAGAGGGACAACCTGTGCTTGTACACTTATTGGAAAGTAAGAAAACTATTCTAATATGTACAAAAAACCCTTTAACCTTCTCTAAAATCAAGGTTTAAGGTGAATCCCATTGATTGAGATTGGGAGGACTTCACCATTAGGCTTGGATAGCTAAAAAGCATTGGCCTCTTTGCAGTTGGTGATAATATATGGGCGACTTCACATTGCATCAAATTTGGAGTGCCTACCTAGCTTAGCTCTATTAGTATCCCATTTGAGAAAAAAGTCTCCTAGCTTGAATATTCTAGTAGTAGCATTCTTGTCAAAGCTTCTTTTAACCTATTGCTGATGTACCTCAAGTGTATGCATAGCTTGCTATCTTTTTTCCTCCAGTTTAATTATTTCAGCCATCCTAACTGTCATAGAACCAACTTCAGCTAGCTCCAATTTATGAGCTTGTTCAAGAGAGGGGAACTCAAGTGAAATAGGAAGCCTTGCTTCCCTTCCATATACTAACATGAAGGGTGAGTTCTCAATTGCTCTCTAGGGTGTGATTTTGTTAGCCAAAAGGGAAGTTTTCAACTTAGAATGCCAACATCTTTGATTTTCTTCAATTGTCCTCTTCATTATTCTTATGAGGTTCTTATTAGAGGATTCTACCAAGCCATTCCATTCGGGGTAATAATTTGAGGAAGTGTTCAAATATATTCCATATTCTAGAGCCCATGAGCATATATGATTCCCAATAGAAGATCTAGCATTATTTGATATGATGGTTGATGAAATGCCAAATATAGTCACTATTCCATCAAGTGACTCAACCATTGAAGTTTTTGTTGCATCTCTTAGAGCTACTACCCCTATCCATCTTTGACAAGATCCATTTGTTACTAGCACTAGATGGTGGGTTTATTGGACCAATAAAATCCAAACCCCATTGAGCAAAGGGTTGGTCTACTTGGATGGGATGGAGAGGAAGGGTAGCCAATCTTTTCTTTCTAGAGAAGAAAGCACATTTCCTCACATTTTGTGAAAATCATTAATAAGATTTGGCCAATAATAAGCATCCTTCATTATCTTCATTGTTATAACCCTAGCTAAGAAATGACCACCAATAGGCCCATCATGGAACTCTTTTAATAGCCTATTGATTTGATCTATTTTGATACATCTTAATAGGACTCCATTAGAATCCTTCTTGAGTGGTATTCTACCCACCAAGACATAAGGGATACACTACAATCTAAATTGTCTTCTCTTAGCTCTATTTAGACCACATGGATATCTTCCCTCTACCAAGAAAGTAGGCATATCATGCAACCAATCATTTTGATTTTCATTCCTTGATGGTTGCTCATTCTATATTAATAGGGAAGCTTCCTTGAGTGTCTCAAAAGAAGAGACCATTTGCTCACACAATCCCCTACCTCTCACAAGTTTGGTAATCCTGATATCAATATCATATTCCATAACTTTTGTGATTCATCTAGATCTTTTTTCATTGATATCCTTGTTTAGCAAGAACTCTTTTACACTTGTATGTGGAACCAAGAGCTTAACCTTGTTATGAGACAAAAGATGTCTAAATTTTCTAAGAGCCCTTACAATAGAAAGGACCTGTTTGTCTACATAGCTATATCTTCCTTCATAATCCTTGAACCCCTCACTAAAGAAAGTAATGGGCTGCTCCAAATTCTCATTATTCATCTATGAGAATGAAGTCTCTATCAAATTTGGGATTGACAACAGTGGGAGATTATGCAATTGATTTCTTGATCTCTTCAAAACTAGTTTTCCCCTCATTGGTCCAAGTAAACACCATATTCTTCTTCAACATAGTTGTGAGAGGCTTCATCATCATGGAAAGATTAGGGATGAAATTTCTTGTGAAGTTGATCCTACCAAGAAAGCTCTGTAATCCTTTATTATGACTAGGAAGTGGGAGAGAGAATTTCTTCTACTCTCTAGATCTATTGTCAGCCCATCTCTTGACATAATATGTCTTAGGAGATTTCCTTGGTCAGTGGCAAACATACACTTCTTCAGATTCAAGGACACACCATACTCTCTCCATCTTTCAAATATCTGTAACAAATGATCAAAATGATCTACTGCATGTTTTGAGAAAATAATTATATCATCAAGATAGAATAATACAAAATTTTCTAGCACACCCTTGAAGGCCATCTCCATTTCCTTTGGAAATGTGGCACTTGCATTAGTTAGTCCAAATGAAATCTTACAATAAGAATAGGTCCCCCATTTGGTAGTGAATGTTGTTTTACATTTGTTTGACTCTTGGACTAGCACCTAATTATAGCCTGAAAAACCATCTAAGAAAGTAAACCTTTCTAAGCCACTAACTTTGGACAAAAATTTTTTCATAGAAGGAAGGAGATGGTGATCTTTAAGAGAAGCCTTATTAAGATCTGTACAATCTACAAACAATCTGATTTCTCCATTCTTCTCTCTAACAGGAACAAGATTGGCTACCCATGAAGAGTGCTTAATAGGAAAAATGATATTGGCTTCTATAAGTTTGGATAGTTCCTTTCTCATTAAAGGTTCAATCTTTGGGTTGAATGGCCTTTTATTTTGTCTAATAGGCTTAGCATCATGGTTTAAATATATTTTATGTTGAAATAAATTTATTTCAAAACCCCTTAAGTCCTTATTTGTCCAAGCAATAACATTTTTGAATTCTTGACTTAAATTAATGAAAACTTTTTATTCAGCATCACTGCATACCTTTCCCAAGTTAAGAGTCTTTCCATCAACAACAATGACATGTGTGTAGTCATACCTCTTTGTGGTTAGGTTTGGACCTCTACCATTGTCTTGATCATCAAAGTTGAAAATGCCTTCTAAGGTGATTAGATCTTTAGGCATTTTTTAGAGGTTAGGGTCATAATCTAGTCCCCATACTAACTTCATAGCTTGGACTGATTTCAAGTGGAGAAATCTACTTCATAATCTATAACTAAGAATCAAATACTTGCCAATTTGTGCAATCATCTAAGATGGTAGGTCTTAAAAAAATTCTAATTTGCTACTTTTTTTCATCAATAACTTGCTCTATTATATCATAATGAGCACCAATGGTTGCAAGCCTATAAACATGTTTGTTTTTGTTTCTTGGGACACTCTAAATATTGAAAGCCTAAAAGCCTTCAAGTAGATCCCAAACCCTATGTTTGTATGATTTGAGAAGTTTGTTCTTCATAATATTCTAATTTCTAATTTGATTAACAACCATCTCACTATCCCCATATGTGTTTAAGAGTTTGATGCTTCTCCCTTGTGCTTGTTGGAGATCCTGGATCAAAGCTTCATATTCTTTGCATTATTAGTGCAACTGAATTGGAGCTTAAAGGAGAAGTAGTACTTTACTTGTGTAGGAGAAATCAACATCACACTAGCCCTAGATCCATTCTTTCTTTTTGATCCATCAAAATACATACTCCATGTCCCACTCATCTCTTCTTGTATCTTTGTAAGGCTAGGGATAGGAGCATCCTTTTTTGACACATATTATGTACCAAGAAATATCTCAAGGGTTTCTAATATGGGATGAAATTGATATGCATAAGACCATTCATCTAAGAGAAAATCTAGTATCTCTGCAAGAGAAGTGGTATGTTCATTCACTATGTCATTTTCATCCATTTCTAGGATACTACAATTCATATTGATGAGATTAGACATGTAGGGTTCAATATAATGGAGGGATAGAAGCTCTAATCTGATTGAAGCCTTGGTCCCTATAATAATTTTCCTTAGGGAAGAATTCACCCAAGAACAAGGAACTCAAACACAAGCACAATAGTAGACCAAAGAGAGAGTATGATCAAAATGATGATATATTCATTCAATATGCCATATGAAAGTACACTAGGAATGCCTATATATAAAGGCCTTTGGAGAGCTTCTAGAATGCATAGAAGTTAGCAACATGATAAGTCATACAACTAGGCACATGTCCACTAGATATGGGTTATCCTTCATTAAGCACAGAAGTAAGTGTGATGTGAGAGGACAAACCTACAATGGTGTAGCATGCAAATTTATGTTGTAGACAACATGTACTAAAAAGGGAGTGTGAATAACTATGTTGTCTACATGACAACATAGTAAATGATACAAACTCCAATCTTGTCAACACCATGTGCTGAATTAGAGTTGCATACTTCTATGTTGTCAACATGAAAACTCATGAGAGTACACAAAATCCTAAGTGTCTCAACTAAAAAATAATAAAATAATGTAATATAATAAAATAATGTATTAACCTAAGTAAACTTAAGTAAAGTGTAAATAGTAAATACTTATTTAAACCAACACCCCACCTCAAGTGCAACTTAGGGGAATGTCCTTAAGCTTACCAAATCTATGATGAAATACA
Source organism: Cupressus sempervirens (assembly GCA_028749045.1). Classification (NCBI taxonomy): domain Eukaryota; kingdom Viridiplantae; phylum Streptophyta; class Pinopsida; order Cupressales; family Cupressaceae; genus Cupressus; species Cupressus sempervirens. The sequence continues at coordinate 278,973,422 of CM053783.1, forward strand.
TGATGGGTCCCAACTACTAGGCCATGTTAGGCACCCATGTACATAATGATATGCAATCTCTCATCAAGTGGAGAAAGAGGGAAAATCAAAAAGAGGGAAAACCTCATGGGAAAAACCCTCCCCCAAAAAGAGAGATGAAAAACACATATGATGTATGGATGGATGGAGTAATCAAGACCCCCCCATTATGACATACATCTAGTATATACATAAAAGAAAAATGAGAAGAGGAAGAGAGATAGGATAGGATCCCCCCCTAAAAAATAATGCCAACCAGTGACTATTCCAATGAAGAAGTTGATCCAAGACTGCAGAATGATGTTCCTCCCTTTAGGAAGAAACAAGGCCAAGGGTACAAATGAGATGCTTCCACTATGTGTGGAAAGGATCTCATAGATACGTGATCTCTTTGAAACCTGCTCAACTAGCTGAAGAACCTATCTCAAAGAACTATCTGTCTCCTTAGCTAATGAAGAACCCCTCTAAAACTACTCATCATAAGTATCCACAATCATATCAACCTGTAATGATTGATCATGTAGAGAATGAACAAGAGGGTTAGATGCAGCCCTTGTGTCAACTGAAGAAGTTGTTGCTACATTAAGAAGAAGAGGCAAATCATCAATATTGTCCCCCAAATTTGTCACTAAAGCTGAATTTAGAAGATTAGACGTACCTTGCTATGCTAAACCTATCACCATGGTGATATATGCATGTGGACTGGACTGATGTAGTGACCTCTCTCTAAACTTGTCAATAGAACCCCACATGTTTGAATCTATTGAAGCACTATCGCTAGTGTCACTATCAATTTCCACATGATATGATGTGAAAAGAGGATTAAAGGATAAGCTTGGTGAACTTTCCTCAAAGTTTACATCCTTCTCCATAAAGATCTGATGGGTCTTTGGATCCAATAGTTTGTATGCCTTCACACCTTCTTCATAACCAATGAAAGTACAAGGTCAAGGTGACTATGCCTTGTATTCCTTGAAAGATATCTTTGTCCATGTAGGACAAATAAAGACTCTAAAGTGTGTCACAATATGTTTTCTACTACACCATGCCTCAAAAGGAGTCTAGCCATCTAAGGCTAGATGAGGAGACCTATTAAGAATGTGAGTGATACTAATAATATCTTTGACTTCAAGTGATGGATCTAGAGACTTGGCTTCTATCATGCAACTTGCCATAGACTTAAGAGTTTGGATCCTCAATGTTGTGACATCTATCTTATGCATACTGAATGCTGGTAGATTCTGAAGATCACTTCCCTCAAGTTTTCAAAAGTCTTTAAGTCTTTTGTTCACATATTTTCTTTCGTTGTCCATCCTTAGAACTTTGATGGTTTTCCTCTATTTTTATTCAACATGAGTCTTGAAGGCTAGAAACTTGTCCAACACTTCTTTAATATGATGATGAAAGTAGACCCAAGTGTACCTTGAAAAATCATCAATGAAAGTAAGTATGTAGCAACCTTGGCTAATTGATGTCACTACAAAAGGACCAGCTAGTACTATGTGAACCAACTGAAGAAAAACTAGTGCTCTTGAAGATTTCCCTTTATGTAACTTCTCCTCTAGATGTATATCAACTATACCTATTGAAAATTCACCTATGGAAAAGTTGATTTTAGGTAGACTTTTGACCATTCTATAAGTGCAAAGTTGTTGAAGGTAGCAAAAGGAAAGATGACTAAATCGTTGATGCCATAATTGCATTTCAGAATTGTATTATGTTAACAAGGCCTACAAAGGAGAATTGGGCACAAAATGGGAGAATGAATGCAACCTTTTGTCACTATTAACTTTCCCCACTATAACCAATGAGTCATGTTTTAGACTATGCACTTGTACTGAGTCAGGAAGGAGCTCAACTCTATGTCCATCTCCAAGGTTAGTGATTTGGTAAATTGAGAGGAGATTAGAACATAGAGAATATCTTTGAACTTGCCATTTTCTATTTCCACATTTCCTTTTCCTTTAAATTCCATTTTATTATCATCTCCCACAAATATGTGCAATACCTTTGACTACTTCAATGAAGAAAAATCCTCCTTTGAAGAACCCATATGATATGAGGCACCTAAGTCAAGAATTCATTCCTTTGAAGAGTTTGGATTTTCTATGAGTGCTTTCCCTTTGCCCTTTAAATCTGAAGAAGATCCTTTTCCTTGTAAGCATTAGGTAGTGGAACATTATGTTTCTTCATGATATAGGTCAACTCATCAATCTTCTTATGATAACACTCATGTTCTTCATGATCCATTTTCATGCAATAAGCACACTTTTTCTTCTCCTTTTTTTTGTCCCCCTTCTTCTTGGAATTTGAGGAAGAATTTCCTTGTTGATTGGATTGTGGTGTTGTCTTTTTTGCATCCTCTACTTTGTTCTTCCACTTCTTATTCTTACCCTTTCCTTTATTTGAAGATTGACCAGTTGAATTTTGAGAACCCTCATTATTGCCCACCAATGCTTTAGACTTAGGTGAATTGAGAATCCTCATTGATATCAACTTCTTTACTTTTGTATCCAATAGATCATCATATTCATCAAAAGAGACTTTCTTATAGGTAGACCCTAATGTAGTCCTTGAGGTGTTATAAGAGGAAACAAATGTGGTGATGGCAATCAAAATTGCATTCCCATTTTAAGTGTCTATTCCAAATTTTGAATCACTTTGAGCCCCCTATGAATACTTTTTGTGCATATGTAACTAGTTGTCATTTCAAGGATCAGGTGGTGTTTTAGTTGTTTAACACTCTTTATTTGACTTATGCATATGTTTCGTATCGATAAACTGACATTTTGAGCCATTTTGTGAAGTCCTATTTTGAGCAATTGTCAAATCTACTTTTTTGCCAAAGTATCAAATAGGGACTAGGTTTTGAGTCATTTTGAATCCATTTGACTAGGTTTTGATTCCCTCAAAGTTGGTCATTTCTTGTTGTCATGCTGATGTGAATTATTCAAAATTCTAGGAAGCCCTATTTAACCTATTATAACTTTTGACCAGTTGACCCGAATAATAAAATTCCGTTTGCATCATATTCTAGGGGCAAAGACTTTCTATGTTCCTCATTTGAGTTTATCAAAAATCCATTTGATCAATTTTTAAATGCAATTCATTTTGCAATTTATAAAGTTCCACTATTGTTAGAAATGTAGATTGATCCATAGCTCTATTCAGGATGTCATATCTTTTAATCCATGATTCCCTGAACCAATTGGATTGTACCTTTGCATTCTACTTGAGAAATACTTTAAGTGTGCTAGTTTGTAAACCTTGACAAATCCATCTGCATGATTTCCAAAAACCATTCCATTTGCAAAAAATACTTTTCTACTGATGTTTCCAATCCTGCAAATTTTGTGTAACCTACTTTGACCACTCAACATTTGCATCTTATTATTCATCATGAGCCCAAATTACAGATTTATACTCTCCCTATGATAGTGAACCAATGCCCCAATTTTCATTTCCCCAAGTGTCAATTAGCCTAATTTTAGAAGCCAAATCCAAATGCAATTTAGTGTTTTCTAACATATTTTCCTTGTGGGTAGTTCTTAAAGGGAAACTTTGATAGCCAATATCTTTTGATTGAGAATTCATCATGAGACGAGATTTGACAAGGTAATAGTGTATGGAACAAAGTATGTGCATTTTCAATTCCAGAGCTTGATTAGGTGTTCAAGTTAGGTTTTAAGGCTAGTCAAAGGACCTTCTAGCACTAAAATGATAGTTACTAGTAAAGGTTGAAAATGAGTTTTTAAGGATAATTCAATGCTCAATTTTGATTTCAGCTAGTTTGAAGATCTTAGTGGATCAATTCTAGGAATCAGATGTTTGAAAAAAAATTATTCTTAGCTAGACCCACTCTAGGGTCTGACTCATTCCATCAGTTTGATGAGGTATTTTCATACCAAAGATGTTTCAAAAGATTATAATCATATTAGTTGTTGACTGATTGGTATAGAAAACATTTTTGGACAATATGTGAGGTGACAATATTTCTTGTTATAGAAGGATATAATAATGATTGCTCTTTGTTGATTATGGATTTTTGCCTCTCTAGTTTTAAATCACTTGAAAATGGTTAACGTTGAATCATTACTGAAGCAAGTTGCAACAATTCTCAAAGCCGAACCATTAATATAACAATCTTATACAGACATGAATTTTTTTTCTTATGAATAAATCCAAAAACCTAGTTTTGGGAATAAGTGAAGGAGCTTCCTTTTGAATAAAAATATCATTTAGTCATGATTAAGTGCCTCAAAATCTCATCCATGGGGGACAAGAAAAAAAAGTTCAATTTTAAAAGTATGGATAAAATAAGTATAGATTTGACAGTGTTGAGGCTTTGAAAACTTGTTCGACATGTGTATCACAATTTAAAAAACATGAGTAGATGCTTTGGGAGTTGAATTAGATCTTAGTTGTAGAGTGAGTTTCAACTAAAATTGGAGGAGAGACTCACACTAATGTGGATTACACATTAGATTTTCTACACACCATTGAATACAAGAGTAACAAAACACTAATTTGTGGGTTTGGCAATCGGATTGATATGTGTGTTAGAGAAGACAAAAATACCTTGGTACTTAAGAGGAACCCTCTATAAAGCATCACCAATTAGTGCACCAATGGTCTTTGAATATGTTTGATACCTCTTTAGTAAAAGCTATGGTATATCTCAATGTTGAAGCGAGCAAATGTGTGGTTGAAATGACATGCCTGATTCCATTTGTACCATACTATATTGACGTAGCTAGGCATTGCAAGCTTAGTAGTCTAGCTCATGAGTGGGGAGATGACATCATACAAGTAAAGGAGCCCCATGTAGCAAAAAAAGGGCATAGCAAAAGAAATTGCAGCACCAAATTAAACAAGAAGCAAAGGTTGTTGGTCATGAGTTACACAAGGATAATTATTTCCAGCAGGAGAAACTATCAAGTGATGGCAACATTGAAGGAATATGGAGAAGCTTAGTGAATGGAATAGGAGGAATCCCCATAAAAAAATAGAGCAGAAGATGAACACATGAGGCATGAGAAAAGTAGGAAATACATTGAAGAGAAGACATCGGTTGAAGGGAGATAAGCTGCAGCAATGGAGGAGGATGGCAGAAGTGAAAACTAGCAACAGTAAAGGGAGCACCTCATTGCAAACAACAATAAAAGAAGAGAACAAAATGCTAAAAGATGCTCTCTCAAAGAAAAATAGCGAGCTTAAGGCTTCTAGAGTCATGTGCAAGAACAACTGTCAAATTGTCCACTATTGAACAACACTACACTTGAGTTGTATTTAGAAGAAATGTGTTGAGTGGCACTATCTATGTTTTTGCAAACCCTAGCACACCTTCAATGCACTTTGGTTAGAGGTCAATAAGTTTTAATTTATGTTTCATTAAGTTTTGTAATTTCAATCTGTATGACTAAGTGGACTACTTTTTCACCCATTCCAAATCACAATTCCTATTAAAATGGTTCAAAAAAACATTTACCAGTTTCATTGAGATTGGAATGGCACTAAATGGTACTGTAACAAGCCCAAATAAGTTCAATATTGTATGGTTAAGTCTTACTGGTTTTGTTTTGAGTAAGGGGAGCTAAGAGGAAAGTCATCAATTGAAGATGGAAGGTGGCAGAAAGGAGGAAAAAGGATGGGGCAACTCAAGCCATGAGAAGCCTCAAGGATGTAGAGAGGATGTGATGAGTAGAGGTAAAATAGTTAAAAAAAATAGTCCCACATTGAGCAGATATGATGGTTTTATGTTATTTAAATAATAGAACACACACTATTCTTATTGTCTCAAAGAGATGGCCTTTTTGAAATGTCGTAGCCTTGCAAGGAGGGTCCCACCTAATGTAGATGGCTAGCTAGGCACTAAAACCAAAATTTTGACTAGAATAAGAACTATCATTGGAAAAGTGGAGAAAGTGCCAAGAAAGTTGAGAATTTTGATGGTCGCCATGTCAACACTAGAAAATAGTTAGGCTTTCTAGCATGTGACATGGAAACCTCTCAAAAAAGTAGAACTCTAGTGAATTGTTAAATCTAGCAAGCAAACTAATGAAATGGTAGTGATGTGGCAGTTCTGAGATCATGAAAGCATAGGATGGCGACATGTGGTGAATCTGACGGTGGTCACCTTGTTGCCAAGGGAAGGTTGCAAGGAGGGTAGCATAGTGACATGAAGACTAGCTAGGTGGTGGTGATGTGTCAAGCTGATGTGGCACTAATGTGGCATGCTGATCTAGAACAATGATGTGACAAAGCAAAGGTCAACCAATAAGAGTTTAACACATGGCAAAAGGTCAAAGGAATTTTGACCCAAAATTCATGGGTAGGAGAAAATTAAAGAATGATTTTAAAAAAATGATTTGAAATACTTTTCTAAAAAAGCTCCCATGCCCAAATTTTTAAATCTAAAAGGGTTTTATACTAAAGTGTGAACTTTAGAAATTTTTGAAATTTTAAAGTTCAGAGTAGAGTTTTATAGTAGAGGGGGATATTTTTCAAACTAAGATTTAAGAGGTTTCCAGTAAGTGAACATAGGCTTATTGTATATCATCGAAACTGATAGAAGATGAACATTTCAATTATGGAGTTTGTTTTTACACAGGTGTTCACTAGTTCGAGTTATAGGCAAAAATGTAAATTTTGGGCCTTCTTGGAAAAATTGATGAAATTTGAAAATGCAATTATAGGCATGGTAAAAACACATGGTAAAAGCTTTTTTGGGTTAACTCTGAGAATATTATGCCTTTTGGTATAATTTGGATCCATTTTTTAGTGATGATAAAGGATTTGATTTACTAGTTGCAGAGAGAGATTAGAGAGATTCTTTGCACTGTTATGAGAGTTTTTTCAAGTGGGCACATGTCAGATGCACAATAGATCCAAGAATTGACTCTCCTCCTATATATTTCTTTCTTTCATCCTTTGTACAAATTTCATTTTTTGGAGAAAAATGACTCATTGGTGTGATACCATGTGTATTCCAATCTAGAGTTTACTCAAATCTATGATACTAGGGTTCCAGTCTTGATGTGTTCCCATTACTGTAACACCAAATTCTTCAGCATAATTCTCTTGTATGAACATCAATAGTAAAGATAACGTAGAAAGTTTAGATCTATTAGGTGTTTTTATGTATTGATTTTATGGATTTGAATGTATTGTTTCAAATAAATGAATACAAATGAGCCAAAATTTCTTTAGTTTCATTTTGAATCTTGTCTCCTATCTTAGTAATCTACAACCTTATGTGGTCTAGGAAGCAAGAATTGAGACCCATTTGCATCCCCTTAAAGTTGTATGTCTTATGTGTTTTGCTATTGAAACAAAGAGCCAAGTAAATGCTTAATACATTTGATAGGATTGTTGATTATTTTGAGAAGGATATTTCATGAGAATGAGGTCTTAATGAACACCAATGTCTAATTTACAAAGTGGTAGGATAGATCTAATGTTTGGGTGTATGAAATATGTCCTCGATATCATAGATGAATGTTTTTGATTCATGGAATTTCCTAATAGATAAGGCACTGATCAACTACATGATCATTTGTTCATACTACTACATATTTAGTGTTTTGTTGAATTCATCATCATTAATCAATTGTATTTCCCTCTCGTGTTGATGAGCTAGAACAGAATGCCCTCACTCAGCTTATGAATTTCATTGTTTTTCATTTAGCTACTACAAATATATGTTATTGCATGAATATTTAGGAGAAATAAGGGTTAAATTTGGTGTTAATAGATTCAAAAATATGTTTAGCACTAGTACCATATAGATTGAATCTGAGGTCTACCCACCTAGTTTTTGTAAAGCCTAAGGTAGAAGAAGGGTCTAGCCTTATAGTTGGCCCAGTGTCTGAAATGACATGTTGAAGATGGGAGTTAGCTACCCCTAGACATGTCTTGTTCTCATCAAGGTAATTTGAAACCTATAACATTTCAAAAGAGCCAAAAAAATGGTGACTCTACTAGGGATAAAGTTGTAAATGCTTGAATTATGGAGCTGGGAAACCTCTGGTATATATTTTGCATGTTCAATTTTGTATGCAATGTTTTGTGATCCCCAGTTAAGCTTTATTCATGGACAACAATATGTTGGAAAATTGGATGTAAATTGTGTTCTATGACTATTATAGGTCTATCTTCAATCAATTTAGTTTTTGCAAGTGTTGTTGAGAAAATTCAGAGTCAAGAATGGATTTATGAAGTGTATTTTCTTTTCAAGATGTTAATGATTTGCAAGTTTCCCCTACATGGAAGGTATAGTTAAAAATTTTCAAGTGACAAATTATGTTTTATTTCTCATAAAGTGTGAGTGGTGACTCTCAAATCTCTACACCATTTTGTTCCTAGTTGATTTTATTGCAATATATTGAAGGACTTTCAATTGTGTGGGAAAATCATAAACTTTTAATAATGTCATAAAAAAGAAGTTTTAAATTCTTGATGATTTTTTTAAGTGTTGTTTGCATTCTACTATTATAAGAAAGTGAAGTGTAAAAGTAAATCATAGCAGTGATTTATTTATCCTCTAGCAAGGAGGTGGCAACTCTACAAAGTTTTGACCAATGGTCTGAAGGAATTTCAGTCTTGCACCTATGCCAAATCAGCAAATCGAAGTTTAGCATCAACACTTGAGGTGTTTTGGTTTTCATGTTTCTTTTTCATGGAAGTCAAATGCTAAAAATATGGTTGCCTCTATTTAGTGATTTTCAGCACTAGAAGGAAGAGGTAAAGTTTTTTTTTATGATGGCATGAGATCTCAGATCTGAGACTAGTTTGCCAAATTTTGAAAGTTTGGAGACTATGGCTAATAAAATTGCTAAGTTAAATAAACAGATCTACAAAAGGATTTTTTAGTGTTATAATAATTGAAGTAGAAAGTACTCAAGGTTTAAATCAATAATCAACAAGATGCCTTTAAATTGTAGACCCAAGGAATCTTCCTTGCCTAGTGTTTTCCTTGATGTTCGAGTGCATGATTCAGCCAATTGGCCAGCAACTATAAGATTACAAAGAATTTTGCAAATTGAAAGATTCTTCGAAAAGATGGAAAGCAATGATTATAGAGTTCATGTTATATCTTCTAATGATAATTAGTTTGTTGAAAGCCAAGGTAGCAACAAATGTAATGAATCCATATATAAAGATGATTTGTCTTCTGAATGTGAAGAGAAGGATTCAAATGCAAATGAATCAGGTAATTGCAATTAGCGTAAGGAAGATTGATATGAAAGTGAAAATAAACTTGGTTATAGTAAATATCAAGTTAAGGAATTATGTAATAGTAGTAGAGGTAGTGATTTCCATGATAAGAATAAATGTTATAATGATGTTGATTTTCCATATTCTTATACTAGTGAACCTGCTATTGTAAGTTCTTCATGTTATCTAAATGATAATCACAGCCAGGAGAAGATTTTTGAGGAAGTCTTCTTGAGCTCTGATAATATTTCAATTTGTTGGCTCATGATTTTGAAAAGCATGTAAGTGTTTCTATGGATCTTCATATTTTCCCTCGTAATGCTTTCTCATTTAGTCAAATCAATTCCCCAAAGTTTGATGTGGAAAGAGAAGTAGAATCCAAATAATCTTTGTTAGACTTTGGAGGTGTATATCATAGTACCTCAAATGTTTTTGCACATGATGATTTGTTGGATGCAAAGGATGTTAGTGAAGGGAAGTTTGATACTATTTTAGATTCTTTTCATGTTGATCTTGTTGAAATTTATTTTGATATTTCATGTGATGAAGAGGAAAACAATGAAAGTTGTCAATTAGATTATAGATTTTCTTTATATGTTGATAAGTCTTCTAAAGATAAGTTCAAGGTTTATTCCAACTTTCAGTTAGATGAAGAAAATTATTGTGATCAACATAGTTTAGATCAACACTTTCAGAATAAGTTTTCATGCTTGGTAAGGAATCAAATGTTTGAAGAATGTGAAGAGGTTTTAGTGAAAAAAAAATCTGATTTAGTGAATGATATGACTACAAGTAGGCAACAACCAAATTTCACATACTCTTTGCAGCCGGAGACACAAGGTGAGTTGTAAGTTTTTAGTACATGCAACTTGGTGAATGGTGTAGAATGTGAAGTTTTTGTGTTTCTAATTTGCATGCATGAATCATTGTTGGATTTTGATTCACAGTTTAGTTTGTGTAATCATGAGAATGATGATATTTTTTCTCATAGTGAGCATGATGGTGAAATAGTCTTTGAGTTTTATATGCACTATGAGAATGATGACAATTTTGTTTTGCCTAACGAAGTGATTGAATGTGCTGATGTGTTGGGTGAAACAAAGGAGAGTGAAAATTTTAGTTTACTTCATGAGAATGTTAATGAAAATTAGGTATTTGATAGAGGCAAAAGTTTTAGTTGAAGTTCGGTGGTCTAAGGCCATCATTTGTACGTAGTAGGAGTAGATGTTTCTTGCTTTCAATAAAGTTTTCGAAGAGAAGTTAGGTGTGTGGTTTGCTTCATCAAGAGATCTAAATTCTTGCCATGCCTACAAGGGGCATGCATCCCTATATAGAGCCACTGATGGCAATCAAAATTGCATTCTCATTTTGAGTGTCTATTTCAAATTTTGAATCACTTTGAGCCCCCTATGAATACTTTTCATGCATATGTAACTAGTTGTCATTTCAAGGCTTAGGTGGTGTTTTAATTTATTAACACCCTTCATTTGACATATGCATATGTTTTGTATTGAAAAATTGACATTCCAAGTAGTTTTGTAAAGTCTTATTTTGAGCAATTGTCAGATCTACATTTTTGCCAAAGTATCAAATAGTGATAGGAGGTTGTGTTTGCAATTGAATATCTCACACCCAGTAATGTTTCATGACTCACCACTTTGGGAGTGTTTAATTTCCATATTAGAGAACCTATGTTTCAAATTTTGAGTCATTTTGAATCAATTTGACTAGTTTTTGAATCCCATAAAGTTGGTGATTTATTGTTGTCATGTTGATGTGACTTGTTTAGAATTCTAGGAAGCCCTATTTGACCTATTATAAATTTTGACTAGTTGAACCAAATAATAAAATTCCTTTTGTATCATATTCTAGGGGTTAGAGAATTTCTATGTTCCTAATTTGAGCTTATGACAAATCCATTTGATCAGTTTTCAAACACAATTCCATTTGTGATTAATAGAGTTTCACTAGTGTTAGAAATGCAGATTGATCTGTAGCCCTATTCAAGATGTCATATCCTTGAATCCACGATTGCCTAAACCAATTGGATTGTACCTCTATATTCTACTCAAAAATTCTTTAAGTGTGTCAGTTTGTAAACCTTATCGAATCTGTCTGCACACTTTCCCAGAGCCATTCAATTTGCAAAAATACTTTTCTATTGATGTTTCTAGTCCTAAAAATTCTAAGTAGCCTACTTTGACCACTCTCCATTTTCCTCCTTTTATTCTTCATGAGCCCAGATCATAGATTTATACTCTCCCCATGATAGCGAACCAACACACTAGTTTTTGTTTCCCCAAGTGTCAGTTTGCCTAGTTTTTGAAGCCAAATCCGAATGCAACTTAGTGTTTTGTAACATGTTTTCCCTCCAGGCAGTTCTAAAAGGGAAACTTTGACAATCAATATCTTTTGATTGAGAATTCTTCATGAGATGAGATTTGACAGGGCAATAGTGTACATAATAGAGAATCTACGTGTTCAATTCCAGAGCCCGATCAGGTGTTTGGGTCAATTTTTAAGGCCACTCAAAGGACCTTCTAGCAGTAAAATGATAGTTAGTAGTAAAGGGCAAAAATAAGTTTTTAAGGATAATTCAATGCTCGATTTTGATTTCAGTGGATCAATTCTAGGAATTAGTTGTTCAAAAATGATTTTTTTTCTGTTGGACCCACTCTGGGGTCTAATTGATTCCATCAGTTGGATGAAGTGTTTTTAGACTAGAGATGCTTCAAAAGATTATAATCATATTAGTTGTTGATTGATTGGTATAGAAAACATTTTTGGACAATATGTGAGGTGGCAATGTTTCTTGTTATAGAAGGATATAAAAATGACTACTCTTTGTTGATTATGGATTTTTGCCTCTCTGGTTTTAAATCACTTGACAATGGTTAATGTTGAATCATTAACCAAGAAAGTTGCAACACTTCTCAAAGTTGAACCATTAATATAAAAATGCTATAAAAACATGAGAATTTTGTTTTCTTATGAATAAATCCAAAAGCATAGTTTTGGGAATATGTGAAGGAGCTTCCTTTTGAATCAAAAAAATCATTCAGTTGTGATTAAGTGCCTCAAAATCTCATCCATGGGGGACAATAAAAACAAGTTCAATTTTCAAAGTATGGATAAAATAATTACAAATTTGATAGTTTTAAGGATTTGAAATCTTGTTTGACATGTGTATCACAATTCAAAAAACATTAGCAGATGCTTTTGGAGTTGAATTAGATCTTAGTTGTAGAGTGAGTTTCAACTAAAATTGGAGGAGAGGCTCACACAAATGTGCATTACACATTAGATTTTCTAGAAACCATTGAACACAAGAATAAAAAACATTAATTGGTGGGCTTGGCAATTGGATTTCTATGCATGTTAGAGAAGACAAAAATACCTTGATACTTTTTTGATTTAGGAGGATCCCTCTATAAAGCATCACTAATTAGTGCAAAAATGGTCTTTGAATATGTTTGATACCTATTTAGTAAAAGCTATGGTATATCTCAATGTTGAAGGGAGCAAATGCATGGTTGAAATGACACACTGGATTCCATTTGTACCATATTGCATTGACCTGGTTGGGTGTTACAACCTTAGTAGTTAGGCTCATGAGTGGGGAGATGATAGCATAGAAGTGAAGGAGCCCCATGTAGCAAAAAAAGGGCATAGAAAAAGAAATTGCAGCACCAAATTAAACAAGAAGCAAAGGGTATTGCTTGTGAGTTACACAAGGATAATTACTTCTAGTAGGAAAAACTGTCAAGTGATGGCAATGTTGAAGGAATATGGAGAAGTGTAGCACATGGAATAGGAGGAATCCCCATAAAAAAATAGAGCAGTAGAGGAACACATAAAGCATGAGAAGAGTAGGAAATACATTGAAGAGAAGCCACTAGTTGAAGGGAGATAAGCCACAACAATGGAGGAGGATGACAAATGTGAAAATTAGTGAGAATGAAGGGAGCACCTCATTGTAAATGGAAATAAAAGAATATAACAAGATGCTAAAAGATACTCTCTCAAAGTAAAATAGTGAGCTTAAGGGTTCTAGAGTCATGTGCAAGAATAGCTGCCAAACTCTCCATTATTGAACAACACTACACTTGAGTTGTATTTAGAAGAACTGTGTTGAGTGGCATTGTCTATGTTTTTGCAGACCCCAGCACACCTCCAACACACTTTGGTTTGAGGTCAATAAGTTTTAATTTATGTTTGATTAAGTTTTCTATTTTTTTTTTGTATGATTACGTGGACCACTTTTTCACCCATTCCAAATCACGATTCCTATTAAAATAGTTCAAAACAATGTTTTCCAATTTAATCAAGATTGAAATGGTACTAAATGGTACTGTAACAAGCCTAAATAAGTTCAATATTGTATGGTTAAGTCTTAGTGGATTTGTTTTGAGTAAGGGGGGCCAAGAGGAAAGCCACCAATTGAACATGAAGGTAGCAAAAAGGAGGAAAGAGGAAGGAGAAACTCACACCATGAGAAGCTGCAAGGATGTAGAGAGGATGTGATTAGTAGAGGCAAAATAGTTAGAAAACATAGTCCCACATTGAGTAGCTATGATGGTTTTATGTTATTTAAATACTAGAACACACACTATGCTTAATGTCTCAAAGAGATGGCCTTTTGAAAAGCCACAGCCTTCCAAGTAGGGTCCCAGCCAACATGGATGGCCAACTAGGCACTAAAACCAAAATTTTGACTAGACAAAGAACTATTGTCGAAAAAGTGGAAAAGGCACTGGGAAAGTTGAGAATTCTGGTGGTTGCCATGTCACCATTGAAAAATGGCAAGGCTTTTTGACATACGACATGGAGACCTCCCAAAAAGTGGAAATTCTAGCTAGTGACCTCTTGAAAAAGCATAATTCCAGAAAAGTGTGAAATCCAATGAGTAGATTAATGAAATGGTAGTGATGTGGTAGTTCTGAGATCACAAAAGCATAGGATGATGACACGTGGTGAATCAGATAGTGGTTGCCATGTCACCAAAGGAAAGTTGCAAGGATGTTAACATAGCAACATGGGGACCAACCAGGTGGCACTGACATGTCAAGGTGATGTGGCGCGAATGCGGCATGTTTAGGTGGTGTGACAATTTGACAAATTAAAGGTTAGCCAATAAGAGGTTAACACTTGGCAAAAGGTCAAAGGAATGTTGACCCAAAATTCATGGGTAGGTGAAAATTCAAGAATGATTTTTAAAAATTGATTTGAAATTATTTTCCAAAAAAGCTCCCGTACCCAAAGTTTTAAATCTAAAAGGGTTTTATACTAAAGTGTGAACTTTATAATTTTTTATTTTTTTTGAAATTTTAAAGTTTAGAGCATAGTTTTATAGCAGAGGGGGATATTTTTCAGATTTAGATTTAGGGAGTTTTTAGTAAGTGAACATAGGCTTATTATATATCACCAAAATTGGAAGAAGATGAACTTTTCAATTATGGAGTTTGTTTTTGGACAAGTGCTCACTAGTTCGAGTTATTTTCAAAAATGTAAATTTTGGGCCTTCTTGGTGAAATTGATGAAATTTGAAAATGTAGTTATAGGCATGATAAAAACACATGGTAAAAGATTTTTTTGGTTAATTATGAAAATATTAAACTTTTTTGGTATAATTTGGCTCCAATTTCTAGTGATGATCAAGGATTTGATTTACTAGTTGCAGAGAGAGATTAAAGAGATTCAATTCAGTGTTAGGAGAGGTTTTTGAAGTGGACACATGTTGAATGCACAATAGATCCAAGAATTCACTCTCCTCCTATATCTTTCTTTCTTTCATCTTTTGTATAGGTTCTATTTTTTGGAGAAAAGATGACTCATTGCTATGATACCATTAGTGTTCCAATCTAGAGTTTACTCAGATATGTGAAACCAAGGTTCCAGTCTTGATGTGTTCCCATTACTATGACATCACATTCTTCAACATAATTCTCTTTTATGAATAGAAGTAGTGAAGATAACATAGAAATTTCAGATCTATTAGGTGTTTTTATGTTTTGATTTCATGCATTTGAATGTATTGTTCCAAAGAAATGAATACGAATGAGCTAGAATTTCTTTAGTTTCATTCTGATTCTCATCTCCTATCATAGTAATCTGAATCTTATGTGGTCTAGGATCAAAGAACTAAGACTGATTTACATCCCCTTAAAGTTGTATGTCTTATGTGTTTTGCTGTTGGAACAAAGAGCCAAGTAAATGCTTAATACATTTGACAGGATTGTTGATTATTTTGAGAGGGATATTTCATGAGAATGAGGTCTTAATTAACACTAACATCTAATTCACAAAGTAATAGGATAGATCTAATGTCTAGGTGTATGAAATATGTCCTTGATATCATAGATGTATGTTTTGATTCATGAAATTTCCCAATAGATAAGGCACTAATCAGCTATAGGATCATTTTTTTGTACTACTACATATTTGGAGTTTTGTTGAATTCAACATCATTAATAAATTTTATTTCCCTTTCATGTTGAAGAGCTAGAACATAATTCCCTCACTCAGCTTATGAATTTCATTATTTTGCATTTAGCTATTGCATATCTATGTTATTGCGCAAGTCTTAAGTATAAATAAGGGTTAAATCTTTTGTTAATAGATTCATGAATATGTTTAGCATCGATACCATATAGATTGAATCTAAGGTCCACCCACCTAGGTTTTTTAGAGCTTGAAGTAGAAGAAGGTTCTAGCCTTATAGTTGGCCCAATGTCTAAAATGATATGTTGAAGATGGGAGTTAGCTACCCTTAGAAATGTCTTGTTCTCATTGGTGTAATTTTAAACTTGTAGCATTTCAAAAGAGCCAACATGTGTAACACTCTAATGGTAGCTTATTATGAATAAGATAAATCAACCTATCATATTTAATAGGATTACCACAATTAGTAAGCTTTTTCCTTAGTTCATTTACCTTAATGATGAAATCCTATATAGAATCAAATGGCTTAGGATCTAAGGAGACAAGCTCATCTACAATTTTGAAAACATCCTCATTAGAAACTTTATTAAATAGGTTTTTGAGGGTATACCAAGCTTCCTTGAATGTAGAAGAATTCCTAATTTGACAAATGATCTTATCATCAACCTTCAAACATATTTCACCTAGGGCTTTCCTATCCATTGCCTCCCAAGCTAAAATATCACTTGTTGGTTTAGCAAGGGTACCTTCTGCATATTGAGAAACTCCATTATGCATTAAATGATACCACATTTTGATGGACCATGTAGCATAGTTCTTCCGAGTTAATTTTGAAAACTTTAAATTTCCCATAATGTAGAAAATGAAAGAAAATAATAGAAAAGAAGGAACACAACACCAAGAACACCCCCCCTTTTCACTAAATCAAGAAACCCCCCCAAAATAGATGCTTTTGGCACTTTATAAGTAGTACAATTACAATGGCCACTTACTAATTTTGGCCTTCATGGACTTCTAATTTTTCTTGTTACAACCTCTTAAAAGATTAGAAATTGGAACTTTACAATGTACAACAATTTAAAGTAATACAAAGAAGAGAAAGGCCCTATATCTAAAAGTGACACTTTTTTCCACACAACCCTACAATCTAATTAAAAATTTGGAAAGTAGACAAAATATAATGTACTTTCAAAAAAATGGAACTTTCTTTCGTGTCTAAATAAGCATGTACAGAGCATTTGAAGTTGCAAAATGCAGGATTCGATAGGTATAGTCCCCAAAAGACACAATTTTTGATAAATCCATATACCAAAACTAGAAAATAGTTGCACCACTAAAAAGTTTAGGAAGTTCTACCCAATTTGAAAAAAAAATGCACCTAATTTGGAGTCTGAATGACTTAGATATGGTCTCCCAATGTCGAATTGCAAAATCCAAAATCAATCTAGAGAGGGGTTGCATCTACAAAAGATAGGATTAAATTTGACTATCATATGACCATCATAGCAATTCAAATTTTCCCTAGAATGATGGTTAGATGGCCATCAAATTTAGGTTTAGGAACTAGATGACATCAACAAAAACTCCACCCCTTGATGACATTAGTGTGATGTGTCTTGTACAAAAATGTATAGAATCATACAACAAAATGATGTGTCAGGTATGGTAGGGGTATGGAGTCCATGTATGTTGTACAACTAGTGACTTATCACTAACTGTATTTGATGACTATGTAGGCTTGTGTGGTAGGTGACATTAGTCAATGACTAGGTGTGACGTGTATCCTAGAGCTAATTTGGTGCTAAGTATCTTGCAAACAATGACGTGTTTCTATAGGATTCCACTGCATGGAAGGGTAGGATGGTTTTTGTTGTCAATCAAAAATTTCCAAGTGGGAAGATCTTAGTCATTGGGAGTAGGCTAGAATATGGTTCATGGTACCGAATTGTATCTAAATTGCTAGAGCTCTTCTCCTTGTTGGATGCCAAAAATAAACCTTGCTGTCAGTGTTTAAATGTTGCTGCCAAGTGCAAAGGTAGGCCAAAAATTTATTCAACATGGAATATTCGTCCCACACACATTGTGTGAGGGGCCTCTATGGTGTTTAAAAGAACACTACCATGGATTGTAAACAAAATGGAAATCTACTACCGTGGATTGTAAACCAAATGGAACTCACCAAGAGGTGTGGTCGAGAGTTGTATGACGCTTGCTTGATTTGGTAGAGAGGATGTTGCTTGATCAGTTGGTTGCCAATGATTTTTAGTATGGTCTGATGCCCCTAGAATATTCATTGTAACTAGGGGAATATTGAAACCACTGATTAAGCAATATATGCCTGTAAAAATAAAATATTCTCCCAAATTTGTAGGGTCAGGGTGTGATTGCCCGATTTTGCAAAAAAACTTTCTCTGACTGGGCAAAAAAATTTGAAAATACCTAATTCAAAATAATTGTAGAGAATTAAATTAAAAATCATATTTGAATGATAGATTAATAGATTGATTAGATCATACACAATTTGAAAATTGGTGCTTTTGGGTGCTAGTTTGCAAAAAAAAATTGCCTCATGACCAACTTTAGCCCAATATAGGCAAATTTATAGTCGATCTTCACTGAATTGACATTCCAGATGCAATGGTGAGGTTAGACCTACCTCTAGACACTCCCAATTTTTTGTATATTCTTTAGATTTGGGTCAAGGTACTAAAGCATGAATGGTCTCGAATAGCTATGTGTAGAGAATCTCCTTGAGCTCTAATACCATGTAAGAATTTGCCTTAGGGTAGAATTCACCTTGTTGGTGTTTTTCAACTATTGAATACCAAAGGCGTAATACTAAGATAATATTTCTCACAAATCTAAGGATTAGCTACGTCCTATTAAAAATTATGCTTGCATATTATCTGGAACCAACTTCAACAAAACCAAGACTAGCTTTCTACTCTTTAGGCCCTGTAGAACCAAGGTGGGCATACTTGAGGGATGATTTAGAATAAATGCTATTGTATGAGAGTTTTATTAATTTCATTTTGATTCTCATCTTATATCTCTAACATTATATATCATTTATCCATTCTTTGTTATTTTTAGATGATATACATCCCTTATAAGCAGATTTGGTCACAATTCTTCTTAGATTTGCAAGTATTTCCAACAATAGCAGCTAACTAAAGCTAAAATGTTACATGAAAACAAATGTTGACCATCTTTGAAACTCTTCAAATAGTAAAATAAAATTGATTTTGATTTTAAACTTGATGCTTATTTATGATCTACCTGTCTACATATTGGATTAACTAGATCAGTGCCTATTTCATTGGGATTCAGAGTGTATTCCAATTTATAGATCTAATTTGTTGCATTACAACAAATATTATTAGCAATTCTTATTGGACTTCATTCTTATAGACATACTTTATACTACCATAGCAATCCCATCAACCTCACTAAAGAATTTACTTAATTCATTGAATCAATACCAATAATGAATTGACATACAACCTAAGTGAGTTGCATTCAACTGGACAAGCTTTGATCATATAATATCAGAATAACTAGGTAATAACAAAGGAGAAAAACTTCAACAAGAATAGATATGGGAATGGTTCAAAACTTGTATTAATTTTCTTTGAAAATTGTATACAATTGTAATAAAACTCATAATGACTCTAGAAAAAGACACAAGGATCACATAACATCAATGTATTCTCAGAAGATTTGTAGAGAAGATACATCATAAAGTTTTCTACCATAGCTGGATTGAACCATACTTAATATAGACTCAAATTGTATTAGAAATTGGGCCCCTCTCTAGCATTGGAATCTCAATTATATAATGTGAGATGCAACAAGCTTTAGGCATAGAGAACTAATAGGTGTCCTTTTACAAAAGGTATTTACATACAACTTACACAAAAAGAAAAAATTGTGTGTAACAAAAAGACTTATGCATCATAATATTCTTTTGGTAGGACCCTCTTGTGTTACATCTTTTGGAAAACTATAAACTCCATGATTTGACCTTATATTAATCTAATTCTTCAAAGTAGGTGGATATTAAGCTTAAAAGTGACATGAACTATTTTGTTGCCTACAAGCTCACCTCAACTCAAGGGTTCTCATTGTCCTCATCATAAACTATTAGAGTAACAGTTAGATCTATATCTTCTTCCACCCCATGATCTTTTGCCATCTATTTTGCAGACAAAAATTATTCCTTGCATTCATTGAAAGTAGTGTCATCAGGCTAATCAAAATTTAGGATTTTCCTTTGTACAATTATTATAGAATTTCTAACTACTTCTATCTCAATGAGGTCATTTTTGAAGGCTTTATAGAATAACTGCACTTTAACCAACTCTTCATTGGTCATTGCCCATAGTAAATGCCCACTTTCATTTACAACATTATTCATTCTTTGGCAGAATATTTCATCCAATTTTTTTTTCCACTCTTCCTTTTCTTTTATTCTATCGACCTTTTTTAGAGCACTAGGAAAAAAGTTAAATTTCTTAGCTATGTATTTGGAGAAACAAATTGTTATTCTTTTCTGAAATAAATCCCGTTTGTCATCAAAACCCTCCAACTTATTTAGCAAATCAATTTTTTTTTCTATTTGGTGACATGACAGCTGGATGATAGATATGCACATGGAAGTAATATCATTACTTCTCTTAGCCCATTTATGTACAATAGGTATCAATTTAACTTCATCTCTTTTTATTTCATCGCTAATAGCTACAATTCTTGCCAAATGATCATAAAATGCTGGCCACTGAATTCTATCTATTAAGTACATTATAGCTTGCCTTTTTTTTCTTCATATTGATCATTTAATTCTACATGCATTACATACAATTTATTCTTCTCTTTTCCAAATTCTTCTATAGTGTAGAATTCAGGCCTCTATGGGGTGTCTAGGATTTCAACAATTGAGGTTGACTTAAATGGTTCAAATGGTGGCTAGGGGTATACAATTCTTGGCCTATTGGATTCCCCCACCTTTTCCTTCCCCAATTGCTTGTCCATTTGAGCCACTTGTTTCTCCAGCATCTATATCTATTGCCCCTTTCTTCATATGCATTTAATACTTCTTCAAATTTGGCATTGGGTTCTAAGAACCTATCTTGTTCTTTTCCAGATACTGTAAACCCAAAGTCTAGTATTTCTTTAGCCATGTTGGTAACTTGTTGGCTACTCACTTCATTGGCCCTATATACTATGAGAGTACCAGTATGTTTTTGACTAGAAATCTCTTGTATTCTAGTTTTATTTCCTTTTTTGATTGACCAAATTACCAAGGCTTGATGATCATTTCTGAATTTGACTCCTCTATGTGCCTGTAGTATTTCTTCCTCTATTTTATATTACACATTTTTCTGTTTCCTTATTGAATCAAAAATCATAGCATTAGCTATGTCCCACTCAGGGAAAATTAGAACTCCTAATACCCTAACTAATTTCCTCCCAGCCTTAGGTGTTAACTGGGCAAAGAATTTTTCCTTGATCTCATTTTCAATTTCAGAGTCCAATCTACTTGGTTACTTTGTTTTCAATGCTTTACATTTCTCCTCAAAATTTCCTATATTTTTTCTCCACAAAAATTGTGCAAATTCCCTAGATTTAACAAAACTTTCATCATCAATAAATTTATGTGAAGCTTGAGCTATAATTAGGTCTATCTCCTTACCTTGATAATCAGCAATTATAAGGTCTAAGGAGGGTACACAAGGCTCTTGACAAACTCCTCTTTCCATGTCTGCAGTGGTAACAATTGCATCCCCTTCTCCACCAATATGTCTTAGCTACTCCCTTAAGGATGCTACATCATCTATTTTGATTGGGGTTTGGCTTTGGGAGTAATCTTCTACATGGGAAGAGGATCCTTGTTTGAACTTCTGCCTCTTTGGGGCACTAGCTATAGGTGGACTCTCTAGCCCTGGTCTTCCATAAAGGGGAACTTGTTGTATGTTTTGAACAATCACATACCCAACCCTCCTCTACAATGTATACTAACCAAGAGCAATTATTATTCTATTGTTTATTCTTCTTTTCACCTCTATAGTTCTATCAAGATAGGCTTTACATATGTAGCCTTCTTCTCATTTATGGTTTGCATTATTGTAGCAAAGTTATTCATCAACACATGCATTTTGGCTCCCCAATATTTTTTTATCTTTCAAAGGATCATAATTAGAGTCAAATGCAGTGATGAATTCCAAAAAGTTGTTGAATACTATTCATTTTTCTTTCCTAACCTCCTACTCCTATAAAGAGAAAATATTCTTGATAGTATCTTTAGGAAAATATACTTGCAATGTCATATGGGTAGCTTTTGTCCTTTCTCTCAAAAGATCATAAAATCCCTCCAGATCAACGTACCTTGCATGGGACTCTACCATATTTTATCTATCCAAAAAAAAATTAAAGTGCCTCCACCCTTTCTTTACAAAAAAAAAATCATGGGCCAAAGTAACAATTGAGAAAAAGGTACCTTTACCTTTACCAATCATATCTCTCTCCTCTATGGTTCTGATATGTCATAACAATTCTACTATCCCTATCTTCAATGGCACATGGAAAGGTAGAACATGAGGCTTGCCCAAATAACCATATACTCTAATCACTGTAGAAACATTATATGGGATTACATCCCCCTAATTGTGACTAACCAAGAGTACTTTTGCATGATCTTTGGGTCTAATTAATTCTAACAATGACTATGGGATTCTAGGGCTATTCCCTCTCAAAAGAAATCTAAGCTTGGATGCAAAATATCTATCAAACCTCACGTAACTGGCATTCCTGACCTCCCCATCCATATTAGCAATCCATAATTGAACTGGTAGTTTTTCATCATCCCTTGTCAATTTCAGCTCCATACCCTTAGAGAAAAAGGTAACTCCCTTAAAAAGACATGTGTGCATGAGCAATGAGTACCAAAAAAAGTGTTTGTTTACCTTTCCTTGTGATATCCCCACGAAACCATTATGAATTTCTTATGCAAGGAAAGTGACAAAATAAAAAATATTGCTCATTTCAAATTGTAATGTCTAAGCCATGATAAGAACAATAGAACCTTTGATGTGTTCCTCCTTGTCCATCTTAAAAATTTTGCAAAGAGTGAAGTATAAAGCTTGAGCCCTAGGATTGAAATATTTCTTCATTAATGGCTCCCGAGTAGTGGATGTAACCAAGGGTAATGTACCAATTCTAGCAAAATGTTGTTGTAGAGGTCTTTTCCTTATGTACATCCTCTATGTGTCATACCTTGCTTGAAGGTCATCCATGTCAATATTCTCGTGCATAGCATGATTAGGGTTAAGGTTAAAAACCTCATGAATAATTTCAAGAGAAACCCTAAAGAGATTCTCTCTAGCATAATTTTTTACAATCCTAGTAATATGATCATACTTCTTAACCAAATCAACAAGTAGATCATTGTCAAAGAAAATTGCAGGGACTACTAGTTTCCCACCGTTGAATTCCCAGACATTGCTCATAGGGGTATCTAGATTTCTCTCGGGAAACCATTTTTTTAATAATTCTAATCCTCCCATAGAAATATGGGTGTCTCTTACCCAATTGGCTCTGTCATAAAAACACTCTACTACAACTAACCTTGGGTTCTTTGGAATAAGCTCTCTCCCCTTGATTATTTCATTTACAAACAATGGAAATTGTTCAAGAAAATCATCATGCATAGACCTCTTAAGATAATTAGTTTTTCTAGAGAATTCCTTTCATGGAGGAATTTTTGAAGACTTTAAACTTCACAACACCAATTTCTTAATTTTTACAAGTTGCAGATCACTTACCCACTAAATTGTGCCTCTTTTCTGTAGAATTTTTACTGCAATTCATTAAATCACCTAGTAAAATTATGTGCCCTTGCTCTAGAAATTCTTTTCACTCTAATAACCTTTTACAATTTTTTGGTTCAACAATGGTGGCTTCATGAATTATATTCATGCTTTGAGATCACATGAATGAGCTCTAAGCAACATTAGCTTCCATTAGCCATTATTTCCATGTTGCATTACAATTTGAATCTTATCCATTGATTTCATTAGATTGGACGGCCCTAATTAAAAAAGAAAAATTTCTTTATAGCTTTAAAGATTTGGCCACATGTTGAATAGGTACTTCCCTACATTATTTAAATCTCTTGAATTTTAATAATGCAAGCAAGTGTCTACCATCAATCTCCCTTTAGATCAATGGTCATGAGAAGTAAAACATGTTTACGAAAACATGTAAGAAAAAGTATAATCCAACTAGCATAATAAATCTTCCAACCTATCACATGTCAGCCCACTTTTGTTGTAGTTGGTCCCACTTTTCCACCCATCAAGTTAGCACTTCCCTACATTATTTAAATGTCTTGCACCTTGAAATTGCAAGCAAGCACCAACCTCTGATCTTGGTTAAAAATACCATCATACAGTTTTGTATTGCTATAACACCCAGTCAACTTCATCAACAAATAGAAAATCTCCATGTTAAGCAGTACATTTTTAAAAACTCCACACAAGTAGGTTCCTTATTATCTTCTAAAAAGGTGGGTCCCTAACCTGAGTTGCCATGCATCAAGCTTGCACTTCCCCACTTTATCTAACTATTGGGCACTTTCATAGTGCAAGAAAGTGCTAGCCATTGATCTTTCAAACATCAATGGTGGCATAACTTGAACCTTTTGATAGTTTAACATAGAAGTGATGACATCATTAAGGATAGGTATCCACAAGGCACTTCACCACATTGTTTAAATTTCTAGCATCTTGATAATGAGGGCAAGCACTAGCCTTTGATTTTGCAGAAATCAATGATCACACAAAATTGTATTTTTATGCCATCCAATCAACTAACTTGACCAATAGGATGTCACCTTTTAAATGAACATGCTCTAACAAGTCTAACAATGACACATACTACATTATTAATTCTGAAAATATCCGTGCCCATGACATCATTTCCAACTTGGCATATATATGTCATATTACATTAATGAATGCACTCCAATTCAAAAAGGCTTTACAACCTCGTATGAGACAGTGTCCTCCTTAAAGCTTGGTCCCACTGTGCCACGTGGTGCATTGATGCTTGTCTACATTATTTACAATTTGTGCATGTTTGTAATGCAGGGAAGCACTAACCATCAATCTTACCAAGATCAACAATGAATCAAAATATTTGCTCATTAGGATCCAGTTAGCCAAGTCAACCAATGAAAAAATTTCTATATGCTCCAGCTCATCTGACAATTTCCATGAGAAAATGTCATTACTACCTTCTGACATAGTGGTTCTATGAAATCACTATGTGCTATGTGTCTTTTTGGCACTTCCCCACTTTGTGTAATTTTTGTGCATTTTGATAATGTGGGGAGTTGCTCTTAGTCTATCTTACCAAGATCAACAATGAATCACTATTTGTCATATAGTAATAACTTCATTAAAGAGCCAACTAATGACATCGTAGGGGAATTAAATGTGCACTAAAAAGCACTAACAATTCTACAGTAGGAGTTTGACAAATTTAATAGTCTACGAACTTTGTAGCACATTAAGGTTCCAATGCAGGGAGGGGCTACATGGTGCAAAGGAACTTGCCCACTTTAGTTAAAGTTCTTGTACATCCTTAATATAGGAAGACACTGGCCTTTGATCTTATCCAAATTGAGGATTAATCAAAATAGTAATTATGATTAAAAGCTGGGATAGCAAGGGTTTATAATGTAAAAATATATATAATAAACCTTGCAACATAAAAATTTTTAGGGTAAATTTATCCTACCAAAATGTTTTTGAAAAATTGTTTTCAGAAAATTTCAAGAGCTAGAGAAAAAATGAATAAGGCTTTAGAGTTTCTCATGAATCTTACCTAGGGTCTTGATCAAAATTCAAGACTCTCAAAACACACACTTAGGGGTTTTTACTACTAAATGCAACAAAAAAAGAATGGTGAAAAACAAGGTCAACACATCCAAGACCAAGGAACTCAAAAACAAGCACAATAGTAGACCAAAGAGAGAGTATTATTAGAATGATGATATATTCATTCAATATGCCATATGAATATACACTAGGGGTGCTTTTATATAAAGGCCTCTTAAGAACTTTTAAATTTCATAGAAGTCAGCAACATGATAAGTCACACAACCAGGCACATGTCCACTAGATATGGGTTATCCTCCATTAAGCATAGAAGTGTGATGATGAGAGGATAAGCCTACAATGGTGTAGCACATAAATTTATGTTGTAGACAACATGTGCTAAAATGGGAGTGTGAATAACTGTGTTGTTTACATGACAACTTAGTGAATGATGGAAACTCTAGTGTTGTAGACACCATGTGCTAAATTAGAGTTGTGTACTTTTGTGTTGTCAACATGACAACTCATGAGAGTACACAAAATCCTAGGTGTCTCACCTAAATAAATGATTAAATAATGAAATATAATAAAATAATGCATTAACCTGCCAATAGTGGCATTTTGTGATGGTTAAGTTGTTGAATTTTTATCCTTGCCATCAAGGTTCAAATCTAATGGGGATGAGGTCTCCCATTTGTGGCCTTACTGGTTCATAGCTCCAGGTCAAAGTGTTTACCCTTCTTTAAAAAAAAAATATTGCATTGACCTAAGTAAACTTTAGTAAAGTGTAAATAGTAAATACTTATTTACATGAAAAGTTTGATATCTTGTTCTAAAAAACATGTATGACCAATTAGAAGATATGTAACCACCTATTTGTGCAATGAAGTCTCTTGAAAGACAAATGGAAGAGTGTGGCTTGACTTCAACAACTGATATATCTTGAGTTATAGTACAACTAGGGCATGTATGTAGGGCCATTTCCACATTCTTAAGGATCCCTTAAATCTTGATAGAACTACCATCCAACTATAATACATCCCTAATAATGGGTTCATATTTCAGCCCTAAAGCATCAACAACACACTTAGGCATTATTGAACTACTAGCCCCTGAATCAATCATGCAATTATGCACTAGTTTATCTCCTATAATTAAAGAAACATAAAAGGGATGGGGTCTAGCCTTTGCATTTTTCTTGACCTCCCTTAATGACTACACTAGGCTTACAACACTTTCCATGCTAGGTGGTTGATCCTTTAGTTCAATATTTTCCAACTCCTGCTACAACAACTTCTTTTCCATGGGTATAGTAGCAACAACAATCCACATGGAAATATTCACATTTGTCTTCTTCATCTACTTTACCAAACTAAATGAGGCATTAGGTCTTGTGGTGGAAACCTTGGGAGCTACATGTGTAGAAGGTTGTGTTGGAATGATTTGGAGGTCATTCGCATCTCCTCTACTATTATTTTGTCTTTTTTGTTGAGGAACATTGGGTTGGGCACTTGCTACTTGTATATGAGGTACTACATTTGATTTTGAAGTTTGAGGACAAGGAGGGGTAGTATCTTCAATAGCTCTTCTTTTTCTCCTAGTGTTGTGAGCAATGGAATCCTAGTTTACATTACAATGTTCTTCCACCTAATGATTCATAAAGGAAAAATCACCATGTCTTTGCATATATGAGGCATCACTAAATTGGTTATCCTTGCATGACTATCCTATTATAGGCTCCTTATTGGTCAAAGACAAATAAGATTCAGTCTTTTGACACATACAATAGTCATAAGAGTAGTTGCAGGAGGGACACAAGTTTTGATCTTGAGTCATATTATTTTGAGGGGCTATCGCCCTACTTTGATTTATATTAGAAGTAGAGGCATGACTATTTTTCCTACTTTGATCAAAATAATTGTTCCCATAATTATAATTTGAAGGCCTACCATTGTTTGGAGTTTGATATGCAATTAATGAGCCTTACTAGCTTGGTCTTGCTACCTTTCCAAAGTCAACACCTTGTTTCTCACCTTTTGCATCACAAAGAAGCTATCTATGTTTAGCATCATAGACTTCATCATCTCCTTGATTTTATATATTCCATTTGAAGATTTGGAAGCTTGAGGGACTAAAGCAAGGGATTTTGGTACGGAAGTTGTGGGAATAGGGCCCATCATTGGTTGGTGATTTGGGACATTAGGGAAGAAGATCATAGGATGCCTTAAGGCTAACTTTTCTCCTTGTATCAATATGTTTTTTTTCCCTTATTATGATTTCATAAGCATTAGGTAAAGTATCTCCTCCCATGATTTGAATTATAGTGGAAATGTCATTGTTAAAAGATCTGAGGTAATGTAAGAAGGCATTGCCAAGGGTAGGTTTCAATGAAGTAGGTATTTTGTCCCATGTTTTCTAAAATCTGTAATTGAAATTGGTCATACATTCATGGGGGTTCTTTTTATTCTAAAAGTGACAAGTAGTCACTTTTTTACTCAAAATGTTAACATAGTCTTCCTCCTAATCCATCCCAATTCATTATAAAGTTATGAGGCAACCCTCTAGACCATTGAAGTGCTTTCCCTTTCAAATATGAAGCTAGAAGCCTAATGACAACATAATCTATTGAAATTATTTTAGAATAATTGAGAGGGGGGGTGAATTAGTTATTCAAGGTCTAGATGTACAAATAAAACTTTTCTCAGAATTCAGTGAACCAATAAAACATTCATACCCATGCATGCATTCATTGTGTATCAACTAAGACTTATATGTTACCTCTTCTAAAGTGATGTCCTATGAAAGGCAAACCCTATTAAAGGTTACAATACACACTATTAAATGTGACCTAGTTAAGGAATTTCAATCACCCTATTAAAAGTGAGCCTTGTTAGAGGACATTAGGCCATTCACATGGAATGCCACCCTATTAAAGGATTTTCCATGACTATTAAGAAAACCTTGCTCCAAAGGATTTACCCTAGATTGGTACAATTGTTAGAGAGTAACAGTAGAGCTTTGATCTGATACAACTTACAACTTCACTTACAGATTACAGATCTCTATTCAGTCCTCAATTCTACTTGGCTTTCATTCTTTGTAGATCTAATAGCTTGTTCACCCTTCAAGCATTCATCTTCTTAAGCCTTCTTTCTTAGCACACCATTGTAGACACTTCTCTTGGGTCACTTGATGAAGAAAAACCCTTAATTCCTTCTCCTCCTCAAGTTTTCACACCAAACTCTCTAACTCTTTTGCTTTATGACTAGACATTCCTATATATAGGAAATCAGAACATTTCCTGCTCATTATCCATCATCTAAATTAGGGTGTTGAATGGATTAGGTAGGATACAATGTATCTACCCCATATCTTGTCTTCTCTAGAAACTTCTCTTAGAATCCATTTGAATTCACTTCCAAAATGGTTTACATAAGATTCTATGACACCAGCTCATTAATCTTATCTTCCTCCTGGTTCACAAGTTCCAAGAAAAAAAACTTGTCAGCTTTTATTTGGAAAATCTTTGATCTTTTTCATAATGCAATAGCTTACCATTATGAATCTTCTAATGCTCACCACATACTGCATAACTTAGCATCAACTATAAAATCACTCGATATCAGCTGAATTTTTGTTGGTGCTCAGTATCAACTAAAATTTACTCAGCATCTACTATCTTTTTTGGCATCCACTAGAGTTTTCTTTCACACAAATCCAACTAACATTTTTCTCAACTTGAACTAACTTTTCTTAGCACCTACTATCTACTTAGTCAAGCTTGCCAAATGAACTTTGTTTAACTTATTCTTCTAAACTTTCTAAATGTAGCCAGCCATTTTGTAGCCTTAAGTAGATTATCAAGACATCATGTTATCACTATCTTAATTGATCTTTGTACTTCATTACATAATCATAACTCAACCTTTCCTCTAGGTGCTTTTGTTACATCTTGTTAATCAAATCCTCCTCATCAATCAACTAAGTGATAGTACCTAAAACATATAAGCGATTGTCTTACTAGCAAATGGCAGGTTTGACATTAGTGAGAAAACAATGATTGAAGCACATAACAATCTCAATTATAATCAATGATCTTGTCAATTAGATTTCAACATCATCCTCAGATATATCATGAATATTACAAACATTTGTAACCTCTTGAATGTGTTCTAAGGGAGAGATAGGAGTTTCACTAGTGAAATCTGATATACTTTTAAGTGTAGCTACTGGTATGCCATGTCTTTAGGCCAATAAAAGAGGACTTCCGCCATTAAAGGTGGTAGAAGCATGAGCTCTAGCTATATCAGCAAGTGATCTATTGATATGATCTAATGTTATTCTAGATTGATACTTAACAATAGGAGGAGTGAAAATGGATCCTGCAAGGGCATGTATTTATTTTGTACTCCTAACTAGTGATAGACATAATCTAGTCTCTCTTCTTCTGGG
This sequence comes from Cupressus sempervirens, assembly GCA_028749045.1. Classification (NCBI taxonomy): domain Eukaryota; kingdom Viridiplantae; phylum Streptophyta; class Pinopsida; order Cupressales; family Cupressaceae; genus Cupressus; species Cupressus sempervirens. The sequence continues at coordinate 279,003,427 of CM053783.1, forward strand.
ACTTGAACATGAAAGCTCTTGATACTAAAATTTACCTCTATAAGATGCCCTTGTTTTACCTTTGGTCATGAATCACTACAAATCTAATCTAGAAACCATATATAAAGGGCATATAGTTGCCAAGTGCTTTGTGGAAATGAGCCTCTTAAGGCTTGGAATATTGAGAACAATACTATTTCTAAGCATCAACTTGAATTTCTTTTCTTTTTACACTAGTAGACTTGAATTCTTCTAGAATATGTTCCACTAGGCATGCCAAAAATTGTTGTCACAAAAGTTTGCACCCCTGTCCAAAGTTTTTACCAAAGCACAACCTTGTGAAACATGGAAACAACCTCCAAGCTATGGGACTTGAATTGTGAGGTTGAATCTCAGGAGAAGGATGACTTCCTTTAATATTAGGATGTAGCTAACTACTCTTGGAGAGGAAAATTGACAAGGAATGCATGGAAGAAAATCTACATATTCTAACCTAAGGGGTGATGCACCAAAATATAGTGTTCAAACTAATCTTTGTCCATACATTCACTTTTGAAACATCATGACACTAGAAGATATACACATTTAGACTTGTTTTAATCTAACAATCACATGTAGATCAAAAACCCCAAATAAATGACCCAAGGGAGAAGAGAATTCACTAATATATCATTTATAGGCCAAAGAGAGATAGAGTCATGCAAGATTACAGAGATCCACGATACATTAGTGAGAGGAAAATAGGTCTTTGCACAATGCATCAATGTCTAAAGAAATAAGGTAAAATGTCATATAGTTTCAGAGGAAAAGGGAATTTATAATGAATTTTTCATAGCAATATCAAGAAAATAGAGAAGAGTTGACCCTAACAAAATTTACAAAAATTGTCTTTATAGCTCAGACATAACTAAGATATTTCTAACTAGAGTTACTCCACAACCACTATCTTAAATGCTTCAAAGAATAATCATACAACCTTGGGGAAAATCTGATCTTAATACAAATTAAAATATAATAAAATCAATATTTTTCCAAAATAGAGCCTTGAGAAGATAGAGCGATGCTATTATATAACTCTAACCAAGTACATGGATAAAATAAAAGATGGTGGAGTGTTTTCCCTCATTCACTAGGTTGAACATCCATTGGAAAGTGGTTGGAATCAATCATGAAGATTGGATCATGCAAGAAATCCTATCTTTCTTATTTCTAGCTTTATAAATCAGCAAGGTCAATAGGTCAACCTAGTCAGGGAACCAGAAACCTCCATGTGGACCAACCATTTCATTTTCTTTTGCCACCTTGTGGAGTCCTCATGTGTTTGACCACCATATCACCTTGACTATGGCACCCTCAAACTTAACTGTATTAGTCTGTAATATTGTTGATTTAACCATGATGTTAACATAACTCCACCCATGAAACTAGGCCTATCGAGACACTTGGTGAATCCTTGCTCTATTGCTATGACTAAAGATTGAGCAACTTCCTATAGCAATATTGTAACAGGTATTAATTTCTCACCATCTGATGGTCCTAAAAAATCATCAATCTTGCCAGTGCACCAACCAATGAAAACTTGGTCCTCTACCAACCTATCTGACATTGACCCACCACACCATGGCCCACAAAGGAATAAAACCACCTACCATGTGTCAACTCATTGCCTTGTCAGTATGAATAAATATCTAGCAACTTCCTATACCAACAAAGCAACCACCCTAGACGATGGAAGATATGACGATAAGTAAGGTGTGGGTCCATGGAATATTAAAGTGCACAGTCACTTAGAAAATAAATTATAATCTTAAGTTTTAAATGAAATAATTTTGCACCCCAATTTATTAAAATTTAAAACTATGTGGATGTTACCATGTTTAAATTCAAATATGGCAATTTTAGTGGGAAAGCAAAATTGACCAACATGAATTAAATAAAGTAAATTAATAAATCCCTCTAAATACATGTCATCTCAAAGGGGACACATAGAAAAAATTTTATTAATTTTTGAATGATTTAGAATAACTAAGAAGGGGCAATGAATTAGTTATCCTCAAGTCTAGATGTATCAATTGAACTTTTGAATACTTCAAACAACTTAGATATATTCTTTAATCCACTTGGTCTTTATAACAACTTATCAATAACATAAACTTACAATCCACTATCCCATTAATAACCTACTTGAAAAATGCAAAACATTAAATAATCAACATCTCAAACATCATTCACACAAGTATAACACTATTCTTTGATGTGGAAATCAAATTTGGGAAAAACTAGAAGTAACATGTCACCTTTATTTCACTCTTCTAAGGTGAGCTCTGTAAGGATCCAACCCTATTAATGGTTGCAATACACACTATTAGGTGTGACCTTGTTAAAAGATTTAATCACCCTATTAGGAGTGGCCTTATTAGAGGACTTAAAAACATTACATTAGATTCTCACCTTGATTAAAGGATTTACAAATGGTTGTTAGGTCAACATTGATTAAAGGATTTTAACAAATACAAAGGTTAGAAAGTAACAATAGTTTGATCTAATAAATACAACTCACTTTGCAAATACATATCCCAATGTAGCTCATCTTCTAATTCATTGAGTGGACTCCATTCATGTCTCCATCACTATCTTTGATCTACTTGGAAATTTCTTCAAGAAATCACTCTTCATGTATACTCTTCTCCTTGTTCACAACCTTCTTCTCAAGTTTTTCAATCTAAAAAATAAGAAATCACTAACCTCTTTAGGTTAATTTTTATGCCTCATTAAATAGATATCTTTGATCTTTCTCTTCTTAAATATCACCGTTGATCTTAGGGTTAGGTCAGATTCATTGAATCCTTTCATCATTTTGTCCTCCTCCTTCTAGACGCTTCTCAAAACTTCTCTTAGAATCCATGCCTAGAAAAAATCAAACATGAGTTCTCAAACATTAAATGTTCAATATCATCAATCTCATCAATACTTATCCTTCCTATACTTTGAATAATCCAAAAATTTAACCATGTCAACTAGGAATGCCAATTCCTTCACAAAAGAAAAAATGCTAACACTCAGCCAAAACTATGTTCCTTGGCCTTAGTCAACACTAGATAACTTTCTCAATACTAACTATCTTGCTCAGCTTATACTCTCTTAACTCAAACTTTTATAGATACTTGACCCTAACTATCACTCAGTTGACACTATTTTTGTTTGGATTCTACTATTCACTTGGTTGACACAAGAATAAATTGACTTCAACTATAAGTTCCTCAATCTTCTTCTCTATAGCTTGGTTTAAGTTATGTATTTGATACTTCATTGACAATATCCTCTAGGCTTCAAATCAACCATCTTCTCCACTTATTGTTATGATTAACCAACATAGTATCTTGTCAAAATCCATCTAATCAAGTGTCCATTGTAGCTCTACATAACTAAACCTCTATTATCTCTTTTTTTCAAATCCTCTTCATCAACCATCTTGATATGGAACCCTACTCAGGTAGCAACTATCACACCACTAATTTTTGACATCAATGATACCATAAAAATTATTTTAATTGTAGTTTCCTATTGTTATCCCTAACTATTTTTGTCTATTAGTGTCAAACACTTATTCATAAACTAGGAAGAGTTAGATAGTCATCACTATTCTATATAGGTTGAGTCATGTAAACTTTCAGATAAACATGTATATGCCAAGATCTATAGGAGTTGAGCAAGTCCATGGTCACCAAGTATATTTAGTAGAAGTTGAGCCTAATGATTTTTGAGAACTTTGAACATATTAAAGATAATTTACACAAAGAGTGTCAAGCATAGTAGAGACTAAGAAATAGCACCATGTACAATGAATGTCGAGTTTCAAAGACACTAAGTGCTAAGTAATGCAAAATTTACATTCAAGTTAGGAATGATGAAAAATTTGAGGTAAACCATTTCATGCTAACATGGACAAGATATTTAATATTTGTAGAGGTTTTTAAAAAATTTATTACATGTTTTATGATATTGATTATAGATCCCTATGTGTAGTGATTAACCAATTAGATGAAGAGTCAAAAAAGGGAAGCATCTAGAAAAATCTTTATGAAATATTTGAATTGAAAAGACCAAACCCTATTTGATATGATATGGTAGTGAGAAGAAGTGAGAAAGATATGCATGTGATCACAAGATAGATCAAGTGTGATAGTGTGAACAATGTAGATGAGGCAATAACAGTTATTGAAGAATAGAGGAAGGAACCTTATCAAGTAGTAGAGGATAATAAAGCTATACAAGATCAAATTAAAGAGAGATACAAAACCCTCTTTTTAGAGAAGACTAAGGGTTAGCTACCAAATCAATTTTAATAGATTGCGATAGGGATAATCTATTAATAGAGTGGTCTTAACAAATCTTATTAAATCTCTTCATCAAGTCCTTAATTTTTTGTAAGTGTAAAATCCTCTCATGGGGTAAGACCTAACAATCTTAACAACCTTTAACAAGTTAGAACCCTCACAAGGAATATCATTAGATATAATCAAACATTGTAACCCTAATAGGTTAACTTTACTACTGTTGTAGTAAAGATTTATGGGTTTCACCCCCACCCTAGTTTCACCTTCACCTTGGAGGGTTTTAGGGAACCAAATATTTGTTTTATGTTCTTACTTTTGATACATGTGATTGATAGATTAGATCTACATGCTACTAACATTTGACTTTACAAGTTATGTTATGCATTAGACATTAGATATGAGATGGAAAATATGGTGAATAGACCAAATTATTATTAAAAGGTAAAAGTGTTATAGATCCTGATTCACCCTCCCCCCCTAGTATCTTAGTTTCCAAATTAAGACTTCTAACAGTTTCCAACAATCTCCCTATTTGTAATTGATGACAATATCTCTAGTTACCATGAAATCCAAAACACTTGACATTCTCCAATCAACACTCTCTATATTCAATAATAGATCTCCAGTAATATCCTTATTTTCATTCTAATTCTCATCTTAGTGTCCAACAATCTCTTTGATCTCTAATTTTAGTTTTATTATGATTATCATCTCTAGAACTTTGATATGAAATAGCTCTAGACATCAATTGTATCATCTCAGAAATTATTCCGTCATATTAGAACATGAACTGCCTCTTTGATATTTGTATTCTTATATGGTAACACTACTTCACAATCTCTCCCTCTTTCTCATTATTGATGGTAACTATGTAGATATCTAAGAATCTCTCCCTCTTGATGGTAACGATATAAACTCTCCCTCTTTGGAAAAAGTGGTAGAGACATTTTAAATACTTTAGTGAAATCTGTCTCACACATCTTCAACATGTAGATATCTATTTGTTAGTTTTTTGTACTAGAATATCCTTCTATCATATTTATTATGATTGATTCAATATATTGTGCTTATCTCTTCAAAAATGTAGGTAACTCCTAAAGTGTGACCTTCTACATCAACTTGTAAGATAATCTAATCAAAACACTTGATGCAAAGTTCTATCTTAGCTTAAGTAGCTTTAGTTATGGGAATCATCCCCAATTTACCTCTTAGATATTCTTGAGCATCCTTAGGTAAATATTTTGTTAATATATTAGCTATCTATTCCTTTATATTCAAATACTCCAATCTCACTAATTTTTCTTATAGAAACTTTCTAAATTAATGATAGTTTATAGCAATATTCTTGGTCTTGGTCTGCAACACATAATTTTTAGATATGTTTATAGCACTTTTGTTATTACAAAATATGACAATATACTAGTTTAGTGATCTCTTCATTCATTCCTTTCAACAATTGCTTGATCCACACTATATTAGAACAATTGACTAGTCCTTCTGCATATTCAACTTCTATTATAAATTGGGAGATGTAGTTATGTTTCTTTCTTGTCCATGAACCTAGTCTATTTCTTAGAAAGAAAGCTCCACCACTTTTACTCTTTCTATCATCAACATTGCTAGGACAATTTGCATCATTAGATACTTTCAATTCAAACTTGTCATTGTTCTTGTAATACAATCCATAAAACTTTATTACTTTAAGATATCTCAACATTTGTTTCACAACCATCATATGATTTTCCTTAGGATTTTCAGAAAATATAGCAACTATCCCAATTGCTATTTTAATATATAGTCTTCTATGAACAACATATTGTAGTTTTCCAATCATTGATCTATACAAAGTTTTGTCCACATCATTAGATTCATCATTCTTTGAAATTTTATGTCTAGTAGCCATGGGTGTTCCAATTGGTCTTGAGTCTGCCATACCAAAAACATTGAATATCTCCTTGATATACTTTGATTGTGTAATGTAGACAACTTTCTTTGTTTAATACACTTTCAGATCAAAAAAGAATATGATCTCTCAAAATATACTGTAAGAATTTGGTATAGCTTCGATACCATGTAAGAATTTTCCTTAGGGAAAAATTCACCTAGGAAGTAAGAACTCAAACACAAGCACAACTATAGACCAAAAATGGATATGATCAATTAATTATACTATGTCCTAATGCATTGCTCTATTCAGTATATGATGAATGTACACACTAGGAGTACCTGTCTATAAAGGCCTCTAAGTAAGCACCTAGAATGTCTTTAGAAAGAACCAGGAGATAAGATAAGCATCATGACAACTAAGTACATGCCTTATCCATCATTCTAGATGAGTGGGTAAGAATGACAAGGTTGTAGACACCATGTGCTTAGTTAGTGTGCTAATTCCTATGTTGTAGACACCATGTGCATAAAAGAGGTGTAGACTCCTATGTTATCAACATGACAACTCACAAGAGTACACATACTCCTAGGTGGTTAATAAATAAATAATAAAAAATATGCGTTGACCTATGTAAATTTAAGTAAGTGTAAATAGTAAATACTTATTTACACCACCACCCTTAATTGAAACTTAGGGGAATGCCCTTAAGCTTATGAAAACTAGGATGAAATGCAAAATGGGTCCCAACTAGTAGGCCATGTTAGGTACCCATGTACATAATGATATGTAGATCTCTCATAAAGTGGGGAAAGAGGGGAAACCTCATGGGAAAAACCCTCCCCCAAGAAGAGAGATAAAAAGGGATGCATGGATGGGTGGAGTAGTTAAGACCTCCCCATTTTGACATACATCAAATATATACAAGTAAAAAAAGGAGAAGGACAAAACCCCCTAAAAGGAAAAAGTCCTCCCCAAAAAGGAGAAGAAGGAGATGAGGTAGTCCCCCACCCCCCCCACGTAGAAGTAGTGTGCTAATTAATGAAAAATGCTCTAATGTAGAAGCTAATCCATGACCTTTGAATGATGTCCCTCCCCTTTGGAAGAAACAAATGCAAGGGTGCAAAGGAGATGTGTCCCCTATATGGAGGGGGAATCTCTATGATGAACAGTGTCTCTGAAACCTGTTCAAGTGTCCCTATGTTGCTACCGATGATGGCTTCTACCAAAACTACTGAGAAGAAGTGTAGATCAAACAAGGAGTGATTTAGAACCTATTTTAAGGAACCAACAGTCTTCTCAAATGACCAAGAGACCTTTTGTAGATGCTATACATAAGTATCCTCAATCACACCAACTTTTGAAGATTGATCATGTAGAGAATCAACATGAGGGTCAGAGTGGACCCTTACAACAACGGTAAAAGGATTGTCCTCAGCAAAAAGAAGTGATAAATCATCAAAGAAGTCGTCCAAATCTATTGTGTGTGACTCCATGAACAAACTTGAAATGTCAGTCAAGAAGTCATCACCTGAAAGACCATCTGTACCCTATTGTGATGATGTACATGAATATATCATTGTGGCAATGAATGAAGAATTCACCTCAAAGAGAAGATGAATATATTCAAGAATGTCTCCCACATGTTCAATGTGAGACTTCATGAATAGGCCTACAAGGGCAGAAAGGAATTTGTCGCATGAAGGTAGAGTAGGAACACATAAAGGGTCCTACTACACTAAATCAAAAGCATCTGTGGCTAGAATAGGATTAGTAGGAGCAAAAAAAGTTGGAGGTGAGATCTCATCTGAAGAGGAGTCAGCTACTACTAGAGGTATGAGATCTTCTAGGAATGGAGGAATGTTTGGATCTCCATACATCTCCCAAAGATAGATCCAAAGATCATATGGATACCATAACTTGTCGAACACTTTATAAAATTCAGAAGAAGAGAGACTGGAACAAATGATAACCAAAATTTTGTGAACATGTGGCCATTCTTTAGTGTTAGAGATCAATTCGTTGGAACATAAATAAGGAAATACTTCCTTATGCTCTCTTCTTAGATGATAAAGGAGTGTGTCACTCCATTTGTGATAGTTTCTTTTTGTCAACCTAGGTCTAACTCTGTGTTGATATGTGAAACAAAACTCTACCATGAGATCAATCAATGAAACCCCAAAATGGAAAAGAGAATCAAAGAAACCTACAAAGAATCAAAGAACCCCCCTAATGTATGATTTAGGCACCTGATAGCCACTTACCAATTTAGGGCCTATTTTTGAAAGTAGTATTTCTATCTATAGAACATGTAATCTAATTTTAGATTTGGAAAGTAAACAAAAAAAAATGCACTTTCAAGAAAAATGGAACTTGATTTGGAGTCCAAATAATCCCATACTAAGCATTTTAAGTGGCAAAAATCAAAATTTGTGAGTTGTAGAAAAATTTAGAAATAAAGATCTCAAGCCACCTGCACCAATGTGTAGCTTATGAAATTCTACCCTGAAACAAAAAAATTGCTTGCAAAAAGGAGTCCATATGAGGGAGATATCACTATTTGAAAATCATTATTGCTATTATTTTTTTTGAATTATTTCCACACCTCCAAAAATCAAATGACTCTAGATTTCACCTTGGATGTCCAATTTTAGTGAAAAAAAGTTGATTTGGGGGTTTTCTTGACCTTTTGAATGTGATGCAAATAACTAATTTGCACTAGCAAGCTCCAATATTCACCTACAAAAAATATCTCCTATGGCCCTACGGCCAAAAAATTTCTAGAAAATAATGCAAATCCAAAAAAAATAGTAGAGATGTAGATGAAAAAAATGCAGATCTAAAAATTAAATGTACAAATCTGAAATGATCATACCAATGCTGCAAATTGGTCCTTTGGGTGCTAGTTTGCAAAAAAAATTGCCTCACAATTGACTTTGTCCTATGGTAGGCAACTTTATAGCCAATTTTCACCGAATTGACATTCCAAATTGAATGGCGAGGTCAAATCTAGTTCTAGATTCTCCCAATATCTGTGATACTCTAGATTTGGGTCAAGATGCTAAAGCAAGAATGGTCTCAAATGGCTATGTGATGAGAAAATCTCCAAGCTCTAATACCATGTAAGAATTTGGTATAGATCTGATACCATGTAAGAATTTTCCTTAGGGAAAAATTCACCCAAGAACTAAGAACTCAAGCATAAGCACAACTATAGACCAAAAATGAATATGATCAATTAATCATAGTATGTCCTAATACATTGCTCTATTCAGTATATGATGAATGTACACACTATGGGTGCATGTATATAAAGGCCTCTAAGGAAGCACCTATAATGTCTCTAGAAATAACCAAGAGATAAGATAACCATCATGACAACTAAGAACATGCCTTATCCATCATTCTAGATGAGTGGATAAGAATGACATGGTTGTAGAAACCATGTGCATAAAAGAGGTGCAGAGTCCTATGTTGTCAACATGACAACTCACAAGAGTACACATACTCCTAGGTGGCTAACAAATAAATAATAAAAAATATACATTAACCTAAGTAAACTTAAGTAAGTGTAAATAGTGAATAATCATTTACACCAACACATATAAATCTCAAAATCTTGCCTTATTTTATCTACAAATGATTTACAAAATGCATATTTTCCTTTGAATATGATATCATCCACAAATACCTCAGCTAACAGTATCCCTTTCTTAGAATTAGTCTTCAAGTATATATTTCCATCATCATTGGTCCATGCAAAAATAATCTTGACCAAGTATGTGTGCAATCTTTCATACCATGCTATAGTGGCTTGTTTCAACTCATCTAATTCTTTTTACAACTTACATACCATATCACTTTGTTTGGGTCAAAAAATCCTATAGGTTATTCAACATAGCCTCTTATTCCATAACCAAATGTCATCACATTGTACAAACATGCATGTATCATTAAATAGGTCTAGATAGAAGAAAGTCCTCCTTTTTGGTCTCAACCTCAAATCAATTCACTAGAACCATTGTAGATCTTAGCCTTTTTCTTCTAAAATTCAACTTTGTATTCTGAGTTGTTCAATTGTGCCAAACTCAAAAAATTATAGTTAAGTCTTTCAACACAATAATAATTATCACATAGGATCTTATCAATCAATCCTATAATTCCTTTACATTTCATAAGACATGGTGCATCATTACAAGACTTAACACAACTTCCTTTCTATTGTTCTAATGTTTTAAAATTAATTTTATCACCAATGATATGATGTGAGAAACCACTATAAATTATCCATTTATCACCTTTACTCACATATAAAATAAGTGTGTTTTTATCATCTTCACCATAATTATCTTCCATAGCAACATAAAAAAATTCTTCATCATGACTATCAAATCATTGCCAGTCTCTTCTTTAGCTATGTAACTAGAGTTCTTACATTTTTTGTTGTAGTCTTTGTATTTTTCTTTTCTTTTCCATCTCTTATTTCTTTGAACTTGATTTCTTTCCTTTAATCCTTGTCATCCCTATAGAATGAAAAGAAAAATATAGGAAATTGGCCTTTGACTTTTTGTTTTCCTCTTGGTAACCTTCTTGATGCAAGAGAATCCTTGGTTGGCTAGAAACCATGCATGCTAATATGGTTTAAGCTTGAAGTTGGAGGACTTGATCAAAAATTGAATTGTGGCTCGGTCAATGTTGAGTTGGTTTGGTTGTTGTGTTAACCAAGTGACTTGGTCAATAAAGATGTTCAAAAATATTTATGCTACTCAATGTCCACTAGGAGCTCAGTTCATTCTATAGGCCTTAGTTAACCTCACTTGCAGTTTTGACTAAGTAGCTCAGTCAATGAAGGATATCAATTATGTTTAGAGGAATTCTAACACTTGGCATGGTTTTATCTAACACTTGGTTTGGTCTTTATCTTTGTGGTGCTTGATTTGTCTATGAGTTGATTTGTGGCAATTAATTTTTGTTGCAACTAACTTTCAGCTTGCATGAGAGTTTAATGTAAGGGTTTATTTTAATTTGTAATGGGCTAGGAAAACTTGTGGCTTAGTTGGGTATAAGTAGGGGTGTTTTGTGGGGGCTTAAGTTAGATTGTAGAGTCCTTCATCTTGAACAAGAGGATGAAGTGTAGGAGAAAACTTTGATAAGGGCTAATAGTTGAGGCTTGGGAAACCAGGAGATTTCTTAATGGGCTTGTAAGCACAAGATGAGATTTCCTTGGGGTTTTCTATCAAAATGTGGATCTAGACTAGTTAGTATTAGTGCGGAGTTAGATCTTGAGGGATCTTGCATAACTATTTTTTTGATTTCTTTTTGTATTTGGCCCTAACTTGGAAGGCCTTACAACTACACATATTGTATGTAAACAATGGATTTACAAATAAAGTGTTTGATTTGGTATCAATTCTTTCATTGTTATTGTTTTTCTATTGTGTGGCTATTTGCAAGGATCTAGCTTACCTCCAGTATGGGTACCCTCAGATCTTTGTTGCATCAAATGGCATCATAGCTTAGTTGTTCTTGAGTTTGTAGACCAAGTGTCAAATTTGAGGTGTTTTGCACTAGGACTTAGGTGAAGGTTGGAAGAGAAGATTGATATTGTGGACGTGATTTATCTTCTAGATTTGTGGATCTATTGCATTGGTTTGTAGAGGATCTTGGAAGATTCCTTAAGCAAGATTGGACTCTAGAGAAATTGATGATATTAGTGATTTTGTGAAGGAAAAGATCTTAAAGAAGATTAAAGAATAATTTAGAACTAAGATGGCATTAATCAAGAGTGACATAATTTCTCAAATTTTGAGTGCTTGAGGTGGTGTATGTAGGCATTGATGCACTAAAGATAGTTATGAGGAGGTTGATAAAGACTTTGAAGTTTCTAGATCAAGTTGTGAGGAAATAATTGATTGTGTGGAGAGACCTATGGGAAATAGGGTTGGTTAGTTTGCTAGACTTGGATCTCATTTGAAGTTACAACATAAGATGGAGGTTTCTAATTTATCAAGTACTTTGAATCCTAAAGACCTGATTGATTGGATTGGTGAATTGGAAGAGTACTTTTAGCTTGAGGATATTAAGGATCCACTAACATTAAGGTTGGCACAAATAAAGTTGATAGGACATGTTTCTCTTTCATGGAAAGAACTAGAGAGTGACAAGAGGAGGAAGGTGAAAGAAACATCACTAGTTGAAGGTTGATGGTGACTAGGTTTAAGACTAAGTTCATTCCTACTAATTATGAACATGATTTGTTCAATAGGTTGTAGAATTTTAAATATAAAGAAATGATTGTGAAATATTATACTAAGGAGTTATGTAAGTTGACTATTTGTTCTAGGCATAGAGAACTGTCAAAGGAGAAGGTAGCTCAATACTTTAATGGCTTGAGATTCAACATCCAAGATGAGGTTCGCATGTTGAATATTGATTTTTTTGAGGATGCTTATTAGTATTCCCTAAAGGTAGAAGATAATTTGAAGAGGAAATGTCAAGGTTATTCCAAAGGGAAGGAGAAGCAGGATATCTTGATAAAAGCTAAATTGAGTGCAAAAGATGAACCAAAACCTATTGATCATAAGAGAAGGATAGTTAGAGGTGAATTTAAGGGTACTTGATATAAATGTGAAGAAAGAGGACATGGATATTATGAATTTCCTAAGGCTTGTAATATAAGGGTTGCTATTGTAAATGAGATTGATGACTGTGATAGTCAACCTGAACAAGGAGAGAGTTTTCTAGTTTGGTGAGTACTAGTTGGTCAAAGGACACTAGAATCTTGTTAGAGGACTAATTCTTTTAGGACTCATTCTAAGTCTTGTGGTAAGGTCTTCAATGTGATTCTAGATGGTGGTCATAATAATGACCTTGTTGCTAAAGAGATGATTCAAAAACTTGGTTTGAGAAGAATGAGACATCCTTATCCTTATAGGATTGGCTAGTTGCAAGGTGGGAATGCTTTGGAAATTGGGGAGTAGCACCTTGTTGATTTCCAAATTGGGAAATGTAAGCATCAAGTTGTGTGCTAGAAAATGTGGCCTGTTGGGAGCACGAATCAACAAACAAACATTAGTTAAAAACCTCAAATATGCATCAAAGACTCAACAAAATGAAATACCATTAGCTAACTAATGCTTGCTTGAGTTTTGCAACTCTAAGCAGCAAACAAATCAAATCCTCCAGCCACCTCTATAGCTCAACAAAGGCACCCATGAGAGGCCTTGTTGGTGTGTTAGGATGGGGGGGGGGGGGGGGGGGGGGGTTGTATGTTTGGTGTGCTCTCTCAAACACAACAAAGTATTGAATCTCTTGAGTGGATGTGCCAATGTGAGTAATGATCAAATATGAACATAAGCTACAATGAAATGAAGACCACTTCAAAAAATGGCTATGGAGAAAGTCATACTTGAAGGCATTCAATGATGATGATATGAAATGCAATAAAAAGAAACTACACTAATATTCAATTTAAACTAAGATACAAATGAAATGGAGATAAGAAAATGCAAGCAAACTAGACTAATAATGCAAATGAGAAGCTAAACCAGCTACCAAATAGTTAGTATGCACCTAAAAATCACCATGAAAACTACCATGAAAGCAACTATAAAATCTCAAACTAGCATGCAAGCTCAACTAAAAACTCAAATCACAAACCAACATGATAACAATGCAATAATGAGATATGCAAATGCTTGAGACAAGGCCTCTATTTATACACTTGAGGGAGGACCTTGTGAGGTGGCATCCAAGTAGGTGCCACATAAGGTGACATGCAAGCCATGAAAATGGTTAAGAATTCAAAATTTTCTCACACATGTGTGAGCAAACTTGAGAAGAAGAGTGGGAGGCAAGAGTGCAAAGGGGAGTGTGTAGGCATGCAATCTCACACATGTGTGAGCACACACTTAGGCTAATGAGGGGGATTAGGAAGGAGATTAAGAATGATTAAGTGGGATTAGAGAAGAAGTAGGCTTAAGAGGATGAAAATGATGGTTATAGGCTAGGCTCTAGGTTAGGCTTAAGATTAAATTAAATGGGATTTAATTTAATCATGGGTTTAGAGGAATTAATAGGATGTGAGGATTAAATATAAAAAAAATATTTCAAAAAAGGGATGATGGAGGATCATGTGTGAAATTAATTTAACACATTAAGGCTAGGAATATTTAAATTAAATTTAAATACCATAGGAAAATGAACCTATTTAATTAAATAAATTTAATTAAATAGGTAGAAGAATATGACAAATATAATTAATTAATAAATAATAAACTATAATCTCAAGGGCAATATTAAATAAATTAATATAGTCTTTAGGAAAATTTTAAGCGTCTACACAAGTGTTGTGTGATATTGTGGGCATGGACAATTGTCATTCGTTTCTTGGTATACCTTAGTAGTATGACTGCAGGGCTATGCATGATTTTTTCAAGAATGTGTTTTCAATTGTGAAAGGTGGCAAGAAGAATTCCTTTATTCCTTTGCAGAATGAAGATATCGATAGAAGGAACCCGAGTATTGGCAGTCAAGTTGAGTTTCTAGACTTGGAGAGGTTTAGGGATTAGTGTGGAAATAAAATTTGTGGAATACTGAGGATAGATGTGAAGAAGGAAAAGAAAATCATAGGAAAGAGTATACAAGTTGAGGACTTAGAGGATATGTATGTGAATAATTAATTTTGGATTTATGTGTTGAATCCTAGAAGATGTTCTTCTAGCTATTGAGAACATAATTTTGAACCCAGGGTGTGCGATGTAGGAGCATCCTTGGTTGGCTAGCAATCCTGCATGATGGTGTGGTTTGACCTTGGAGTTGGAGGACTAAGTCAAAGAATGAAGTGTGACTTGGTCCATACTAAGTTGGTTTGGTTGTTCTATTAACCAAGTGACTCAGTTAATCAAAACATTCAACAATGTTTATGGTACTCAATGTACACTAGGAGCTCAATTCATTCTACAAGGCTTAGTTAAGCTTAGTTATATTGTTGACTAAGTATCCTGGTCAATGAAGGAGCTTAGTTATGTGTAGTGGAATGCTAACACTCAACATGGTTTTCTCTAACTCTCAGTTTTTTCTTGGTCTTTGTGGTGCCTGAGTTGTTTGTGAGCCAACTTTTGGCATTTAATTTGTGTTGCGGCCAACTTGTTTCTTGCATGAGAGTTTAATGTAAGGGTTTATTTTAATTTGTAATGGGCTAGGCCAACTTGTTGATAAGTTGGGTATAAGTAGGGATATTTTTTGGTGGCTTAAATCAGATTCTAAAGTCATCCATCTTGGAGACGAGGAAAAAGTGTAGGAGAAAACTTTGAGAAGGGCTAGTAGCTGAGGCTTGGAAAATAAGGAGATTTCTTGGTGGGCTTGCAAGAAAATGTTGAGATTTCCTTGGGGTATTCTACCAGAGTGCTGATCTAAATGAGTTAGGATTTGTGTGGAGTTGGATCTTAAGGGATCTTACCTAATTATTTTTGTAATTTCTTTTCATATTTGGCCCTAACCTGGAAGGCCTTACAACTAGGTATATTGCATGTAAAAAATTGATTTATGAATAAAGTGTTCAATTTTGTATCAGATCTTGTATTGTTGTTGTGTTTCTACTATGTCCTTATTTGTAGGGATTCATATTACCTCTAGTAGGGGTACCCTCGAATCATCGATGCATTACTTCTAGCCATTAATGCTTCACGACTGTCAGGATCATCATCAGAAGATTCACTCTTGCTAACCTCATACCTTCCTTCTTTATTTGTAGACTTATCCAAAACGAATATTGACTTGAAAGCATATTCAATAGAAGGGGTATTAAAATTATAAAAATTTGACAATTCAAATGTAGTAAGTGTACCAACCAAAGCATCCAAAGTTAGATCATTATCAGGAGTACATATTAGTTCTTGTATTGTAAAAATATAATAGCATAAATAGGAAGTAAAGCTCTTAATAGCCTTTTGATTAAAGTCTTATAACTAATCTTTCCTTCAGCTCATCTAATAACATTTACCACTTGTTTGACTCTTCCAGCTTATTAAGCAATGTTTTCATCTTCTTCCATCTTTATTTGATCAAACTGTCTTCTCAAGCTTTTTAATTTGGCTTTTAGCATATTCTTGTCTCCTCCATGGATATTTTTCATACATTTCCCACATCTTCTTTGAATTTTTGTAGTTCTTTATATCATCAAATTTTGAGTAGCTTAAGGTAGATGCAATCTCCAACATTGTATGAGTGTTTTCTTGTTTATCCTTTAGATGTAACTTTATCATACTTTGGCATGTAAGGAATCTCTCCTTGTTTAACATAGGTACCTCCTTTCTATGCATCTTAATCTTTAGCTTTAAATTCCTTCAAAATTCTCTTCACAAGCACCATTAGAGATTTGATATCAGTTGTTAGAATGAATTATAATAATTGCGGGGGCTGGGGGGGTTGAATCAATTATTCCAAGCTCTAGATGTACCAATTAAACTCTTGAATGCTTCAAACAACTTAGATTTATTCTTTAATCTACCAGGATTTAACATAGAAACCCAATTTTGAAAAAACCACTAGTAAAATGTCACCAATTTTTCACTCTTCTAAAGTGAGCTCTATTAGTAGCCAACTCTGTTAAAGGTTACAACACACAATGTTAGGTGTGACCTTGTTAAAGGAGTTAATCACCTTGTTAGGAGTGGCATTTTTTGAGCACTTAAGATCATTCCATTAGAATGTCACCTTGATGAAAGGTTTTAGAAATGATTCTTAGGTTAACCTTGATTAAAAGATTTTAAATGATACAATGGTTAGAAAGTAACAATGGGTTGATTTGATAAATACAACTCACTTTACAAATATATCATAATGTATATCATCTTCTAATTCATTGACTAGAATCCATTTATGTCTACATTACTACCTATGATCCACTTGAAAGTCCTTCAAGAAATCACTCTTCACCTCTCCTCTACAACCTTCTTCTCAAGTTCTCCAATCAACAAAATTAGTAATTGCGAACCTCTCTAGGTTAATACTTATGCCTCCTAAAATTTTGATCTTTTTCTACATAAAAATCACTATTGATCTTAGAGGTTAGGTTAGATTCATTGAATCCTTCCATCATTTTGTTTCCTACTTCTCCTTTTAGATACTTCTAAAAAAATCTCATCCAATCCATAGCTAGAAACTCTCAAAAATGGTTTCTCAAGCACTAAATTCTCTAAATTATCAATACTTATCCTTTGTGTGCTCTGACTAATCCAAAAATTCAACTATGTTGGCTAGGAATCTCAATTGCTTCACAAATTAATAAATTATTACACTCAGCCAAAACTATATTCCTCTATCTTAGTCATTACTAGATAACTCAATCAATACTGACTATCTTTCTCAGCTTATACTATCTCCAATCAGAATTTTAGTGATACTTGATCCTCACTAGTGCTTGGTCAACACTAGTTTTTTTTGGCTTCTATAGCTAACTCGATTGAGACAAACATAACTCAGCTTCAACTATAAGTTCCTTATTCTTCTACAATGTAGCTTGGTTTAGCCTATGCATTTAGTCCTTCATTGATAATCTCTTCTAGGCTTCAAATCAACCATCTTCTCCACTTAATGTTATGACTACACAACATAATATCTTGTCAAAAACCAACTGATCGAGTTCCCATTGTAGTTCCACATAACTCATCCTTTTGCCTAGGTATTATTGTTATCTCTTCTTTTAAAATCCTTTTCATCAATCATCTTGATATGGAACTCTACTTAGGTTGTAGTTATCTCACCTATAAGGTTTGACATAAATGACAACATAAAAATTGTTCCAATTATAGTTGCCAATAATTACATGGACCAATGAGAGCACATCACATGGATAAAATCCCATGGATCAATCCAAATTGAATCTCACAATCACTCATTAACTTTTAATCTCAACCACTCATTTGACCTTTATTTATAAATAGAATGGTCTTGAAACCCAAATAGTTGTTTCATTTACATTCATTATTATGTTGTCATTGTTTTAATCTCATTTGTAAAATTGTTCAATTAATTAGTAATTAGAGAATACTTCCATTCAATAATAGATGTAATGAACCCTAGCTTTTCATTTTCTCATTTAGCATAAATCTCTTAATCTAGAAGTGCATTACCACTAATTATGATCTTTAAAAAAAAAGGAAATTAAGATATTTTTCAAGCTCTTCCTTACATAGTATGGTTTTATTAGTGTTTCATGTTATTCTTGATATGTTTTGATGTGATAACCATAATGATGTAATGTTCTATTGAAGTTTGCTTTTTTTCAGGTTACATATAAATCCACACACATTTTTGGTGCCCACCATGTGGATAGAACCCTCAAAAACTTTCTTCTTCTTGTCTTTGACCTCTATTTTGTATTTTGTCTAAAAAATATGTAAAGGGACACCTTTGGTTTCTAGAAGTCTCCTTTGGTGTTTGCAAGGCACCTTTGGTGTTTGTAAGTCACTTTTGGTGTCTTCCAATGACCTTTAGTGGAATAAGGTCACCTTTAGTGAAGGAAAGTCCTTTTTGGAAAAGGCAATGACCTTGAGGGAGAAAAAATGTTTGCTTTTGAAGAAAGAAGGTGATCTTTAGGAATGAAAATTTTCTTTGGTGAGATCTCTTTAGTTTTTTTTGTGAATTTGGATATCAATTAACTTACCTAATATTTTGTCTCAATAATATGATGATTTTGATTCCTTTTGGACTAATTCCAGCAAGTACTTGTGGTTTTGATGATGATTTGATAAAATTTTCAATGTCGCCTAACAAGTCCCTCATTTGTGATATGTATTTGATTTCATTTTATATTATCATTAAATCCAAATGATTGATTTGAATTTTTTATGACCCTAGACTAAAAAGTTCTTGTAGGACGATTGTCAAAGAACACTTGTCAAAGACTATAAGTTGAAATATTGAAACTACTAATGATTATATGTAAGTTTCCTTGGAGACTTGAAATATTTCTCTTGTTTAGCTTATTTATTAACAACTAGTATGATTAGGCCTTATTAATATCCTCTAAGAATCTTAAAATTTGTATAGCAGTATACTCTTTGTCACATGGAGATCATGACTATGTAAGAATAAAAAAACCTAGACCAAACTATAAGATATAGGCTTTGGGAGCAAGAAAAGGAAAATTTGAGATTGATATGTTCACGAGTGAGGAGATTATTCTCTTCTCTCTTTGAGAGAAATATAAACATAGAATCTCTTTATACTATCATGAGAATTTTTGCCTCAATAAAAAACATGTTTTTCATGGTTGACTAAAGTGAAGAGGATAAAGAAGTATGCTCTTCTCTATTTAGAACAATTAAAAACCTAAACAATTAGATCTAAACTTGTTAGTCCAGAGTTACCTTTAAAGGCCCTACCTTTGAGGGACCAACCTATGGGAATGAACCAAGTGGGAACACACCTTTCATTGGTGATTCTACCTGACTATAATAAATTATATTTTTGGAGTCCAAAAACACTAAAGATATGTTAAGTTCATCCCCTCGATTCAAGATTATCACACATATTAATGTTTCTCTTTTTTTTGTAGTAGGAGGTACCACTCTTAGGATTTCTTGACAAGGGGTTACACTTTCATGTGTTGGTGGGGCTAAGAGGCCCTAATCTTTCTTGGAAGGCCATCAAAGGTTAATGGGAATGGAAGTCCTATGGGAGAATTTTAGATAGTTTTACTACCTACTTCACCTTTAAAATGAGACAATCATTTTGCATGGAGGTGAAAAAATGTTTCCTATATAAACTAACAATAGGTATACACCTAAGATTTTGAAAATAGGTGTGATACTATCCCCTATTGCATGGTAGTATATAAACATGTTTCTATTTTACTCTCAAAAGTACTAAAAATACAAGCTCTCTTAAGGGGGTGATATAACTATATGAGGTGCACATATACACATAAGTTGTGAGCAAAGGTTTTTTCTTATATGCCCTCTTTTTACTAGGGATAAACATTGTGTTTTTGAGTCCAAACATGTCAAAAATTTACACTTATCCTTCTGACTTTATTTTTCTTTGGTTGGATATATTTCAACTTATCATACTTTATAGAATAGTTAGACCTCATAATTGAACCTATTAAAACTATCAACTTGAAAAAAATGATCCTATATATCCTTAAATTGGAAAACTAGTCCATTTTCATACACATAGTCACTTCTAGTTGGAAACAATCATTCATGGAGTTATAGACTTACTTGTAGACCTACAACAACTCTCTTTTAGTGTAGTGAGTTGGATTTAGTTGCAGAGAGTTTTCTTTAGATACAAAGAGTCACCTTGGGTGTAGACAGTCTCCTTTGGTTATCCATGATTTTTTTCTCAAAATCAATTGGATATCCTAGTTCCCATTCCAAATTAAAAGTATTATCAAGTAAAATTTCAAGATTTCTCTAAATAGGTTGTCATACTTCAAAAAAACCTTATCAATTTTTGCATGTATTATGTTTCAATCTAAACACCTTTAGTTATGAGCTCCTAAACAAGGTAACCAACCCTTATTGGCACTAAAACTATCCATTTCTTTTTTACACATATACAGACCTTGTGTCATAAAATTGATCAAATGTTTAAGACAAACATAGTTGATCACAAATTAGACCCTAATCAAACTTTAGGACTCTATACTGTTGACCTAAACTTTGTAAACACAAAACCTTTATGTTACTTACAAGATCCAAGAGGGACAATCCTAAGAAGACTAATCCTTTTGACAAAGAATAACAAATATACGCTTCCTAAACAAGGAGACACTCACATACTCCTTTGACACAAGAATAGAATCAAGGAATGAAACATACAATTACTTTAGTAATGTCTCAACATAAGTATGACTTAAATAATTGTCAAGACAATCAAAACTTGGATGAGAAGTCTATCTTCAACGTCATTGAACAATGTCAAGATTTACAATCCAAAATTTGAGAAATGAAGAAAGAAAAGGAAACAAAATTGGTCAAACAATCCCTATAATCAATATGTTCTTTTCTATTTGGTCATGAGTCAAATATTTCTCTATCTTTTTTAGATATGGAAACACCAAAGTATGAAAATCCAATATTTGATGAAGAGGATATTACACTATCTTCTAATGAACTTGTATTTGATTAAGAGAATGAAGAAATTGATATATGTTCTATTCATTTAAGAATCTTATCCATCTACCAAAACAAAACAAAATAACCTAGTTATTCCTTAGAGATAATAGTTACTCCTTTGGAACACACTTATGAAACTATTTTGCAAAAACTTCCTGAGAAAAAATTCACCATGTTTTGTCAAACCAACTCATGTGAAATGTAATGCGTGAATTTTTTTTTTATCATAAATATAATGAACATAAAACTTCAAATTTCATGGAATTAAAAAATAATATCCAATACCTTATTTATGATAATTGAATTGAAATTTAAAATTCTAATGACTCGCATAATGAAGGCACTACTCTTAAGAAAGATCAAACTAATGAACCTATGTGTAGTAGTGTTTCTCTTGAAGCTCCTATTTCTTTTTATATTCATTCATCTCCTAAATCATCAAAGCTATCAAAAAATACTACATTAAATAAATAACCTAGTTCATTTCATATTGACTACATGTACCCTCAAGGACTACCTCTACAAGATATCCAAGCTAATTTATATTTGGCCTAAAATATTTTGAACACTTCCAGAATCAAAGATCTCAAAGATTAATGTGCTACCATACCTATCAATAAAAAAAAAGATACCCCATTATCATTATAAGTGGTTCCATGTCAAGATGACTATTCAAAATATTAATAAAGAAGTGTCTATGAAGATCAAGATCCCTTGATTCCCTTTCACATATCCCAAGATGTTATCCTTGCATCTCAAGAAAACAAAATTCATGTCTTGCACATTATCCGTCTTCCAAGAAAGATCAAACCACCACTACAAGAGACCATATTGAAAATCAAGAGAAAATTACTCTTCCTATGCTATCCAAAGATCATTGTTAAGAACAAAATATCCCCTCTTTCCATTATGATACTTCTCCATAATCACCTCAAACACCCCCCATTCTTCCTAATCCTTGGAATAAGCATAAATACCACCAAGATTAAACTACTCCTATCAAAGATATTTATGAACTTATTGATATAAAAATGTATCTTAAATATGAGAGCCTTATTCATATTTCTCACTCTAAAGATGTTGATATCTCTATGCATTATACATTTGCATCTTCCAAATCCATCCTTAGAACTTATATGTCAAAGCTAAAACCTTTGAGCCTTCCATCTATATTGGGACCTCTTATCCCTCCATCTCCTATACCTCAAGATCAACAAAGGAATGTATCCTTAAGAAATTTTCATCCACTCATTCATTTAAATTGTCCATCTCAACCTCATTCATCTACAAATCCCAAGAATTTTGTATGTACAACATAAAAGAAATAAACAAAAGAATCCATTTATAAACGAAGATCACCATGTCCTATCTAAGCAATATGTGATTACAAATAAAAAAGTATGGTTCAAGAGACCACAAAGTTCCACTAAGAAAAATAAATCAAACAAAATATGGATTCCTAAATCCATCATTGATGAAATGCTTCCTAAAGCATCCAAAAGAAAATCAAAATCAAAATCTATATGGATTCCCAAGTTTTCCCTAAAGGACTTGAATATTAAAGAAAAATCAATTTTTTCGTCCAAGCTACCAAAGGATTCCATTCCATCATCTTCAAAACATCTTCCATCACCTCAGGTACCAAAGTCTTAAGCTATTTTATCCATGTTTCCTCCATCATTCCACCACCCTTCAAGTTGTGTGTCAATGTTGATCTTTCCTACTTTTCCAGCAACCCTTGAGAAATAATTTCACTACCCTATCTAATATACTACAGTTACCTATTATCCTTCAACCTTCCATCCTTCCATCCCATTTATCATATCCAATCTATCAAATCATATCCTCCATATACCTCTATTTTCTCTATCATTTCATTTCCACTACTTTATCAACATCTTTGAGCATATCTTTAGATCCATTTTTCCAACATAATATGTACTTTCAAGAGGAGAATAATCAAAAGATAAAATGGCTTGAAGTCCTTCCAAAATATTAAAAATGAAAGAAAATTTAAAAAGAGGAAAAGTGCCATAGTAAAAACATGTTAAACATTAACCTTGGTAGTTAAAGTATAGAGAAATGAATTTGTCCTATGAAAAAAACCAATTCTTATGGAACCTCGAACAAGTACCATGACAAAAACCTGGTAAAATGTCATCATACATAATTTCTCCATTCCACATTTTACCTTTAATCTTAGAAAAGTTGAGCTACTTGTGAGCATTGGCTATCTTATCTATCAGTTGGCCTATCATGATCTTCCTTATCTCAAAATATTTTCTCTTATCCTCTATAGTGATTTTCATCATGAGTTTTCTATCATATTACTATCCTATTCCACTAAGCCCTTAGTCTTGATCATAGTGAAGAGAAAATAAGAACAATAAAACCATGGTTCGAAGAAGCCTCTTGACATATCCACTTTTGGGACCAGATACTTTCTTGACATCAAGTCAATATCCTATATGTTATCTAGCTTTGTGACTCCTATTACTTATCCAAAACATGCTTCATATGACTACTACTAGATTTTTCCTAGTTCGATAAATCTTGAAGAGTTGGTCCTTGATTATTACATCTTACTTCATGTATCATTACCTATCTATCACATATATGCATCGGCTTGCTAATCCATCATGTTCTAAACCTTGCTAGAAACAGGGGCAAAAATAATGTGATCTTTCTTGAATACCAATTATCTCTAAAAATATTTGAAAAAAAAAGTGAAACATGTTCCAAAAGAAATTTAAAAATATCTAAATATCTTAAAATTTCAAAAAGATCTAAAATATTTAAAATTGAAATAAATTAGGAAATTGAAAAACAATCCCCAAAATTGCAAACTTCAAGTCTAGTCCTAGATTTATCAATTGTATGAGAACTTGAATCAACATGTATCCTTTGGACAATCATGTATTTCTTTTGGAAATTTCATACTCATTGTATAAGGTTTGACTCTAATCAACATTAATCGTATCTTAAAGTGAGTCAATCAAGTCTCACATATCAATCTTTTCACCATAATTTGTTATCCTAGCTTGTTCTCTCATGCCAACCTAGTTATTCAAAAACTTGAAAAACCACTTATTTTGACATGAAATTTTATATCTATTATTTATCAATTCTAGAATGTGTACATATCTAGGTCCTAGGATGATCATATCTCACAAGAGACCTCTCTCCTTGCAAGTCCAATCATCAAGTCTACTTTGTTAGTCTTGGTTAATCCACCAAACATTTTCTAAGAGTAGGTTATGGTCTAGGAATGATTTTCATTGACATAGGACAAGTGTTTCTTAACACTCTTAAAAAAAACTATAACAAAAACTACCAAAAATAAAGAATATTCTTAACACCACCTATCCATAATGAACAACACAAATAGTATTTCTCAACACTTTAATAAACAATGTTTCTTAATACTCCTATCAAATCACATTGACATTCAACTAAAACATAAGTGTTTCTCAACACTTCTTATAAATAAACATCAACATTTAGACCAAAAATAACCTAAAACATGCTAAAAGTAACAACATAAACATTTGGAAAATCTAGAACAATGATTGCTTCATACATATCTTCTTGACTCTATGATGTCTTACAAACTCAAGAAGTGCATGAAATATTTTGATGAGTTTTTCTTATCATAAACCTTGATTGAGTCAAGGATGTCTAAATGACCAAAGTTGCAAGGATAAGGCCCATGATTTTTTCTTTTGTTTTCTATCTATGGTGATTTTTAGAATAGTTTGAAGGATCCAAATACACTAGATGTTCACTATAAGAGCCTCCATCATGATTGGATGACCTCATGTACCTCAACCTACTTTATATAGAAAATATGGTGAGGTTGTCTCATTCTCCTTGTCTATTTATTTTCTAAAAATCAACTTCCTAGTAAATTTGTATGTGGGAACATGTACCAAAGGATATGAACCAAAATAGAGTCATTGTGAGTTATTGATCACAATTTATACAAGAACATAAGATGATTACTAAACAAAAAAGAAGTAACTGACAAGTCATCTTTGTTTACATGCCTTGATGCTAGGGTCAATTTTGACTTTAAATTTAATGTAGGTAGTATTCATATCTCCATGATTGTTTAATTTATCAATGAATTTTGTACTAACCTACAATGTTCATTATAGAAATATCCAGTGATGAAAATATTGTCCATTTTGAATAATTGGTGACAAGTCCTAGAGATCTTAGTCTAGTTGCATTCATTGTTAACCTAGTTGAATTCATGATTATTTGAGCTTAAAATAATTCTTATTGTTGGAATACTTTATAATAATTTGAGGGGGGGGGGGGGAGTGGGGGAGAAGGGGGTGGTGGGGGCTGAATTAGTTATCCAAGGTCCAAATGTATAAATAAAAATTTTCACAACTTAGTGAACCCATAAAACATTTACACTCATGCATGCATCCATAATATTATGCAGTCACTTAAAACTTGTAGGTTACTTTCAAATCAACTTGCAAAAATTTAAAGCATGAAACTTAATAGATTCATCAACACACTTGACACAATGATTTACATGGAAACCAATTTTGGAAAAACCACCAGTAAGATGCTATTCTTTTCACTCTTCCAAAGTGACACCCTATGAAAGGAAAACCCTATTATAGGTTACAATACACATTGTTAAATGTGACCCTATTAAAAAATTTCAATCACCCTATTAAAAGTAAACCATGTTAGATGACTTTAGACCATTCACTTGGAATTTCACCCTATTAAAGTTTTTACAAATAACTATTAGGTCAACCTTAATCCAAAGGATTTACCCTATACTGATACATTTGTTAGAGAGTAATAGTAAGACTTTGATTTGATACAACTTACAACTTCATTTGCTGGTTATAGATCATTGTTTAGTCCTCAATTCTAATTTGCCTTCATACTTTGTAACTCTAGTATAGCTTGTTCACCTTTCAAGAATGCATCTCCTTAAGCCTTCTTTCTTAACATGTCATTGTAAACTCTTCTCTTAGGTCACTTGATGAAGAAAAACCCTTGACTCCTTGTCTCCCTTAGGTTCTTGCACATGAAAACCTTGCTTCATGACCAACCATTCCTATAAATAGGAAATTAAGATATTTTGCCACTCATTCTCTATCATCAAATTTAGGGTTTGGAAGGATTACGTAGGATACAATGTATCTACCCCATATCTCATATCTCCTCTAGAAACTTCTCCTAGAATCCACTTTGAATTTTCCTTAAAATGATTAACCTTAAATTTTGTGCCACCAGATTATCAACCTTATCTTCTACCTAGTTCACATAGTCGAAGAAAACAAACTTGTTAGCTCAGGTTCATCAAATTCATGATCTTTTAAATAATGCAATAGTTTTGTATTATCAAGCTTCTAATGTTTGACATGTACTACATTGCTTGACATCCACTATGAAATTACTTGGCACAAACTAAAGTTTTTTGGTGCTCGGCATTAGCTAAACTTTACTCAACATCCATTATTATGCTCGACATACACTAGAATGAACTTTTACTTGGCTCCAACTAATTTTCTACTCATCTTGCTCTGTCTTTGCTCATCACCTACTATCAACTTGGTCAAGCTTGGCAAACAAACTTGTGTAACTTGTTATCCTAAGCTTTCTTAGTGTAATCAACCTTTGCAACATTAAGTAGATTACCAATACATCATGTCATCACTATCTTAACTAATTCTTTTACTAGATTACATAATCATAACTCAACCTTTCCTCTAGGTGCTATTGTTACATCTTTTGATCAAATCCTCTTCGTCAATCAAATAAGTGATAGTACTTGAAACTTATAAGTAGTTGTCTTACAAGTAGATAGAATATTTGACATCAGTGATAAAACAATAATTGAAGCATACAATCTCCCTCTTTGAACAATCTCCTTCTTTGATTAGCTTCTTCAATCTATTCTCAACAATGTCCCTCTTTCTCATCGATGGAAAACCAAATTGATCAACCAAATCAACCAAATGGTAAACACCTCTATTTAACCAAATTGACTAGGTCAAAATAGTAAGACAATACCAAAAAGAAAATAATTCCTTGTATTCAAATCTCTCAATCTATTAGCAACATCAATCTTTTGAATAGGTTACAAAATTTTTTCTTATAGGTCCCTCTGAGTTTCTTCGCATTACTCCCTCTTATCTTATTACTTGTGGATTTCTCCCTCTTTCTTGCATTTTACTTTCTTCCTTTGATCAATAAATCTCTCTCAATAACTCTTGATCACCAATCTCTCCTTCACTTTGATCAGTGAATTTCTCTTGGCAATTATCTCTTGATATCTCCCTCTTGATTAATCAATCTATCCCTCTTTGACAACAATGCCAAAGCCTTATCATCTTAATATGATAGATATAGGCTTTTTAGTTTCTTCAGTTTCTCCCTCTGTCACCTTACTTGTGACTAATTTTAAGGTTTAGTTCCTTAATTACTTTAGGTAGCTCCTAAAGTAAGATCCACTGCACCAATTTGTAACATATGAAATTTAGCTTTTTTGATGCAGGGCATTCCTTTTGTTACTTAGATAGCCTTTGATTGGGGTCTCACCCCTAGTTTACCTCTTAGACTCATGAGCATCCTTAGGTAATGTTTTTGATAATATATGAACAATTTTCTCCTTTGTGTTAACATATTCCATCTTCACCTCTTTATCTTGAACTAACTCTCTCAAGTAATGATACTTGATTGCATTGTGTTTAGTCTTTGTGTGCATCATTAGATTCTTTGATAAATTGATAGCACTAGTGTTATCACAACAAAGTATCACTGGTTCTATGATCTCTTCCTTCATACCTTTGAGTAGTTGTTTGATCCATACAATGTTTGTACAATTTACAACAAGAATAACATATTCAACTTTAGTAGTAGACTGTGAAATACAATTATGTATCTTGCTAGTCCATGTAACTAGTCTCTTTCCTAAGAAAAATGCTCCTCCAGTGATGTTTTTTTGTCATCAATGTTTCTAGCCCAATCAACATTAGTGTAGGCTCTCAATTCAATTTTTTTATCTTGTAGTATAGACCAAACTCTTGTGTTCCTTTTAGATATCTTATTATTCTCTTCATATCCATTAAATGATTCTTCCTAGGATTATCAAAGAACCTAGCAACTATCTCTATAGATAATGCAATAATAGGTCTACTATGTACTACATATTAAAATTTTCCAATCATAGACCTATACAATGTTTGATTCAGCTCAGTTGAATCATCATTCTTTGACAACTTGTGTCCTATCACCATAGATGTACTTACTAGTTTGGAATCCTCAAATCCAAAAGTTTTCAATATTTTCTTGACATACTTTGAATGAGTGATGTACATACCATATTTTATTTGATATACTTGAAAACACACAATGAATTTGATCTCTCTAAACATATAAACTTCCAACTCTTGCTTCATCTAATTTGCAAAATCATTACATAAAGCATCTTGACCTCCAAATATGATATCATCAAAAAATATTTTAGATAACAAAATACCTTTACCTTTCTCTGTCTTCATATAAAAATTGTTGTTATCATCAATCCTTTCAAATCCAATCTTCACAAGATAATTATGAAGTCTCTCATACCATGTTCTTGGTTATTGTTTCAAACCATATAGAGCCTTGTGTAGTCTACATACCATATTCTTATTATTGACATTAACAAAACTTTCTAGCTATTCTATGTAAACTTCTTCCTCTAATATACCATTTAGAAATGTAGATTTAGCATGCAGTAGATAAACTTTGAGACCTTTATATGAAGAATAAACAAGTAAAGTTCTTACTCTTTCTAATCTATGCTAATAGGGGTGAATGTCTCTTCATAGTCAATTCCTCCTTCTTGTGCATTTCCCTTGCAAACTAGTCTCAAAATACTTTAGAGTAACTGAGAGGGGGGGAGGGGGTGAATTAGTTATCCAAGGTCTAGATGTATAAATAAAACTTTTCACACCTTAGTGAACCCATAAAAAATTTATACTCATGCATGCATCCATAAGATTATGCAATCACTTAAAACTTGTAGGTTATTGTCAAATCAACTTGTAGAAATGTAAAGCATGAAACATAATAGATTCATTAACACACTAGACATAATTATTTACGTGAAAACCTAATTTGGGAAAAACCACTAGTAACATGCCACTCTTTTCACTCATCTGAAGTGATGCCTTGTGAAAGGCCAACCCTATTAAAGGTTGCAATACACACTGTTAAATGTGACCCTATTAAAGGATTTTAATCACCTTTTTAGAAGTGAGCCTTATTAGAGGAATTTAGACCATTCACTTGGGATGTTATCGAGTTAAAGGATTTACAAATGATTGTTAGGTCAACCTTAATCCAAAGGATTTACCATAGACTGATACAATTTTAGATTGTAACAATAATGCTTTGATCTGATACAACTTACAATTTCATTTGCAAATTATAGATCATTATTTAGTCCTCAATTTTGCTTGGCCTTAATACTTTATAGCTTTGATAGCTTGTTTACCCTTCAAGCATTCATCTCCTTAAGCCTTCTTGCTTAACATGTCATTGCAGACTCTTCTCTTAAGTCACCTGATGAAGCAAAACCCTTGACTCCTTATCTCTCTTAGGTTCTCACACATGACAACCTTGCTTCATGACCAACCATTCCTATAAATAGGAAATTAAGATATTTTTCCACTCATTGTCCATTATCCAATTCAAGGTTTGGATGGATTATGTAGGATACAATGTATCTACCCCATGTCACATATCTCTTCAAGAAAATTCTCCTAGAATCCACTTTAAATTTGCCTAAAAATAGTTTACCTTGAATTTTGTGCCACTAAATTGTCAACCTTATCTTCCACTTGGTTCACATAGTCCAAGAAAATAAACTTTTTAGCTCAAATTCATTGAATTCATGATCTTTTAAATAATGCAATAGCTCAACATTATCAAGCTTCTAATGCTCGACACATACTACATTGCTCGACATCCACTATGAAATTACTCAGCATGAACTAAGGGTTACTGGTGCTTGGCATCAACTAGACTTTACTCAGCATCCATTATTATGCTTAACATACACTAGAATAAAATTTAACTTGGCTCTAACTAATTTTCTGCTCAGCTTGCTCTATCTTTGATTGGCACGTACTATCCACTCAGTCAAGCTTGGTAGAAAAACTTTGTGTAACTTATTCTTCTAAACTTTCTTAGTTTAACTAGCCTTTGTAACCTTAAGTAGATTACCAGTGCATCATGTCATCACTACCTTAACTAATCCTTGTACTTCATTACATAATCATAACTCAACCTTTCCTCTAGGTGCTATTGTTACATATTTTGATCAAATACTCTTCATCAATCAAATAAGTGATAGGACTTGTATCTTATAAGCAATTGTCTTACCAGTAGATAGCAGGTTTGACATTAGTGACAAAACAATGATTAAAGAATACAATCTCCCTCTTTCAAAAATTTCCTTCTTTGATTAGATTCTTCAATATTTTCTTAACACTTATCATACATGAGTGTTTAAAAAAATATAATATCACAAAATTGAAGTCCAAGTTTTAATTCTTGCTTTCTCAAAGCATAACTAAATAGTTCTATCAAAGTAATTTAGACTTCTAACTATAAATTAGGACCAAAATTGAAATTAGATGGTCCTAATGATCTAAAATAACTTGGTCAAACATTATTTTATCAATACTATATTAACCTAGGGCTTAGGAGAAGATAAGGGGGAAGGTACCAAGGAAGAAGAATCTGAGGAAGCACCTATGCAAGCCAGGAAAAAGAAGAGAAAGGCTAAAACTTAGCCTCCAACTCAACCCAAACCCAAGAAGGTAGCCAAGCCTACACAAGCCAAACCAAAGACACTTGCAACAAGGGTTGCCATAAGGGCATCTTCACAAAAGGCCAAGGAGGAAACAAAAGAGAAGAAGGACACTAAATAGACTGGTGAAGTGAAGAAGAAAAGAAGAAAAGATGTAGCACAACCAGATTCTAATGAGGAGGAGAAGACTAAGATAGAGGACATCAACCTATTTTGAGTGGTAAGCCATCCTCCCAAATCTGCTATAGATAAAATTTGTGAAAATATCAAGAATGCAAATTTGAATGATTTGAAAAGCCTTGATTTCAATAAGCTAAGTAGAGAAGAGAAAAACAAAATAGAGGAATCTGTATATGCCATGATGGCTAAATTTAAGAACACACCTCTAGAGCTAGACAATACCATGCCTAGGGAATTATATGAGATAACTGAAAATAAATGGCATTATTGTCTAAAAATGGAAAAAGAGATCAAAGAATCTACCTTAGTAGAAGTGATTCCTAACTTGATAAGAGGTCAAATAAAAAAGGCTAATAAGAAACATGGTGGAAAATTTTCACTTAAATATAGAGCCTTTAGCATCCTACAAAATAAGATTAAGGATGTAGTGAATAAGTCCACACAATTATGGAAGATAATCTACAAGATAACTAATGACAAGGATGAAGAAGCGAATAAGGTAGAGGTTAGTGCCAAGGAGAAAATAGAGGAAAAGAAAGAGGAAGAGAAGCAAGAAGAAGAGGAGGAGGAGGAGGAAGAGAAAGGAGAAGGAGGAAAGGAAGATGAGAAGGATAAGGAAAAAGGAGAGGAGGAAACACAAAAGGTAGAAGACATGGCACCATTTGAGCAATAGCAACAAGAGGAACTAAGTGTGCAAGACACACAAATGCCACCCCCTAGCCCTCCTCATGTAGCCATTACACCTAAAAATACTATAACAATCAAGAATGTTCATGACAACTCTTCTTAGAAAATCAGTCCCCTAACTATAGAGGATCTCTCCAAGATCCTTCACCAATCCACTCTATAGGCATAGTTATGCACAAATCCTATATTGGTGAGTGTAGATGAGTTACAGAAGGTAGTAGTAGAACCAAAAAGACATAAAGTGAAACCACAAAAACCACCTTTCATGTAAACAACTACTAGCACTCAAATTTTATTAGTTCCACCACCATCTCCAACAATTGAAACAATTGACACATCGGGAGTAGGTGATACCATTCAGAAGCCAAGTGTAGAAGAAGGGAAGTCTGATGAGAAAGAGGATACATCAAAGAGAGAGGAGTAGGCCACTATTTAGAAATTGGTAGAACTACCAAAAATAGGCACTCTTACAATAACTCTTTAGAAGCTAAGCACTGAAGTCATATCTTTGCAAATCTCCACACCAAGCTCAAGTTCTGCAAAGGTGACTAGGGTACTTCACTATGGAGACCCTGAGCTAGATGAAAAGATAGTAATACCTACCTATGACTCAAAGACTATCACAATGGAGTAGATTATAGAAATGCATGATGCATTAAATAGGAGAAAAAGAGAGAAAATACTCAAAAAAGAGTATAAGCATAAGCAAGCACTACATGAGATTAAGGACATCTTTATGCATGCCTTCAACTTGCAGTCACTAGATGAGTCAAAGTCCATAATAGAATAATTATCAAATATAGTTGACTAGGCAACAAGTGAAGACCAGGATACAAATATCAAACTTATGGAGTGGTCTAAAAGGAAGTTTCAAGGAAAGGTAAATGACAAAATATCAAGTGGCATAGCACTCCAACAAGTTGAATTGGCCAAGCAGATTGAAAAGATCAAAACTCTACTTGAGAACATTTTCTCACTATACAAAAAGCTATGTGATTTTTCCAACTTCACACAAGAGATAGGCCAAAGGACAATGAGCTTGGAGAGAAATCTAAAGATTTCTAGCATGCAATTACTAAGAGATCTAGCTCAAAGTGAGAAGAATTTTGCCCAAACACTTCACACTCAAAGAGAGTTAGCTGCACTCACAAGTGAAGAGGCCAATATAAAGGCCAAATTGATGTAGATACAATCCTCCATTACCCACATTTGGAGGTCCTCCACAAAGAGCAAGTCTATGCTAAAACTATTCTAAAGAAAGATCTTAATCTTTCTACACTTGATGGGCTTGTACATCTTATTGGAGAGACTTCCATCCAACATAAGTCACTAGGCATTTATTTGGAGAATTGAGATGCAACTCTCAAGATGATAATGGAGGTAAACAGTACATTTTTGGCTAAATATGGTATTACTCCTTAGCACCCTTTGACATAAGTGTAAAAAAGGGGGAGAAATAATAATAAGGAAGATAGATATAATGTTTAGGGGGAGAAATAATAAGGAAGATATGACTAAGGGAGAGAATACTAACTATTCTAAGTATTCTAGTGATTACATTCTTTTATTCATTCCTTTGGTAATAAAAGGGAAAAGATTGCAGATAGCCAAAAATGGGGAGATAAGAATTAATGTGTAAATAGTATGGGGGAGAAATAATGTTTTTGGGGAGAACTAATAAAACCTACAAGTATAGTCAGAGTAGATAGAATAGCTCCACACATAGGTAAAAATATAAAAAATAGGACAAAGGAAAATAATATTAGGTACATCAGCACAAGAATTTTGGTTGCAAGAATGAAATGGCACAATCAGCTCAAAGGGAGTTATAAGGTATTTTGAACAAAATTTGAAATTTTGTACATATGTAGAGTAGATTAGATAGGGCACTCATAAGGTCAGACCAATAATGTTTAATTAAGTGTTTGTGACACTCATATCAAAGGGGGAGATTTTTGGTCTTAGAATGGTTTTGACAAGAGAGTGTCAACACACTTAACCACTTTCTACATTGAAACCAATTACACTATGTATGTTGAGCTATAGTATGTGCCAAGCCAGAATTCCAATAGTTGTCGAGTGACTTTAGGTTTCGAGCATTATATAGGTGTTGAGTGATATATAGGTTTTGAGTCATAGTTGATGCCAAGCAAGTCGAAATGCTTATGTGCCATGTGAGCCAAAACTATGCATGTGTCAAGCAATATGGAATGTAACATGTGCCAAGCACAGTAGTCCAGTATGTGCCGAGTAACACAGACTCAACATATGATTTTATGGCTTCAAAAACTCAAATGCAAACCATTTTTTGAGCTAACATAGATGGATTTTGACAGATAATAATGAATCTTTTATATTTCCTATGCAATCAACATGTAGCCAATAGAAAAAATGGAGAAGGCATGCAACCAACGAGAAAAGTGCAAGGAATGAGTGGGACTTAAAGATTCAATATGGATCATTGATCCATACCTAACCCTAAGTCTATGAAGTCTTTATAAGAATTCTTAGACCCTACAATTTTATGTTGTTAAATAGAAGTTAAGGAAGTTTCTAAGAAAATAGCAAAATTATAGAACATCGCAAACAACAGGGGCATCATAGACTTAGTGAATTGAGTAGCAATTACACATCTAGTTGATCACTTAGTGAATTGAGTAGCAATTACACATCTAGTTGATCAAAACAGTACAAGGGCTACAAATAGATATCAAATTAAGCAAAGATCACATCAGAATTGAGTAGATCAAGTGCCCAAAATTAGTAATTGAAGATTGTAAGCAATCAGGTCAAATATTTCTAATATTCTCTAGCAATTGTATTAGATAGTGGTAAATCCTATGTTGATAGATTAGCTTAATAGCTATTTTTTAGATCCTTTAAAAAGGTGATTAAATCCTTTAACAAGGTGACACTTCATATAAAGTGTTTTAAATCCTTTAACCAAGTCACTATTGACGTAGTGTAAAGCCTTTAACAGGGTAGGCCTTTCATAGGGTAGACCATCAAAAGTGGTCAAAAAATTATTGTTGCAATGATTTTGTGGGTATCATCCCCACCCAAGTTTTACCTTCTTATTTTTGAAGGGTTTCTAGGTTACCAAAATTTTGGTGTCATGTGTGTTGGTGCATCTGTTTACTTTATGTTTATTTAATATGTTTACATGCATGTAGTTTACTTTTAGTTATTTGCTTTAAAGGACTTGAAAAGGTTAAAGTATGTTACTTCTGAATCACCCCCCCTCTCAGAAGTAGTCTTCCCATTTGAATATTCCAACATTAGTATGGTTGACTCTTCTCCATCAATGTTCAGAATTAATGTATTAAAATCTTTCTGTCAATTAAATTTTATTTGATCAAACTCAAAATTATCAATTTGGGAATCAAGAATAGCTTCATCAGTTCATATCAAACTTTTTTGAATGTTAGCATCATCATTTCTTTGAATTAACTCTTGCGTACACACCAATTCAAAGAAGGGAAAATGTAATCACCCTAAATTGGATTGATCGACAAGGAACCCTTAGCCCTACTTAATCCTAATTAGAATTCACTCTCAATTATGTCAACCCTATTATAGACATATATCATTCCAATATATCATAATTATGTCAAACCTATTACTAGAATAATTCTTCAAAATAAACCTTAATTATATTGACTCAATTACTGACATAATTCACCAAAAATTATTATTAATCTTAATGAAAACCAATTACTCCAAAATCAAGAATTAAATACCTATCCCATTTAATTAAATAAAAAAATTTAATGAACTTGGATAAGTTAATTAAATAAAATGAATTAATAAATCCCTCTAAATATATGTCATCTCAAAGGGGAAAACTAGACAAAAGTTTTTTACATGGACCAATGAGAACACATCATATGGATCACTCCAAATTGAATCTCAATCACTCATTAACTTTGAATCTTAACCACTAATTTGACCCTGATTTCTATATATAGAATGGGTTTAAGTTCAAATGATGCATCCACTTAGATTTATTTTTATGGTGTCATTTTATTAGTTCATTTGTTCAATTGATTAGTAATTAGACAACATTTCAATTCAATAATTGAAGTAATGACCTATCTTTGCATTTGATAATCTAGCATGAATATCTCATTCTAGGAGTGCATTGTCATGAACTAGGATCTCGATTGTCACAAATTAGGATCTTGATTATGAAAAATTTTCATTAGTGTTTCCATGTTATTTCTTAATATGTTTTAATGTGCTAACCCTAATGATGTAATGTTCTATTTAAGTGTTTTCTTTCAAAGGTTATACATAGATACACATACATACACTTAAGTTCTCAAAGATAGTTAGAATATTTGAGATTGATGAGCAACATAGTAAGTGTGATCATATTTGGTCATGTGATGATAAAGATTGGAGGTTATGGTATGATGATTTGGAATTTTTGGATCATTTGAAAAGTATAAGGCACATTTGAGGCAATGCATTTGAGGAGTAAAAGTGTATTTAAATATCTTGGAATTATGACATGAAGATATTATATTAGGTTGACACAGTCAAACAAAATGAATTAGACATTGAAATATGTGAATTTCTTAAGGTATTTATGAGATGGGATTTAAATTTGAGTGAATGACAAGGATTAAGTAGAAAAAATTGATGGTTCCAAAAGTATTTTTCTTAAGGAGGTAAGTGATTAAAAATAGGGTGAGAATTTAGTGTGATAAGTTTGTGATTGAAGTATTAAGTTAAAAAGTATTGTGTAGTCAAAGAGTGTAGAGAAATGATTGGATCTAGTAGGAAAGCATTGTCACATCAAGATCAGTTATCTTGTTGCTCCCTAGTAGTTGCAAGAAGAAAACCCCTAAATCAAATGAAATTTAATAGGTTCTTGTAAATTCCTTAATAGTGCAAAAACACAAAAATGGTTATTGTAGCTCCTATTAGGGAAACCCATTTACTATAGTAATGAGGTTGTTGGTGTCATCCTAGTCATGGTTTTCATCCTCTAACTAAGGGTTTCCATACAAAAATAGTTGTGTCATGTGTGATGATTTAGTAGATGCTTAGTATTTTTATATTTTATTTTCTTGAATTAGTTATATTCTTTGTGATTTGGAATTTGATATTATGTTATTGAAATTAGTGGTTGAATATATATATTAATTGTTCATACTATTTTAACCCCCCCCCCACTCTGTGGTACCTAAGATTCCTAACAAGAGTGTTGAACTTAACGTCCACACAGTTGGGTAGTAGTTTTCCACCATTTTGACTCACCAAATTTCTAGATTTCCTTAGAGATGATGCTCATTTTATTATTATATAGTTTTTGTTAAACCTTTTTGTACAATTTGATTTGAAATGTATTTTTATGTATTTTATAATCAAGTAAATAAAATTTTATTGGATTCAAATGTAATTTATCCACCCTTGATATAAAAAGTGTATTTGCACTATGAAAACCTATATTTTGTTCTTCCTACACTACAACAATTGGGGTCAGATTGCGATGACAATTTGTGATGGTGGTATAATTTGTGGTGATTTTAATGTTTTTGTTTGCAATTTTCCCCAACACCATTGCAATATCGACATTGGCATCAAAATTGTAATGCCATCATGAGTATAAACTAAAAAAAAAAAACATGACAATTATTTTTCATATTATTTTGATAGTGGTGAGCTACACGCAAAAGTGGTGGAGTGAGTTGGGCACAAAAGAGGTGTAGTGTTGTGAATGTTATCATGACCCTTATGATCAATGCATTTGGTTGTTGTCTCCTCATAATCTCTATATTTTGTTGTCATGCCCTTGCTCTACAATTTCATTGTTGTATCATGCCCTTGCTCTATGATTTCATTTTCGTGTTGTGCCCTTGTTTTGTGATTTTATTTACATGTCATGCCTTTGTGATCTACATGCCCTTGCTCTATGATTTTTCTTCTAGGGTGAGAAGATGTATATATGTAAATGTTCTTATCCTTTCCTTCTAACATGTATGTCTTTATATTTCCTTCTAAACATGTATCTCTTTATATATCCAGAGAGATATTTTTTAGGGTTCTTATTACATATTATCTACACAATAGAAAAAATGATCCAACTACATACATATTCCAAAATCCAAATAATAAAGCAATAAAACTCACTCAACCCATGCTAAGTGACTTAGCTCATGATCCTGCACAAAAATTATGCAAAACAAGAAAAATGGGTAGAGTTCGCAAGAAATTTTACAAAAGCATATCATAGCAAACATCTTTATATATTTAGAGAGAACTTTTTTCAGGTGCTTATTAAATATTATCTACATAATAAAAAATGATCTAGCTACATACATATTCCAAAATTTGAATAATAAACCAATACAACTCACTCAACCTGTGATAAATGACTTACCTCAAGATCTTGACCAAAAATATTGAAGAACACAAAAAATGGTTAGAATTTGCAAGAAATTTTACAAAAACATATCATATCAAATATTACAAGATACATAGAATGATTTTTTTGCTATGCAAACTCTTCATATTTTGTTGAATAGAAAAATCAATAGAGCTAAAAGTAGGAGCTATGCAATATTAGTTCAATTTTATCAACCCTAGACTCTTTTCTTAGTTGCACTGAATGCTAGGTGATCTTCTATTTTTAAGATATACTCCATTTTTATTTTCTTAACCCTTTGATTTCCTTGGTCATTTTGAGGTATGGATGAGTTTTTACTCTCTAGCTAATTGATGTTGATCAAGAAACACATTCACTCCAATAGTTTCCTTTGTAGTCATAAAAACTAAATTCCACCATTAATGAAAAGAATTGCAATGGTCTCAATGTTGAATATAATTGATTCTTGAAAGGCATGTGGGGATTAGTATTTTTTCTAATTTAATCAAAGGAGAAATAGAATGTACCTAGCTGACATTCAGGACAAGATAAGGCTTAGAGTGCTCATGGGTTGAGCACCATAACCCAAATTCTTATATGATTATATGAAATAGAGAGATCTAATGGTAGCATCTTTTGAATTGGGTGTGCATGAATATCCACTAGGTCTATGAACAATAATTCTAGGAGTTGTTAGTACTTGCCATGATACTACCTGAATAGAAAACATGGTATGCCCAATTCAAGTGGATTACTTCCCAAATTGGAAAAAGAAAAAGGTT
Organism: Cupressus sempervirens; assembly: GCA_028749045.1. Classification (NCBI taxonomy): domain Eukaryota; kingdom Viridiplantae; phylum Streptophyta; class Pinopsida; order Cupressales; family Cupressaceae; genus Cupressus; species Cupressus sempervirens. The sequence continues at coordinate 279,042,616 of CM053783.1, forward strand.
ACGGACTAAAAAAAAGTTTTTATAGTAAAAACAAGGTTATTGATTTTTGTGTGGACTAACAAAATATATAGAATGATATGACATTGTAAACAAGGTTGTATTTGATATTATGTTTAATTCATAATTATAGTTAGATACTATATGACTCCCTATTTGAGTTTTGTTTCCTCTATTTTTTGCTGAAATTTAATGTACCAAGATCTTACTTTGTGCATACTTTGATCACTATAATTATATGATGATTAGATGGTTTATTATTTAATTAAATAGTATTGGAAACACAAAATATTTATTTAATTAAACTCATTTTTGAGTTCTTTATTCATATATTTGCAACCAATTTCCTTAGTATTATCCTAAGCTGATATGGGCTTTTCTATGCATCATAAAAAAATGGAGAAAGAAAATGAAAATCTATTATAGAATATATAACAATAGAGAAACAATATGGCTAGGAGTCTAAGCAAGGATTTAGGTTACTTGAAGATGGAGAAATAATTTTTCAATTAAAAATGTTTTAAACAATTAGTTGTTCCCAGCTAGTAGGATCAAATACTATTTTTCAAGGTGATAAAATTGCATATTTAGATGAATCAGTTGCATGCTAGGCATGAATTGCATTCTCCAACTTATTAAAAATGGTTGGATATAAAGGCTCCATATGCCAGCCCAATAATGGAAGCCAAGGATGTAACCATGCATGTATTGGCATAGTCTCCTTGTGAGGATTCCAAGTATCTATTGTTGTTGTTAATTTGGGCATCAATATATGATCCAAAATATTATGAAGTACTAAATCTAGTAGTAAATTCTCCCATCTCTCTAGAAAATATATCATAGGTTCAGGGTCCCTTGGCTCCCAAGAATTTGTAGCAGCTATTCTCACTTTTGGAAGAATAACTTCAATGAAGAGTTGAGTGAAAGGAGTTGAAGAAGAAAGTTCTACTTCTATGTAAATACCATAATCACAAGGGTTGTTCTCTTGTAGAAGCCTCAACCATAATGACATTACCTCTAAACCATGCAAAGGATGTTGAAGTGGTTGCCAACTTTGAAACACTCTTATAAGATATGGCAAAGAAAATGTAGATTCAATACATAACAAATTCTAAGGTGATCATGACAAATCCTAATATCTTAATATATTAAATGTAATAAATTGGAGGGTAAGAATCTTGTGAAAAGTGCATTTTCTTTAAAGATCTCATGCATGCAAACAAATCTAAGAAACCAACATTTAAGATATTAGAATATGTTGGTTTAAGAAAATGAAGATGCTATTTGTAAGATGATCATGATAAAAAAAGAAATAATATAGTTCCTACTATAGTTTGGTTGAACAAAGATGAAGTTTTGACATAATAATGACTCATGTTTTAACACCATTCACTTGCAGATGGATAAACCAATAGATGGCTTAGTTGAAGGAAAAAAAAAATTTGATTAAAATATGAACTAATGAGGAAGCATGTGAATAACTCCCTAGATGTTCAAGAAAAGAAGAAGAAGAATGTAGGGAGTGACAAGGAGTTACAAATGATACATAGGTGTTTGATCCTCGATAGCTTTCAACTTCAAATTGTGTTGTGACTCTAGTATAAGTGACTGATCCTCAATAGCTTTCATTTTAACATTCAAGTTTTCAAGATTGGTGAATACCCTCACTTGCAAAACTCTCATGTCAAGCACTTTCTATACTATTTCAACATTATGTTTTTGCTTTTGGGCTAATATTTCTTTAGGTGCATTTTCTTGTACAAAACACTAATCTTGTAAAACATCCTATAATGTTTCAACACCATATGTGTAGATATAAACATTAAGTACAACATATCCAATATTTTGTAGATATACACATTAATTATACCAAATGTTTTTTTTCAAAATCATATTTGTAGATATAAACATTAAGTACAACATGTCCAATATTTTTTGAGATATACACATTAATTACACCAAATGTTTCTTTCAAATCCATATGTGCAAATATAAACATCAAGTAGAACATGTCCAATATATTTTTAGATATACACATTAATTACACCAAAAGTTTCTTTCAAAACTATATGTGTAGATATAAATATTAAGTACAACACATCCAATATTTTTGTAGATATACACATTAATTGCACCAAATGTTTCTTTCAAAACAATATGTGTAAATATAAACATTAAGTACAATATGTCCAATATTTTTGTAGATATAGACATTAATTACACCAAATGTTTCTTTCAAAACCATATGTACAAATATAAACATTGAGTACAACCAACTCAAGAAGGGTACACAAATAAGTTATTCCTATAAAGAACGATCATTTCAAATAATATAAGGGAGTTTGATCAAAATAGGGACACGGACACTAGCTTTTTGTCTATCCACAAAGAGTAGGTGATGATAAATAAAGACAAGAAGAATCAAAATCAAAACAACTAAGAGACTTTGTTGGGAGGATGGTCGCACTGAAGGGGGCTTTGATTATCATCAATTGGTAAGTTTATAGTTATATTATTTTCACAATTAATATACTTATGAACCATAGAATAGGGTTTTGATTATCATCATTTCTATATAGGTTGATCTCCTCGGTGTAGTATGTGATATGCATCAACACATCTCGGAGGAACATACAGGTGTGAATATGGAGGAACATGGAGGTGTGAGTGTTGAAGGAAAAGATCATGATCCCATGGAAGATGATGATCATGTGCCACAAAACACATTTGAAGATGATGGTATGAATGCATTGATCCTTGACACATTTGGTATTGGTGTTGTTTTTGTTGCTACTATTGTTGATGATCATGACGATGATGACTATGACAATGATGATGATGATGATGATGATGATGAGAAGGAGGAGGAGGAGGATGATGATGATATTGAGGCCATCCATGATTAATGTAGGAGCATCTTCCATGAGAAAATAAAGAGAAAAAAATTATAAATTTAAAAAAATAATTATGGAGGAGAAAGAAAGTGACCAAAATTAGAAGAAAACTAATATAAAAAATAAAAAATAAAAAAAAGTAGAAAAAAAAGGAGAAAAGAGGAAATTTTATTTTCAAGGTGCATGGGTGCCATAAATTAAAAAATAAATTAAAATGGTTGTATTTCCATTGATCAAGGCATGTAGGTGGGATTATAGAAGTTTGTGGACATTTTCTTAAATCATGTATTTAATATTTGTTGGGCCATATGGTGGTGCTTAGCTATATTTGGGTGGGAATTAAATATTTTTTGTAAGGTATTTGTATTTACCTTTTATCCCACATTAGTTATTCTTGTAACATCTTGGGTGGTAAGTGCCTATTTAAGCAAGGCATATGAGCATTTCTAATCAAGCTTCAAGGTGTGATCTCTTCTTAGTAAAAGCTTGGAGAGAAAGAGGAAGTTGAAGGGTAAATTTTCCTAAGTCTATGGATAGAGCACCGAATGTGAGGTAGATTACATTAGGATTGTGGTGGAGTTGTGAGTTTTTTAGAAGAGCTAGTGGTTGTAGTTTAGAAACAAGGAGATTTCTTGGTGGGCTTGTGAGCACAAGTTGAGATCTTGGAGGTTTCTACCAAAGTGTGGATCTAGAATACCTAGTGTTTGGGTTGGATCTTGAGGGATCTTATAGAACTATTATTGTAATTGCTATTGTATTTGACCATAACTAGGAAGGCATTATAGTCTAACACATTGCATGTAATGGTTATTTTATGAATAAATAGTTGTGATTTGATATCAGATCTTGCACTATTGTTTATCTTCCATTGTGTGGTTATTTTCTAGGAGCTAGGACATCTCCTTTAGGGATTCTCCTACTTTGCATTGTATCATAGGTATTAGAGCAACATTGTTCTTAAGTGTGTAGACAGATCACCTAAGTTGAGGCAGTTCCCACTGGGATCTTGGGAGGACATGCAAATGGATCTATGGTTGTGAAGATAGAAGATTGATCTTGTTCAAGAAGATTGATCTATTGGTGATTTTTTTTAGATCATTTGTGAAGATCTTGGAAGATGGCTCTGAGAGGATTGGACATTAGGATGATTGTGAATCTTCATGATATAGTGGAGAGGAGGATTAATGAGACAATAGCTTGGGTAGACATTGTTGTAGATGTTGCTTTTTCTAAAAGATTTGAGGAACCAAAGAAGAAAGTTATATGCTATTGGAGCTAGATTCTACCAATCCAAAAGATAGTTGTCTAGCTGGATAGAAGACTTGTTCAAGTGAGAAGATGGCATCACAAGGTTAAGGTGGAAGAGGTTGGTTTTGTTGATCAATTTTTGGAGTCTAATATAGAACCTATAGAGAAACTAGAGGTAATTGCTAAGGATATTCCTATCCTTGTTGATGTTGGGATGGAAATTGGTTTTCATGATCATTTGGTTGAATCCAATATAGAGATTGCAAAGCACTTAGTCATGGATGATCTAGTTGTTGTGGGTGGTGACTTGTATGTTGCATAGCATCTTGTTGTGAGCAATGAGAGCATTGGTGTTGTGAGTTCAGAATGTGTTGATGGAGATCTACATATTGGTGTTGATATGGAGTTTGTTGTTGCTAGTGTGGATTCACTAGTTGCTGATGTGGATGAGGGTTTTTTGATGAAGTATTATGTTCAATTTGTTCCTAGGAGTGAGCATGCTGAATGGATGGTTGAGATTCTAGTATTGGATAGAGTAATGCAAATGTGGTTGATTTTCATGTTGGTTTTTTTATTCTTGTTAAGGTGGAAACCTTTAGTGAAGATGAAGATGGTTGAAGATCTTTATTTTGCCATCAAGTGTGGGACACACCTTTCTATCTACCTAGGGAGTCTAACGTAAGAGCATGTTACATGATAAAATAAAAAGAAAAATAAATTAAATTTTAAATAAATAATTTTTTGGAGGAGAGAGAAAGTGATAAAAATTAGAGGAAAAATAATAATTTAAAAAAATAAAAAATAAAGGAGAAAAGAGGAATTTCTATTTTCAAGGTGCATGGGTGGCATAAATAGAAAAATAAATTAAAATAGTTGTCATTCCATTGGTCAAGGCATGTAGGTGGAATTATAGAAGTTTGTGGACATTTCCTTAAATCATGCATTTAATATTTGTTGGGCCACATGTTGCTGCTTAGTTGTATTTGGGTGGGAATTAAATATTTGTTGTAAGATATTTGTATTTACCTTTTATCCCATATTGGTTGTGTTTGTAACATCTTGTGTGGTGGCTACCTATTTAAGAAAGGTATATGAGCATTTCTAATCAAGCTTCAAGGTGTGATCTCTTCTTAGTAGAAGCTTGGAAAGGAAGAGGAAGCTGAAGGTTGAGTTTTCCTAAGTTTGTGGATAGAGCACTGAATGTGAGGCAATTTACAATAGGATTGTTGTGGAGTAGTGAGTTTCTTAGAAGAGCTAATGGCTACAATTAGAAACAAGGAGATTTATTGGTGGGCTTGCGAGCACAAGTTGAGATCTTGGAGGTTTATACTAGAGTGTGGGTTTGGACTAGCTAGTGTTTGTGTTGGATCTTGAGGGGTCTTGTAGAACTATTATTGTAATTTCTATTGTATTTGGTCATAACTGGGAAGGCCTTACAGTCTGGGACATTGTATGTAATAGTTATTTTATGAATAAAGAGTTGTGGTTTGATATCAGATCTTGCACTATTTTTTATCTTTCGTTGTGTGGTTATTTTCTAGGCCCTAGGACATCTCCTTTAGGGTTTCTCCTACCTTGCTCTGCATCAATGATATACCTCTACTTCAAGGTAAACTTTAAGAAACCTCCCTCTAGAAAAAGATATAAATTATTGGTGAATCTTTCTAAAAAACTAAATTATTATTATCGATGATTCTCTATCTCTTTTTTTTAATATTATTTACATTGGCAATTATTTTGAAATCATGATTTTTGAGTAGAAAATATTGGCAAATCTCAATAATAATAGGAAGTTCTCTAATCATCATGGAATATTACAAATCATGAACATGTTTTATCTCATGGAAATTATGAGAGTAATTACATTATATTTCAAATCAATAGAGAAAACTAAATATTGGTAATATATCCCTAAAGTAACTAATAATTATGATAATTATTGGTGAATTAATTTTAATTTCTTTGATAATATATAATATTTAGGTGAATGAAATATAATCATCTATTGAATATTGTGGCGAATCTTTGAGATTAATTTTTTTAATAAATCAAATTATTGAGCAATTTTAAATATTTTAGAACTAAATTTGATACAAATGTGACAATTTGCGTTGCATTAAATCTTAAATTATTAGACTAATTACTAGCAAACAATTTATAAAATTCACAAAATTATAAATATTCACCACTAAAAAACACCTAACTTTACTTAAGAAAGAAAACATGGCCCTTTACCAAGGATCCTAATCAACTCTTTGTTGGGATTACAATAGGAAAGGTAAACTTCTTTGGGGGGGGTTGTTGGGGGGTGAATCAGTGTTTTAAATGATGACCCATAAAATATTCACCACATATCCATCTCATACATTCAACAAATAAACTAAAATACCATGTAAAGCATATACATCTAAAGCATGTAAGTAAGTAGGCATTCATACATATATGACATAAGATATGATTACCAAAAAACCCTCTAATGAGAAGGTAAAATTGGGGTGGGGATGACACCCACAAATCTTCACTATTTTAGTAATAAAATGTATCCAGTGAAGGTTACAATGTTTGACTATGAAACATGATCTACCCTATTAAAGATCTGCCCTATTGAAGGCTTACAAAGGCTATTAGGCCTTACCCTATTAAAGGATTTCAACACCCTGTTAAATGTGTGCCTTGTTAAAGGACTTCAACTCATAATTAAGCAAGCACCTTGTTAGAGGATTTTAATAGAGCCTGTTAGGACTACTCTATTAGTAGATTTACCTAATTCACCTATTATAATGTCTTAGCATTGATCCTATAATTAGCACTCTTATTCTTGATGAAAAATAACCTCTATCTTGCTATGTACTTGATCCTTCTTGATCAAATGTCTCTTTTCTATTCACTATTTCCTTCCTTTGTTCTCCTTTAACTAATTCTGCAATACAATTTAGATCATGATACCTTAGTCACCATGAATTTCCTAGTTTGTGTATGAAAAACTCTCCTTGATGATTCATTCATTCCCTTTCACACTCATAGACCGTTTAAGTTTTTCTTCCTTAAGAAGACCTAGGTGACTTAGGGTTAGGTATGAATCAATGACTGCAATTCATCCATATTTCCATTTAAACCTTCCCTTTACTTGAGTGGGTGAATGTAATGCATAGGGATTCCAACATAAGCTTCATCCTTATCACCAAAATATCACAATTCAATACTTAAGTTAGCTCAAAAATGGTTTACATGGTAGTTTGTTCCAATACAAACAACAATGACAAAACTATGTTACTCGACAACTGAAGTCCTTGGTGCTTGGCACATACAAACTCCAATACCATCACTCAGCATCTAAATGACTTGACATGCACTACTTAATCAACACCTAAATCACTCAGCACATACTGTCTACTTGGCACTTGAGTGACTCGTCATATGAGTGACTCAAAACTCATTGTTTACTCAGCATACTCTAACTTATATGTTGTGCATGGCTTATGTTACTTGTTCAACATGAACTAAGTAAATTACTTAAGTCTATAGACACTCACTAGTCAAAACCATTTTGAGATCAACAATCTCCCCCTTTGACATGAGTGTCAAAAATACTTGGCCATGTATTAATACTCTTATTCTTATGAGCATAACATAACTGACTATTCAGTTTCTATACAAAATTTCAAAATTTCAAAATTTTACAACAACTTATACCTCAAAAATCTCATCACTCCCCCTGAGTTGTTTGATCTATTCTATTCAATATTTTTTATCAAAATCTCTCCTCCTAAGGAGAATTACCTCAACTGATACTCTTTCACTTTCTTTCTACTCTTTCTCCACATTATCTCTTACTCTCCTATTCTTGCTCTCTTTGTTCCCCCATAGCTCTTACTCCCCCTTTTTTGACACTAGTGGCAATAAGTCATACACTGATAGTGTATTTGTCCAAAAATTATTTATGGACCTTAAGAATAATCTTAAAAGAAGCATCCCAATTGTCACAAGCTACCTCCAAAGACTTTATTTGGATGGTCAACTTAGTAGCAAGGTGTACTAGGCCATCTAGTGTAGAATGATTGGGGTCTTTCTTCATAAGAGTTTTTGAATAGCCTAAATCCTTGTGCAAAATCTCCATGTGAGGAGTTAATGTAGTTTGGATGCTTATCAGTTTAGCCCTTATGTTAGCTTCATCTATAAATAGTGCTTCTAACTAACTTTGGGTTTGCAAAAAGATCCTAAAGTGTTTCTCACTTTGAGTTGGAGACATGGGCAATTTAGCTCTAGATTACTGCATTTAATTTTCCAAGCTTGGGATGTGATTCCTTATTTCCTATGTGAAGAGTGTAGGATTACATAGTTTGGTGTATAGAGAGAAAATATTCTCTAGTATCTTCTTTACACTTTCTATCTTAGTTTCCAATGCAACTTGTGTACGTGTTATTTCACTAGATATCTTATCATTTACTTTACTTTAAAACTTCTTCTTAGACCATTCTAATAATTTGGAATTAGTATCAAGGTCTGTACAACTTATTCTTTCCACTATGTTGGTTAGTTGTTCAATGATTGGCTTTGTTTCATCTGGAGTAGGTAGACTGAATGCATCTAAGAAGATATCTTTGATATCAAGAAAAGCTTGCTTCTACCTATGCTCCCTTTTGAGTAGTCCTTGATGTTTCATTCTTGCTAGGGCTTCTTGGAGTATACCCATCTACTATATTTTTATTGCTACAAGATCAAACTTGGATGATATAATATCTTCATCTAGGCTAGAATCTCCATAGGTTATTACCTCTTCTACCTTAGATGAACTAGAAATTGGCACTAAGAATTTCATCTGTGTTGCTGACAATTGGCTAATAGTGATATGTAATTGTTGTCATTAATGAAAACACATAATAAACATGTTGATAGGAAACCTCATAAATAAAGATACTTAGTATTTGGTTTATAATAGTGTATTATTTTGTTTATAACATGTTGCCAATATCATACTATGACAAGAAAAGTTACATGGAGATATAGATGTTGGTGATGATGTGTATAACCTCAAAACTTTTTATGAACTATATGGAATAGAGTTAATAGTGTTTTGATGAAGCAGGATAGTAGAATTGAAGGAAATAATTTTTTTTGTTAAAAAAAATGACTTGTCCAATTAGGGCCGACATCCTAGATTTTTACTCTAACTTGGAAAAGTGAATTGTGGTCTTGGCTGGCCCAATAGTATTTTATGTAAAGGCATGGTATTTATGCAAAGGACTTCTTGCAATAAGAAGTATGCAATCTTGGTGTATTAGTCGTATCTTGCAAGATTGCAAAGTGAGTGAACTTTTATGAAAGAGATATATGCAAAGTTTTATTTAGTGATCTAAGATCAAGCTAAAGATAAGAGATCAAAAAAGGAAAGAAAATAATAGTAAATTACTTGTTTGAGTAGTGAACTTTTCTTGTAGTTGAAACTGCATGTTTGGGTAGTGGGCTCATCTTGCATACATTAAAATACGACTCCTAACAAAGTTGGCACAATTCCTAATAGGGTTGGAATCTCCTAATAGGGATTCAAAGTCTCCTGACAGAGAATCCTTATACTAAATTTTCTCATTGACTCCTAACAGGGTCCATCCTCTAACAAGGAACTCATATATCAGTATATTATCTTGTGGGTATCATCCCCACTAGAGTTTTCCCTTGGCCAGGGTTTCCCTAGTTAACAAAATATGGTGTCATGAGTTATCTTTGTGCATTGTTACTATTACTATTCAGCATTACTTTATCACTTTTTTATGCATGGTTTAAAGTAAGTAATAATATCTAGTTGGCAACTAAAGTTTGTAGATTACTAATTCACCCTCCCTCATAGTAATCCCTATTTCTAACATGTGCTTAGCCTCTAAAGAGTTTGATTGGAAGGAGTGTCAAATTCTAGTAAAGTATACAATGCTTGAATTATGGCTAGCTCCTTTGGGTTGTGTGTCAAATCAGTCTCTTTAGGCTTGTCCTTTTCTTCCTCATTGATTTGAATTGCACCTTGTTCTTGTGCTAGAGGTGCAAGCGAATCTACTTGACCTATTTGACTCTGTATCTCATTAGTGATTGGTGTTTGCACCTTATCCTCTCTAATGTCTCAACCTTATCCATTGCAACTTCTAGTATATTTTATGAGACTAGAGTACCATCTATGTGTGTACTAACAATGTATTTTGTTGTCTCCTTCCTCTGGTATACAACCAAGGGTTTTGAAGGTTGTACACTAGTGACTTGAGGACTGATTGTAGGTAGTTCTTATGTTTTCACCTCCTCCCTTGCAATTATAGTCACTGATTTCTAAATTTTATCTACACTAACCAATATAGGGTTGTCACATAATTTGGCCCATAGTCTGGATTGGTCAAGTATATTTTTTAGATCTTCCTCTATTCAGAGATAGATGTTTTCAGTAGTAAGATCAAAAACATCCTTTATTGTAATAGTTTTAGTACTTACACTTATTATATGTGGAGGCTTGACACTCAGAATTTGTGTATCTTGTACACTATGTTCTTGTTGCTACTCTTCCTCAACTATTGCTTGATCATCTATATTCATATCAGTGCCTCCCTCAATTCTGCCTTCTTCATTGTCATCATCTTCATCATCTTTGACCTCAATAAGTTTTTGTTCACCTTCTTTTACTATGGCTAGTCTATATGTGATCTTCCACATTTGTTTGGACTTCTTTACAACATCCTCTATTTTGTTCTATAGTATGCTAGATGACCTATACTTAGGAACAAATTTAGCAACATATTTCTTTATGGCTTTGGATATTTGTGCCTTGCTATGTTCTAATATAACTTGAGCAAGGGTTGTCTCACTAAATTGCCTCTCTGTATCTAAACAATAGTGTCATTTTTGCTCAACTCTTTCATATAAAATTTACATATGGAGTTGGCAATTTCTAGAGTGGCCTTCTTAAAAGTAGCCATCATGGCATATATTGCCTCCTCCACTTGATTCTTCTCAACTTTTCCAAGATTTTCAGAATCAATGTTAGAGAAACCTAATAAATCAACATTGTTTCTAACATTCTCACATAAGTTATCCACATCTAAAGATGGATTATGACTCACCACTTGGAATTGGTTATTTTCATTAGATTCAACTTAAGCAACATATTTTCTTCTAGGTATTTTATTTGCTTCACCTTCCTACTCTCTAGGATTTTATTTCTCTATATCATTTTGTGTAATGACTCATGTAATGGCCCTTTTAGTAGGTGCTATTGGTTTAAGATGGCTTGGTTTAGCAACCTTTTTAGGTCTTGTCAGTTCTTGCACCTTAGCCTTTCTTTTCTTCTAATCAATAGGAATAGATGCTTCCATGGCTTCTTCTTCCTCAGCACCTTCTATAGTCTCTATTTCTTCCTCTTGTTGATCCTCACCCTAAACTTGGTTAATTCCAATCACGCTTGAATCTTAGTGTCTTCTTCCTCTTCATCCTCTTCCTCTTCTTCATCCTCCTCGATACCTTCACCAAATTTATCCTTCTTCATAATCACTAAAGCAATCTTCAACTCCATAGTAATCTTTGACTTATCCAACTCATAGTTACCAAAATCTTTGGCATCTTTCTCCACATTTTCTATAAGTAATGGTGTGGTTTCTATAGAGGCCTCATCAATATTAATCTCATAATCTAACAGCCTTAGCAATCTCACTCTACAATTTTTTGCTTGAACAAATGTGTGATTAGTATCAACTAGGAAACAAACATCATAATAATATTTTTCCAATAATGGCACTCAAATTCGTAATCTCTTCTAGTTCTTCATGGATTGTTTGAAATCCTCAAAATAACTAGTCATTACTAACTCAAAGTTATCACCTAATTGTTCAATGAACTCTCCTATTTGAACTGCAATAGACCTATTTGTCTTCCATAAAAGAAGATACATACCAAAATAGATCTAAGCTTACATTGAGGACTTTTTGTTTTCCTTATTGCTCCCAAATTTTTAATCAATTATTGTAGCTATAGCTCGGCAAGATCATATGTATGATCCTTCTTCACAATTTTTTAGCCCATATCCACTACAATGCAAGGTACACTATTCAATCTACTTGATTGATATAACTTTTGTACAATTACCCACACTACAAAAGAAATCAAGGGATCTATGGGTTATGTCTATGGTCATTCCCCTCTTTTTCCACACACCCCATGTGTTCTTTTCAATAACTTCTTTGGACTCACCTCTCATATTCTTTAGCCGATCTAGGGTTGAAAACCTGTTTACCCTATGAATTATCCTCTTTTTTATTTTAATTGGTCCATTATATAACCACACTAAGCTATCATGAATTCTACTTAAAACAATCCTGATCCACTCATTTTTGAAAATGTCAAGGAAATCTAGGGCATGAATTAACCCTTTCTTTCTATAATCTTGAATTCTTCCCTCAACACACTAATTTCACATAATCTTCCATACTCCTCTCTAATTTCCATGTCATGAATACTCGAAATCTTACAATTATAACACTTTCTAACATCTTGAATCATTAAAACTTATGATGGTATCATAGATAATGTACCAGAGGGATCTTGTTTGTATGTTATGTCTAGAATAGCCTTGAAAATAGGTCATTTTATCTCATTACTAAGTAAATGAGCATTTAAAACCCCTTTTCCCTCTACACCTTTCATTTTGGAAGAACTGGATGTCATTATATAAATCTAGGGTTTACAAAATTTGAAACAGGATAGCTTAGCACACAATAAATACCTCGTAAATCCTAATGAAATAATGTTGAACAATTGCTCAAATCTCCTACAAACACTTTAGATGAAATTTCTAGATTGCTTGTAGCTCTCTCTTTGATTGTAGCTCTCTCTCTCTCTCTCTCTCTCTCTCTCTCTCTCTCTAATTTGAATGATGTTAAATGAGCATAAAATGATCAAATAGCCCTTTAAAATACTACAATTAATGCTAAGTGCTTACACACCTATAAGCTCAGTATCAACTAATTTTTGACTCACTCAACATCCTCTTATATTTCCATTTGCTCAACAACCATTACAGGCTTGGCATCAACTAGCTAATCTATTAGCTCAAAATCCACTACCTTTTCACTTAGCAATCATAGGAAACTTTTCATGTTTGATAGTACCATCAAAAACTAACAAAACTTAAAGATTTTTCTTTAATTCCTAACAACACTTTGCATCTTTATTCATTCTTATGTAATATTTTTAGAACTAAATCCTTGGAATTGATGTATGATCCATGCTTTTTAAATATCAGTCCCACATACCTCTTGATTTCTTAGTTTGATGAGGTGTAATCACCTTACCCATTGGGTGAAGTGATCCCTTCTCCACCTGATGTGTTGCAATCCTCCTTTCTCTTCCATGTCTTATTCATTTCATTTCTGACATTTTCAATATCTACATTGCCTTTGCCTTTATTGAACTCACAACTTGGTGCCTTTCACCTTGTTGGATAATATTGGCTAATGTGACTACTGTTCAAATACCAAAAATATGTCGCTTGACTCAACCACCTTTTTGTAGTCACTCCTGAAGTGTGTACTAATATAGTTATCAGGAACATGTCCATATTCTTGATAGTAGTGACAATTAGACCTTGTATTATAATCCTAATTATAAAATTTTCCATTGTTATTTACCTTTGTTTGCTTGTTTGATCACCACAATGGGTTGGATTCGAACTCAAAGGCTATATGTCCATACTGTTGATAGTTATAATAATATCCTTCAAATCTTTGAGTGTGCATGGTCTTGGTTCTACATTCATATGCTGGATGACCTTGTTTGTTGCACATATGGTAATGACCCATGGTCTTCTACTTAACATTTTGATTTATAGTCTTGCTCCAGCACATGTTAGCAGTATGTCCTTTCTTACCATAATTATGACAAGTAGGTTTAGAATTCTTACCTTTGTTACTCCTTTCTTTAGCACTTTTGGATGATTCTCCTTTTTTAGTACTTTTGTATCCCAATCTACATGTATCATTTTTAGATCTAGGGGATCTCATCAATTATTCAAAGTACTTGATGGCTTACCTAAGTTTATTGAAACTTTTAGTAAACTCCTTTTCCCTTTGTAGAGAATTTCTCATTTCTTCATTCTACAACTTTAGTGTTGTTATCTCAATGTCCTTGACATTTAGTTCATGGTTAGAAATCATCATTTGAACCAAAGTTTCCAATTGCATGTTAGTAATCCTAGTTACCTTTGATGATTTCTCCTCCAGACTACTGGTCAAAAGTCTTTAGTCATCTTCAATCATGGATTTTTCTTCCACTAATTTCTTTTTTAGTTTATTCAACTCACATAGTAATATGGCTTGTGATTCTCTCTCTATCTTAAGATTTCTGATTTCTTTATCTTAAATTATATTCTTTTCTATTACATTTGCAATTTTTTTATCAAATTCGTTGGATTCTCCTTTTGCAAATAGCTTAGTAGTGTCTATCTCTTTGTATTGTGTGTTATTTTCCTCAATAGCAATTTCCTTCCTTCTTCTCAATGATTTCTTTAGAGCTTCTCTTGCTTCATTTAGCTAATGTAGAATGAGATTTATTTCAATCTCCTGGTTCTCAATAATCTTTCCCAACTTCTATTTCCAAGATCTTTCCTCAAATTTGCAAAGCTTCTCTTTCAAAGAACAAAGCTCTAATACCAATTGTTGGAATTACAATATGAAAGGTAAACTTCTAGGGGGGGAGGGGGGGTGATCAGTGCTTTAAACTTTGACCCATAAAATATTCACCACATATCCATCTCATACATTCAAGAAATAAACTAAAATACTATGTAAAGCATATACATCTAAAGCATGTAAGTAGGTATCCACACATATATGACACAAGATATGATTACGCAGAAACCCTCCAATGAGAAGGTAATATTTGGGTGGGGATGACACCCACAAATCTTTACTAATATAGTAATAAAGTGTATCAAATGAAGGTTACAATGTTTGACCATGTGAAACATGATCTACCTTGTGAAATATTTACCCTATTCAAGGCTTACAAAGACTATTAGGTCTTACCATATTAAAGGATTTCAACACCCTGTTAGAAGTGTGCCTTGTTAAAGGACTTTAACTCACAATTAAGTAAGCACCTTTTTAAAGGATTTCAATACAACCTATTAGGACTACTCTATTAAGAGATTTAATAAATTAACCTATTATAATTTCTTAGCATTGATCCTATGATTAGCACTCTTATGCTCAAATCACCTCTATCTTGTTGTATACTTGATCCTTCTTGATCAGATGTCTCTCTATTGTTCATTATTTCCTTCCTTTGTTCTCCTTGAACTAATTTTGCAATACAATTAAGATCATGAAACCTTGGTGACCATGAATGTCCTAGTTTGCACATGTAAGACTCTCATTGATCATTCATTCATTCCCTTTAAAACTCACAAAAAGTTTTGGGTTTGTCTTTCTTAAGAAGACCTAGGTAACTTAGGGTTAGGTATGAATAAACTACTATAATTCATCCATATTTCCACTTAACCTCCCCTTTACCTAATTGGGTGCATACAATCCATAGGGATTCCAACTTAAGATTCATCCTTATCACCAAAATATCATAATTCAATTTTTAAGTCAGCTCAAAAATAGTTTACATAGTAGTTTGTGCCAATACAAACAACTATGACAAAACTATGTTACTTGGCAACTAAAGTCCCTAGCGCTCAGCAAATACTAACTTCAATACTATCACTTAGTATTTGAATGACTTACCATGCACTGCTTACTTAGCTCTTAAATCACTCAACACATACTTTCTTCTTGGCACTTGAGTGACTTGGTACACCAGTGACTTGGCACTCACTATTTATTCGGCATGCTCTAACTTATATGTTGTGCTTGGAAAATGTTAGTTGTTTGGCATGAACTAAGTAAATGACTTAATGTATAGACATTCACTAGTCAAAACCATTTTGAGATCAACAATTTCTATTTGTTGTATTATTCTTGGTGAGTTTGAAGGTTATGAATGGTTTATCCAATATAACAATGTCATATATGCTAAGGTTTGTGATATACATCACTATAGCCTATAAAAGGTGAAATATATACCATTAAAATTGTTTAAACTTATGACTAATAATTTTTGTTGTAGATTGATAGGTGACTATTTGTTACCACCATCAAATGTTTTCTCTTGCTTCTATGGAGAATTATGTGCCACTATGAAATGTATTGGAATGGAGTATCAATCAATAGATGTTTTTCCTAAAGATCATGTAATTTATCATAAAGAACATGAAAATGGAACAAAATGCTCCAAATTCTACACAATCAAATATCAAGATGACCAAGTGATTAAAAAAAGGTGCCTTGAAAGGTGCTTCATTACATCCCTATTATTCTACATATTAAATGATTATTTAGGTGTAGTATCTTGGCACAATTTATGGATTACCATGCATGCAATAGAAGTGGAGATGAGATTATTCGAGTGCCTACAGATGGTTCAACATTTAAGGACATAGGGGCAAATTGGCCACACTTTAAATAAGAACCTTGAAATCTCAGGCTTTCTCTGGCAACTAATGGTGTCAATCCATATGGAGAGATGAGATCTACTTACACAGTCTAGCCTATTTTTGTAATCAACAATAACCTTCCTCCATGGATGTCAATAAAGAGGAAGCACATTATTTTGGAAATGATTATTTTATTGTTTCCTACATGTTTATAAGTCTTCAAGTGAAATAACCACAATAATTATCTAATATTTTTCATTCAACTAGGTAAGTACCAAGTGAAAGATATGAATTTATATATTGTGCCTCTTATTGATGAGTTGCTAGTGTTATGGAATGGTTTAACTATGTATGATATCTCTAGACCAATTGGACAAAAACAATTTCAATTGGATGCAATGCGTGTGTGGACAATTCATGATACCCCAGGGTTGACACATTTCTATGGTATGTTATGCTAAAATTTAGTTGTACACAATAATAGTAATTCCAAAAATGAACATATTTAATCAAATTGTATTATTATCTTGTAGGTCTTCCAAAAAAAGGAAAATTTTCATGTCCAATGTTTGGTTCAAAGATGAAATCTCATCATTCCAAAAGTTCAAGAAAGTAGGTGTTTAATGAGAATAGACACCTCCTCCTGAAAAAAACATAAGTTTTGAAGTGCCAAAAAAAATCATTTCAATAGGAAAGAAGAGACTACATCAAATCCATGAAGAATGACACCTCACATATGATAGTTGGAATATAATAGAATTTGAGGTCGTCACGGCATCAATACTGACCACCTTCCAAAGGGACTAAAATTTTATCGCAGAGAATTTAGTAGGTTGCCTTACTATGAGCAGCTACAAATTGTGCATTTTTTTGATACCATGCATATTGGAAAGAGCAAAATAGAGACATTGTGGAGAATATTGGATGGAAGGTCTGACAAAGATAAACATGCCAAAATTTGTAGTGACATTCATGATTCCAATCATGCAATGAAAAATATCATTGAATCAAACAGCAATGGAGACTGGATTAATGCAAGTACCATTCATTAGTTATTAACAAAGAAAAAAAGTAATGCCATAAAAAATTCATACAAAAAATGAGATGTCCTACAAATATAAGAAATCTCATATTAAAAAAAAGTGAATTTGGCCTAGGGATGAAAATGCATGATTGGCACACTTTCATCAAGGTAAGTCATGATCTTTTGTATTTATAATATATTTGTGAAACTACATTCAATTTTCATTGTATTACATTAGAAAATAATGAAATAATCAATTGACAATTGTTGCAATATGTGAATATTGACAATAATATTAAACAAGTGATATATGATCTTGGAAAATACATGAGGTAAGAAATGATATTTATACAATATATCAAACAAGTAATATATTGCAAAGTATTGTATTTATATGTTTTTGGATCTCAAATCCCTTGTAGGTGGTTGTCATATAAAGAAATCCATAATAAAGATATAAAATATTAGAAGAAAAGAATTCATCTAGTAATGTGAAATCCAAAAGTGTTCACCTTCAACTTTTTTCAATGCACAAGATCACTAAATTATACACCAAGTTGACAAAATTGAATTGTGTGGACCTATAAAACCTAGGTCAATGTGGATGGTTGAGAGGCACTTGAAGTTTTTGAAGGGTTTGGTTTGACAAAAAGCACACCCCAAGTGTTTTGTGATTGAGGGATATATAACATACCAACTTATGGTGTTTACTCAATATCTTCCTAATCTTGAAGCAAAGACCCATATAGATTGCATTCAGGATCTCGACTCCATTAAAAACTTTGAAGGGGAGTACATGGTGGAGAAAGGTAGACTTAGGAAATTCAAAGGTAATAAATAATGAGATGTTATTATACTTAATTAATTATTAATCTTCAAAATAAATCTGTTCTAAGTCATCTATTTACTTTTGTATAGTTATTAAAGAGTGGGATACAATATATTTGTTTATTGCAAACAATCAAGATTCGGTGATGACATGGATTGAATGATGTCAACATTCTGTTCATGGATTAAAATGGGAATCTGTGTCTTCATTGGTTAAACAAGCTCATTTTAATGGAGATCCCAATGTTAAACAAAAGGAAATAGATTTAGCATGTGGTTTAAGAGATCTCCATGTACTTATAAGTTTGATAATCAACTATATGTTTTATAACTCATGGTGGAATAATTTACACATATTTGACATTATTGTAGGTGAAACATCACAAGTTTATGTTCTACAATGGTTGTAAATTTTGTGTCAAAGATTTAGATGACACGAAGAGAACTTGTGATTCTGGGATAAGTGTAGTCTTCTAGGTGACCAATATTTCATCTAGAAATGACTTACATCCTTGGCAATCTCAAAATTGATATTATGGAATTTTGGTTGATATACTTGACTATGACTTTAATTTTGTAAAATTACTTCTCTTTTTCATCAAATGGTGTAGACTATGACTCAATCAAAATGATCATAATAGAACTATTATTGAGCATGAAAATAGATTTCCAATGATTAATACAAAGTTTTTTGAGCTAGTTGTGATGAGCCCTATGTTCTTCCAAGAAAATGTGAGTAGGTATTTTACTCACATAAACTAGCTTGATCATTTATTTTTAGATATGATCCAAGGGGAAGGTTGTTAAAGTATAATGTGATGGAAGAAGAAGATATCAAGGAAGAGGAAGAAGAGGTTCATAATGTTGCTACTAATCATGATGATGATGCTTCTACTGATCATGATGATGAGGAGGAGGAGGAGGAGGAGGATGACCACAATGATGAGAAATAGGATAGTGGTGGTGATAATGTCGATGATGACGATGATCCTAATGATGAGATAGATGAAGAATAATATCAATGTATATACAAATAAACATTTTCTATTCATTTTTTTAGTTATGAATTATTATTACAATTAAACATTTTAAATTGAATTTGCTGTAGTAATACAAATTTAACTATAATATGTGTTGGAATTAAGAAATCATCTTGTATTGCAATTGTAGGGGATGCAGATGATGAATGTCTTGAGGTCCAAGATGGCAAGCAAGATGATGTGGTTGGACAAGGTAAAGAACACTACAATGTTCTTTAAAATCTTTAAAGTCTCAATTTTTAAAAATTTAACTCTTTTATTTGTTATTACAAAGGACCAACATTTGCAAAGGACAGCAAATGAGCTTCTACTTTCACATGGTTGGCCCTAATTAGTAGAGAATGTTAAATAATTCTTGAAACCAAGTGAAGCTTAACATTAACCTATGATTACATGACAACTATGTGAATCTCTTGGTTTTGAGAAATGCAGAAGGATGCCATAATCAAACTCATTTATTGATGAAATTTATTTGCATTGTATGAAGTATTAGAAAGAATGTCTTTCTATGGGATTACGTCAAATTATTCCTCTTCAAGGTATTCTATTGTTTCTACTTATCTAAAATCATGTTTGATTTAATTTGATAACTTTTGTTGTAAATTGGCAGACATGAAGAAGAATTTCAATAATGAAAACAAATAATATTAGATAATTCTAAAGTATACATTGATTCATGAACTATTGTCATTATTTCTTTTGAGTGTAGTGATATGTTGAATAATATTACAATGAGGAAGCAAGGGATCATAAATTCTATATGACATGCAACACTTAATGGTGAAAGTGGGTAACATTTATAATTTCACAATTTATAATCCTTGTTGCAAATTACAATATCCAAAAGTCAAACTTCATTGGCTATATCTCTAGCTAGATTTATATATGATATTTATTGATTTGAATTTTGAACTTTACTTTCAAAATACTTTGGCTAAATTATAATGTATATGTGAATATTTCAATTACTATTTCCAAATTCCAAGTTCACCTTTTCATTTTAATATTTTATGATATTTCATGCTTTTCTACTAGTCAATTTGTAGGCCATTCTCAAATGTAGATTAATATCATCAAAAATTTTGCTATCCTTGCACAATAGTCAAAACCACAATCTTCTATAGATTTGAAACCTCACATTCAATGCATTGTGGTTGAAGACACTTGTCCCATCCCTTTTGTTCTTCCTATCACCAAATTTATCTAGAGGTGCAATTTGGTATCTATCTTCAATATAGGATGGTCTCTTCTCTTTATCCATACATTTGTTTCTCTTGAAAAGGTCTAAATTTTTTTCAATTTAGGGACATACAAGGGGGAGTGCCACAAGTTCTTGTCGACTAACATAGATGATGCAAAAAGAAGACATTTCTTCTTTGGTCTTCTAGGGTCATTGAGGAATCAATAAGTTCTTTGAATTATTCACTTCATCAAGTACCATTATAAGATTAGTTTTATATTTAGTTGTTTACATTTAGTAATTTATAATTATTTTATTTTTTATTAATGATCTGATACAAAAGACATTACTTTTTCAATTCATAGTGTTGGCTTTCTGATCAACATGATTTTGGATAAAGACCATGTCTCTTTTTTAACCCTCCCTCCTTAAGTTTTCTAAGCAATATCTTAGATTACTTTCAATGAACAAAGATCTTATTTTCATCCTTGATCTTTATCAAGTGTTTTTTTATCAACATTTTAGATCATTTTCAATGAAGATATTGTTTACATCTTTTTCTTTACCTTGATTCTCTACTACTTTTCATCAAGACCATGTTCATGAAATCTCCACTCCTTTTTTATTCCATATTTGTAATGTAGGAATTAAAAGGGGTAGAAAAAAGACACACACAAGCTTATATATCAAAATAAAGTATTGCATTGATTGAACATTTGACTAAGCTTCAGCTCTTACATTCTATAACTTTGTTACACATTTTTACATTCAACTTAAAAAATTTCATTCATAGCTTCTATCTAGGGAGTACATAAAAAACATTATATAGACAATACAAAGGAGACTGAATGCCCATAAAGTATGTTAGGTTGCAGATGTGATGGTGGACAGGAAAGATGAAATTCATTTGGACCATTGAATATCTCCTTCAATATAGAGAACATAAAAAAGATCATAGCTAATATATATCAATTTAGAATAATCATTCTACTATATATCAAATTTCCATAATAGAGTTAAACACACACTAAAGACCGTTGATCACTAAAACATGACTATTCAACATAAATATTGATGCAAGGAGGAGGTGTTATACTTTTTTTTATTACCAAAACTTTATAACTAGGCTTCTTCCAAACCTATCAAACACATTTCATCTATCCCTTATGACTCTTCCAAGGCTATAGACCAAGTGGTTGGCCTATTCTTCATGCCACACTCACCTATTCCAAATATCTCTACCTAAACCTTTACTAACATCAACCAACAATCTCTCACAACACACAACACATCCACTACCATACACCCTCCAAGATCTTTCACAACACCATACCTCAAAACTTCTTCCAAAGGCTTAACTCATTGCCAATAAAGAGATTTCAAGCATGCATAAGGTTTTACACACATTGGTGGGCTTCAAACTTAAATTCTTACAAATAGACCTAATAAGAGCTCTTCCTTGTAGCCTTGCCTTGGGATTTAGGTAAGAAATAAAACTCTTCCAAAAATCTACCAAACTAAAGGTAGATTCAAACACTCATTATTGAACTCTCTCCAATTTTAAAATCTTATGTTCTAACTTTTTCATTAAGGCACATAACTTGTAGGCCCTAATCTAGGATAATAGGCCTAAAACCCATATTGAGCTACCAACTCACCAAACTCTCAAAGAATCCTAAAAAATGATCCTGCATATGCATTTACCTTATGAAAAAATTTCTAACTTCCAACTTTTGGACTCCTAGCTATTGAGGAGATAATCAAACCTTCAAACCCTTGCCTTCAATGAGGGTTTCATGGTTATTTTAAGAAACTAATCTGAAACCTCCATCATCTTGACTAAAAATCCTTCCATTAGATTCTCAAACATCCCATGAGTGGATACAAACCTTCCTTTCACATGCAACTCTAGACAACTTCTATCACATTTTTCAAGAATGTTGTTTTACTATATCACACATGCAACAACAAATAAATCTTGATTCTCAGCCACCTCCAATACAAGAAAAAAGGTTTTGGTGTTAAACTATTGGATGGAAATAAAAAGAAACCAAGAACACATTCTCACCTCCCTTAACTCCATTCAATGGTAATATGCAGTTAAAGAGGTATTTCACTCAGATAAGGTACATAGTTTACTTTCTAAAATAGTGAATAGTGAGAACTTTAGCAAAGCCCAATGATGTTATGCATAACTATAACATCTCCAATAACTCTAAACTTCATTGCTACATATAAGGCACTCAAGAATCACCATAGCCATGAGATATGAGAGAGGATACAAGGACTATAATTCAAACACCAGTACATCAATAGAATTTCATAAAATAACTGATTTATTATACACGATTACACACCATGTTTTTTTCATCTTTCTTCTCTACATCTCATCACTCTATATCTTCTACCTGATATTACATTGTTTTATACAAAAAATGACCTTTCACCTCCTCTAAAGGCTTGTTCAAGATGGATGACCTTCCATCTTCCCAAAACTTAGTCATTTTGCAAAAATGTTGATAGGAACTTTTTTTTGACAATTTTACATTTTTTTGCACATTTTGCATTTTATGCTTTCTTGGCACCCTAAATAGGTCCAAAATATTATCATGACCTTTTAACACTACACCTTTGGTCTTACATGGAATTTTCCACATTTAGACTCTCTTTGACTCACATTGCTTAAAACATGGTCAACATGGCCTTAATTAAACACTTAATAACATGAATTGAAACAACTAATACACTAACCTATGAAGACTCAAAAAAATACTAATTATGAATCCAAATTTCAAGGAGATGGTGAAGGTGCTCCTACACCAAAGATATAGAAAACTTGCCCAAACATGAAAAATGGAAAGAAATGTCATTCATAATAGAAAAAAAGCTAAATGATAAGAGCAATAGAGTAGAAACAAAGGCAAAGTCAGGCAAACCCAATAGCTCTTTTGAAAACCACTTATATTGATCAAACCCTTATTATAACACCATCTAGCCACCTTCCACAAAACTTATGGTCCCCTTTGAATTCAATGGCAAAGAATGTTATCGCAATTTTGTATTTTTTTTTATTTACAGTGTCACTAGAGATTATAAAGTGTGCAGACCTATATTTGCAACTATTAACAATGTCTAAAATTTGAATCATGAATTTAAAGTGGAGAAAGAAAGAATGGATGGTATAGGTGTTGTAGTGTTTGATAGATGGTTTTTTGGCAAGTGTGTGAAATGTATTTCCTCTACTTTCTTCAAAATTTTGAATCCATGCACTAGGTGTTGGGAATATTACACAACATTCTTGTAGTTGTTTTAAGGTTAAATAGGATTTTTTTTTGAGTTTTTGAAATAATTCATATATTAGGGAGTCCTTTTAGGGTGATTCCTATAATATAGCATCTGAAAAAGGAAATAATTATGTTTATTCTTATTAAATAGAGATGAAGAATCAAAGCATGGTATTATTTGTGTAAAATATTTTCACGCTTCCATAGTTCTACTTGAAATCTCACATGGTATTAGTGTAGCAAAATTATTCCAAGAGAAAAATGCAATCAGATAATTTTGGAGGATCTAAGCTAAAGAAGGTTTAGAATTTTATGGAGAGGGCCTCTAATTTAGATAGTTATGGAGTACGTGGTTGATCACTCTATTTCATGTTCCCATAAAACAAGTCCTTTCTCTAGATGAAGAGTTTATTGCATAGATCTTATGAGGCATGTTGCATGTAATTTGTGTCTACCACTAAAGAAAGAACCTATTCATACCCTATTGTATATTGTCTTTGTATATGTCTATACTAGTCAAATACAACTAACAATGAACAAATCAACACTAAATATATCTAGAAAAAAATTAACTTCAGTATAGCATATATGTATAAGCTTGAAGAATAGATTCACAACATTGTACTTGTGCCCTTTCCATATGACAATTTAGACATTTTCAATCCTCAAGATACCACTTTCTCCATTGGCTAAGTACTAAAATAAGAGTACTACATTCTAATTAATATTTGTGATCTAATTTCAATTAACCTCTATTGAATATTAGTTTGATTTGTGTATTTTTCAATGATCTTGTCACAAAATACTAGTTCAGAGATGGAATCTATGTGCTTGTAGAGTTCAAATCTTAGCAACCACAGGGACAACCACACAAATAGATGTTGTGACCAAAATCATATGAGAAAGATGAACCTCCAAGCAAGTGATGAGCAAGGAAGACACACGTCCCCCATTGAAACACAAACAAGCAGAGTGGATCAACGAAAGAAAAGGAGCTCAGGTGACACCATCAACAATAAGAGGAACTTGAATTGTGATAGAAGCAACTAGAACCATCACAAAATGTTCTTGAATCATTCAATCTTCTACATAATTTTATGAGTTATTAAGAATGATTTTAAGATCATACTCACAATATGTTAGTATACATTATTTAGAAGCAAGTGATTCTTGGCAAACACTCCACAAAATCACACTCATTGCTCATTGATTTTAGGGGATACTTATATAATGTTATATATTAAATATTTTTCATTGAAATTAGATATTATAAAATGATAATATAAGACAAATAGATTTATAAGAAAATAGTTAAAGTAGACCCTTTGCAATTGAAAACATTTATAGTATTAGGTAGACCTATAGGAGAGAAAATGGAGTGTGCTTCAAAAGGAGGAAATTTGTACTACATGAATGAAGTTGCACCATGTTGAAAAGACCTTATAAAATTAATGTTAAGCAATAAAAATTCATGGTAAATCCCTTGGGAGATGTGTAGATACATGTATACAACACAATATCTTATCGTGTGCCAAGACATGAGATATAACATTGAATGATACCACAAGGAAAACATTTAAAGAACATGTTTAAAAAAAAATTGTTCTTCTTTGTTAGAAATACATTTTACTATGTCAATCACACACATATACTATTTAGCATAGGTCATGCAATTTCCTCTTTGGAGGTTGTGTTTGACATTCTTCTAAGTTATTTGATTGATACTACTTCTTCTCAAGCATTTCACAGATAGCGTTACATTTCCATTTCCTTTTTATATTATTGTAGATAAGAAGCCCAACATCATGATTATTTATCATGTAGGAAGCCATGGATTCAACATAAATTTTATATGCAACATTAGTATATTGAGGACTTGACATGAAAATAGGTAGACCATCACTAGAAGGCTACTTGAAAATATTTGGCAGTAGTCCACCTATTTTCATGTGATGTCCTCAATAAGCTAATTTTGCAAACAAAATGTATGTTGAATCCATGACTTCTTACATGGAGAAATAGTCATGATGTTGGGCTTCTTATATATAGTAATATAAAAAGGAAATGGAAATGTACCACTATCTATAAAATGCTTGAGAATAAGTAGTATCAATCAGGCAACTTAGAAGAATCTCAGACACAATCTCCATGAGAGGGGCTAAAGAGGAAATTGCATGACCTACACTAAATAGTGTACACGTGTGATCAACATAGTAAAATGTATTTATAACAAAGAAGAACAAATGTTCTTTTAAATAAATTAATAAGTTGTTGCAACTGTGAAGGTTAGGTCCAACAGGACACTATTGGAACAAGAGCACTATCATTGCATATCTGTCACACTTGTGAAGACAAAGATGAAAGAGATATTTCACACCTATAGTGCTTTTGTCACATACCATAATGGTTGTGATAACCATTCCAATGCTTGAGTTTTATCCATCCAGTGTGATCATTGCTATTAGGATGGAAAAGTGAAACTATTTGATGTCATAATTGTGACACTATCCTATCACAATTACAACAATGTCACAATGACCTATTTCCTCTACCTTCTTCCAAATTGTGATAAATTTTGGCATCATAATTGTGACAGATGAGGTTGTCATCACAATGTCTGATGCCAAAATTTTGATGCCCATCCGATGGGAGTAAATTCTTGGTATGGTCACTTGGGAGATAGTTAGCCATCACAATTCGAGTCCAAACGTAGTAGTGCTAATATGTTATTTTTAGAAAGTAAATTCCACCAAGATAATTGAGATAGGGGGGTGCAAAAGTTATGAAATTAAAATAACTCTCAATATCTTCTTTTATCTTGAATCATGAAAGAAATAGATGAAACAATCATAGATAGATAACCATACACAATAACACTATGTATGTCAACTAGGGAAACCCTTGATTAGAGGTAAAACCTTGGTGGGGATGGTACCCAAAAAATAGTATACTAATATAAAATCTCCTTGTGAAAGGATGGACCCTATAAGAATTCAATGAAATACAACAAGTACTTTTGAGTCCCTATTAGGAGAATTCGAATCCCTATTAGAAAATTCCAACCCTATTAGGAGTTTTTCCAAACCTATTAGGAGTTGAAAGGAAGACAAAAGGATCCATTATCCAAACAACTTCAGTACTAGCTCACTAAATATCACAAGTGTAAAAGAATAACCATCCAACAATAACTTTTCTTGCCAAACACATTTCCTTCTAACCTCACTATCCCTCAAAAGCACCAATCTCTTCTCTAATAAAAAATATATTTACATGTAAGATCACAGATAAATAAAATAGATATGATGGTATGTCACACTCACATTATCCACACTATATCTCATTGATAAGTTCATATATCATAAAAATGATCTAACCAATAATTACTATCAAGGAAATAATATTTCCTTTATATCGAGTCCTAAATAAAATTATTGATTCACACTTGAGGCTTTCCAAATTTACAATAATAATAAAGGACCAACTTAAGATGTTACATTACACATTATGTTACACATTACATTACAATATTACATCTTTTCACAATTACATGTGAATTGTTGGCTCATAGTATTCATAATTTTTCATAAAATGAACATATGATTATGTATAATTATTCAAGTTGTCTTCAACATATATTTAACCTCTTTCTCAGCTCACTCAACTAGATTCCATCTCTATTAGGAAATAAAATCCAAACATTAGTACCCGCTTTCCAAAATTGTTGTCTGAAAGTTGCCTTTATCAAATTCTTCATAACTTCTCTTAACTATAGCATCTAGACATGTTATAGAACATAATCTCAAGTACACATAAGATGATCTTGAACATAATTTTTTTGTAAAATCAAACTTGTTTCATTGTACTTCTAGTCTCCACAAATTAACCAATTTGTTGACATCAATGATAAACTATGTCATGAATGCAACATAAAATCATTGAACCATGTCTCAAATACTGCTAAGATAATCCTCCATAGGAATATCATCAATGTTCATGCTAAAAATCTCCCCCTTTGGCATTCATGGCAACATATATGAAAAACATCTAAGTTTAATGAATACCAAATACATCTCTACTGCAATTTCTCTCTCATTCATGTTTTTAATGAATCTAAATATGCAAAAGGAAGGTGTTAATATCTCCCAAACATCAACATATTTTCAAATCCTCTTCCTCAATCAAATCCTATTTATCAATTAACATGAATCTCTACCTTAAGTATATATCTCCCCCATAGAATGGATTCATTTCTCCCCAAATGATAATATTCCATAGGATTTTTTTCATGTGTTATTCTCTCTCCCATTAACATCAATGAAAAAGGTATCATTATGTCAATTCACTAAGTATGACCTATCATAAGCTCAATCCACATCAATGTATGCACATATAGTGAAATAATTTGATCTATCATACCATAATCCATAATTAGATGTGCCCTTCACATATCTAAAAGTTATTTTTACTTCTAGATAATATGTCTCTTTAGGACCTTCTTGAAATCTTGTCATAATTCTAACTGCATGAGCTATATTAGGTTTATTGTGAGACAAATACTACAATCCACCAATCATAAATCTATACTTTTTTCTATTCAATAGTAGTGGATTCATCTTTGCTAGACAATTTACATCCAACTACCATAGGTGTTCCAATAGGATTACCACTTTCCATTCCAAATATTTCCAATAGATGTTTAAGATACTTTGCTTGTTCTATGAAAATGCCATTTTTTTTGTACAATCTACAATCTGAAGAAGTACTTCATCTAACCAATTACACTCCTTTCAAATTCCTTCTTCATATCCTCTAAAAATGCCTTATTTTCTTCATCATTACCTCCAAATATTATGTCATCACCAATACTAAAACAATTAGGAATCCTTTATCATTCTTTCTAAGATACAAGTTACTATCAGCAATGTTACCTTTCACAAACCCCAAGTTTGTCAAGTGTTTATCCAATCTTGCATACCTAGATCTAGGTACTTGTTTCATTCCATGCAATGATTTCTTTAATTTTCAAACCATAGATCATCTTCATCTGTCAAGAAAAAACCATCAAGTTCCTCAATGTATACTTCTTATTCAAGATACCCATTTAGAAAATATGGCTTGACATCCTTTTGATAAATGTTAAAGTTCTTATTAGTTGCATATGCCAAAAATATTCTTACTTGTTCTAATCTAGGAAAAGGTAAAAGATGTTTCTTCAAAATCAATACCTTCTTTCTTTGAATAACCTTTACATACCAATCTCGCTCTTTTTCTTACAACTTCACCTTTTTCATTCATCTTTTTTTTATTACACATTTAGTTCCAATAACATTCTTATTTTTAGGTCTAGGAATCAATTCCCAAGTCTTTTCCTTTTCAATTTTCTCTATTTTTTCTTTCATAAATTTATCCAATAATCATCTTTACAAGCTTCATCAAGATTCTTAGGTTTAACTTGAGAAATTTATTTATTTTATTCATGTACCTTGTTTCTTTTTATCACTCCTTTGTCTCTACTTCCAATGATCTATTTAGCGGGATGATTCTTTATCAAATTTATGTTAGATGTCATTGTCTCAATTCTGATTTCTAGTCTAGGTTTAGATCTAAGTTATTCTCTCTAAATTTTAGTCTACAAATTAGTACCAAACTCATAAAATAATTCCTTCTCAAAATTCTCCTTGTTAGTTCTTGGATTAGTCCCTTCATCAGAATTAAAATGAAGTGTCCTTTCCTGAATTCTAAATATTTCATCAACTTTCATATTAGTGCTCTCAAAAATAGTCTTAGATCTCTAATTGAAACATCTATATGCCTTGGTTTTCAACAAATATCCAAGGAACATACCTTCATCACTTCTTGAATAAAACTTTCCAATATCATGATGTCTTTTAATGTAACATTCACTTCCAAAGATTCTAAAATCCATGCTAATAATTATATAGACATATAAAACTTTCTCCATTATGTTAGTATTGTAATCTCATTATTATTATAAATGTGATATTTCTATCAGGATGCAATTGTGTAGTTTTTTGAGTCAAACTCATTGACCTGCATTTTTTTTTTTAATAAGATGCATTTGTTATGATTCACCATTTTCTATAGAATTGTTCTTATTTTAGGAGTTCTTACTCAACTAATATAGATCCCATAAGTGCTCAAACATGTTTTTGAAGACATTTCATCTTGATATAAAATTGAATACTTTTAGCCCTACTAATCATGAATATAGATCTTGTAAGTTTTCAACAATTTAAAATCACAAATTTTAGTTCATAGTTTGAACTACATATTTTTCAATGTTTAGAGTTGTCAAAATAATTGCACATATTGTAGAATGTAACTCAAATATGAAGTGTGCATTTCTTATGGTTGAAGTTTTCCCCTAGTTGGGCTTTCCACATAGTGTCTAATGCTTCTTAAACCCTAAATTTTGAAATATATTGATTGTAATTTTGAAGTATAATTTATAATTTGAAGTCCATGTATTTTTTTATTGGATCTTGAAGCCCAAAAAAATTTATCCACAAGCTCAAAGTTCGATTTCATTTTTGTACTTATAATTTTTCTTATTGTGGGCATCAAGTTCAAATCATCAATGTTTCAAGGCTTGGCTATAGTTCCACTACAAAACATAGAATATAATGTATATAGTTTGAAAAAATAAAATATGATACTTAAATCTTAAGGCTCAAGCCATTTTAATTAGGCTCTACAACCCAAACTTATTGTACTTTAGAGATGTTCAGCGAATGAATTAAGAGGTAAGTTATTAGGATTTTTAATTTGAGTCTAGAGCTCAAATCTCTTCCAAATCTTGAACCTTTAGTTGATCACAATTTATTTTCTTGTGGTTTTTGAAATCTCCTAATTGTGCCACCTTACATTGTACAATAGTGTAGATTTTAAAGCTAGTATTGGTTGGTTATATAACATCTTGTGCACAAGTGAGTACAATAAGACTTATTACACGTTACTCTTTTTCTGCAACTTATTCGTTCATCATTATTTCATCATTAATATCTTGGGGAATAAGCTTTAGGTATTATAATTTTTAATTTCACAATTACTTTTATAATTTCATGAATGTATTAATACATAATTTGCATATTTTTCCTTTGTCATGTGACTAATAGTTCATTAGTGAAATTTTTGGACTCATAAAATAACACTAAGAGCTTATCATTATTGATTTACTTGAATTTATTTATTTTGAATCAATGCAAGCAAACAAAATTACATCAAAGAATGGTGGTTTATCAACTGCTAAGAAAAAGAGAGAGAATTGTCTCTACAACTCAACTATAACCAAAAGAGAATAAAATTCTAGTATCATAACATTTCCAAACATAAGACTATGTAACCTAGCAAATCTATAACATTATTAAGTCTTAAAATAGACAAAAACTATTCAAAAATAATTAACACTACTATTGTAACAATTTTTTTCCCTTACCGAACATGTCAACCCCAAACAACCTTGTGAAACATTGAGACAACATCCAAGTATGGTACTTGCATGTAAGGTTGAATCTCTAGAGAAGGTTGAATTCCTTTCCTATATGAGTGTAATGCTGAAAAAATTCCACACTTGAAACTACTTATATCCTCTTCTAATAGATTGAAGAGAAAAGGGGAGAATGGATGCAAAAATGTACAAGGGGCTTGATACTCTACATTCAAACTTTTGTCTCCTTTTACCTATGTCTACACAAGACCTCCATTAAACTAAAAATATTGCATAATTCCATGTGTTTATTAGCTCCTATAATAACATGAAAATTAGAGATTACTAAAACTCTCAAAGGAATCTAAAAATTCATGAAGGAACACTCTGATAAGGGTGCTCCCCTTAATACCATAAACCATAACAGAAACAAAGAAACAACATCAATTGCCAGAACAAAATATGGACTTCTTATTTGCACTACAAATATGGAATTATAGAATTAACTAGTACACTATGCTAACCCACATGGGCACCTTAATTATAGTAATCTATAAGACAATGTTGCGAACTACCACCCAGTGCTGTTCTAGACAAAATTTGGGCCTTTCTTAAATAGGAAAGTTTATGCCGCCTGAGAAGGTTCCAAACATTGAAACTTAATACCTAAGGCAAAAAAACCCTAACAATACATATAGAGTTGGTCAAACACATCTTTGACAATTATTTTAGATTTTTTGGGTAGCCCAACTTTGAAAGGCCATAACTCATGAACTATTGCTCCAATTGGCTATTATAACCACTTTTCGGAAACACCAAATCATAATCTACAGGCTTGAAATTGCATGAATGCCCTTCCATTGAGTTCTTTGACCTCATCCAAGCACTCTAAGGCCTCCAACAGTGAGCTTGATGATTTTTTTGCCAATATTTCCACCAAAAATCTGCAATAACTTCTCTAATACTTAAGCTTGAGAAATGAGAATTTTATGGTAAGCTTATAACTCTAAAATGAACCTTCCTATAGAAAATTAGAACATTCCAAACTCATATGAAAAACTTACTAAAAATAGCGAGTTCCCACAAATAGAATTCACCATGTCTACTAGTTCTTATTAAAATAGAAAAGATTGAAAATAAAATACTTTTGGGTGATGCATGATTGCTCTTACACCCAAGATGCTCCCACATCAAACACCTGGGGTAATTTTAGAAGTAACTCTATCACATCTTAGGTGTTTAGAGGAAAACCAAGATGGTTAACCTCCTCCCTTGCTAGCCATGATGAATCCTCTATTGGACTCCTTTTCCATTTGACTAGATATTCCTCATAAGTTATGTTCCTTGTACTTTTACCAACATGACTGTCTAGTATCTCCTCAATTTCCTTTGTAACTAAACTAGCTACTAGAATAATCCATTGCACTTCTGAAACTTCATCTCCATCACATCCTTCAAAATACTCTATCAAAAATGAAATGTTAAATACTGGTGAAATATTCAATTCAACAAGAAACTCCACCTCATAAGCATTTCCAGAGTCATACCTTCTCACTATCTTGCATAGTCCAAACTTCTTCATCTTCAACTTATTATATGTACCCACTAGAAAATGCTCCTTTCTCAAATGAACTATGACTTCATCTACAATTTGAAATTCCTTATACCTCCTTTTCACATCTGCCTTAGCCTTGTACTATGTATTCACCTCTATAATGTGCTTCCTTACCTCCTCATGGATGTTCTTCAAATGTTCAACAAATTCTTTAGCTTTAGCAATACTTATCTGTCCTTTATCCAACTACCTCAATTTAGAAGCATTTCTAGGACTACTCTCATATACAATCTAGAATGGTGATTTACCAATATTCTTGTTGATAGAATTATTATATGCAAATTCTACCTATGGTAAAATCATATCCCATCCTTTTGGCTTGTCTCCAACCAAACATCTCAACAAGTTTTCCAAACTATGATTTAGAAATTTTGTTTGTCCATTAGTCTGTGGGTGATGTAGTGAACCGAACTTCAAATCTATCTTCAACTTCTTCCACAATTTATGCCAAAAATACCCAGAAAAATTTGGTATCTTGATATGAAACTATACTCTTTAGCAAACCATATAGTCTCACCACTTCTCTAAAAAATAATTCTGCTACATGAACAACATCACTAGTCTTCTTGCAAGGGATAAAATGTGGCATCTTTGAAAACTTGTCAACCACCACAAAAATAGAATCATTCTCATGTTATGTCCTTGGTAATCCAATGAAAAAATCCATGCTAACATCCTCCCATGGCTTCTCTTGTATAGGTAATGGCTAGTACAACTCTATATTTTGCTTCACTTGTTTTGCCATTTGACATACTCTTCAACTTTGTACAAACTTCTTCACATATTTCTGCAACTGTGGCTAGTAATAATTCTAAGCAACCAAAGCTATGATTTTATCTTTGCCAAAATTTCTAGCCAATCCTCCACTATGCTTCTTCTTCATGAGATTCTCTCTCATTAAACTTCTAGGAATGCACAACTGGCTTCCCTTGAACAACATACTATCCTAGATCATGAAATCCAACTACTTTTTCCTATCAAGTGTAATAGGTTATGTATAAGCCTTCTATGCTTCACCAAAATTAGGATCATTCGGATAAAAAGTATTGAGTTCCTTGAACTCAACCGCCTCTATTTTCATTTCTGTCAACAAAAGTTATCTCTACTAAGAGCATCTGCAACCTGGTTAGACTTTCCACTCCTATGTTTCAAAACAAATGTATAACTCTACAAAAACTCAAGCCACTTCAAATGCCTTTGGTTCAATTTTCCTTGAGAATTCAAATATTGCAAATCTTGATGATCAGTATACAAAGAAAACTCTTTAGGAACAAGATAGTATCTCTACTTCTTCAATGCTTCAACTATCATAAAATTCTTGATCATAAATAGAATATTTTCTTTTGGCATCATTCAATTTCTCACTAAAGTAAGCAATAGGTCTACCTTCTTGGCTCATAATAGCTTTGATTGAAACATCATAGTCTACTTGAAATAACTTGTTAAAATCAATAAGTGCTAAGACAAGTTTCTCAATAACTTTCTATTTCAACATATTAAAACTCTTATCTACTTTTACAGTCCATTTGAATTCTTTCCTATCCCCTCTTATTATTTCAGTTAAGGGTCCACAAATATTGCTAAAACCTCTCACAAAATTTCTATAAAAATTTGCGAGTTTATGAAAAGATCTTACTTCTATCACACTCCTTGGAGTAGGTCATTTAAGTATAGCCTTCACTTTCTATGGGACCATTTTTAGACCTTTTGCTAAGAATACAAATCATAGGTACACCAACTCCTTTACAAACTACACTTCTTCTGGTTTATTGGTAACTTTTCTTCCCTCAACTTATCAAACACCTTGTAGATATGGATCAAATGCTCCTCTAATGTCTTACCAAATATCAAAATATCATCTAGGTAAACAATAACAAACTTACCTAGAAACTCCTTTGGTACCTCATTCATGAGCTGCATGAATGTGTTTGATGCATTAGTTAGCCAAAAAGGCATGACTAACCACTCATACAATCCTTCTTTTGTCTTGAAAAGTAATCTTCCACTCATCACCTCCTTTGATATAAATTTAAGGGTACCCACCCTTCATACCTATCTTTTTGAAATACTTATCTCCACTCAAACAGTCCATAAGATCATCCATCCTTGGCAATGGAAATTTGTACTTGATTTTGATCTTGTTGATCATGTGAGAATCTATGCACATCCTCCATTTTCCATTCTTCTTTGGTGCTAGTATTGTTGGTACAATACATGGACTCAGACTCTCTCAAATCAACCCCTTCTTTAACAACTCATGAACTTGTTTGTTTAACTCTTCACTTTTTGTTGGTGTCATTCTGTGTGCTACATTGTTTGGCAAATTGGCTCTTGGAACCAAATCCATCTAGTGATTGATCTTCCTCATTGGGGAAATCCACCAAGTACATTATCTGATACAATATAAGAAAACTCTCCCAACATTTTCACCTTTTGTAGGTACCTCCTCTACTTCTTCTTTACTATCTTTTGGAATTATAGAAAAACACACATGCTCACACTTCATACCTTTAAGAAACTCTTTTCCATCAACAAAACATATTTTGGTAGCACTACATACCTTTTCTTCTTTCTCCTTCAATAACTTCAAATTATGTTTCACTCCATCCTTGGTTAGAGTGTAGGTATTTTCTTGCCCGTCATGTACAACATGCCTTTCAAACTACCATGGCCTACCCAACAACATATGACATATTTCCATAGGTATGATATCACATAGTACCTCATCCTCATAGCTTCCAATCTTAAACTTTAAGGAGCACTAATCATTGACCATGACCTTGAGGTCATCTTGCACCCAAGAAATATGGTATGGACATTAGTGTTTCTGTCTCTTTAGCTTCAACTTGGTGACCATCATTTCTAACACCAGATTGTTAGTACTTCCACCATTAATGATCACATCACCATAGTTATCTTCACATTTGTACCTTGTGCAAAACAAGTTCCTTCTTTAATCAGGTTCATTCTCACCACTTAGTAAGACTCTTCTATTAACTAGGACATCTCCTCTTTCAGGATCTTTAGAATGTGACAATCTAGCATCTTGATCAACATGTGCAACTCTATCCTGGCCTTTAGTTCTTCAATTTGTCCTTCCTTAGCACTAGGTACATTCAAATGCTCTATGTTGTTCAACTCCATAGTGAAAACATTTCCCATGGAAGCCTCCTCTTCTAGATCCTTTTTATTTGCCTCTTTCTCTCTGATATCTATTGTTCTTATCATGGAAATTATTGGAATTGTTTCCCCTCTAGTTGTGACTACTACTCCTAGTGTCATCTTTGTTCTTCTAATCATCGTTATGACCTCCATAAGATCATCTACTAGATCTTTTACTGTAACCTTTTATG
This sequence comes from Cupressus sempervirens, assembly GCA_028749045.1. Lineage (NCBI taxonomy): Eukaryota > Viridiplantae > Streptophyta > Pinopsida > Cupressales > Cupressaceae > Cupressus > Cupressus sempervirens. Next base: position 279,079,028 of record CM053783.1, read on the forward strand.
TTATTCTTGTTGTTAAACTTCTTGCTTAGTTTCTCCTCAACTCTTATGGGAAACTAGTATGCCTCCTCAACACTATTCATTCAAACCAAACTTAGTTCATCCTGAATGCTTAGCCTTAACCCATAAAGATAATGGGCCACTTTCTCCTTATCAACTTCTGCATGGTTTTTTCTAATGAGAACTTGATAGAAATCTTTAGTATACTCTTGAACAAATTTTATTTCTTGCTTCAACCCTTGTATTTTCCTCAACATATCAAGCTCATAATCCACTAGAATGAATTGTCACTTTAGTTTAGCTACCATTCATTTCCATCTGGTGATTTTGTCCTTTCCCTTTCTATTTCACTCCAACCGAACCTCTTGCCACCAGATCTTTGCATGTCCCTTTAGTTTTACCTTTGCAAACTTAACCCTACCACGATCCTGAATATCTTCATACTCAAAGTACTCCTCTTTCTCATTGACCCAATCGATTAGCTCCTTTACATTAAGATTTCCCAAAAAAGTGGGAACTTCAAACTTAGGTCTTTTTCCAATCTTGGAGATGGCCCTGAGTACCCTCTCTTCCTCTAAGTTTAGAATTGCCTCTACTTCAACATTTTCTTCTACTTCATCCTCATCCTCACTTTCATCTCTTACAGGAAGATTTATTCCTTTGTGCATTTATTCTTTCAATGCTTGCATTTATCTTTGGAGGGCTAGAAAACTCTGAGTTTTAACACCTATAGCTCTTCTACCATGTTCTCTTCATGGAGGCATTTTTGTGCTTCCACTAAAACCCTAGTGTAAACTACCTCACAATTAGTAATTTGTCTACATACTTAGCCCAAACCATGGTCCTAGTGCAAATTGCCTCACAATCAGTGATCTATTTGCACACTCAAGAACTCTAGCTCTATTCCCACTTGATGAAGGTACACTCTGATACCACTTGATGAAGGTATGCTTTGATACCACTTGATGAAGGAGGCTCCCCTTAATACCAAAAAATCATTACAAAAACAAAGAAAAAAAAACAATTGTGAGAACAAAATATGGACATTTTATTTGCACTTCAAATGTGGAATTAAAAAATTTACAAGTACAATATGCTAACCTATATGGGTGCCTTCATTATAGTAATCTACAAGACAATGTTGCAAACTACCACTTAGAGCTGTTTTAGACAATGTTTGGGTCTTTCTTAAATAGAAAATTTTATGCTACTTGGGAAGGTTCAAGACATTGAAACTTAATACCTAGGGCCGACAAACCCAAACAATACATATAGAGTCAACTAAACACATCTTTGACAATTATTTTAGATATTTTAGGTAGCCCAACTTTGAAAGGCCATAACTTACACATCATTTCTTTGATTGGCTATTATAACCAATTTTAAAAAATTCCAACTCCTAATCTATAAGCTCAAAATTGTGTTAGCATCCTTGCATTTTAGTTCTCGGATCTCATCCGAGCACACTATGGCCTCCAATAGTGAGCCTAAATAGTTTTCTACAAATATTTCCACTAAGAATCTACAATAACTTCTTTAATTCCTAAGATAGAGGAATGAAATTTTTATGGTAGGCTTATAACTCTAAAATGAACCTTCCTATAGAAAATGAGAACATTTTGAACTCATATGACAAACTTACTAAAAAAGAAAAGTTTCCATAAATAGTAACCACCCTGTCTATTGGTCCTTTTTGAAATAGAAAAGATTGAAAATAAAATATTATTAGGTGATACAAGATTTCTCTTACACCTAGGATGCTCCTGCATCAAGAATTAACAAACAAAGTTATATCCAATATGATAGCACAATCATACAAATCATGAAAAAATGAAACAAATGAATATCCAAATAATAAGGCAAGTAGATTTGTGCAAAATATTTGGACTTAGAGATGAGTAGACCTATATTATTTTAGTAAGTCTAATTCCTCATTGGTCACCTTAGATTTTATGATGTTTTTCGATGGTTGACGTATACTCGTGCACCCATATTTTAAAGGGTTTAGATGAATAATGAAAGGTATTTTACCTTTCCCACCTTGTGGAATCAACTTCCTAAAATTTAAGTTCCCAACCCACTTTAAAAGGAACTTTTCTCCTCGTCTCTTTACATCCATATCTATACACACATAATAAATATTTCAACTATTTCAATTAAGTAAGCTATTGTGCATCCAATGAGTTCAAGAAAGCAAGCATTGAAGAATTTCCTTACATAGATATAGATAATCCAATATTCATGATTCACAATTCACGAGTGATAGTTGATCTACTGTGCAAGTTAAGTCATATTACATTCTACTTCATCTATTTTTCAACATACATACAAGAAAATGCACATATTTTTGGATATAACATATATGTATTTATTCGCAAGGATTTGGAAAGAATGTTATATTTACATTATCTTGTTTATGTGCTTTAGTGACTTCATTTCAAGGTTAATTCCTAAATAGGAACTTAACCAAGGAAAGACCTTCTCCTCAAATAACTTTCCCCTTTCTCTTGTGAGTAGGTTTAGGTCCACAAAATTATAGATTTAAAAAAGAACATCTGAAGATATAGTTTTCTTCATAGATCCAATATCTTTTTTTTCAACTCTTCAAGTACAGGTAACCCAAAACTGACCTACACTTGGTATAGGCCCAAAAGTGACCTCTTCCTAGTGTTATTAATTTTTTATAGTTGGGAATTACAGTTTTCAAGATTCTAGATCTTAGTTTTTTTTCTAATACAAATTGATAAAATTTAATTCAATTATAAAAATACATCCTCTACTATTCCTCAAGGTGAGTTCTTTTTCATTTTCTCTCCTTTGTATCACTTATTTTGGTACACTAGATCATATGCCTCTTTTTATCATTACATAAGTGTTTGTTCTAATTTTCTTGCATGCATATCACATTTCTCTACATCAAACATAAAAGAACACCATAAAAGGACAAACATATCTTGGAATTAAGACCTCCTCTTAGCTGTAAATATTGCATTATCATCCCTACACCTATTTGGGTAGTGCTAATATTACTTTAATCTAAAAGGGGTTTTAAATATTAGCACCCCCATTTTTCTTTCTTCCCAAGTTCACAACATGAGACTTGTGCTCTACCATTTATTACCATTTTCACTTATACAATTTTTGTGAACCTGACATCTTACATTTTCATTTTGATTTCTTTTTGTTTTTGTTTTTTTTTTCTATCTATATCTTCTCTATTACATTGTTCATATCTATTTAGATCCCTCTTTCATTTTATTTACATAATTGTGTGTGTGGGTTCACCTAGACATTTTTAGTTAGCCTGACATCTTGCATTCCCATTTTGAATTTGGTGTTAGATTTCATTTAATATCTAGATCTATTATTTTATATTGTATGTATCTAGTTAGATACTTCTTTCATTACATTTACATCATTACGTATTTGGGCTCACCTATACATTTTTGGTGAGCCTAATACAATGATGCTTTCTGCCTTTTGATGGTTGGTTATATCTTCCTTGATTGTATCTATATTATATTGTATGCATCTAGTTAGATCTTTTTTATGTGATCTTTCTTTCATAGATAGATCCTTTTGTACATTGGCATTCACATGTTCATATTTAGATCTACATTATACTCACCTATTTTTGGCTGAATTTTTTTCACTTAGATACCTTCCATTCACCTATCATACTTTATAATCTTTTTCTTCATTATTTTATGATCTTTATTACTTTAAATCCAACCTATAGTATTCTTGTTAGAGGAATTTGCAGACTCCTGGGTTCTTTTGATCTTGAACCCTCCTTATTTCCTATGGATCTTGTTGAAACCAACATCATTCCTCATGATATTGATCATAGAATGGATTATAAATCTTCTCATTGTTTCTATGCTGAAGTTGGAGCATTAAGAGTTCTTTTCTCCTCAACTCCAAAATATTACACAGGACTTTGAAAAGTTTGAAACTTGGTTGTCTTAAGAACACATAATCGCTAAAAAAATTCTTCTATAGAAGGATTAGGGAAACTAATTCAAAATTATGGATAATTTATGAACCTGTTGCATAACATTTCTTATCCTATTAATTCTAATGTTAAGCCTATAGAAAAATGTACTCAAGGGATAGGCTACATTTTACCTTCTACTAGTGTTCAAACTTTCTTCCTATTTTATATTTATGATCCACTTCTCATGATCCTTATTAATATTGGTATCTAACTCATAATTATTTATCTTGTCAAGTAATTCCTTTCTTTTTCATCTAGAAAGCTCAATCTAATCTTTTAAATTTTGAATGAAAGCTTGTGCATTATGAAGCTCTACCTTCAATTTATTCCTTTCATAATCAACCTAATATAATTCCTCAAGAGATCCTTCAAGGTTGTCTTTCATGTGCTCTAAATCCATAATGATCTCCCTCAACTTGTTAGACTTCTTCTAAGTATTGTTCTTTGATACCAATTTTTAGAAATAGGGAATACTAAGAGGTGAGCAGGGGTGGGGCAAATCAATATTCCAAAATAACTTATAGGCCAACTATAGATATTAATTACCAACTTTAAACTTGCATAAATTATTGCACTAGAAATAAACAACCAGCACAACATAAAGAAACTCATAACACTGACTCTTTTTTACTAGGCAAGCCCTGGCCAAGGGAAAACCCTAGTAGGGATGATACCCACAAAATGATCCACTAGTCAAAGGTGTTTTGTGAAAGATGTTAACATTGTTAGGAGTATATTACATACATATAGTGTACCTATTCTTGTTAGAGGAATAAGCCTTGGTAGAATCCTTAACCCTATTAGGAGTTATAATTACTAGATGAAGGTGAGCTCACTACTCTTACAAACATATACAACTTTATAAGTAGTATAAAATAATACCAAAACCTTGACTATGTTGATATATTCAATAACTGATTAGTCCCTTTTAGTTTCTTGCATCAAATCATATATACAACTAGATGACCTACTATAATCATCAGACTTGCATCTATAAAATACCAACAAAGTGTACATATATAAATCATATCACTACAATACAATTGACAACTTTTCTGAACAAACATTTCTCCCTTTATACTGAATTCTTTAAACCTTAATCCTTGGAGTTCTACACACATTACCAAAACTCAAAATTATAATCTTATATCCAAGGATTAATATCTATGATGTTTCCCATACCTTTTTAAGTTCTTGATTTGATGATTCAAATCAATTCCTTTGCCCACTTTCGAATACTTTTCAAACTATCTCGTTTCTACGATGTGAAACATGTCCTTGTAAAATCTTACCCAACATATGCAAATCATACCATTATGTTTAGCAGCCTTAGAAAAATCTTCTATGATGTCCATATTATCTTTCTTCCCTCCTATATAATTATAACTACTCTCTACGAATCTCTCCAAAATAAATATTCTAACTGTGCATTGCTTTGTTGCTTAATACTTAGACAATTTTCATTGTTATCAAATGTTTACATAATCTTCTCATTCATCAATCTTGCCTTAAAAATATGTTCCCATTGATGACATACTCTATCAAAGTTCCTAATTAAAATTACCAACAATAATTATCATGTAATAACTCCTAATATAGAAATATGCCCCTATTAAGGGAATTTTTGAGATCCAAATCTTAGCTATGCTAGGGATACACTTTCGTTATGCTAGTCTATGCAACTTCTACAGTGGGGTCTTCAACTTCCTTCAAATTAATTCTCCTAAATTAATTTTGGTTAGTAAACATCAATATAAAATTATTTTAATCCATTGAATAAGATATAGTGGACAAATAAAGTTGAATGGATCCCTTATTCCATGAAACTGTCAAGTTTCTAATTTGTGCACAATGCTGTCTCAGATCAAAAAATGTTAAATGACTTCCTTGTAGAAGAGATTCCTTTACAACAACAAGCAATTGTGACATCTTTTTTGGGAAAGCATATTAGAATAGAATAAATAACATTCAAATTGTTTATAACATATGAGGATAACAACCAAACTCCTCTTCAATTGTATCAAGCCATCAAATCTATTACAAAATTATAGACTTATAACCAACAATCATGAAAATTTGCACAAGCTGCAAAAAAAATTTCTTTCTTATTTACAATGTTGAAAATTTCACAATTTCTCTCCACACTATCTTGGTCATGGATCTATCATTCATTCTATATATTTTGGAATTCATAAAAAAAAATTCCCCTCCAAAGAAATTGATCCAAACAAGCAAGTTTGTTCTTACCTATCAACTTCCTAACTCACCATTACAAATTGAATTTAAACTTGCTAGAATCAACAAAATGACTCTTATGACCTTTGAACAAATGAATTTTTTTATCATTTTCTATTGTTACAATTTTTACATATGATTAAAGACATATATTTTACCCCTTTGTCCGACACTCATGTTTTGATTACACATATTGATCCTATGGTCCTTATTAGGACCATAAGGACTTACATTTAAATTACATGGGTCATTATGTCCAAATACCATAATAGGCCTTAATATAGTCCAACTAGGTCTTGTAGGCCATTATCCACATCCTACATGCCTTGGTGTCTTCATGGGTCATTTTTCTATAGTAGGTTCTCTTGCACCACAAATAAAGAACCTTCTTACCATTGGTAGTGAAGAAATAGATAACGAAAATGAATCAAATGAGGGAAGGAATATATTTAAGAACATGAATCTGACCTATTTGTGGCTTAAGAATATTAGATGAGAAACAAGCATCAAAGGGGGATGAAAAACTCAATCTAAAGATCTATTTTCTTTTAGTAATAAAAAATATGAGACTGATGAAAATGTTTAATTAGAAAGAGAACTATACTATTCTCTTAATAAAATAAGAAGATTTACTAGAGAAAACATAAAATAAAAAGATACTCTTTCAGGGACACGAATTGTTAAAAAAAAAATTGAATTATAATCATAACATAATGAATTTGAAAATATAATTATATGAAGCCAAAAGAATAATTTAAGTTATAAATCAAATCTTGATGAAAGTGAAAAGAGGTGTCAAGAAATAGAACAAGAAGTTGTAATATTGAGAAATAAAGTTGTAAAATGTGACGAGGACCTTGCGATGACCAAAATATGAGGATAACACTAGTGCATGTGATGACATGTTACTTGTTAGAGAAAAAAATAACCCAAAAGATCCCACAACCATTAGGTATGAGATTGAACACAAAATATAGATTTTAGAATTATGCATAGACCTATTCTAAATATTACAAGAAAAAATTAGTTTTTCGTACTTTGAAACATAGATTTTTGGGTTCTACAATTGCAATGATATTTAACATAAAATTGTTGATTGTAAAAAAAGAAAAAAATTAATCGTCTAGAAAATTATTTATTCCTGAGTTCAATGAGGGAGTAAATGTATATAACTATCATAACTATGGGTACAAAAAGGACAAGAATTGATATGGTTTGGAAAATATTTAGTCTAAAACAAAAGCTACACTAGAGAAAAATAAGGAAACTAAGAAAATCCAGGTGAAAAACATAAATGACAAAGTTGAATCAAGTTTGATTTTACAAAAAAAATTATGATGAAAGGAAATTTTTTTGGATGGTTGCTAATGGATACTCCAATTATATGAATAGAGACAAAAAAAATTCATCAAACTCAAAGATTGGTATTGTGACTTAGTGAGATTTAGTGCTAACTCTTTCATAAAGATAAAAGGCAAGAAAACATCAAGCATTGATCAAAAGTTGGAATAACATAAAATGTAGTATGTTCAAAAATCACAAAATACAAATTACTTAGTATTATTCAAGTGTGTGACAACATTTATGAATTCATTTTTGACTCCAAAGGATGTGAAAAAGGAAAAGAGAGCACAACAAGACTAATTGTAGAAATTAAAAGGGAAAATGGTACAATGCATATAAATTAAAAGATAGCTCTGAATCATAATGCATAATGGGATAGGTAGATGAGATTTGGTTTTAACATAGAAGTGTAGGCCACACTAACTTTGAAAATATTACCAAATTTAGCACCAAGGGATATGTAAGACACATTCCAAATATAACTATGACAAAAACCACCATTTGTGGACAATGTTGAAAAGGAAAACAAATAATAGCTAGATTCAAGATAAAAGAGTACTCATGAGTTAAACCTTTGGAGTTAGTGCACATAGATTTATGTGATCCTCCTGGGACAAGAGTTTTGACTGGTGAAAAATGCTTCATGTTGTTGATTGTTGACTTTTCAAGATGACATGGGTAAACTTCCTATAAGACAAGTCACAAATGTTTGAAAGATTTAACTTTTTTAGGGAAATGTTTTGAGAAAGAGAGTGGATACATGTTGAATTATTTAATATTATACCATGGAGGAGAGTTCATTTCAAATTATTTTGAAGATTACTATGAGAAACATGGAATTAAAAGGAAATGTTATGGAAAGAAAGAAAATGATAATCTATGAAGTGGAAATAATCATGTTTTTAATTAAGTAAAATAGGTTTTGAAGGGGCCCTAAAACCCTATACGAAATTGCTACTAATTTACTCCCTCAAATTCCATAATATAAAACATAATAAAAAAGAATAGGTCCAACCACATGACAAAAGGACAAAACTAGACAAAGAGACCCAAAAGACCTAAAACCATGAAACAACACAAAACAACACTAGGTTGAATAGGACCACTATCCCATGTTGTTGAGAATCTCCACAACCTATATCTCTATATTGGTCCATCTTCTCAAAAACCTTCTTGATTTGCTTGATCTACATAGAAGAAGGGAGGCCATCTTTCTAGTGTTGGTCCTTGTTCTGTTACCTACCCCATCCTAGCTATCCATGGGGCCCCCTTGCTCATCCAAGACTTTGAAAATTTTCTTATCCCCCATCAAGCTCTCTTGCTTGCTAATGAGAGTCTTTTACATTTTTGTTGGATTCTTTCAAGATATCAAAACTCTAACCAATAATACTTTTCAAAGTGTTCTCAATACTAGAAACCTTATTATCCAACTCCAGAACTTTAGACTCCGTCCTACGAAAGGAAGTCATGTCATTCAAGGATCAAATATTCAAACCTTCCTTATCAAAAATCTTAATATTCTTATGATTTTTTATTTTTCCCTCAAAGGCTGCCATCCTGTAACTAAAGTCATTTTTCTTGATAAATCCATTTTATGGGTATAAAATTATCCAAGAGATTATTCCTAGAATTATCCAAAATATCCATCTTAGGCTCTTTACTAGATTTAATAAGGATAAACATAAAGGGATAAAATCAGATCCCTAATATCAATATCACTATACTCCTCACTATCGACCATCAAATCAATCTTTTCCCTAGTAATACCAAACCACATAGTGTTCATGTTCCAAGGTTTCTCCAAATAGTCTGTCTCACCCTAGGAGGAATACCTCTAACAAGGGAGTGAATATAGTTATCCATAGAAGGATCTTAAGGGGTCTTTCAAAGGAGAATCCTTGAAGGTCAAACTATCATCTCTACTCGAGAGGTTGTCCCTTAATGCTCCTAGCTGAACATTGAAGGAAAATTAGAGGCCCTTTTCTTCCTGTCACTACCTTGATCCTTACTTTAATTTTGATTCTTAATTTTCCTAGAATAATTTTACCCCACTTTTTCTTGCTTCTTACTCCCTCCTTATTATTAATTTCTATCGTCGAGCTCCTTTTTGTACTCTTCATCAAACGATGTAACCACTTTGGCATGTCATTTAGTTGAGGAACACATAGTCTCTTTCATACCACAAATTATACGGGCTTTAGAAGAAGGACCCTTCCCCTAATTATTAGTGTTGGTAGCCTCACGAGCCTCTAAGTCCATGTACTCATTATCTTTAGTATCCAGGTAATCCTCCATAAACTCTGATTCCTCATCTTCTTCCTTTGAAACACCCTTTTCCTCAATGGATTTCCAAATAGAATGGACCCTAATGTACGCATAAATTAGTAATGTGAGGCCATTATGCAAGGGTGAATTAGTAACCAATCTTTTTCTAATTCCATTAATATAGGATTTCAAAGAATTATACAAGTAGAAAGGAATAGAAAGTTTGAAACCATGTCTAAAGTGGTTAAGAAGAACAAATTGGTCAGAGAAAACCTAAGTGAACTAACTATCCATGGTAACATAATACACAATAAAACATTGAACATATCTCCAAATATATTTAATGGACTTAAAATGTTAGAAAATTTTACCTTCTTCCATAGGGCTTCCTGTTCTCTAGGACCCTTCAGAAAATCTCCAACGATAACATCCAATATTTTCTTGTAAAATTTCTTCTCCATAATGGGAATACCTATCACCTTGGAGATAAGCATTGGAAATATAAGAGGAGTAATTAAGAGGTGAGGGGTGAATCAATTACTACTAAAATAAATCCTAGATCCCTTAGATGTTAATAAAAAATGAAAACTAAAGACTAAATAATACTGAAGCTCAGTAAACACACATAAAATGTTATAACTCATTAATAATTAAATTAGCTTGGTAAATGCTTAACATATAAACTCTAGATGGTATCTATGATTACTACTACTTTAACTTAGTTTCAAACACATAAAAGAAAATAGCTTGAACATAGTAGACACCAAGAGTTAATGTGGAATCTCGATTTGGGAAAAACCACCAATTGCAACTAGTTACTATTTTCACTCTTCTAAAGTGAGCCCTATTAGGAGACAACCTTGTTAAAGGTTACAAAACACACTACTAGGTGTGAACCTATTAAAAAATTTAATCACCCTATTAGGAGTGGCCTTTTTAGAGGTCTTTAGACAATTCAATAGAACTAGCACCTTGTTGGAGGATTTGCAAATAGTTGTTAAGCCAACTCTATTAAGAGATTTAGATCACTGCTACAATGGTTAGAGAGTAATAATGAGATGACCTAATTTAAATGCAACTAAATTTCTGATTATAGATCTTTGTTCTAGCTTGTACTTGATCCTTCCTAATCGAATATAGCTTTGGTGTTCCATAAGGATATTTTGCTTATCCTTCAAATTTTCTTTCTCTTCTTATCATTGAATCTTCAATAACATCTTCATACTTTCTCACACACAAAATTTGAAATTAAAAATTGACCTTATACTTATATCTTCCACTTTGTCAAGTCAGCTCAAATACAACTTAGAATAATTAATATTCATCACCTTAGTTGCCTAGAGTCAATAGATAAATTGATTAAGCTTAATATGCCAAAATAAGAAAATCCTTTATTAGCCAACCCAACTTGGTAGAAACTAACCTAGAAATGATTTCCTTTGATAACCAACAAAAGCTTAGTTAACATTGTAAACTTCATGAAAATCCTTTAGCAATCAAGTGAGCTCGATAAGCACTAGTTCCCTCCAACTTTCCTTCATTAATCGAGTGAGCTCAGTTAACACTCATCTTCTACATATTTTCCTTTGACGCCCAAGTGAACTTTGTAGACACTACCTTCTACACTAGGAAAACATAGGAATACTTGGTAGACATAGAAAATTGTCTTCACTACCTGAGTGAGCTTGACATATACTAACTAATAATGATATGACATTTTTACAACATCAAAGACAAAACACAATTAATCAATTATATCCAACAATCTCCCTCTTTGACATTGATGGCAACACAACATGTCATAGCACAATGAAATTTTGGATTGGTTCTTGAGAACCCCCTCTATTAGTATGAACTCTTTCTTTCACTAGATTCTATCTACAGCAGCTACTACCAAGTTCATTCAGAACTGTCTCCCTCTTATGACAAACTTCTTCTTTGGAAAACTTCTCCCTCTTTGGTTTCTTACTTTTATTCTAGCTCCAAAAAATTTTTAGAGATATGACAATAAACTTCTCCCTCTTTGACAACACATGCCAAAGAAAATAATTCTATAAATACCCATGTACCTTAAGTACTGATTCATTTTCAATATGCCTTTGCTAATTTTGCACCAACTAATTGATCTTCAATAGGTTTTGGTTGATGCATCACTAAACTTTATTTAGTGAATTTCAAATAAGGGAATGACCCCTAGCTTACCTCTTAGATATAGAAATGCATCCTTAGCTAATGGATTGGTGAATATGTTTGAAATCTATTCCTTTGTATAAACATATTCCAATCTTACTTCTTTTTCTTACACCAATTCTCTTAAGAAGTGATATTTTATTGCAATGTGCTTTGTTTTAGTATGCATCACTAGATTTTTTGATTTGTTGATTGCATTGGTGTTATCACAGTATATGACTCTTAGATCCTTGATCTCTATCTCCATTCCTTCCAACAATCATTTGAACCAAATAATATTAAAATAATTAACTATTTCTGCTACATATTCTACCTCTACTATGGATTGAGATGTACAATTTTGCTTCTTGCTTGTCTAATACACTAGTCTTTTACCAAGAAAGAATACTCCACCACTAGTGTTTTTTTCTATCATCAATACTTGCTACCCAATCAATATTAGTAAATACTTTCAAGTCCAAATTTCCTCCAAGTTTACACCATAAACAATAGCCTTTAGTAAATTTTAGATATCTCATGGTTCTCTTGATTTCCATCATGTGATTTTCCCTAGGATATGTTGAGAATCTTGCCATTATTCCAATGGCTAGAGTAATATCAGGCCTTTTGTGTACTACTGATGTAGGAGCATCCAGAGGTATAAGGGCAATCCTGTGTCACCCAAAAAAAAATGTACTTAGACTTAGTTTCTGTTTCATGTGTTTTTATTTTTGGATACCCATTTGGGTCAAATAAAGGTTCCAACTCTCACAGTTCCACTATCAGTGTTCTAGGATAGAGTATTTGAACACCTTGGGATATGTGTAAATGCCAAAAAAATAGGAGTATGTAATTGATCCATCATTTTGGTGAACTAGGAGGTGTAAATTGGCCAGATGAATGTAATTGTAATTTAGAGCATTCCAAAAAAAGAATTAGGTCAAAAGGCCCCACGGTTTGAAAGTTATCACAGTTTTTCGAGTTTTGGAGACCTCCTAAGAATGCTTCAAAGTTAGTTTAGGGGCATTAAATGACCTTGAAAAGGGCTGAAAAATGGGGTATGAGCAAAGCTTTTCCATAAGGCTATAGAGCGCTTCGAGAGCTTTTCAAAAATGTAAACGGTTCGTAAATCAGAGCTACAATTCAAAAGTTATGCCTCCCGAAAGTTGGATTACCATTTTTGGATTCTTCTAGATTTGCACCAACTTCTAATGTGGCTTTTGGAGCCTTCTACTTGGTTGATGGATGCCTACTAGCACTTTCTAGAATGTATTCCTAGTCCTTAACCCTTCGAGGTCTATTTAAGGACATTTCTAGCATTGTAAAAGGCAGTTCGGAGTGGAGTTTGAGAAGAGGTACTAAAAGGAGAAATTATCTCCAGATTTATGTTATTGTAAGCCCATAGGGCATGTTAAAAAGGAGAAATTATCTCTAGATTTATGTTATTGTAAGCCCATAGGGCATGTTATGAAGTCTATTTTCTCTGTACTGAATGTACTAGCTTATTTTCACAGTTAATACAATTTCCCTTTTCCTGTTGTGTCCATTATGTGCTTGGGTATTGTCCCCATCAACTACATACTATAATTTTCCAATCATTGATCTATATGTGGTCTAATCTACTTCTTTGGAATCATAATTTTTGGAGAGTTTATGTCTAGTAGACATAGGGGTTTCAGCTGGTATTGAATATTCCATTCCAAATTTCTTCAGTATCTCCTTGATATACTTAGATTGAATGATGTAGATACCATTTTTGTTCTACTATATCTACAATCCAACAAAGAATTTTATCTCACCAAACATGGACATCTCAAATTCTTTACTCATTTCTTCTAAAAATGCTTTGCACAAGTCATCATTTTCTATAAATAGAGTATCATCAACAAATATTTCTGCCAACACAATCTTCTTGTCTAGTCCTTCCTTGATATATAGACTATTCTTATCATTTTTCCTTTGAAAGCCAATATATACCAAGTAATTATGAAGTCTTTCATACCAAGCTTTGGGACCTTGCTTGAGACCATATAATGCTTTGTGTAACTTTCAAACCATGTCTATTTTGCTAGGATCTACAAAACCTTCTGATTGTTCAATGTAGACTTCTTCATCAAGAATTCTATTCAAGAATGTAGATTTGACATCCATTTGATATACTTTAAATCCTCTATGTGTTGCATATGCTAGTAAATTTCTAACATCTTCTAGTCTTGCTATAGTAGCAAAAGTCTCACCATAGTCAATACCTTTATCTTGAGAATAACCTTTGCACACCAATCTTGCTTTGTTTCTTGAAACTTGTCCATCTTCATTCAACTTATTTCTAAATATCCACTTTGTACCAATTACATTTTTATCCTTGGGTCTAGAAACAAGAGTCCAAGCTTTGTTCTATCTCTTTATTCATTTCTTTAATCCAATTTTCATTTTCAAGAGCATCTTTAACACTTCTAGGTTCAAATTTAGCAAGCAAACATGAAGCTTTTAATTGCCTCTTGTCATTGTTCCATCTAATTTGTCTCCAATGATCTAATCAGGTGCATGATGTCTTCTAGCATATCTTGCTAACATAGGTACTTTGTTCTTGAATGAGTTCTACCATCTTCATTTTGAATTTTAGTTTCAATCTTGGGTCCTTCTATTTATGATTTGGGTCCATTAGGCTCATTTGAAATAGTTCAGTAGTCTCTAATTGTTATTTGAGTCCTTCTACTTATAGCTCAGGTTGCACTATCTGCAACTCAGTAACTATTGGAGATTTTGGAGACTCAAGAGATGAAGCTTTGTTTCTTTTAGATAGATTTGGTAGGTTATTAGGTTCATATTAAATAAATCTTCTATAATCTCCTGGCTCCTTGTTGCTTTCTTCTTCACTCTTTTCTACAAACTCATCAATTCTAACATCTACCAAATTCAAATATTTGTATGCTTTACTTCTACAAGAATATCCTAGAAATATACCTTCATCACTTTTTACATCAAATTTTCCTTTTCTAGATTCTTTTAAGATATAACATTTTCTTCCAAATACTTTCAAGTAACTTACATTAGGTTTGTAGCCATACCATAGCTGATAAGGAGTTTTTTTTGAATCTTTCTTCAATTGTACTTTATTTAAGGTATGAACTATAGTGCCAATAGCTTCCTTCTATTATTTGAGAGAAACCTTATTTTCAACCATTAGGATTCTTGTGCAATCCATGATAGATTTGTTTCTTCTTTTAGCTATACCATTCTATTGTGGTGTACTAGGGGTTGATACTTGTCTTTTGATTCCTCTTTCAATGTAGAAATTATTAAATTCATTGGAGATGAATTCACCACCTCTGTCTAATCTTAAGCATGTCAACCTCTTTCCAGTTTCCTTTTCTAGTCTTTCTAGATGCCACCTGAATTTTTGAAATGCTTCTAATTTTTCTTTCATATACATTAGTATCATCATTCTAGAATAGTCATCAACAAAAAGAATGAAAAACTTTTCTCCACTATAGCTTTCTATTCCAATAGGTCCACATAAGTCTTTATGAATAATTTCCAAAACTTCTTCTAACTGATAGTTTTTTTCTTTTTAAATTAGTCTTTCTCATCTTAGCAATTTGGAAATTCTTGCATAGACCCATGTTAGGTTTCTTCAAACTAGGAATACCTCCTACCATTTTATGTTTTCTTATCTTAAATAGATTATCAAAGTTTACATGACATAGCCTTTTGTGCCATAACTAGCTTTCCTCTACTTGAGCAATAAAACATGAACAATCACTAAGATCAAGATAAAATAGATTACCTTTTGTTTATCTGCCAGATCCAACCAGATTTCATTTTCCATCTAGTAGTTTGACATGTCCATTTATGAATTCTACCTTGAATCCAATGTTATTCAACTATGCCACACTCAGTAGATTATGCTTTAGTCCTTCAACCCAAGAAGCATTGTCACATATAAGTTCTTAAGCCAATGAAATACATCCTTTTCCTTTTGTGTTACAAGGTTCATTGTTTCCAAATCTCCCACTACCTCCATCATAATATTCCATGTGATCAAATTTTGTTTTGTCTCTAGTTATATGATGGGAACAACTACTGTCAATAATCCATATATCACTTTTTCTAACATGAGATGTAAGTGCCATATTATCTCCTCCATCATTAGATTCATCTTTCATAGTAATATATACCATTTCATCTTCACTGTTATCAAAATCTTTAGCTATAAAACAAGATTTATTGCCTTTGTCCTTGTAGTTTTTGTAGCTTTTGGAATCCTTCTTGCCTTTGTGCTTATTTCTTTTCTTTTCATCCTTGATTTCCTTATTTGGACACCTAGTAGCAATGTGACCAACTTCTTCACAAGAAAAGAAGATCAAAGGAAGTTTACCTCTATACTTTCCTCTGCCTTTGGAATACTTTCTAGCAAGTAGGGCTTCAACAACTTCGAGGTCACTATCTAAATATTCTTCTGATGTTCCTTCTTCTTCACTTCTTGATTGACTAAATTTTGATTTCTTACCCTTTTCTTTAAGAGAGAGTTTAGCTTTAAAAGCAAATTCAATAACATTTGAACTATGAACATATATATCAAAGTTATCTAACTCAAAAGTTGTCTATCTTCCAACTAAATGATCCAAAGATATTTTATTATTTGGATCACATCTCATTTCATGAATATTAGATACTCTAATTACATAAATAGGAAGAAGAGTTCTAAGTACCTTGCTTACAACTATTTTCTCTTCAATGTCTCCTCCAGATGCTTTGATCTTTTTCATATATTTTGCAATGTTTTCATCTTCTCTCATTCTCATTTGGTCAGATTGTCCTCTGAGGCTTTCTTCTTTGTCACTTCTTACATTTTCATCTCCTCCATAGATATCTTTTAGTTTGGTCCACATTGCATGAGCAATTATGCAATCCTTTACCTCATCAAATTTAGGATATCTGAGAGTAGATGCAATATCAATCATCATGATATTATGATTCTTCTTTTTAGCAATATCTTCAACTAATAATGTTCTAGTGGGAGTTTTGTATTTAGGATCAAGATATTTGCAACCTAAACCACTGATAATAGCCAGGTGTAATCTCATAAGTCCTTGCCATGTTGCAAAATTGTCTCTGTTTAGCTTTGTAATTTCTCTTCTGTAAGACATCCTAATCTTTATCTTAGGTCCTTGAAACCTTTTTTGCAAGCACCAAAAGCTCTAATGCCAATTGTTGAAAATATAAGAGAAGTAACTAAGAGGGGAGGGGTGAATTAGTTACTACTAAAATAAATCCCAAATTCCTTAGATGTCAATATAAAATGCAAATTGAAGACTGAATTACCTCGGTAAATGCTCAACATATAAACTTTAGATGTTATATGTGATTACTAATTTAACTTATTTGTAAACACATAAAATAAAATAGATGGAACATAGTAGACACCAAGATTCAATGTGGAAACCTAATTTGGAAAAAACCACCAATTGCAATTAGTTATTGTTTTCACTCTTCTAAATTGAGCCCTGTTACAAGCCAACCCTATTAAAGGTTACAAAACACACTTTTTGGAAATATAGATGGACTAACTGAGAGGTTGGGGGCGGGGGGGGGGGGGGTGGAATTAGTTATCCCAAAAATAATTCACAAATCCCTTAGATGTCTATAATGCTTATTTACTACTGAAACTCGATAAACAATGTAGGAATACTATAACTCAGTAGATTAACTAGTTAGCATTCAAAGTTACTAATATGAATGCAAACATTAAAAGAAATGAACACAAGAGACACTAGATTTAACATAGAAACCCAATATGGTAAAAACCACCAAGTAACTAGTCACCAATTTTTCACTCTTTTGAAGTGAGCCCTATTAGGAGCCAACCCTGTTAAAGGTTACAAAACACACTATTAGGTGTGACCTTGTTAGAGGATTTAATCACCCTATTAGGAGTGGCCTTGTTAGAGGTCTTTAGAACAATTCAACTAAACTATCACCTTGTTGGAGGATTTAGAAAATGGCTGTTAGACCAAGTCTGTTAAGAGGTTTGAAATCACTGCTACTATGGTTAGAAAGCAACAATGAATTGATCTAAACAAGATGCAACTAAATTTTCTGGATACAAGTCTCTGTTCAACATTATTAGATCCTCCTTGATCAAATATGGCTCTGCTTCTCCTTAATGATCTCTGATCATCCTTCAAATTCACTTCCACAACAATCAGTCTTCATAACACATTAACTTTTCATACCTCTACATACTACATTGTTGAATTCACAACTTGACCTCTTACTTATACCATTCAAATGGTTAAGTTGGCTCATTTACATGTTACATTTACCAACAAACCATTCATCAGTCGGCTACAGATATTACTCTTAAATTTTATTTCATAAAATAATGAAATACTTTACTGGTTGACTCTGCTCGGTAAATATTGCTTTCAAGAATTTTTTGAGTTAACCATCTTGACTCGGTTAACATTGCAATATCCTTAAAATCCTTTATCTGTCGAGTTTTACTCAGTAAGAACTGCTTCTGCCAAATTCCCTTTGATGAACAAGTGAGCTCGATAAGAACTAAATTTATTTGATTACCTTGAAAGCTCAACAAGAACTAAATTTCTTTGATTACCTTGAAATCTTAGTAAGAACTAAATTTCTAATTTTCTTTTGATGATGGAGTGAACTTGGTAAGAACTACTTCTTCCATATTACCTTTGATTATCGAGTGAACTCGATAAGAACTATATCTTTGCTTGGCTAACCTTTTGAGCTCGGTAGACACTGTCCTTTTCCTTGCTAACCTTCTAAGCTAGGTAGATACTGTCTGATAACTGATATGACATTTGTGTGACATCAAAGACAACACACAATTGAACAATTGTATTCCAACAATATCCCTCTTTGGCATTGATGGCAACACAACATGTCATAGTAGGATGAAATTTGAAAACAAGTCTTTTTAATGAAAAAATAGAAAGCTCCCTCTTTCATAATAATCTTTTTGCAAATTTTAGCAAGATATGATAGTATATTCTCCCTCTTTGACAACACATGCCAAATACAACTCAAAACAACTAAATAGTATTGTACCTGGTGTACTGATTCATATGCAATGTCTTCATTGATTTGCTACATCAACTGATAGATTTCTAATTCTGTTCCTGTTGATGCATCACTAAAACTGTATTTTAGTGAGCTTTTGATAGTGGAATGACCCCTAACTTACCTCTTAGATACAAGAATGCATCCTTAGGTAAAAATTTTGTGAATATATCAACAATTTTTTCTTTTGTATGCACATATTCCAATCTTATCTCCTTTTCTTGCACCAATTCTCTAACAAAGTGATACTTTATGGAAATATGCTTTGTTTTTTAATGCATCATTGGATTCTTGGAGATGTTAATTGCACTTGTGTTATCACAAAACATAACAATAGGTTCTTTGATTTCTTGCTTCATACCTTCCAATAATTGTTTAAACCATACAATATTTGAGCAATTTACTACTGCTGCAACATATTCAACCTCTGTTGTGGATTAAGACGTACAATTCTACTTTTTACTTGTCCAAGAAACTAACCTTTTCCAAGAAAGAAAGCTCCTCCACTTGTGCTCTTTCTATCATCAATATTTCCTACCCAATCTGCATTAGTGAACACCTTTAAATATAGTTTTCCTCCAATTTTATACCATAATCCATAATCTTCAGTTCCTTTTAAGTATCTCATGATCCTTTTGATTGCCATCATGTGATTTTCTTTTGGTTTTGCTGAGACTCTTGCTACAATTCCTACTACAAGGGAAATGTCTAGTCTTGTGTACACTACATATTGCAACTTTCCTATCATAGATCTATACAATGTCTGATCTACTTCCTCTGATTCATCATCCTTGGTAAGTTTTAATCTAGTACACATGGGAGTCCCAACTGGTTTGCAGTCTTCCATACCAAAACTTTTTAGTATATCCTTGATGTATTTAGATTGAGTGATGTAGATTCCATTCCTAATTTGTTGAATTTTAAGACCAACAAAGAATTTGATTTCACCAAACATTGACATTTCAAATTCCTTGTTCATTTGTTCTAAAAATTCTTTGCAAAGATCATCATTTCCTATGAACAAAGTATCATCTACAAATATTTCTACCAAAACAATCTTATTATCTGGTCCTTCTTTTATGTGCAAATTACTATTATCATTAGTCCTTTGAAAACTAATCTGAATAAGATAGTTATGCAATATTTCATACCATGCTCTAGGGGCTTGTTTCAAACCATATAATGCTTTATGCAATTTGCAGACCATATTTTTCTTGTCTGGATCAATAAATCCTTCAAGTTGCTCAATATAAACTTCTTCATCCAATATGCCATTCAGAAATACTGACTTGATATCCATCTAATAGACTGTGTATCCTTTGAATGCAGCATATGCAAGTAAGGTTCTGACACCTTCCAATCTTGCAATAGGAGCAAAAGTTTCTCCATAGTCTACAACTTCTTCTTGAGAGTATCCTTTGCATACTAGCCTAGCTTTTTTCCTTGATACCTTACCATCTTCATTTAGTTTGTTTCTGAATACCCACTTTGTTCTAATCACATTCTTGTCTTTGGGTCTAGGTACAAGAGTCCATGTTTTGTTTTTCTCTATCTATTCTATCTCCTCATTCATAGTTTCAATCCAACTTTCATTTTCTAGTGCATCTTTTATATTTATATGTTCAAAATCAAGAAGTAAACAAGTGCCTTTCAACTTACTTCTGGTCATTGTTCCTTCTTATTTATCTCCAATGATTTGATCTGGTGCATGATGTTTTCTGACATACTTGGCTAACACGGGCTCCTTGCCTTTTAAGTTATCATTTTGCATCTCAACTTCCTATCCTAGACCTGGTTACTCGTGCTCGATAGATGCTAACTTGGTAGCTTCAGTTTGCAACTTGGGTTTTTTCAGCTCGATATCTTGTAGCTCGGTAGATGCTGACTCAGTTTGAACTTCTTGTGACTCATTTAATGATGACTCTAGAGTTGAGGATTCTTGATTAATAGGTATACTTGGCATTGTATCTAGTTCAATGTAAAAAACTCTTCTATAGTCTTCAGGTTCCTTTTTTCTTTCTATTTATGTTCTTTCAGCAAACTCATCAACTTTCACATGTGCACTTTCTATGACTTTGTAAGTAGATAAGTTCAAACATATATATGCTTTGCTTTTGCAAGAGCATCCCAAAAATATTCCTTCATCACTTTTTACATCAAATTTTCCTTTTCTAGATTCTTTCAAAATGTAACATTTACTTCCAAATACTTTTAGATAACTTACATTGAGTTTGTAGCCATATCACAACTCATAGGGAGTTTTGAATGAGTCCTTCTTCAGTTGTACTCTATTCAAAGTATGAACTACAATGTTGATGGCTTCCTTCAAGTATTTGATAGCAATGCCTTTCTCAATCATTAGGGTTCTTGTAAAATCCATGATAGATCTGTTCCTTCTTTCTACTATTCCATTTTGTTTAGGAGTTCAAAGTGTTGAAACCTGTCTTCTGATACCCCTTTCAATGCAAAAGTTATTGAACTTATGTGAGTTGAATTCACCACCTCAATCAAACCTGAAGCATTTTAGTCTTTTGCCTATTTCCTTTTCTACTTTGGCCAAATACCATTTGAACTTTTCAAATGCTTCTTATTTCTCTCTTAGGTACATGACAGTCATCATTCTTGAATAGTCATCAACAAATATAATCAAGAATTTTTCACCAGTATAACTTTTAATGCCAATGGGTCCACATAAATCAGTATGCAAAATTTTTAGAACTTCTTCACTTTGATAGTTTTTTCTTTTAAAACTAGCCTTTCCCATTTTACCAATTTGACAATTCTTGCATAGACCAACCTCAGCTTTCTTTATGTCAGGAATACCTCTTACTTTTCTGAATTTACTGATCTTTATTAAGTTCTCAAAGTTTACATGACACAACCTCCTATGCCATAACCAACTTTCTTCAATTTGAGTAATAAAACATGAAAATTCACCAAGTTCAAGATAAAATAAGTTACCTTTTGCTTGAGTGCCTGATCCAATCAGTTTTCCTTTGCCATCCAATAATCTTGTTTTTCCATGCATAAATTCTACTTTGAATCCATTATTGAGTAGTTGTGCCACACTAAAAAAATTATGCTTTAGTCCTTCTACCTAGTATGCATTATCACATACAAGTTCCTTGGTTAGTGAGATTCTTCCTTTTCCTTTTATACAACAAGGTTCATTGTTACCGAATCTTACACTGCCACCATCATAGTCTTCAAAGTGTTCAAACTTATTTTTATCACTATTCATGTGATGAGAACAACCACTATCTATTATCCATGTATCATTTATGCTCATTTGAGAAATAAGTGTCATTTTCTCATCATTATCAAACTCATCTTTCATAGCAATGTAAACAATTTCATCTTCTTCTTCATCATCAGAATCATTAAAATATTTAGCTATAAAACATGTTTTCTTACCTTATCCTTGAATGATTTGAAGTCTCTTTTTTCATTGTACTTGTGACCTTTCTTCTCATCCTTGTTTTGCTTATTGGGGCATCTAGCAACAATATGTCCAATTTTTTCACAAGAAAAATAGATCAGAGGAACCTTACCTTTGTATTTTCCTTTGCCCCTAGAATATTTCCTTGCTAGCAGAGCTTCAACCACTTCAAGATCACTATCTAAACTCTGTTCTGATTCTTGATCACTATTTGATTATAGATCCTTCAACTTTTTCCCTTTTTCTTTGAGTGAAAGCTTGGCTTCAAATGTTGATTCAACATTTTTGGTAGCTGGCACATAATTGTCAAAGTTGTCTAGCTCAAATGCAGTCAATCTTCCAACTATGGCTTCTAGATTTATCTTATGATTTGCTTCGCATCTTCTTTCTTGAATTGTAGAGACTCTGATTGCATAAATGGGAAGTAGAGTTCTAAGAACTTTACTTATAATTATATCCTCCTTGATATCTCCTCTGGATGCTTTGATTGCCCTAACACATGCTTTGACTCTTTCAACATATTTTGCAATGTTTTCATCCTCTCTCATCCTCATTTGATCAAAATTTCCTCTCATAATTTCTTCTTTGGCTCTTCTTACATTATCATCTCCTCCATAGATTTCTTTCAGCTTTTCCCACATTTCAAAGGAAGTTTTTCAATCTTTGATGTCATCAAATTCTTCATAACTCAAAGAAGATGCTATATCTATCATCATGTTGTTGTGGGTCTTCTGTTCAACAATATCATTGATCAATAATGTACCAACAAGTTCTGCATATTTTTCATCAAGGTACTTCAATTTTGTATCTCCAATGGAAGCTAAATGAAGTCTCATCAACCCTTGCCATGTTGAGAAGTTGTCCTTGTTAAGTCTTGGAATTTCCCTCTTATAAGACATCTTGACCTTTGGCTTAGATCCTTGAAATCTTTTCCTACAAGCACCAAGAGTTCTGATACCAATTGTTGGAACTATAGATGGAGTAATTGAGAGGGGGCAGGGGGGGTGTTGAATCAGTTATCCCAAAAACAATTCACAAATCCCTTAGATGTCTATAATGCTTATTTACTACTAAAACTCGGTAGATTAACTAGTTAGCATTAAAAGTTATTAATATGCATGCAAAGGTTAAAATAAATGAACACAAGAGACACTGGATTTAACGTGGAAACCCAATATGGGAAAAAAAACCAAGTAACTAGTCACCAATTTTTCACTCTTCTAAAGTGAGCCCTGTTAGGAGCCAACACTATTAAAGGTTACAAAACACACTGCTAGGTGTTACCTTGTTAGAGGATTTAATCACCCTATTAGGAGTGGCCTTGTTAGAGGTCTTTAGAACAATTCAACTGAACTGTCACCTTGTTGGAGGATTTAGAAAATGGTTGTTAAACCAAGTCTATTAAGAGGTTTGAAATCACTGCTACAATGGTTAGAAAGAAACAATGAATTGACCTAAACAAGATGCAACTGAATTTGCTGGATACAAGTCTCTGTTTAGCATTATTAGATCCTCCTTGATCAAATATGGCTCTACTACTCCTTAATGATCTCTAATCATCCTTCAAATTCACTTCCACAACAATCAGTCTTCATATCACATTAACTTTTCATATCTCTACATACTACATTGTTGAATTCGCAACTTGACTTCTTACTTATACCATTCAGATGGTTAAGTCAACTCATTTACATGCTACATTTACCAAAAAACCATTCATTAGTTAGCTATAGATATTACTCTTAAATGTTATTTCATAAAACAATGAAATATTTTATTCTCCAAGCTCGGTAAATACTGCTTTCAGGAATTTCCTGAGTTAACCATCTTGACTCAGTTAACATTGCAATATCCTTAAAATCCTTTGTCTACTAAGTTTTACTCAGTAAGAACTAAATTTCTTTGATTACCTTGAAAGCTCGGTAAGAACTAAATTTCTTTGATTACCTTGAAAGCTCGATAAGAACTAAATTTATAATTTTCTTTTGATGACTGAGTGAATTCAGTAAGAACTACTTCTTCCATATTACCTTTGATTACTAAGTGAACTAGGTAAGAACTGTATGTTTGCTCGGCTAACCTTTTGAGCTTGATAGACACTATCCTTTGCCTTACTGACCTTCTAAGCTCAGTAGATACTGCTGATAACTGATATGACATTTGTGTGACATCAAAGACAACACATAATTGAACAATTTTATTCCAACAACACTATTAGATGTGACCCTATTAAAGGATTTAATTACCTTGTTAGGAGTTGCCTTGTTAGAGGTCTTTAGACAATTCAATAGAACTAGCACCTTGTTAGAATATTTGCAAACAAGTATTAATCCAACTCTATGAAGAGATTTAGATTATTGCTACAATGGTTTGAGAGTAACAATGAGATGACCTGATTTGAATGCAACTAAATTGTTGATTATAGATCTCCGTTCTAGCTTGTACTTGATCCTTCTTGATCAAATATAGCTTTACTGCTCCACAAGAATATTCTACTTATCCTTCAAATTTTCTTCCTCTTCTTACCATTAAATCTTCAATAACATCTTCATACTTTCTCACACACACACTTTGAAATCACAACTTGACCTTATACTTATATCTTCCACTTTGTCAAGTCTGCTCAAATACAACTTAGAATAATTAATGTTCATCACCTTGGTCCACTAGAGTCAATAGATAAATCAATTAAGCTTAATATGCCAAAATAAGAAAATCCTTTGTTAGCCAACCTAGCTTGCTAGAATCTAACTCAAAAATGATTTCCTTTGGTAACCAACAAAAGCTTAGTTAACACTGCAAACTTCACAAAAATCCTTTGGCAATCGAGTGAGCTTAGTTAGCACTAGTCCCATCCAACTTTCCTGCATTAATTGAGTGAGCTTGGTTAACACTCATCTTCTATATATTTTCATTTGACACCTAAGTGAACTTGATAGACACTTCGTTCTAAACTAGGAAAACATAGGAATACTCAGTAGGCACAAAAAACTATCTTCGCTCAGCATATACTGATTGATAATGATATGACATTTGTATAACATCAAAGACAACACACAATTAATCAATTGTGTCCAATAATAAGGTCCTTCATGACAATAATACTCTAACCCCACACATTGAAAGTTCCTCCATTCTAAGTCCTTAGGGAAAAAATTGTAACTTTAGGATTACCATCGTGCAATCTCTCTGTGAATGGAGTTAAGTCACCACTCTGTAGAATATCCCACACCTTAGTTAAATGGAAAAAAACATATTGACTAAACCAAATATGGATGATGTTTAATGGAAAGAGGTTGTGCATACAATGGTATGCACATTTAATATGGTTTTTCATATAGTGAACATCAAGAGGAAACCATATGAGCTATGTTGTGGTACAAAGCCTTTAATGAAATACTTTATTAAAAGGGATGCTGGTGTACTTGGAGGATTTAATGCTTGATATGATAAAGGTGTATTCTTGGGCTACTCAACATAGAATAAGGTATAAATTTCTACAAAAAATATATAAATAAGTTAGTTGATGGTGTGAATGTAAGGATTGATGAAGACATGCACAACTCAAGGAAAAGCATCTAAATTCAAATTAGATAAACTTTTCATGATGAAAAAGATCATTAAAAAGATAAGGAATATTTCCCTAAAGTGCTCCAAGAAAGTATGTGCAGAAGTATCATCCTAAAGATAAGGAATATTTCCCTAAAAGGCTCCAAGAAAGTATGTGCGAAAGTATCATCCTAAATAAAAGGTTATAGATAGTACTCAAGGAGGTGTATAAACAAGAGGAAAGCTATTGGAAATATTAAAGACTAAGCTAGGTTACTAAGAGGGGAGGGATGAATCAGTAACCTCAAGAACTTTATCAAATTTAGATCTTAATTGTAACAATCCAATAACCATTTAATTCATTAAATTAGATCTAACTACATGCATGAGAAACTGAGAACATAAGAATTCATGGCACATGAACACAATAATTGGTGACCCAAAAAATTTCCACATAGAAAGTAAAACTGGGGAGGGGATGATATCCACAAAACTTCAATATTGTAGCATAAAGTTGGCCTGTTAAGGCTTACAATGATCACTTCTAATGATCTACCATATTAGGAGCAATTAGGATGGCTAGGTCCACCTTGTTAGAGGATTTACAAACATATAATGAAGTGTGCACTCGATAAAGATATTTGACAAAAGACTGTTAAGTCTACCTTGTTAGAGGATTTGAACTGGTTCACCTATTAGAATGAATTAGTAGATCACTGACTTACAACTGATTTGTTGATAGAGATTCTTTAAAGTACTGATCACCTTTATGTGATAGATATGATTCTATTACTCCTTTGCTGATATGGCCTTACAATACACTTTGTTGCTGATTCACATTCACATGCTTCCTACATATTCTTCACTTTCACTTTTCATATATGCATACATATGTTCATCTATTCATTCCTTCATATATGTGTATATGTATATATATATATATATATATATTTTAAATTTATTTATTTATTTATTTATTTATATATCCAATTTACAAAACTAAAAATTTGGCCAATATACAAGTTAACACCAATATTACAAAGTCAGCTCAAATGAGGACACTCAAGTTCTGAAGACTGACTTGGTGAAGTTTGGATACACGACATCTACTATCATTACTTGGAATCATCATGCATTTGGTAGAAGTAGAAGCTTGGTCCATACTAATCATCTTAGAGTAGTCTTGAACTGGGTCTACACCAGTGACTCAGTAGATATTGTGTAACTTGGTAGAAACTAAATTACATGTTTACCATGACTGCACTTAGTAAACGTTGATCATCACATAGCTCAATTAACACTAACTTCACATGAACTACTAGCTTGGTTTGAACTATGAAGCTTGGTAACCATTGAACTACTTGAGTTGAGTTGTTGGACTTTACACTACCTAATTTCACTTGGCAACCATTGGGATGCTTGGTAGGAACTGTAAAGCTTAGTGGCTACTGAATTACATGGAGAACACTGTAGACTATTCAATGAGCTCAATAACCATAAAAAATCTAAAAAAGTGTTGTCACTAATAACAAACTTGACTTAATGTCAAAAATCTCCCCTTTTGGCATTAGTGACAAAAACACTTATCAGCCAAAACTTATATACATCGCAATGTGATACTGGCTCAGTATGGTATACTATTTTTGAGATTTTCCAAAATTTTTCTTTTTAAGTATATACAATATACTTTCCTTTCTTTTGCATGGTTCTCCCCTATACAATATACATATTGTTTCTCCCCCTTTTTGACAATAATGCCAAAGATTTATTCAAAAATTATTTACACGGAGACACCAATATAAAAAGAAACTTAGAATGTACCTTAGGTATGAGTGTGAAAGTCTTATCCCAATTTTCTTGCAAAACTTTGCATGTATATAGAGCAATTTGGACTTCTACAGAGAGTTCTATCATTTGATCTGCAATTGGAAAATTGTTGTCATGGATCAATCTCTTTGAGTAAACAATGTGCTTTTGCATTGTGTCCATGATGGCAAGGATCATAATCTAAATATCTATCAGTGAAAACTAGATCCTTGCTTCCTCTCTCAACAACTTTTCCTGCATATCTAACAAGAATATTATTTTCATATGATGTGCAGAGCTTGAACTAGGGTCAAGTTGCAACTATTGTGCACCAGATTTCAAATCTTCATAAATCTTTGTCAGTTTGCTCTTTATTTCTTTTGTGAACTTGGTACCATTACATAATTTTTCAAAAAGTGATGTTACATTTGTGCAAGAGTTTTCAAGATTGGTCAAAATTGAGGAAAGCTCTACTTGCTAGATGGTAATTTGTTGAGCAATGTGCTCAAGCACTTTGTTAACAAATTTCTTCTTTGCTTTCTCAATCAATTTGTCTTGACCACTAGAGTCCTCATTAAACTTCTAGACTACTTCTAATTGAAAGAAAATGTGTTGAGAAGTTTCAACTTCAACACCTATCACCTCAATCAAAATATTATTAGCATTTTCTATGATTTTTATATTTTCTCTCTTTCCTCTCTCAATTTCTTCTACTTTTCTTTCTTTTGGAGGAGATGACTAGCTATTTGCATTTGATCTGCAGTGTCATTATCAAAATCATAGTTTTGAATTTCAATCTCTTCATCTAGGTCAATATCCACCTCTATCTCCTTTCCACTCAAAATTCTTGTACTTGGTTGAGCCTTAGGTTCAACTACCTTTGTACTTAATGCCTTAGAATCTAGAATGGAAATAATAGTAGAGATAGTAGGACTAGTTGACAAAACTGATATAGTACCAATAGAAGGAATACTAGCTAGTATACTTATTGAATCCAAAACTGATATACTTACAAAAGCATCCAAAGCTATAGAAAACAAAATTGTAGAATCCAAAATTGTAGAACTCGAAACTGTACTCACTACTAAAGAACACAACAATGTCAAACATGCTATACTCACTGCTGATGATTCTAACTCAGGAAATAAAGAAGTGGGAGGTTGTAACTTAGTAGGTGAAGTGGTAGACACTTCCATTAGTGATGTGTTAAGCTATGAGGGAGAAAAGAGTTATTGGACATTTTATGTATCAGCTATGGTCACAATCAAACTTGTTGAAGCTGTCTCCAAACTTGATGTAGCTACTAATTTTCTTGGAGAATGAGGAAGTGAGGTAATAACCATTGTTGCTATCTTCATAGGATCAGTCTCCTCATCATCTTCTTTTTCTTCCTCAATAGCTTCTTCCTCTTTATCTTCTTCAACTTCTTCATTGTCAAATTGTATTGTCTCAAAGCATGTTCCTTCTTCTTCATCGTCACTATCATCATCCTTGATCTCCATTTTTCTTCATAGAATCTTTTACCTTAGCATTGGTAATGCTCAATAACAACTTCCTAAAGGTTTTTTCATAGATATCTTTTGTTTTCTAAATAGTTGAGTCTCATCTTGGCTTAAAATTTTCTAATAGCTCATTAAAGATTTGAGAGGCTATCTAATCAGGGGAATACTTCCATTTTCCCATCTTGGCTAGCACCAATTCTTCAATTTGTTTCTTCTCAGCCTCTATTCCAGTCTCATACTTCAATGATTTGAATTTGGTTATGCTTGCACCTTCTTCCAATTGTTTTAGTTTTTCCTTGAAGGTGGGAGGAGGCTTGCTAAACACAACTTCACTTCCTTTCTTCTTGGATCTCCTAGTAAACACTATAGTGGATGGCTTGGGTGGCTTGGTGATGATCACCTTGCCTTCTTTACTAGCTCTTCTTCCTTTTCTAACTCTTCTTCATCCTCTACATCATCATCATCTTCTCCCCTACCCTCAATCAACATAAGAGGTGTGTTGGATTTGAGTTTTTCTATTCTCCTCCTACCTTTTTTAACCACCTGTGGAAGCTTGATTTCAAGCTCTATTCTTGCCTTGGCCTCATCATATGTTCCAAAGTTTGGTTCCTTTGGATTAATAGGTTTGTTTATCAAGGCCTCAATTATTTTCTTTGCTTCATCAATGTTTATCTCATAGGGAAGAGGTTTTACCCATAAAACTCTTGGATTTACTACCTGAATTTAGGCTTTTTCACTGTCTACCATGAAACAAACATCATATTTGTAATCTTCAACCAATTTCTTTGGAATCCTAAATCTCTTATTCATTTTCTCCTTGAAGACATCAAAGTAATTATCCATTATCCTAATAAAATTCTCACCAATTTCTGCAATATACTCATTAATCTAATACAAAACTGGTGCATCATTTCTCCATATGACTATACCTTTTGAAGGGAAAAAATTTTGAACATAGAAAAACAGACATGTCAAAAATGAACCAAACTTGCAAGGGTTTTTCTTAGATGTCCTTATACTTTCCACGTTCTTGTTAAACTATTTCAACAATAAGTCTGTAAGATCATATGATATATTGTTCTTCACAACCTTGAATGCCAAGTCTACTACTTCACATGACACACTATTTAGATGACTAAAACTATAGATATTTTTCACTATCACATGTATGTCAAACTTCATTTCTTCATCTATTACACTACTAATCTTCATACATCTACCATCCCACCTAGCTAGGATTTTCTTTTCTAACTCCGTCTGACCTAGGGTTTTAGTAGTTTTGGCTTTGGAGAGAAAATTTTAAAAATACTTTGGAAGGCTTCCCTAGCTTGAGATGCATACAATATACAAATTATGCTACTAATGTAGTATATTTTAAGTTAATAATAGTCTCAATCATCTTCAAGCTTAGTCTTCACATGATATATCATCTTCTTAGTGATCAAAATTGGTTGCTCCAGCCATAACTGACCATTGTGAACTCGACTTAGGATGTATCTAATCCATTTGATTTGGAAACTTTGGGGTAGGTGGGGAATGTGGGTTAAACCCTTATCTTCCAAGTACTTATATTTGGGTTTAAGAACACCATTCACACACACTTCACCTAGGGCATCATCCATCTCTAGGGTTCCAATTTCTTGAATTTCTCACTTAAAATGAGTTTGGATATCGTTAATGAGTAGTACCTTAGGAGGGATTTTTGATTATGCTCCATTTGGATCTAGGGTTTCCACAATTGCTGGCACAAGTTTAAAATCTAGTGGTTTCCATTTGACTCCTTAGACTAACATTTCTAACCCTTTCTTTACCTTGTTGCTACTACTTGATGCTACCATGGCTACTCGGTAGGTTATGGAAAAATTTGAAAATTTTCACTGCAAATTGCCCTCAAAATCACTTGATTGCTTTGCAATTTACTTGATCGCAATAACACTTAAAAATTTTTGGTGAAAAAAATGTTTTTGATTTCTTTCCTTTTGATAAAAATTTTTCATTAATGCTTGGTACAAAAGTAGCTATGATGATATCATTATGCACGATAGGCTGTCATCCATTATCTATTTAGATCAATCAATGAATACTTCATAACTTGATAACCAAACATGTGTGACTAGTTACTCTTGACCTTGCTTGGTAGAGTCCATGACCCAACCTTACTTGGTAGACAAAGTAACTCAGTGATAACTAATAGTAATCTTTAATGATTCCTTTATATCTTGAATATTGATTTGGATCTTTGCTTCCTTTCAATTTTGGAACTATTTAGATGTGATCATGATAATGCAACTCTAGTTCTTACATATAAACTTAGTTGGAAATGGTCAAGTCACCCACTTCTTGAGTGACATGACCATCATTACTTGGACTAGCTTCCTCAATGGATTTAAGAATCCATTGCTACCTCATTTTCTTTCTGATGTTGTCTACTTTAGATTTCTTTTCATCTTCAAATCTACCTATATTCATACAATTCTTAGCTAGATGACCAAGTTCTGTACAAGTGAAACATCTTATAATGGTATCTCTCTTTCTTCTGTGATATTTAACACAATTCATGCCAATGTGTCTATACTCTCCAAAGGAATTACATCTACACTAGGTGTCATAGTCCCAACCAAATATTGCTTTCACAATTGGTTCTACAGTTTGATGCCTTGTGACTTTGTTTCTTGCATTTGTGACATTTGCCTTCAAATTTTGGTTTCTCTTTACATCCATTAGCCTTGTGACCAAGCTGATTGCAATTGTAACATTTACCATTCAATGTTTCTTTACCATTACTCCAACATTTGTTTGACGTATGACCTATCTTACCATAGTGATTGCAAGTAGGTCTTTGATTACTTTGAGCACCTTGTTTGAAAGATTCACCTTCTTCTTTGTGTCCAATTCCTACTTTATCTTTTTGTTTGTAGAGATTCTTCTCATTCAGTTGGTTTAATTGATTCATGTTTGCTTTGGATTTCATCATTCTCTCATTGACTTTCTTTTTAATGTTTAATTCATTTTTCAATCTTTCACTGATTTTCTTTTCAGATCTTAGCTCACTTCTTCATATTTTATTGATTTGTCTTTCTAAATTTAGATCATTCCTTAATCTTTCATTGATCTGTCTTTGACTCATGATTTCTTTATTTGCATTGGAGATTTAATCTATAAGATCTTCATGTTGAATGGATTAGTTCTGGATCTCATCATTTCTTCCATACATTTCTTCTTTCATCTTGTTCCTTTGTTCTAGGATTTCACATAGTCTTATTGACTAAATTTCTTGTTCTCTTTTGAGCTTTCTTATTTCTTCTTGTAGAGAACCATTGTTTTCTAAGAGTTATTTGACTGTATCATTTTCTTCATCTAAGTTGCTTGAAGGTAAAAGGTCTTCAATCTTCTTTTCAATGTACTGATGATCATTCATCTGATTTGCAAGTTCCTTCCTTCTTTTCAAGGATTGGGAAAGTTGCTCCTTAGCTTTCTTGACCTGTGTAATGGCCATTTCTAGATCTAGCTTTTCATTGTCAATTGCCTTATCAAGTCTAAATATCTCCATTGTCCTTGATCTTTTCTCAAGCTATCAAGATTTATCTTGAGAACCACAAATACTCTAGTACCAATTGTTGGAAATATTCAAGACTAAGCTAGGTTACTAAGAGGAGAGGGGTGAATCAGTAACCACAAAAACTTTATCAAATTCAGATCTTAATTGCAACAATCTAATAATCATTAAATTCATTAAATTAGATCTAACTACATGCATGAGAAATTGAAAACATAAACATTCATGGCACATGAACACAATAATTTGGTGACCTAGAAACCTTCCAAATAGAAAGTAAAACTAGGGTGGGGATGATACCCATAAGACTTCAATACTACAGCATAAAGTTGGCATGTTAAGGCTTACAATGGTCACTTCTAATGATCTACCCTATTAGGAGAAATTTGGACTACTAGTTCCACCTTGTTAGAGGATTTACAGACATACAATGAAGTATTCACTTGGTAAAGAGATTTGACAAAAGACTGTTAAGTCTACCTTGTTAGAGGATTTGAACTAGTTCACCTATTAGAATGAAATAGTAGATCTCTAACCTACAATTGATTTTCTGATAGAGATTCTTTGAAGTACTAATCACCTTTATGTGATAGATATGACTCTATTGATCCTTTTCTGATATGGCCTTATAATATACTTTGTTGTTGATTCACATTCGCATGCTTCTTACATATTCTTCACTTTCACTTTTCATACATGCATACATACGTTCATCTATTTGTTCCTTCATATATATATTGGATATGATATAATACATACATACATACATACATACATACATGCATGCATGCATGCATACATACATACATACATACATACATACATACATACATACATACATACATACATACATACATATATATATATATATATATATATATATATATATATATATATATATATATATATATATATATATATATCAATCCAATTTACAAAACTATAAAGTCAGCCAATTTACAAGTTAACACCAATATTACAAAGTTGGCTCAAATGAAGACACTCAGGTTCTAAAGACTAACTTGGTGAAGTTTTGATCCACGGTGTCCAAATTCATTACTCGACATCATCATGCATTTGGTAGAACTAGAAGCTTAATCCATACTAATCATCTCATAGTTGTCTCGAGCTCGATCTACACTGGTGACTTGGTAGATATTGTGTAACTTGGTAGAAACTGAATTACACGTTTACCATGACTACACTCGGTAAACATTGATCATCACATAGCTTAGTTAACACTAATTTCACATGAACTACTAGCTCAATTTGAACTACAAAGCTTGGTAACCATTAAACTGCTCGGGTTGAACTGTTGGACTTCACACTGCCTGATTTCACTTGGTAACCACTAGGATGCTCAATATGAATTGTAAATCTTGGTGGCTACTGAATTACATGGAAAACATTGTAGACTATTCAATGAGATTGGTAACCATACAAAATCTAAATAAGTGTTGTCACTAATAACAAACTTGACTTATGTCAACAGAAAAAATGCTACAAATAATGAAAAAGTTATTTTTTTCCTCTAATAAAAATGAAATTAGAGATTAAAAAAGGCCAAAAATAGTGGGAAGGTAAAGGTAATTTAAGAAAACTTATTAAAGATAGAGAAGAATAATGATTGATATTTAGTACCTAGACTAGCTAATAAAAATGTCATTTGCACTAAATGGGTCTACTAGAACAAGGTAAATAAGGATGGTAAATTGATTAAAAACATATCAAGGCCAATTTGGAAAGATTAGTCATGGGTAGAGGGAATAGACTTTGAAGAAACATTTCCCTAATTTCAAGAATTAAATCAATAAGAATATTTCTTTCATTCTCAGCTTACAAGGGATATAAATTTTACTAGATGGATAGAATATCATTTTTTTTAAATGGAAACCTTGAAGAAGAAGTAGCTATTAAGAAACACAAAGGATTTCAATTGCATCAGAGTGAAGATTTTATGTTAATATTAAGGAAGGCCTTCTATGGATTGAAACAAGTACCTAGAGCATGGTACTCCAAGCTTGACAAGTATTTGCATCAACAAGGCTTCAAAAGAGTAGGTGAAGATGATAAATTGTACATCAAATTTTAAAGAAATCATATGATAGTTGTTGTTTACATATATGGCATTATATTTTCTAGGAATGAGTATGACATGTGCAAAGATTTTTTTAATCAAATACAATTTGATTTTGAGATGTCAATGTTAAGAGAGTTTTCATGCTTTTTTGGTTAGAAAATGTCATAGTTAAACAAAGGCATATTTATCTCTCAAACCAAGTATGGAAAATACATGGTGAAATGATTTCAAATGGATTGTTGTAAGACTATTAGTAATCCTAATGTAAGTAAATATAAGTCAAATAACCTAATGCTGATAAAACTATGTATAGATCATTGAGTGGAAATTTATTGTATGTAATTGCTTCTAGGAAAGACATTGAGAAAGAAATGTGAATGACTACTATATTTTAAACTACTCCAAAGAACTATCATATAAATGAAATTAGAATTATTTTTTATAGATCAAGGTTACTTTAGATCATTATGGTATCTTAAGAATGATGACTTCATCTTGGAATTCTTCATAGATGTGAATTGGGATAAATGCTTGGATGATAAAAACAACATGAATGGTGGATCCTTATTTCTTGGAGGTATATTGGTTCCCTAATGCAACAAGAAACAATGAATCATATCATTATCTACTTTTGAAAGCGAGTATATAGATGATATATTATCTTGTAGCCATATTCTTTTGGTGAAGAAAACTCATACGAACATTTAAGTATAACATTTGGGCCCTATCTCCATTATGTGTTACAAATCTAGTGTAATAAATATATACGAAATAACTATTTCACACACTCAATAACTAATCATATAGCCATTAAATATCAAGTCTTAAGAGATATATAGCTGAAATAGAAGTTGAATTTAAATATGTAAGAAATGGTGAGAAAGTAGGACATATTTTCACCAAATCATTGTGTGAAGAGACCTTTGAATAGATAAGATATGTAGTGACACTTTTTTATCATATGATCTTGTTCACCTATTATATAGTTTCTATATTTTAATGTGACTTGTGCTTATGGCATTAGTACCTAATTTTGCATAAGAAGACTATCATGAGAAGAAGAATCATGCATATTGTATGCAAGGGGAGGATTCATTGACTTTTTTGCTACCAAGTCAAGCCCCTTTATTAAAATCTATTAATCAAAGATGATATAAATATTAATATAATCACTAATGAAATAATTTTATAATAAATTAGTTCTCAACCATCCAATCAATATCCTTAAGTTTTTGACTAATAAGCGACAAGTCAAGGGTGTTGTCACTCACAAATTGGGATCAAAGGTAAAACAACTACTTAAGACAATACAATAATAGCATATGTTGAATTTATTATTTAGCCATAATTTTCAATGAATAAAATTCATAAATAATTATTTTTTAATTAATTAAAATTTAAAAATATCTAAATCTTCACTAATAAAAAGTAATAGTCATATGTTGCTGCCAAATTTTTTGATCTATCCAAAAGGCTTGGGGAGGTTGATCCATATGTACATACCTTGCATATACATAGGATGTCAAATGTTACGAGTATTTCTAGCTAGTTCTTTCTCTCCATGAAATGTCCCCAACTTATTGAAAATGAAATTTGTGAAAACTAGTATGGAAGTGGAGAAGACGAAACAAAGAAAACTGTAAGCATGTGAAGGTTAATCCACGTGCCTTGCACTAGGAGTTGGATGAGTTTCATAAGATGTGATTTCACTTAACATCAACTCTCTGTAGCTTCATTTGATTTAACATTAGAAACAAGAGCTCTAGGATAGCTTGAGTCCCTTCCTTGTGCAAATGTTAGAAGGTGGGTAAAGCACGTGGTAGTTCTCATCTTGTAGTATAATTCAAAAGTATTAATATTCATATACAGAATTAAAGTTTTAATATTTGTATACATGAAATATGAGTGCAAAGACAATGCTATATACTATTAAATTGATAGTTAAAATAGAAGACATAAATATAAGGTTGACAAGATTATTATTTTCAGATGTTAAGTGACAACAATTATTCATAGAAGGCACATGCATATGATGTTTGGTTTTGTATATTATAGTTAGAAGTGATTAATACAAAATGAACTTGTATGTGTGTGTGTGTGATAATTGTTTTTTTACATAAGAAATTTATAAAAAGAGCTAAAACAACAAACTTATAAAATGAGTTAAAAAAAAAAATTGCACAAATTTCATGATTAAATTTCAGCCAGTCTATATTGATTAGTTTTCTTTGTTGACAAACTTACCCATGATTTCTAGGTTTCATTAGCATTTACATTTTTAGGTTATAACTATTTTAGCCATAACTAAGACAATAGATCTTATAACTATTTCAGCCCTATCTAAGACAATAGGGTAAAAAATGATGGTTTTAGTAGTTAGTGTGTTTCATTATATATAAGACTACATACTAAGTTCTTTCAAGGTCAATCTTAGACTGTAGTTTGAACATATTTTTCCTCAAATTTTAAATTTATATTGGTGAACTAATTGGGTTTTTCATGGTCTTTAAATTAGTTTTATAAAACTAATAATTGAATTTCTTGTGGCTTATGCTTGTACACACATAAAAATAAATTGTTGTGTAAATTTAAGCTCTCTCAAAACTACTAGTGGTTAATCTTTTTCTTACACAAATAAATCTAGAAAAGAATGGTATATTTTTGTTATATAGTTTTTTTAATAAAATGAATGATCTCTCATTTATTATTTTATTTGTTAGAGTTTCCAATGTTACAAGAAATTTATTAAAACATACATGATACATGATAAAATTCATTTTAAAACTCAAATGTTCAAAATTATTAACATCATTGAATATAATTATTTTTCTAATATAATATTATCTTTAAATTAAATCTATAAAAATTGAGTAAAGAAAATATTTTCTATAACTCTCTAATTAGTATACTAGAATATGGATCAAATTGTTTTGAAAACAAAATTGCACCAAAAGACCTAGATTTATATTTTGAATTATAAAGAAACTCTATATTACCACTTGCCATCAGTGTAGTCTCTGTAATCCATTTCATCGTGGTACTCATCAATATAAGATTGAGTAAAAGTTATAATATCTTAAACTTGTGATTGCCTTTGATATACAATATCATGAATTGCAATGGCTACAACATAGTCACAACATGCTTTTTTTAAGAGGCATTTTGAAGCATTGAGAAAAAAGCTATTTTTATGTGCAAAACAACCTTTCCTCATCCCACTACAACCAAATTATTGTTCTCAAGAATTTTTTTATGGTTATAGTTTTATTATAATCTTAGAATGTCCTTTATTTCTAATCTATTCAATAATTCTATAGGATCCAAATATTTTCAGTTTTAAAAAACTAGAATTTTAAGTTATTTAGATTTACATTTTTTTCAATTCAATTTCGCTTTGACAAATGAAATTTACTATATTTTTATAGGTTTAGCCATTATGATCATAGATTAAAAGTATTAGTTGAGAGTCTTATAGACTTGATACATCTTTAGAGTTAATTAATTTCATGCACTCCAAATTTAAAAAGGACTATACAAATATGCTTGATTTTTGCATTATTTCTT
The DNA here is from genome assembly GCA_028749045.1 of Cupressus sempervirens. Taxonomy (NCBI): domain Eukaryota; kingdom Viridiplantae; phylum Streptophyta; class Pinopsida; order Cupressales; family Cupressaceae; genus Cupressus; species Cupressus sempervirens. The sequence continues at coordinate 279,117,623 of CM053783.1, forward strand.
TCCTAATTTCCTTTTGGACATAAATCTTAGATGTTAAATTGTTGAAACCTTCTTTAAAATCTCGAATCCCTACATCTTAGATGAATATTAAAGTAAAAAGAACTTACCATTGTTGATATATCTAAGTCTTGATGTCTATTAGTGTCAAACACTCAGTCATATATAAGCCAAAGTCAAACAATCATCACTATGACCGACCTACTCTATATAGGTTGAGTTATGTAAAGACTTGTAAATAATCATGTATATGCCAAGCTCTATAGGATCCAAGAAAGTCTTTGGCCACTGAGTATTTTTCGTACAAGTTAAGTGCTAGTCAATGTTGAGTAGATAGAACACACATATAAAAATTTATATAGGAGTCAAGTATAGTTAAGGTTGAGCAATAGAATGAAGAATAGTTATGACCAAGCATAAAAAATAGTGAGTGTCAAGTAACATAGAGAGAAAATAAGTGTCTAGAATGATACAAACTTTGAGGTAAACCATTTCAAGCTGACATAGGCATGACATTTAATGATTGTAGAGTTTGTTATAGAGGTTGTTGTGCATTTTGACTTGGATCACTAATCCCTATGACAAATGAACAACCAATCAAATGAAAAGGAAAAAAAAGAAGTGTCTAGAAGACTCCATAGAAGTTTTCAAATAGGAAAATCCAAACCTTATTTTTATATAAGTGGTGATCTATCATAGAAGAGATTGTGTAGCAAAAGAAACAAATGAAGTTAAGTTTTGCATGTTGTATGCAAGAGAGAGTTGTGAAGAATAAGGTTTAGTGACATAAAGAAGTAGTGAAGGATTGAGAAAAGTTATCAAAATAGAGATAAGATTAGAGATTGGAAGGAGGAGATTTGTAATCAACAATTACAGAATAGATTGAAGGACTAGGTACTAAGTTAGTTTTAATAGATTGAACTAGGGAAAATTTCTTAATAGAGTGGTTTTAATAGACCTTTATAAATCTCCTTACAGATTTCTTACTTCATTGTAAGTATAAAATGCTTTAACAAGGTAAGACCTAACAGTCTTAAATGCTTTTAGCAAGGAAGACCCCACATAGGATAGATCATCAAAATTGATCAAATTGTAACCCTAATAGGTTAACTTTAATACTGCAGTAGCAAGATTTGTGGGTGTCATCCTTCCCCCATTTTTACCTTCACCTTGGAGGGTTTCTCAATAACCAAATATTTTGCATTATGTGTTTAGATTTCATGGATGTGATTGATAGATAAATTTACTTATTACAATATTTAATCTACAAGTTACGTAATGCATAAACTAGATATAAGATGTTCAATATGGTGAATGTAGTAAAGTTGTTTTGAAGGTAAATTTTTTTATAGATCCTAATTCACCCTACCACCTCCCCCCCACCCTACTTAGTATCTAAGTTTCCTAGTTAAACTTCCAACAATTGGTATGAGAGCATAGTTCTCTTGAAGGAAGTCTAACATCTTGATACGTTAGATCTTGGAGATGGAGGCTTACAAATTGGGAAAGGTTATTGATAATCAAGTGATTGACATCTAGCTCATAGTGCAATGACTTGAAGTAGTAAGAGAGGAACTAAGGAAATCCCATAGAAAGAGAAAGGATATGGATATTCAATAGAATGACACATTTTATGAAGAATTTGATACACAAAGATTGTTTGACACTATAAATTCTAATGAAAGTGATGTAGCCATTGTAGATCTAGTGGAGAAGAATAGTATCTTGAACAAAGAAGTTAGAGGATTGAAAAGGGAACATGAAAACCAGTCAATATGGCTATGTGAAGTGATTGAATAGAAGAAGAAACTTGAAGAACACTAAGTTTTAGTTGTAGAAGAAAAAAGATAAATGGCTAACAAAATTGAAGAAAGGTCATGTGATATGCAAAAGTTTACGAATACTCAGCTACACATGATGAATCAATTGATGCTTGTGAATTAGGAATTGAATAGGAAAGACATGGAAATAGAAAATATGAGATCATAGAGTGGCCTACTAAGGAATGAGTTAAGATACAAGAAAGAACATTTGGAAAGAATGAACAAGCTTAGCAAAGCATTAAGATACTTCCAAGAGCTGATGAAATAACCTAGGTCATTTGGCAGAACTTCTAGACTAGGACATACAAAGAAAAATTCATCTACTGAAGAAGGAGAATCATCCAAGAGTGGATAGAAAAGGAATTCAAAATCAAAATCCAAAAGCACATGCTATCATTGTAGTAAACTTGGACACACTACAAACATTTGTAGAAGCAAGAATGGTATGCAAAACCCTAAACCTAATTTTACTATTAGCAAGGATATCAAATGCATGATTGTAGAACAAAAATCAACAATACATCTACTACACCTAGTTTAAGGGATGTTGTTACATTTGTCAAAAGTTTGAACATAGGGCATCTGAATGTAGATCATAGGTAAAACCCTACTAGACAAACATGAATGTACCTAAGAAAATTTGTTCCAATTTTCACAAGATTGGACATGTGAGAAAGAACTATAAGACCTGAGTACTAGTACAAAATAATGAACATAATAAGGTTAAAGGCAAAGTGGATGTTAAAAAGAAAAAGGAGATGAGTCAAACATAGAAGAAAAAAGTAGAAGAAGAAAATAATGGACCAAATGAAGTCAAGATTACCCAATCCAATGGAGAAGGGGATCATACCATCTAAAACTAATCAAGAAAGGTATGCAAGGAACTTTATACTTAATTAATTATCTTTCATCAGTTCCTAACATAAAATGTGAAAAATTTCATATCAACATGAGAAAAGATGCATAAGATCGTATCTATGGAAATAATAGTACAAAAGAATCACTTACATAGTGAGTCTTGAGAATTAGTAAAATCATCTATATTTAACAAGAATTGTAATATGGACTAAGTATTCCAATTTAAAACTGATGTATAGGCTGAATTAGATGGAATTGACCAAGTTGTATAGTGGAGACCAAGTTTAAACATGTCTATATCGACCAAGATAGCTAGATTCCTCCTAACAAAAGATATTAACCTTAATGGAGAACCTAACTTGAATGAATGGAGGTAAATATCAAGAATTTTAAAATGCTTTACGCACCTTGTATTCAAATTTTGAGAGCACATAGTGATTGAGTAATTTTCAAAGTGATTTTAAGGCAATTGGAAGTCAACTAGCAAAGAAAGAGTGATCAAGAATTAATTTTCAGTTGTGCCAAATAGTTCAAAAATAAAAGTTTTAGAATCCTAACATGAAAATATGGCATCTTCATCATATACAATGATGAATCAATGATTATAGATAAGAAATGTTCAATTGGTGATGACTGACACTTGTCCTCTACCTAAGTTTCATGTTATTTTGGATTATCATTGATACCACCTAAGGTTATTATGATACATGATGTATGAAGTTATTATGTCTGCAAAATTATTGAAGTTAGTGATTATAAGATTTATGCAGCATATGTGAAATTATGTTATCAAGGTATACTAAAGGATGAATTTGATATTATTGAGAAGAAAAGGTTAACTTGTGCCCTAGATTGTTCAAGGAATTTTAAGATGGAATAGATTAAGTTTGTTCTTAGCATAATTTATTAGTTGAAGTTGTGGTTAGAAAATGGACCTATCAATCTTTTGATGAAAGTATTTCATAATGTTACCAAGTATCCAATGATAGATAAGAAGAATATTATGTATTGCCTAAGCCAAGAAGAGATTCAGGCTAATATAAAAGTTGAGTGAAATGGATGAGGATTTCATATTTCAACCATTGCAGATCCATTGATTGAATTTGTAGTGAGAGTCATCTCTCACAAATTTTATCAATCCATTAGACTTAATAGTGTTCCTTGTATGGCAGTCGACCAACTATAGGAGATTGTGATGAAGGATCATGAATATGATCTTGCTAAGTTACAGAGGCCACAATTGGCAAAGAAACTTGACATCAATCAAGAAGGTGAAGAACTCAATGTGTAAGTGTTGATCATTAACTATGTGTATTTTATTCTATGATCATAATTAGTTTTCTCCTATTGGAAATATTTTTTGGGAGCAAGGAAAGCTTGATACTGGACAAATTAGTGAGTACATTATGTAGTTGGGAGAAAACTTTGAAAATGTTATGGATAAGTACTTCAAGGAATTCAAATAATAGATAAAAAAGAGAATGGGGATCCCAACATTATCAGTGATAAAGAATTACAATGATGTATGTTTTTTGGTAGATACACATAATACATTTGTGCAAGCAATTAAGCCTAGGAAAGCATGGCTTAAGCCTTTTGGTTATGAGATTGAAACTTATGATGTTAGTACAAACATTTTTGCACTATTGAAGGAAGAAATTGATACTGAGGTCAAACCATATAGAAAATATGAAGAAGCAAAGGCTAGAATCATAGGTGATATCAAAATTGCTTCCACAAATAAGAAGAGAAAGAAAATGATTGAAGACCTAGAAGAGAAACTAGGGAAACAAGGCAAAGATAAAGAAACTTTAATGCTAACTCAAGGTCTTGGAGAGGATGAAGAAAATGACAGTAGTGAGGACGAGGAAGAAAGTGTAGAGAAATAGGGAAAATCCCTAGCACTAGTCACCCCACTAGCAAAGAAGGCTAAATTAGTGAAAATTACAAATCCTAAGTAAATAAACACCGAAGACCCTCTCTCCTCCTACACAAAAAAAATCAAGGACGAGGGTAGTATTAGCAAGTAGTGTTGAGTCACTAGTATAGAAATGAGTGGTTAAAATCACAAAACCTAGTGGCACTAGAACAAGAAAAGAGGAAAGTGCTAGCCACTGTGAGCTAACCAAAGTGAAGAAGGCTAGTAAAAAAGAAATAAGTTGAGGATGAAGATGCAGAGAAGACCAAGTTTGATGAACCTAGACATCATTGAGTCATTGTATCTACGAAGCCAAGAAATGTCAATGAGGTACATTCCAACATCAGAAGCTCTACAAGTCTATCAAGTTTTATATTTGCATAATATGATATATTGATCAATGAGGAAAAATATAAGGTAGAAGAGGCCATGATAGATATGATGGCTAATGATAAACTGGCCACTATTGACTTGGAAAAGAAGATTCCAAGTGATTTGTATAGTAGAATAGAAAGAAGATGGAAACATGCATTACAAGTATATAAACAAATAAGAGAAGGCACATTAGCCAAGATTATGTGTGAACTATCAAATAAATAAAAGACAAGATTTTTGGAGAAGTATGGGAATTGATTTGTTTTCAAATTTAGAACATTTTTTATTCTACAAAATAAAATTGAGGCTATTGTACAACAAAATGAGCTATTATGGAAGAGTATCTTTTAGTTAACTACAAAAAGAGTAGAACATGAGAAAATAGTGGATACAATAACCATTAAAGATGATCAAAGTGATGAATAAATTTTTAGTGTGTTGAATCCACAAGGAAACATATCAGCTATTCATGTCACCACACCTAATACTCCTACTAATGATAAAAAGAAGAACTCAAAAGCCAAGGAACAAGAAAGGGAGAAGTAATAGAAAGAGGAACCAGTCAAGGATACAAATGTAGACACTTCTACTATAGGTTAAAAAGGACCACATGTCTCAAGACCTCAAGATGAGGGAGATAAGGAGACTAAACAAGAAGGAGAGGAAATAGAAATTGTAGTGTTGAGTGCTACCATTATAAAGTACTAAGTTTTCTGGATTCAATTGTGTGTGTTTATTTCATCAATGTTTCAGATCACACTACATGATCCATCATCAAGATAAGAAAGTGTAGGATAGTAAGATGATGGATCATCTTACTATCCTGCACTTTCTTATCTTGATGAAGGATCATGTAGTGTGATCCAAAACATTGGATCATCTTACTATCCTGCACTTTCTTATCTTAATGATGGATCATGTATTGTGATCCAAAACATTGATGAAATAAACACACATAATCGAATCCAAAAAACTTAGTACTTTACAAATGGATTGTGGAAATTTGTTACTATTAATTGCTACCATTATTGTTACAAGCACTAAAGTTCAAGCAAGACTGAGTAGTGACACCCCGTCATCAACTCTTACTATAGCAGCGTCGAGCAACAACACTCCAAAGAAAAGTAAAGGGAAAGAGATAAAGGATAGTTCTCTAGATAATACTATTAGTCTAAATGAAGTAATTGATATGTTAAAATGTAATCTAGTCAATATCACTTTTGAGAGAATTATCATCTTACAAAACATATTGGTAAGGAGGAAGAAGCAAGAAGAGATGAAAAGAGAACTACAATAGAAACAAGTGTTGCATGACATTAAAGACATATTTGTTGATGCTTTTGATAGTCAGACCATTGATGAGAAGGACCCCATTATCTCTCATTTGGTACAAATTATTGAAAAGGTCAACACTAAAGATATTGAGGCAAACTACTGGCCTAGTCTGAAAAGAAATTTGAGAAGACATTATTGGAGAAAGTTTCTACTACCATTGTAGTTAGAAAAGTTGAATTGTAGGCACTTATATAGAACATAGAGGAACCTATAAAGAAAGTACAAGATTTATAGAATATACTTTGTGATACGCCAAGATTTAAAAATAAATTTTAGGAAAACATACGGAGGATTTAGGCTAACATGAAGCAATCAAGTAACTCTATCTCTCAGTCACTTGAATCAAGCTCAATGCACTTTACCAAATTATTGCTTTCACAAGGGAAGTTGGATGAGATACAAACAATGGATAGAAGAATGAGGGACAAAGTGATCTCTATATAGTCAATATTGATACCTCATTTGGAGGTTATGTAATGAGAGCTGATTTCAACAAAAGATCCAATGAAAAGAGATCATAATCTTTTGATTGCTAACAACTTAATTGACTTAGTAGAAAACTTGGAGTTGAAAATTAATATTCTAAAATCAATAAGAACCACAGGGGATCATGCACCTTCTATGATCAACCAAATTCACAAACCATTCATTGATAAATACATTTTGATTCCACCTCATAGCCCCAACAACAAATGCATTAGACATAAGTGTCAAAAACAAGGGGGTAGAAGATATATTAGATGATAAATATGGAATGATGTTGATTGAAAAAATAAAACAGGGATATATATTATTGATACAAACTTTTGAGTCATGTAAATTGTAATGTATTGTAAAAGAAAAAGGTTTTGAAGTTCTATAAGAATGTGTCATAGGATCAAGGGGAGTACTCTTATCCTTATTCTTTTAATGTAAATATGTAGTCATGAAAAAATGGTTTTTCAACTAATGTTAAAGGGGGTGATTGTTATCTCTAAGTCTTGTTGTCTATTAGTGTCAAACACTTAGTCTAGAGTCAAATGGTCATCAGTGCTACCAAGCTACTCTATATAGGCTGATTCATGTAAAGACTTGTAAATAATCATGTATATGCCAAGATCTATAGGAGGCAAGAAAGTATTTGGTCATAAAATAATTTTAGTATAAGTTGAGCCCTAGTGAATTCCAAGAAGGTAGAGTACATAGATGTAAATTTATATAGAAGGATTTGAGTATGGTTAAGGCTAAGCAATAGAATGAAGAATAGTTATGACTGAGCATCAGAAAAAATGAGTGTCAAGTAACACAAAGAGAACATAAGTATCTAGAATGATATAAAGTTTGAGGTAAGCCATTTCACCATGACATAGATATGACATTTAGTTATCACAATTGTTTTTATAGAGGTTGTCACACATTTTGACATGGATCACCGACCCCTATGAGGAATGAACAACCAATCAAATAAAGTGATGTAGAGCATCAATTACTTCTCTAGATATGCATACCAAACATCAATTTCAACACTACATTCTCAGTATTGCATGAGTATATTCAATCTTTGAATCACACTTTATCTCTTTAGTAATCTTTAAATAATTCCCATTAATAATCATAATCTAATAAATCTCTCTCTCTCTCTCTCTCTCTCTCTCTCTCTCTCTCTCTCTCTCTCTCTCTCTCTCTCAAATGCCAAATACAAAACATAAGGTTCTTCAATTCCACATGCCATGTATAGACATAATGGTCTTAATATTAGGTTCTTGCATTTTAGGAACTAATAATAAAGCGTCTATTTTGGTTATTGGTTGGTTTGACCCATCTACATTGGTGAAAACATACAAGAATTAAGAACAAACAAATCATCAATGGGAAAGAGTAGAATATTAATCTTAATAGTATGTTCCATCATTATTTTTTATTATTCTCTACTCCATTAAAACTCTCTTTGTCTTTCCTAAATTACCCATATTCTTTCACCATTTCTCACATTCCATCCTATGCTATTCTACCTATTCCCCTTAGGTTCTTTTCTTGCATAGACAAAGATCTTTAAAAAAAGGACAACCTAATAACTTCCCAAAACTGAAAAATAAAACATCTCAAATCCTCTAATGATTATAATAACTAATTAGAGTAAATGATAATCTCTTAAAAAAACTAGAAAATATATCATGGAGTTGACAACAAAGTTTTTAGCTTCACAATGATACAAATCCTTTATTATATTAGAGTACTTCCTTCTACCCGATCAATTAAGATGACCTTTCTAAACTAATACTTAACCCAACCATTTACATTATTAAATAACCCTTTTAAATGCATGTAGAATCTTGGGTCTTTGAGATTATTGGAGTCTAATAATGTGCCTACATCATGAAGAGGCATAAAGGGAAGCATCTAGAAGACTCCACAAAAGTCTTTAAATAGGCAAATCTAAACCTTATGGTGCAGTTACACCTAGGTAGGCTCATGGAAGACCTAAGGCTCCTAGGATATTTTGGATTATAGTAGTTCTAGCAAAACCACTAGGTTAATAATAGGGATAACCTATTCCTAAGGTGAAGTGTGTTAAGTTAGGATTTCTTTTGAGACCTTAGTTGCTTCTAGTTGTATTATTAGGTCAAATAGGCCATTTTTGTGTCATGAAGGGTAGGATGGAAAAAAAAAAAATTTAAGTCCTTTTTACTTATTTTGTATCCATTTAAGAATTTTGTATAAGTTTCGTACCCTTTTGATCAAGTTTGACTACCAAACACTAAAAGATGTAAAAGTTGCCCAAAATTGTCAATGTTCTCATTCACAAAATTTTGTTGCATTCGAGAAAAATTTTAGTTGGGGTTTTATAACTATTTGAAATGGTTTTGATAGGACCTAAGATTTTTATTTAAGGCCATCCCAAGCCTTATGAAAGAGTTTGAGGTTTTTGCCATTTTGGTGTGTACAAACTAATAGAGTTTTTCTACATTTACATGGATTGAATTTGGATCTACAATGTTCGAAAGTGGTAGAGTTTTTCAATTCAAGATTTCATATAACTTTATTTTCCAATTTTATAGGGTTTTATTTAGTTAAATATTTTATTTTTGTTTCTTGTCTACCTTTTGTTCTGAACCAGGCCATTGGGAAAAATGGAGTCATAGCTCATCTTCCCACTGTAGGATCTATATGGGCTCTTTGGATTAGGAAGATGACTCCTTTTAAATTCTTTAAAATGAAGGAGGGGCTTTGGGAAGGAAAGGAAGTATTTTTTTGGTGATTCCCTAGGCAAGCCAGTGATGCCATGTTAGGGATCACAATAAGTAGTAGAGGTGTTAGGATTGATTGAATGCTTGAAATGATTCAATCAAAGTATGGATTGTGATATGAGGATGTGTATAGAAGCCCCAACAATAGGGTGAAGCACTGGTGAAAGTTATAAGAAGGTTGAAACTACTTTCTTTCCAAATTGGTTCAATTTCTTGCAAAACCATGATTTGTAGGCACTAATATAGGTCATATTGTACGGATGTCTTGACATATTGAAATCTCTTAATTCTCTAAAAACTGTGTCTAAATTATTGACTAGGTTACCCTCTTATTAAGGACTTTTAAAATTTATGCTAAATTTTCATCATTAGGAGGGTTGATTGCTTGTAGCCTGTTTGGCAATTTGAGATGAAAATATTGTGTTTCTGTGAACTCAATTAGGGTTCCAATCTCCAAAGTGGTATTGTGTCTTGGAAGGGATTTAAATGGCCTTCAAGAAGATCTATTCTCTATCATAGAGTGGTTTTTGATAAAATGGAGGTATGAAGTTGGGTAGTTGCCAAGGAAGAAAGAAGGGCTAATAAGCCTGGGAGATGGTAAAGGAAGTGGTTGTTCTACCTAGTTGGTGTACACTAGTTGAAAGAACTAGGACCTCATAGTTAGGATAATACAAATAATAGGGTAGCTAGAAACCCTATTAGGTTAGGAAAAAGATCTAAGGAGACCCTAGGAGAAACTAGGGTAGGAGCAAGACTAGTTGTCACATCAAAGTGGTGTCAAAGAAAGTTAAAGACTTGGGGAGGAAGTGTATATGTGTAGCTACTGGAGAGTCAGTGAGTGAGTCAATTATGGTGACTAAAGCAAAGCTAGCTAATGAAGTTGATGAGAAAAAGGATAAGAATAGACTCCTTGAAGAAGATTTATTAGAGGTAAAGGTAAGTTGGATGTAGTTGCTAATGCAACCAAGAAAAATAAAGAAGAGAGAAATGTTAGGGGTAAGGAGATAGCAGAAGAAGATGTTGTCCCTAATCTAGACCATTTCTTGAATGAAGAGCCTTTCTTGAAGGTCATAAAATCCCTAGGAGGGAAGGCTTTGGAAAGTGTGCCATAATTTGGTGGGAAGATGAACATAGATGCAATGATGGATTAGATAGATGGGATAGAAAAACATTTTGAATGTAAAGGGGTGTCAGTAGCACAAAAGATAAAAGTAGCCAAGTCAAGACTCATAAAATCAACATTGACTTGGTGGAAATATTTCCAGGATGAGAGGATTAGGATATGCAAGAGGCCTATAGCCAATTGGAATTCCATGGTAACCAAACTAAGGGAGAATTTCCTATTGAACGACTATGAGATTCAACTCCACAAGAGGAGACAAGGACTAAAACAAAGAGATTTGGATGTGGCCCAATATATAGAGGAGTTTAAAAGATTATACCTTAGATCCAAGAAGCAAGAGGAGGATCCAATAAAGGTGACTAGGTACTTGTGTGGTTTGAAGTGGAATATCCAACAGGAGCTTATGGACACCTACTACTATTCAAAGGTTCCATCAACTAGCCCTAAAGGTGGAATAGAGGACTAGAAAGAAAGGGGAATCTAACTTCAAGGATAGAGGAAAGGGTAGAAACCAGAGGGGATGAAGATGAGGATACCAAGGAAAAGGTAATGAGTAGAGGAACCAAGGTGAGACCAAGCTCATTAAGAAATCCACTAAAAACATTCCTAGAGAAGGTTATAGTAGGTGAAGAGGCAACCAAGGAGGTTCCAACAGAAGTAGAGTGATTAGGAAAAAGTAACTCATACTTGACTAGTATGAAATGTTATAACTATGGTAGACTAGGCCATCCAGAATATAGATTCCTTGAAGATCCCTCTTCTTAAAACCATCACAAAAGAGTGGCATATGATCAAGAGGATAACTCTAGTGGCAAGGAGAATGAAGTTGATCACGTAGAGTTAGAAAAAGGAGAGAACCTTATGTTTAGAAGGGTATTGATTAAGCAACCCACTCCTAATGAACCTAAACAAAGAAGAGCTTTGTTTAGAATTAGATGTAAGATTTTTGGAAAGGTCTGCAAGGTAGTGGTGGATTCAGGCTCTACTGGCAACATAATATCAGAGGAGACAATTGAAAAGCTTAAACTAACTAAGATACCATGTGTGAATCCATACAAGGTGACTAGGCTCAATAAGGGTCAAAGTATAATGATCAATGAACAGATTTGGGTTGATATCTCCTTACTAGGGTACAAGGACAGGTTATTATGTGATACCTGAAGCATGCCATCTACTATTGGGAAGACCCTAGTAGTATGATAGAGAAGCAGTATATGATGGAAAGGAAAACTCCATATCATTCAAGAAAGGAGGTAGAACTTTTAAAATCCAATCTTTGATGGAACGAAAAGAACCATAGTCAAAGAAGCCTAGTGTGTTTCTATGTAGTGGGAAAAAATTTGTCAAATATCTCAATGATGATGAGAGCCAAAGTTTTTTAGTTGTTTTGAAGTCCAAAGAGAGGAGAATAGTTGTATTGAAGTCCAAGGAGAGGAGAAGATAGTCAAAGAGCCATTGCTAATAGAGGTACAAATGCTGCTTGATAAGTACAAAGACATTGTGAGAGGTGGTACTCTTAACACTTTAGCTCCTAGAAGGGTGACAAGCCATCAAATAGACTTTGTTCCTACTACATCTTTTCCAAACAAGGAAACATACTAGCTCACCACAAACCAAAATTTGGAAATGGCAAGACAAGTACAAGAATTGTTGGATCAAGGTCAGATCAAGAAGAGCATAAGCCCATGTGTAGTCCTTGTTGCACTAGCATCTGAGAAGGGAGGAAAATTGAGACTATGTAGAGACTCAAGGGATATAAATAGTATCACAATTTGGTATAGGTTCCCCATACCTAGGATTGAACAACTCATGGATTATCTTGGAGGGGCAATGTACTTCACAAAGTTGGACTTGAAGAGTGGATCACCAAACTAGGACTAAGGAGGGAGATGAATGGAAGACAACATTCAGGAAAAAAGATGGGCTATATGAGTGGCTTTTGATGTCATTTGGTCTCTCCAATTCTCCTAGCATATTCATGAGGCTCATGAATGAATTTCTAAAGGACTTCACTAGAAGATTTGTGGTTGTATGTCTAAATGATATACTCATCTTCATAAAGACAAAGGAGGAGAACATAAAACATGTGGAAGTAGTATTGTAGAGACTGCATGAGGAGAAGCTTGCTATAAAGCTTTAGAAGTGTGACTTCTTCAAGAAAGATCTTATGTATTTAGGCTTTGTGCTGTCAAAAGGCTCTTTGAAGATGGATCAAGAGAAGTTTTCTGCTATCCTCAACTAGCCACCACCTACTACATCTATTGAGGTAAGAATTTTCCATGGTCTAGCTTAGTTTTATAGGAAAATTATTAGGAATTTTATTGGCATATGTACACTAATTCTAGATACCATAAAGGGTAGGGTCAAGTCTAAGTTCAAGTGGACTTTAGAAGTAGAGAAATCCTTTGAGATGCTAAAGAAACAAGTAGCTACCCAACTTGTCTTGCAATTGCCTAGTTTTTGAGAAAAATTTCACCATAGAGTGTGATGCAAGTGGCCTAGTAATATGGGGAGTTTTGAGTCAAGAAGGTAGGTTAGTAGACCTCTTTAGTGAAAAAATAAATGAAGCAAAAAAAAAAAATTCTTCCTATGACCTAGAACTCTATGCCCTAGTCCAGTCTCTTAGGAAGTGGAGGCATTACCTATTGCCTAAGGAATTTGTTGTGTTTACTAAAAACCAAGCTCTTGGTTACATCAATACTCAAGAGAAGTTGAGTAATAGGTACTTGAAGTGGATGGAGTATCTACAAGATTTCACTTTCACAATTAAGTATCATAAGGGATAGATAAACAAGGTAGCAGGTGCATTGAGCAGGAGATTGTTAATAGTTTAGGTTGTTTAGTTGCATAACATTGGGATAGAGAGCTTCAAGATTCTTTATAAGGATGATAAAGACTTTTCAAATGCATATAAGGTATGTCCTAATTTTAAGAACTATTTTCATATAAAATTCTCTAAATTTACCTTACAAAATGGATTGTTGTTTAAGGACAATAAGTTATGTGTACCAGGGGATCCATAAGGGAGAACCTAGTTCAAGAAAAACATAGTGGGAGTCTAAGTGGACACTTTGGTATGAGAAAAACTCTAGAACTAGTCTAAAGGTTCTATTATTGGCCTAAACTAGTCAAGGATGTGACTAGGTATGTAGAGAAATGCATGGTATGTATGAAAGCTAAAGTTGGAATGAGTAATGTAAGTCTATATCAGCCCTAACCAATCCCAAATAGGCCATGGGAGTGTGTGAGAATGGACTTCATAATAGCTTTTTCCAAGACAAAATAGGGTTATGAAAATATATATTGTTGGAAATACAATAGCGAAAGTAAAATCTAAGAGGGGGGGTGAATCACTCCTTCAAATCTTTAACCATAAATTCATTCACCACACATCCATCTCACAATTTCCATGTAAACTAAAATAGCTAGCTAAACATATTCATTCATAGTATGAAAAAAAATAACATTCAACACATGTATGACACAAGGTATATGGTTACCCACAAACCCTTCAATGAGAAGGTAAAATTGGGGTGGGGATGACACCCACAAATCTCCACTACTACATTAATAAATTGTATCCAATAAAGGTTACAATATTTGATCATGAAACATGATCTACCCTATGAAAGGTCTTCCCTATTAAAAGCTTATAAGATTGTTAGATCTTACCTTATTAAAGGATTTCAACACACTATTAGAAGTGTGCTTGGTAAAAGGACTTAACCTACAATGAAGTAAGCACCCTATTAAAGAATTTACAATAGATTGTTAAGGCTACTTTGTTAAGATATTTAACAGATTCACCTACTAGAATGTATTAGCAATGATTGTCTTGTTAGCACTCTACTGCTAGATAACATATCACCTCTTTCCTGATGTGTACTTGATCCTCACTAATCACATGTATCTCTTTTGTCCTCTTATTCCTTTCCTCTATTCTCCTCTAACTATTTATTTAATGTATCTCAATTCACAACTCCTTAATCATCATCAATGCTATCTTTGTGTATGCAAACTTCTCTCTTTTTTTTCTTTCATCTTCATACAAAGTTTAGGGTTTGTCCTCCTTAAGAAGACCTAGGTGACTTTGGGTTAGGCGTGAATCAATGATTGTGATTCACCAATTTTTCCACTTAAAACATCCCTTCAACTGATTGTTTGCATGTACTACATAGGACTCCTCAATAAATATTCATCCTTATTATCTAAAATTGTAAAACAATCCTTAAGTCGGCTCAAAATCACATTAAATAGAAGTTTGTGCCATTACAAACAACTATTTCTAAAACAATTTACTCAGCACTTGAAGTGTTTGACACTCAACATCTCTATCTCTTCAATGTTGTAACTTGACCTTTGAATCACTCAGCACTTACTATATACTCGGTACTTTAGTGACTCAACACTTACTAGTTACTTATCACATACTCTATATCTCTCACTCAACATATACTATTTGGAAACTTATGCTTGACATACATTACTTGTTTGGAATGAACTAAGTAAATCACTTAAGTATATTATCACTTGTATGTCAAAACCAATCTAAGATTAACAATCTCCCCCTTTAACATGAGAGGCAAAATACTTGGTCATGCATGAATACCCTTAGCTCTTCAATCATAACTTAGATAATATCCATTTAGTATTTTTCTCACATACAAAATTTCAAAACTTCAAAATTTTGCAAAACTTATGACTCATTAGTCATACCTCAAAATTCAATAACTCCCCCAAAGTTGATTATTCTATTCTATTCTGATTCTGAAACTAAATACTCTTATTGAGTAGATTCTGCATATGCTCAACTATGTTGTTCTTTATTTACATTTGACTCCTTTTTCTTCTTCTTATATCTTCTCCTTACTTATTTCTCCCCCTTTTTGATACTTATATCAAAGGGTTATATGTGTATAGTGTGTTTGTCCAAGAAATTTTTATGGACCGCAAGTATTATCTTCAAAGTTACATCCCAGTTATCATATGCTACTTGTAATGATTTGCTTTGGATAGATAACTCAATAGCAAGGTGAACTAATTCTTCATGTGCATAAAGATGGGGATCTTTCTTCATCACTATATCTACAAAGGCTAGTTCTTGATTTAGTATCTCCATGTGTGGGGTCAACATGGACTAGATACTGATCAGTGTAACCTGAATATTAGCACCCTGATCTTGCAATGCTGTTAACTAACCTTTGGAATTAAGCAAATTAATGAAGTTCTTTTGACTCTGAGCTAGAGAATTTGGTAGAGCAATACATATTAGCTTCATATCTCCTTGTAGAGTGTCAATATTTTGCTGCACTTCTTGTGTGAATAGAGTTGTATCACACAACTTGGTGTACAGAGAGAAAATATTCTCTAATAATTTCTTTACACACTAAATCTTTATTGCTAAGTCAACCTAGTATAGTGCAATGGCATTATATATCTGTTCATCCACCTTGGCTTGAAATTTCTTCTTAGACCATTCAAATAATTTTACATTGGTTAGTAGGTCTTCATCATTAATTTTCTCTACAATATTTTCCAGCTACTCAATGATTGGCTTGGCATCATTAGGTATAGGGAGGTTGAATGCATCAAGAAATATGTCCTTCATTATATGAAGTTATTATTTTTTCTTGTTCCCCCTTCTAAGCAATTCTTGGTGTTTCTTTCATACCAGAGTGTCATGCAATATGCTCATCTTCTCTATTGTGATTTTTGTAAGATCATACTTTGTTAACTCAATCACCTCATCTAAGTTGATGTCACCATAGGATGTCACCTCATCAACCTTATATGTACTAGGACTTGGCCTTGATGCTTGTAATGGTATAGCTTTAGTTCTTGGCATGTGAAATGCTTGACTAGGAGTAGGAGTAGTAGTGTCTAGTAATGTAACTAGTGTCTATATTGCTATGACTTCCTCTAGCTTTATAGTCAAGAATGAATCTTCAATCCTATCCTTGTCCTTCTCTTTGATTTCTGCTCCACCTTGTGCTAGTGGTATAGGTGTAGGATTGCTTTCCTGACCTATTTGAACTAGTGTCCCTTCTTTCTTAATTATTTTAATTGTTGGTACTAAAAGGTGTTGTACCTTAGTGTTGATATGTGAAGGCATGGTTTCCTTCCTTTAGTATAATACCATATGCATGGCAGGTTGTATTTCTATAGATTGAGTGGGAGCAATGGATAATATTTGTGGTTTCTCCCTTTCAAATGCCAATTCTTCCTTCTCAATCTCATCCGCACTCACCAAAATAGGATGACTATATAGTTGTGCCTTAGTGGTGGAATCAATCAATATCTTCTACATATCCTTGTCTTTGAGGGGATTGATGTTCTAAATGGTGGTGTCAGACACATCCTTAACCTTTACTATATCTACTTGAGGATTGGCACTTGGAATTTGTACCATTGGTACATTATGGTTTTTCTATTTCTCTTCTTCAACTATTGTCTCTATAGTGCCTTTCCCATGTACTTCCATCACAGATTCATCATTTGTTGCTTCAACTACCTCTTCCTCTACTTTTTCTTCACCTTCTTCGTTAGGTGCTCTCTCAATATCCTTTTGTGTTATCATCCCATAGATCACCTTTCATACATAAGTGCTCTATTGAACAACCTCTTCAATTTTATTCTATAGGATACTAAAGGCTCAGTACTTTGGAGAAAATCCTCCCTTATACTTATTAATAGTCTTTGTCGATTCATATTTGTCCAACTCTAGTATCACTCTTGCAAGTGTGGTCTCTCTAATATTTATTTTAGTTGTAAGACTATATTTCCATCTTTGCTCAACTCTATCTTGTAGGCCCTTGGGTAGAGAATTGGAAATCTCAATTGGAGTCTTATTAAAAATTTCCATCACGGCATATATAGATTTTTCTACTTTATTCTTTTCTATCTTTCCAAGTGTATCAAAATCAACATTTGTAAATCCATTTAAATCAGCATTATTCTTAATATTTTTACACAAGTTGTCCAAATTAGAAGAGGGACTATGACTACCACTTTCAATTGGTTGTTATCATATGACTCTATCTTCTCCTCATCTAATTTAGTTAGGGCAATATACTTCCTTCTTTTCTTCTACTCAGGTTCATCTCCTTGTGTAGTTGTACTAGCTCTCTTGCATTTAGGCTTCTAAACCTCCTAAATCTTATTAACATTAGCTCTTATGCTAGATCTAGTAAAAGGAATTGTAGGCTTTGGTTTCACAACCCTTTTAGGTTTTCTTGTTGTTGGCTTCTTTTCTTTTGTGTCAATAGGTGCTTCATTGGCTTCTTCTCCCTCAACACATTCATTAATTTCTTCTTCTTCTTCTTCTCCTTGGTCTTCACCTTGAACCTATGTAAGAGTGAACTATGCTTGGGTAGGTGCATCTTCATCATCTTCATTATCTTCTTCTTCTTCATCTCCTTTTTCCCCTTCACTGAATTGTTCTTTGAGTTTCTTCACAAATTTATTCATTTTCCTCATCATAGAAGCTATCTTTAAATCTGTTATGATCTTTGATTTTTCTACATCATTGTTTCCAAAACCAATAGCATCCTTGTCTACTTATTTTTCTAGTAAGCTAGCAATGGTTGCAAATGCCTCATTGACATTAATCTCATAAGGAAATGATCTAAACTGTCTCACCCTTGGAATAGCAACTTGCACATATGTGGAATCAATATCAACTAGAAAAAAAAACATCATTAAAATGATTCTCTAGTAGTCATACTAGAATCCACTATCTTTGTTTCATTGACTTCTTAAAGTCTTCAAAATAGCTAGTCATCACAGACTCAAAATTATCTCCAAGTTGTTCTATAAATTCACTAATATGCATTGTAACTGATCTATTAGTCTTCCAAGCTACTTTCCCAAATTTGGGAAAAGTGTCTTGCACATAGAAAAATATACAAATAAGTATTGAACCAAATTTGCATTGTGCACTTTTTGTTTTCCTTATGGCTCCCAAGTTATTTGATAATTGTTGGAGTTGTAACTTGGCAAGGTCATAAGAATGGTCTTTGTTTACTATCTTGTAGCCCAAATCCACAACCATACATGGTATAGTATTTAACATGCTAGATTGAAAGAACTTATGTGTAATAATATTCATTGCAAATGCAATTAGGGGATCAGAAATTGTGTCTATGGTTATTCCTCTCTTGTTCCATAGTGCCCCTGTATTCTTTTCAATTGCCTCTTTTGCATCACTCGTCATTGTCTTAGGTCTATCTAGGGTTGGATACCTTTTCACTCTATGAATGATCCTCTTTGTGATTTTTATAGGGCCATCCTCCAACCATACATAATTTTCATGAATTCTACTAAGAACAATCCTAATCCATTTTGTTATGAGCACATTTGGAAAATCTAGGGCATGAGTTAACCCTTTTCTCTCTACAACCTTGTATTCTTCTTTCAATACACCATTCTCATACATTTTTCCATAAATATCTCTTATCTCCATATCTCAAATGCTTTCATCCTTACAAGTGTAGAAACATCTTACATCTTGTACTATCAAAACTTGTGGTGGTATCATCAATAGAGCACCAAATGGGTCTCCTTTATATGCAATGTTAGGAATTGAGTAGAAATATGGTTGTTTGATCTCATTACTTATCAATTGAACATTCAAAAATTCATTTCCTTAACCATAGTAGCAAAAGATCTAGATGCCATAACAACTAACTACGGTTTGCAAAAATGCAAATAGTGTAGCTCAACACATGATAAATACCTTAGAAATTTAATGACTAGTGTTGAGTAGAAATTGAATTTAGTTTACAAACACTTGAATCCTTCTTTCCAATTTTCCTTCATCTGCTCTCTTCAATCTCAAATAATTGCAAATGAGTCAAAAATTGACCATATAGCCCTTAAAACTTTGCAATAAATTCTCGGTGCTTACACAACTATAATTTTGGCTCCAATAGAAATTATGACTCACTTAGCTTCCATATAATTCCTTCCATGCTTAGAAACCACAACAATCTCGGCCAACACTATCACCTTTAATAGATTGGAAACAACCAACTTTCACTTGGCAACCATAGTGAGACTTTTCATTCTTGATAGTAATCATGAAAACTCATAGATTCCTTCTAAGTTCTAACCAATACTTTTCATCTTTCTTCATGCATATATGATCCTTTTAGAACTGATTTCTTTGAATTGATGTATATTTGAACTTTGAAATATTAGTCCCAGACATACTTCTTAATTTCCTAGTTGGGGATGATGTGATCACCTAATCCATTAGATGAAGTGATCCCATCTGATCTTGATGTACTATAATCTTCCTTTTTCTTCCATGTCTTGTTCATCTACACTTTGACTTCTTTAACATCAACCTTTCCTTTTCCTATTGAATTCACTATTAGATGCTTTTGACCTTGTTGGACAATTTCTTCTTACATGACCAGTCTTCAAATAGCTAAAACATGTAGTTTGACTCAACCATCTTTTGTAGTAACTTTTGAAATGTGTTCTAATGCAATTATTAGAAACATGTCCATAATCTTGACAATAGTGACAACTATACGTTGTATTGTAATCCCAATTGTAGGATTTTCTAGTATGATTTACCTTAACTTACTTGTTTTATGACCAATTAGGCTTTGATATATGCTCATATGCTCTATGTCCATACTTCTTTAAGTTGTAGAAATAACCTTCAAATCTTTAAGTTCTTGATGTTTTGGTCTTGTATTCATGTACCTAATGTCCTTGCTTGTTGCACTTGTGGTATTGACTCATGAACTTCTTCTTAGGATTTTGATTTGTAGTCTTGCTCCTACAAACATTTTCTCTATGACCTATCTTACCACAATTATGACAAGTAGGTTTGTAGATCTTACCATTATTGCTCCTTTTTTCACCACTTTTAGATGATTCTCCTTCTTCATTACTGGTGTAAACCAATCTAGCACTATCACTATTGGATCTAGGGGATCTCATCAATTACTCAAAATACTTGATAGCTTCACTAGGCCTATTCAAACTTTCAACAAATTATTTTTCTCTCTTCATATCATTTCTCAGTTGTTCAATCTACAACCTCGGTGTTTTGATATCAATATCTTTTCCATTCAATTCATGATTGGAAATCATCATTTGATTTGATGTTTCTAGTCA
Source organism: Cupressus sempervirens (assembly GCA_028749045.1). Lineage (NCBI taxonomy): Eukaryota > Viridiplantae > Streptophyta > Pinopsida > Cupressales > Cupressaceae > Cupressus > Cupressus sempervirens. Next base: position 279,138,410 of record CM053783.1, read on the forward strand.
CATGTGAGAAATCTTATTCACATCTGATGTCTTCTCTTCCAATCTGTTGGTTAGTATCTTTTTGTCATCCTCAATCATGACTTTGTCTTTATCAACTTTCTCTTTCAACTTGGTCACCTCATAGAGTAATACTGATTGGACTTCTTGTCCTATCTTAACATTTTTAACCTCTTCAGTTAGGGCTCCATTATTTTCCATTAGATCTGTAACTGCTGCATCAAGTTCACTTGGATTTCCATATACAAATAATTCAACAGTGTCAATCTCTTGGTAATATGTGTCATTCTCTTCAATAGCTATCTCTTTCCTTATCTTAAATGGTTGATTTAACTCATCTCTTACTTAATTTAGTTGATGTAGGGCAAGTTGTAAAGCTTTCCTTTCTAAAGAATTAATGCTCTAATACCAATTTTTTAAAATACAATAGGGAAAGTAAACTCTTTTTTCTTTTTTCTTTTTTTTTTTATGGAGGGCGAGGTGGGGGGTGGGGGAGGGGGGGTGAATGGGGGGGAATGAATTAGTCCTTCAAATATTTAACCACAAATTCATTCACCATACATCCATCTCACAATTTGCATGTAAACTAAAACAGCTAGCTAAACATATTCATCCATAGTATGAAAGAAAATAACATTCAACACATGTATGACACAAGATATTTGGTTACCCATAAACCCTCCATTGAGAAGGTAAAAATTTGGTGGGGATGACACTCACAAATCTCCACTACTGTAGTAATAAAGTGTATCCAATGAAGGTTGCAATGTTTAAGCATGAAACATGATCTACCCTGTGAAAGGTCTGCCCTATTAAAACCTTACAAGATTGTTAGATCTTACCTTGTTAAATGATTTCAACACCCTATTAGAAGTGTTCCTGGTAAAATGAATTTATCTTACAATGAAGTAAGCACCCTATTAAAGGATTTACAATAGCCTGTTAAGACTACTTTGTTAAGAGATTTAACTAATTCACCTACTAGAATGTATCAACAATGATCCTACAGTTAGCACTATACTACTAGATAATAGATCACCTCTTTCCTGATGTGTACTTCATCCTCATTGATCAAGTGTATCTCTTATGTCTCTAATTACTTTCTTGTGTTCTCCTATAACTCATTTTGTAATGTATCCTAATTCACAACTCCGTATTCACCATGAAGGCTCTATTTGTGCATGCAAAATTCTCTTTTTTTTCTTTCACCTTCACACAAATTTTAGTGTTTGTCCTCCTTAAGAAGACTTAGGTAACTTAGGGTTAGGTATGAATCAACAATTATGATTCACTCATTTTATCATTTGAAAAGTCCCTTCAACTGACTGGTTGCATGTATTGTTAGGGATCCTCAATAAAGATGCATCCTTATCATCTAGAATCACAAAACAATCCTTAAGTTAGCTAAAAAATGGTTTACATAGAAGTTTGTGTCATTCCAAACAACTATTTCCAAAATTATTTACTTGGCACTTGAACTATCTAATGCTTGGCATCCACTCTCTTTAATGTTGTAATTCAGCCTCTGAATGACTTGGCATCCACTGATCACTTGGCATTTAAATGACTTGGCACTTACTATCTGGTCAACACTTACAAGTTACTAGGCACATAATGTATATCTCTCACTCGGCATATGCTATCTAGCAACTTATGCTCAGCGTACATTACTTTTTTAGTATGAACTAAGTAAATAACTTAAGCTTATTTTCACTCATATGTCAAAAGTAATTTGAGATTAACATTTATTTTGTTGTTGATAGATTCAGTTGTTAAAAATTGGGAATACTAAAAGGGGGATGAATCAATATTCTACTACCTTTTATCACTACCTAGATATTATTTGCTACTTTGAACCATGCATAAGAAAGTAAACAAATAATTCTAAACAGTAATAATAACCATGCATAAAGAGAACTCATAACACCATATTTTGTTAACTAGGGAAACACTGGCCAAGAGAAAACTCTGATGCGGATGATACCCACTAGATGATGTACTAATATAAATGTTCCTTATTAGAGGATGGACCCCGTGAGGAGTCTATAAAAGAATGCAGTACATAGGAGTCCCTATTAGGAGACTTTGAATCCCTATTAGGAGATTCCAACCCTATCAAGAGTTGTAGTAAAATGGATGTAAGAAGAGCTCATTGCCAAAACTTGCACTTTCAATTACAAGAAGAGCTCACTGCCCAAACAAGTAACTAAACTTTAAGTTCTTCAAATATAGATGTATAGAAGTTGTACCTTCTTCTTGGTTGATCTCTAACCTTAGCTTAGATCACAAAAATAGGTTCTCAAAAACTTCACATATATCACTTCACAAAAAGTTTGCATATAACTTTATCACATTATAATACACATCACTTGCACACTTAATCTCACAAGATATCCTTTGCATAAATACCATGCCTTTTCACAAATTGTTTCTCAGTTAGCTAAGACCACAATATACTTTTCCAACTTAGAGAAAACATCTAGGATGTTGGCCTTAATTGGTCAAGTAATTATTGTGTAAACAAAATAATTCCTTTACCTTTAATTGTGTTGCTTTGTTCACTAGTAAATCATGAATATCACTTTTCCATACTATCTGTACTAATGTCTAAGCTTATACACATCATCATCAATATGTATATTGCTTCCATCTGAACTCTTTATCTCAAATAACATCATATAAACAAGTTATAAATCAAAACAATACACTAAGGTAAACCAATTCCATACTTAGACAATTTTCTAAGTGACAAAAGTTAAGTATCTTTATTTCTAAGGTTTTGTACATGTACATCATATGTTTTCATTAATGACAACAATTATATCACTACATATAGCCAATTTTCAACAATCTCCCCCTTTGGCATTGATGGCAACAAAGTAAGGAAAATTGGCCAAGTGACAAAACTTTACCAAAACTTACAATACATAACATCTATTACATTACATATACTTCATATTAAAAATCCTCCTTCTTTTGATATGATTACTACATATATAAATTACTACACAATTTATTCTACACTTCTCTTTTACTACATAATTTTCTTCTACAACTTCTCCCACTTTGACATCAACAACAAAGGTCAAAAAGTCCAAAAACTATCAAAAAATTTCAAACACTATTGAAATTTATGTTGTGCTACCTCAAACTACTATTATCTTCATACACTCATCAAAATTTTCCTTCAAACTATCCATACCTTTCTCCCATGATTTCTTAGCTTCTTTGGCACTAGTGAGCATTGCACATAAGGCATATGATGCAATCTCAATTGCATTAAGTTTGGAGTAGGTGAAATTGGCATAAGTGTCCTTTTCTTTGACACATTCTTCTAATTTTCTCTCAATATTTGATAACTTTAGAGCAATAGACTCTCTGAATTCTAATAGTCTTCTCAAAATATGCTCTTTTTCAAGTTCTAGTTTCATGATGTTTGTGTGAACACTAGCAACTTTTCCTTCAAACTCATCAATTCTACAAGAGGGTTGTTGTATCCGACTAGTTAGATATTCTAGCTCACTCAGCTTCCCTTGAATCATGCTATCCAAATATTCAATCAACTTACAAGATAAAGTACATTTGGTGTACAGTACCTTTCCAACTTTTTGACATCTATGGAGTTCCTTCATTCGAGTATCAAGACTCAACAAATCATTCCAAATGTTTTCACAAATGGTGCTAAAAAGATGAGCATCATGTGAAATTTAAGCCTTAGACTCAATAGCATTCAACAAATTTGTAAACTCATCATCAAATGTTTTTACAACTACTTGAGCTCTCTATTTAGGGTCTACTTCAATATGCTTGGCAATGAGAGTGTTGTGCAATCTATCAGTCACCTTCATTAATGCTCTCTATAGACTTTTGAATTTTTTGTTCTTCTCAATCAATTTGAACTTGGCTTCTTCAATTTACTTCTTCTCCTCTACTAGTTGTATTTTCTCTTCTTCAGTTAGTCTTAACTGATCTTAAATATCTTTGAAATGGGGCTCAGGCTGATCATAACTTACAAAAGGATTATCATCAATGTTAACTATAATTTGTTTGATCAATTTTCATAGTAGTACCACTTATTGATACTTTTGAAGTTTTCTCTACAGTAGTAGGAGCTATCTCTACCTCAATTTCATTGATAGTTGCAATAGTTTCATTTCTTATTACATCCTTAGCATCACCCATAAATAGAATTGGCCTCATTTTGTCTCGTAGATAGGGTGGTAGTTTACCCATTATTTTCATTTCATCTTCTTCATCTTCAGTCTTGCACATAGTTCTTATTATTGATTTCTAAAGTTCCATATCTTCTTCCCAAACTAGTGTCTTCTTTGCTACAAATGTATTATAGGCTTCATGATTGACAAAACCTTTAATGTCTTCAAGTTTCAAGTTTTTAAGAAGCATATATCTCATAGTAGAGATATCAATCTAATCCTTGTCAATATCATTATAAAAATCATAAAACTTATTCATCTGTACAAAGTTTCCTTCATTAACACTAGCTATGTTAATCTTCCCTATCTTAGGTTTCTAGGGTTGCCTTGTTTTACCTACTGGCTACTTGGAAATAGTAACCTTCTTTAATTGTTTTTCCTATTGTTCCTCTTCTTCTTCATCATCACTAGATTCTTTAATTGTCAATAACGTCTTCTTTATTTTCTCTAGGTAGCTTGCTGCTTAACTCCTTTTGACTACCTTTTAGATCCACTTGGTTGCTCAATTAATATAGTAGCATATGGAATTCTCTATTATGTAGGAGTTTTTGTAATAGATACATTGGATTCTTTCCTAACTAACAGAGGTGTCACATACATTACACCTTGTTCACTAGTTTGTTTTAGTCTGGACTTTGTTTTTCTAACTGCCTGTGATTCTTCTTCTAACATACTAGCCTTAATTAGTGCTTTCTTCATTATAGTTGCAATCTTGTTTGTTGATCTCAGATTAGTTTTGACAATTGAGTTTCGACACACTTAAGACATTTACTTAGGTTATCTCAAACTAGTAATGCATGTCAAATATAATATGTAAATACAAGACTATGCTGAGTCACTCAAGTTTCGAATAGATAGACCATGCCAAGTCACTCAAGTTCCAAGTAGATAGACCATGCTAAGTGATTCAAGTGTTGAGTGAATAGTAGATGTTGAGTAGTTTAGATTGCATGTCAAAAATAGAATTTCAATGTGTGTTGAGCATCGATAACTTCAAGTGATGAGTAACATAGATTGGAAATATTTGTCTTTGATTGTACAAACAACTATGTAAACCATTTTTGAACTAACATAAGGTTAGATTTTGATTCTTTAAAGATAAGGACAAATCTATTTGCAGAATTCCTATGTATTTTCATGTAGCCAATTAGAAAATAGGAAGGGTTAAGCAGCAAAAAGAATGAATCTCATATGTAGATTCATACCTAACCCTAAGCCACCAAATTCTTTATAAGAAAGATGAAGCCCCAAAAATTATAAGGAATTGAAAGAGTGAAAGAGATCATATTACAGGAGATAACAAGGGGTGATGATTGAATTTGTTCATAGATCATTCAAGGCGACATAGTAGTGAGAGAAAATTGCAGAATCAATTGGAGGAGAACAAATAATAGAAGGATACAGAAATTGTTATATCAAATCAAAGAGGATCAAGAAGGACATTTTATATATTTGATCTTTAATCAAGAAACTAGAGCCAATCACAAGATCTATGCTGAAACATCCTAATAGGTGATTTTAGTTAAATCTCATAGGTAGAGTAGTCATAATAGGCTATAGTAAATCCTTTAACAGGGTGACATTCCAAGGGGACATTCTAAATTCCTTTAGCTAGGCACACTTCTAACAAGGTGCTTAAATCCTCTAAAAAGGTAGGACTTAACAATCTTTGTAAGCCTTTAATAGGGTAGGCCTTTCACAGGGTGGATCATGTTTCATAGTCAAACCATTGTAACCTTAATTGGCTACATGTTATTGTTGTAGTAGTGAAGATTTGTGGTGTCATCCCCACCCCAGTTTTACCTTCTCATTTGGAGGGTTTCTGGATAATCATATCTAGTGTTAAGTGTGTGCATTTGATTATATGCTTACATAATTTAGATGTATGTGCTTTACATGTTTAGTTCATGTATTACATGCATCTAATGAATGGTAAAAGTTTCAATACCTAAAGTTTGAACTTCTAATTCACCCCACCTCTCAAAAGTACATGTTTTCCATTTGTAATTCCAACAATTGGTATCAGTGTAAGGCTCACACTAGTACCCTATTATAGATCTTGATGAAATAAATATGATTAGGAGTTAATTAGGTTATGATTGACACTTTTGTTACTAATAATGATTTATGAGATCCTATTAGAGACTAAAGTAGATTTTGGTTATTATAAGTGTAATACCTATTCAATAACATTAGGTTGAATAGATAAGATCACATGAAAATGAAACTCTAGATGTTCAATCAAGGGATTTATAGAATGATTCACTAGCCAAATTAGGAAAGATGAATTGACATTTTCTCTCCTAAGAAATAATAATGGATGTAGATTATAACAACAAAAAAACATAAATGGTTGCATTTGTAGATTATTTTTAAATCATGATGACATAATTTTTGAACATTCTATTGGCTTGAGGGATTAACCCTAGAACACACACACACCCTCATAATGTAATAAAGGGGTATTGCTAGGAATGTTGTTATGTTTAACTTGACTGAAAAGATACTAGTTACATGTTCCCATATTAGCCATCTTCACTTAAGACATATACTAGGATCCACTTATTTGTTTAAATGATGCACTAGATATGACCTCAATGTTTCATGGTTATGATAGACAAGTATTACAATAGTGTTAGAATGGTAATTTCATTATGTTAAGAAAGATAAATGTTGATACACATATTTTGATATTGCAATGTTTTGAATATTTTATGGAAATAATTAGATGAAAGTTAATTGTATATGTTAATGCAATTTATGTGATATTGTATCATTCTGCACTTATCTGTATGTATTTCTATAATATTTCATTGGGCTACTGATGGTTAAGTTGAGTGTGTAGGAAAATTGAACCATGGAAATTATTTTGGGAAACAAGGTTCAAACCTATGTGAACATGGTAAAGCCAACGTGAATCTTTGGAAGATTCAAAACCTCATTGTATTATGTTTATTTTGTAATGTGATTGCGCATGGGTGTTATAAGTTTAAAGATCATGATTAATTAGTGACATGTCATCGTGATGTGTAAAGTATTTAATGTGTGTGTGTGTGTCATTTGATACTTGTGTTGTCTATGTATAAATGACATGTCATATAGGATTTTTGGGCATGAATTCACTTAACCTAAACTTAATCCCATTATGATATTAATTTAATCCACCTTGGAGAATGTTAGGATGAGTCACCTTCATGATGGAATTCAAATTAAACTTGATAGGAACTTCATAGAGCCTAAAAGTGGTTCCCAGGTGTTATTTTGGTGAAAATAAGTCACCCACATGGCAGTAGTATAGGTTGGGGGTCTAAATATAACCATAAGTTGGCCAAGGGGACTTAGGAGACCCTCTAAACTAGTCATTTTCAAGCCAATTCGAAAATAAGAGTGTTACATGACTTATTTCCTCCCCCCTCCACTTGCTTAAGTTCCTATTGGTAGAAAGTTACAAGGGTGTAAAAAGGGTAGGTGGGTTGGAAGTGGAGGTCTTTTTAGGGAGATTGTGCCAAAATAAGTGGTTGTTCACCCACTCTCTAATTGTAGATATGGATAGGGTTTTGGAAGAAGAAGCTTGGAAGCCAAGGAACTAAAAATCTTCATCACCATTTCATAACCATAGCTTGAAGGGAGGTTAGTGCTTCATGCCATATTTTCTTTCATTTCATGGAAGTTGAAGATGGAAATTGTAAGAGTTTTTCTTATAGGATCCATGTGTTTTCATATGGTGCATGTTGTAAATGTTTGTGTATGAGTGAGCATGTTGAATCTATTTGCATTTGGTTTTGTTTTCTTTGATTGTGGTTGTGGATTGAATGTTGTGTTGGGTGTGGAGGCTTCACTCACCCTTGTGAGGGAAGAGAAGCCTTGGGGTGAAGGGGTTAGTTGGGCTCAACATTGAAGTTTAGAAATCCTCCTCTTAGAGAGGGGATAGTTTTCATGGAGTATGGGCTCCATTGAAGCCATATGCCTTTCTATTGTTCTATAGGAGGTATAACTGAGGATAGGTGAAGAGGAGTAAGAGTTGATAGCCTTGTTGAGGCATGTGATTATTGATAACCTAGTTGTGGCATGTTTCTTGGAAGCCTTATTGGAATATTTCAATTACTAGATTTTTTGTTCATAAGGATATGGCATTCTCCTCCTTGAAGAGCCCACCTTCACCCAATGTTTATGATTCCATCTATGAATCATTGTGCAAACCTTGGTCAGGGTTGTAAATGAGTTTTGAAGATGTTGTACTCATGTTGTTTCTTATTTTTGATGCTTTATTGAATGTATCCCATTTGAGCCTTGTTTCCCCTAGCTCGGTGGGTGGCCTCCTTGAGGCCTAGGTTGGGAGGTGAGCCTCCATGGTTCTCCATTTTTATCTCTCAATTGCAAGTTTTATTTGATGATCTTAGAAACGTGGAATTATTGTTGTCTTTCCATGTGCATAGGAGGAGAAGACATTATTGAATTGAGATGAGTTAGAGAGCAAACTCCATCTTGTTATGTGAGTCCAACTGTATTGTAAGAGGATGCTACTATCTTAGTTTAACTATCGAATGGAAAGGTTGTGAGTATTCATGTGTAATAATAAGTATTTCCATTGTGTATATTTTGATATGTTGATTCCACCACCTTTTTTTTATCTTGAGAGTATCATGGAAGAGAAATTCATTGTAATAATATTGTTGTTTCAATGTTGTAGATAGGAATATCAATTAGGGATTTAAAATACTTGATGTTTCTCGAGTGGTATGAAAAAGATCGCCAAACCAAATTTGATATCATAGAAGAGTATGTATTGATAGGAAGATTATCTTGTCGATCATTATTATCATCTCAACTCTATTGCATAATAGTTGTGCATGTGTATTTGATTTGAAACTTGCATGAGAATACAATGTTAATCCTTGTACAAATGGTTTCTAAACATCATAAGTCATAGATAAGAACAATTCAAATAGCTCATATATAACCTTGTCATGAAATATATATCTATTACATTAAGTTTAATGTTTGAATGCTAAATGAATCATCAATCTAGACTATACTTAGTCTAATGAGTAACTCCAAATTATCATTGCAATAACCTATAATGAGTACCCTAGACCATATGAGAAGAAAATCAAATAGATGATATAGAATGTATAAGAGCATAAGAAATAACTTGTTGTAGGTGCCCATTCATCTCTCTGGATTTTGTATGGGGATACAAAAATTAGTCCTAGCTCTATTATAGACCAATAGAGTATTCAAGGAATATCCTTAGAATCCCTTGCAAGGCATTAATAAATTAAGTAGATCAAAGGAGACAAGACATAGTCTAAATCCACTTCAAGGAAAGAGAGTACTTAATTAATAATAATAATAAATTACATGGCCCTAAGCAGCATCTTCATAAAGGTGGGGTGGGGGAAGTGGGACAGTGGCCTCCAACTGACACCTACCCTTCTTAATGCCTTTGGGTGCATATGAGCAAGGCTATAAGCTTGCCTTTGTTTTGACATGAGTCAAAACCACTTCCCTAGGTGACCAGCTTTAAAAGGGATATAAAAAGGTAATGACATTACATGTTAGTGGCCCCCATTCTCACCAAACCTTGGCATCCACATCCTTTCATATGGCTTGTGAATTCGCATGGGATATTTGGGCTCCACTAACATATGTTAGCCCCATATCATAATAGCTCCCCACCTTGAAAAAAAAAAATCACCTTTATTGCATTGGTTTCTGCCTTAAATTTTGTTTTAGGTGCTAGCAGAGGTGATGGGACCAAGGTCACATCATCTTGGTAGAAGAATTAGGGGACAAACATGTGATCCCGAGCTGGAATTTGATTGGGAATGTAGGGAGTTTAAATATGTGAAAAATCCCTTGATTAAGGTGAGTGGGGGTGTAAGAAGTATAGTATGGTTTAGTTGTTATTATGGCCCATAGAGGTTAGGGGTAACGGGTAGTGGGACATACTTTAAGTTATTTTATTGTTTGTTATTTAAGTGATTAAAATGGGTAGGTGATAGTAGATCGGGGTATCTGACAATAGTATTTTTTTAAATAACTTTGTTACTATATGTTTAAAGTTCATAAGAAAATAAACATAAAGTGTGTGGGGAAGAGTTGTAAGAATTTAGGGATAACATTATAGTTTAAAATTATGTTATTTTAGAGGATGTTATTTTTATTAATATAGCATGGTAATAAATTTTATGATAAATATGGTTTTTATATACAAAAATTAGTAATTGTAATAAATTTTATTTAAAATAAAATAAACTAATTGAAATGATAAATAATGAAAAGAAAAATAATAATAATAATTTTTTTATAGATATATATATGTATGTATGTATGTATGTATGTGTATGTATGTATGTATGTATGTATGTAGTAAAATTTAAAAGGGGGTAGTATGTAAGCCATTGAATACCCTAATTAAATAATCTCCATAAAATCAAGATTTCATGCACAAAGCAAAGTCAAGAAAGGTGGTGTGATATATCTAGGATGCACTATAGTGGAAAGGAAATTTTGTGAAGTATGTTTAGTGTGGTGTTAATGGGTAACTCTCTAACACCTTGTTGTTATGTCTCGTGCATGCCCTGTACCGTCTCTTACCCTTACACCTTAGTTTATATATCAAAATAAATTGAAATAAAATTTGATATGTAGACATCTAACTATAAACATAACCCTAAATCTTGCACTTGAGATACTAGCACCCTAACCCTGACATCTAAGACCTAATAGAAAGTTGACGTACCTAGAAGTTCTTATTTATGCTTCTGGTGAGATTGTGTGTAAGTTTATCAACATCAAAATTTTGGATCATAATGATCTATCATCAAGATGAGAGAGCTAAGAAAAACATGACCTAGAAGTTTCTTAGCACTACCTTCTAGCATCGATGTACCTAGAATTTTCTTAGCACTACCTTCTACTCATGACCATATTGGTGATACTATAACATCATTATAAAACATGGCTTGTAGACATCAAACTCAGTGCAGGCCGATAGAATGTACCTATTAATTATAGATGCTTGTGTGTTACCCCCTTGACGCACCTTTAAAAAAATTAAAAAATTGGTTGAGTGTTAACCTATTAGATTTAGGGCATCAAAATCAAAGCTAAGTTCTTAGAAGAAGCGTTGTAGATTAGAGGAAAGATCTTGAAATGGAAGTCTACGAATTGGGAAAGACCATTAAGAACCAAGAGATCAAGATACATCTTATACTACATCAACTAAATGAAGCTAGAGATGTTTTGAAGAGTTCCCTGAAGAGAAGGAAAGAGATTGACATAGTAGAAAATGACACACAATTAAAAGAGATTGACACCACAAAGCTATTTGTAGATAGTAACTCTAGTGAATTTGATGCAGAAATTGTATATCTAATGGAGAAGAATAGAGCACAAGCTTAAAAAATTAAAAATCTCAAGTTGGAGCAAGAATCACAAGCTATACTACTATGTGAGGTGACTGAACAAAAGAAGAAAGGTATAGAAGAAAAAGCCATGATTAAAGAAGACAAAAGAATTTTGGAAAAAAAATTGGAAGAAAAGTCAATAGAGCTATCCAGGATCTCTAACATGCAATTGGATACTTTAAGCCAAATGATGAATGCTCGTCATGTGTTAACTACACTAAAGTTGCAGAATGAACAACTACAAAATGACCTAAAAAGAGAAAAGGAACTTTCTAAAAGTTTCAACAAGCCAAATAAAGCCATCAAGTACTTTGAGAAATTATTGAAATCCCCTAGATCCAATAGAGATACATGAGAATTGGGCTACACAAGCACTGAAGAAGGATAATCATCCAAAGCTACTAAGGAAAGGAACAACAAAGGTAAGAATTCCAAACCTACTTGTCATAATTTTGGAAAGAAAGGGCATACTACTAATGTGTACAGGAGCAAGAATACAAATCAAAATGCTAAGCCTAAGAACATGGTCCACTATCATAAGTGCAATAAATAAGGTCATCAAGCACATGAATGTAGAACTAGAATCATGCATGCACCAAAATTTGAAGGATATTACTACAACTATCAAAAGTATGGACAGAGCCTTTGAATGTAGATCCAAGTCTGCATGGTCATGAAGCAAGCCAACAAAGGTAAAAAACTTTGGAAATGCTTATAATTGGGATTACAATACAAGATATAGCTATTACTATTGTCAAGAATATGGACACATACTTGAAAACTACATTAGGACTCACTTTAGTGGTAATTACAAGAGGTGGTTGAGTCAAACTACATGCTTTAGCTATTTGAAGACTGGTCACATTAGTAAACATTATCCAACTAGGTCCAAGGCACCAAGTTATGAATTTGATAAAGGAAAAGGCAAGGTAGATGTTGAACACATCAAGAATGAGATAAATAATACATGGAAGAAGAAAGATGTTTGCAATACATCAAATGGAGAAGGGATCACTTCACCCAATGGGTCAAGTGGTCACACCTTATCAAACTAAGAAAACAAGAGGTAAGTGGAACTGATACTTAAAGTGTTGAATTATAAATCAATTCCAAAAGAAGTAAGTACTAAAAGGATTACATTAGCATGAATGAAGATGAAAGAAGTTGTAGAAAATTCAAAGTTAAATCTTTTAGTTTTCATGTTGTTGCTGACCATAAAAAGTTCTCTATGTATGCCAAATGGAACACTACTTAGTGTCAAGCTACTAGTTGAGGTTGAGCCTATAGTAGCTACCAAGTGATGGCCATGTCATTAGATGTCAAGTAAAATAGAAATCATGATGATGCTGACTTCAAAGTTGTACAAACACTAAGCATTAATTGCAAGGTTTTTTAACTGTATAAGGTCAATTTTCACTCTTTTTTCATCATTTCAAATTTGAACGAATATAAGGAGAGAAAAAGGTGACTCAAAAACTAGTTTGAAGCATTTGGAAAAGATTCTAGTGATGATCCAACACCATTTCATCAAATTTCCAAGGTATTCTTCATAAGCCAAGTCACACAGTTTGAAATTTGTATAAACCCTAGCATGTTAAATGACATCTAGTTCAAGGAATGTAGAGGGTCAAGAAGTTTAAATGTTCAATTAGTTAGCAATGAAGTAAAGTAACTAGATTTTAGAGCAATTCCAAATGTTTCTTATAAACAAAACCCATCAGACACACTCTCCATGATTTCCCTAAAATTCATAATGGTCCAAGACATCAAAAAATGCTACAATTGCAAGATAGGAGGAATAGAACACGTGGAAATAAGGAAAGCCTATGAAAAGTTGTGTGAAAATAGTATTTTGAAAGAAGAATTTAAGACTGTTGAAAGGAAGGGTTTGACCTATGCCCTAGACTTTTGCACTAAGTTCAAAATATAATGGATCAAGATAGTGTTGAGAAAAATACATAATGGATGCTTATGGATGGAAGATGGTCCTATCAAAATTTCAAAGAGAATAGTTCATAAGGTAACTAGTTTTCCAACCCTAGATCAGTCGAAGACTCTACAAAGTGATTCAAAGGAGGTTATAGAGAAAAACATAGGAGCCAAATGGAACAAATTTGGAATGACAATTGATACCATCAAAGACCCACTACTTAACTTTTCCATAAGGGTAATTTCTCATAAGTTTTATCAATCAAGCAAAGTCAATAGTGTACCCTGTATTGCAATAGATGTGGGCTACAAAATTATGAAGAGGGATCATACCTATGACCTAGACAAACTACAATTGCAACAAATAATGGAGAACCTAGGTTCCATTAGAAAAACCAAGAGTGCATAGCGCAAATTTGAATCAATCCTGATTTGCATATTTTTCTATGTTTAGAACACATCCCCATTTTTTGGCAAGATGAGTTGGAAGAAAAATAGATTAATTGTTGTTCAAATCAATGAGTAAATTGAGAAAATGGAAGATAACTTTGAAACTATCATGACCATCTATTTTGAAGACTTCAAGAAGTCTATGAAACAAAGGAAGAGAATACTAGTCTCTTTGGTTGAACAGTATTACGATGATATATGATTTCTTGTTGATATTGATTCTATACATGTATAGGATGTCATACCTAAGGTAAGATGGCTAAGACCCTCAGGATATGAGATTAATGATGAACCCTTAGCTACCATCACTACACTTCTTGCTGAAGAAGTTGATAAAATATCCAAAATACTTGAAAATTATGATGTCGTGAAGTCCAAAGTTGAGATGGAATTAAAGATTGCCTCCACATTGAAGAAGAAAGACAAATTGGCAAAGAAATTAAAGGCCAAATTTGGTGAAGGTACAGGTGAAGAAGATGATGATGATGAATAGGATGAAGAGGAAGAATAGGAAAAAGCTCAAGAACCTTTTGGATTAACCCAAGGATTGACAGAAGATAAGGATGAAGAAGAGGTAGAACGTTCCAAGGAAGAAGAAACCAAGGAAGCACTAGTACAAGTAGAACCAAAGAAGAGAAAGGCCAAGGCATAGCCTGTGACAAAAAAAAAGACAAAGAAGATTGCTAAGCCAAGCCCAACTAAGCCAATAGCACCAACAACTAGGGAAAGTACACGAGTCACCACACAAAAGGCCAAGGAGAAAGACAAAGAGAAAACAAAGCCTACAGAACAAGGAGGTTATGAGTAGAAGAACAAAGAAGGAAATACATTACACAACTAGAAACTGATGATGAGAAAACATAATCAAAGGATACAAGCCAATTTAGAGTGGTAAGTCATCCACCAAAATCCAATCTTGAAAATATCTATGAAAATGTTAGAAACAATGCAGATTTGTCTAGTTTGAAAAGTATTAATTTTGTAAAACTTGGTAGAGAAGAGAAAAATTTGATTGAAGAATCAATATATGATATGATGTCTAAATTCAAGAACACCCCACTTGAATTAGATAACACTATGCCAAAGGAATTATATACTATTATTGAAAATAACTGGCATTATTGTTTAAACCTAGAGAAACAAATTAGAGAATCCACATTAGCCTAGGTAATGCTAGAATTGACAAAATGGTAGATTACCAAGGCCAACAAGAAATATGTCAAAAGGTTTGCACCAAAATACAAGGCATTCAAAATTCTTTAGAAAAACATTGAAGATGTTGTGAAGAAATCCACTCAAATGTGAAAATTAATTTATGGATTGACAACTATTAAAGAAGGAGAACATCCCTTTGAGGGAAGAAATAATGGAGATGAAGATGATGAAAAGGAGGAAGATAAATAGAAGGGTAATATTGTTGAAGAGGAAACACAAAAAAAAGATGAAGACATGGCTACAGCTGAAGAGTAGTAGGAACAATAGAGTGTGCAAGACACACAAATGCCAAGTATGAGCCCTCCTCATGACACTAGTATAGCTGTAGAAACCATAACTATCAAGGATGTTCTTGATAGTTTATCTTAGAATATCAATCCTTTAACTTCAAAAGATCTAAAGAAGATTCTTGACCAATCTACACTGCAAGCAAGACTATGTGAAAATCTAGTATTGGTCAATGTAGATGAACTTCAGAAGGTAGTAGCCAAAATCACAGGGGATAAGGTGAATACACAAGAACCACCTTCTGCCATCCCTTCAGCTACTAGTGTTCAACCTTTAATTCAAATAGTATTAGATATATCTACTAAGGTTGACACAAATTTTATAGTTGATTTAGTTGAGCAAAGACAAGTAGAAGAAAAGGAGACAACATTAGAGCAAATAGGATAGATAGATGTATTTGTACCTAAAGAAAAAACACAAGAACAAGGTGCAAACCCAATCATTATGATTGATCAAAGTAGATCTGAAGAGGGTAAGGATACACCACAGGAAAAGGAGCAAGAAGTTATTCAATAATTGGTAACATTACAAACATCAAGCACTCCTACAAAAATCCTTTAGAAGTCAAGCACAGAGGCTATACCCTTACAAATTTCAGCACCAAGCTCAAGATCTACAAAAGTTGACAAGGTAATTCACTATGGAGATGTAACTTTAGATGAAGAAATAGTGATACCTTAGTTTGATTCTGCAAAAATGACACTAGAACAAATAAGCATGTTGCAACAAGCTTTAAAAAAGAAGAAACACCAAGAAATACTTAAAAAGGAATTTAGTCAAAAGAAAGCATTACAACACATCAATGAAATTTTCTTAGATACATTCAGCCTACCTACACTTGAAGAATCAAAGCCTATGTTTGAACACTTGTCAAAGTAATTTGAAAAGGTCACTAATGAAGATATTAACACAAGTGAAAAAATTCTTGTGTGGTCAGAGAAGAAATTCTAGAGTAAAGTAAATGAGAAAATATCTGGTGAGATAGCACTTACTCAAGTTGCACTAACTACAAAGGTTGAAGATATGAAGAAGGTGCTAGAGATTATTTTCTCATTGTACGATAAATTGTGTGACCCCACACTCTTCACTCTACAAACTAGACATAGAATTCTGAGTTTGGAGAGAAATCTCAAAATATTAGGTATGCAACTACCTCAAAACCTAGCTTAGAGTGAGAAGCATTTCCACACATTGCTTCAATCATAGAGTCAACTAGCTATGTTAATAGTAGAAGAGGCTAATATAAGAGCCAAGTTGACAAGAATTTAAGCCTCCCTCACCCCACATATGGAAATACTCCGTAAAGAGCTAGGATATGCAAAAACTTTGTTAAAGAAAGATCCTCATCTTTCAACACTAGAAGGACTAGTTCACCTAGAAGCTAAGCTAGAAATTTAACTCAAGTCACTAGATGTTGTATGTGACAACTAGGATGCAGCTCTAAAGATAATTATGGAAGTTGACAAATCTTTTTTGGAAAAGATACACTATAAGTGTATAGACCCTTTGACATAAGTGTCAAAAAGGGGGAGATAAAAGAATCAAAAAAAAGGGGGAGAGAAAGAAAAGAGTAAGGGGGAGATAAACCAAAGGGGAGAGTAAGATAGAAAGAAGAAAATAGTGAAAGGGGGAGATAATCAGATTTTGACCCTAGTGATATATATTTTTGAGAAATCCAATGCAAGAAACAAAGAAAAGTAGATATCAGCTAAAGATAGAGCATCAGTTGCAAATACATTGAAGGAAAAGAGTATCAATCAGCAAAGACAAACCTACATAGAATGGAGAACATATTTTTTCATACAAAATAGGCACATTAACTCAGGGGGAGTTATACATTTTAAGGTACATGGGTTATTAAAAAAATTTGAAATTTTGCAGTTTTGTATATAAGACGAGTTGTGAATATGTTATACTCAAGGAGATTAGATTTATTATGTATCGTTAAGTGTTTTTGACACTCATATCAAAGGGGGAGATTGTTGATCTCGGATTGGTTTTGACAATTGAGTGTCAACACACTTAAGATATTTATTTAGTTTCTATTGAACTAGTAATGCATGTCAAGTATAATATGTAAATACAAGACTATGTCGAGTTACAATATGCCCCGTGTCATTCAAGTGTTGAGTAGATAGATCATGCTAAGTAACTAAAGCATCAAATAGATAGACCATGCCAAGTGAATAGTAGATACTAAGTAGTTCAGATGCCAAGTAGAAACAAAATTACTATATGTGTCAAGCATCAGTAACTTCAAGTGTCGAGTAACACAGATTGGACATATTTGTTTGTGATTGTACAAATAACTATGTAAACCATTTTCAAGCTGACATAAGGTTAGATTTTGATTCTTTAAAGATAAGGACAAATCTATTTATATAATCCCTTTTTATTTGCATGTAGCCAATTAGAAAATAGGAAGGATAAAGCAGCAAAAAAAATGAATCTCAACTGTAGATTCATACCTAACCCTAAGCCACCAAAGTCTTTATAAGGAAGATGAAGCCCCAACAATTATAAGGAATTGAGAGATTGAAAGAGATCATGTTATAGGACATAACAAGGGGTAAAAGATCAAATTTGTTCATACACATTCAAGGTGACTTAGCAGTGAGAGTGAATTGTAGAATCAGTTGGAGGAGAACAAAGAATAGAAGGATATAGCAATTGTTATATCAGATCAAAGAGGATCAAGAAGGACACTGTATGAATTATTTTTTCATTAGTGACAACACTTACTCAATTTTTTATTCTTACTGAGCACCAAGTGGTTACCTTGTAAACTTGGCAGTTCAACAATTTACACTGATCAGATAGTGACTACTGAGAAAATACAGACAATGTGAAGTCCAACAATGTCTACCGAGCTTCTCAGTATCTATCGAGCTTCATAGTGTCTACCAAGTAGATAGTTTGTGTCATGAAGATTTAGTGCAAACCAAGCGATGAAAAGTTTCAGTGTTTACCGAGTGAAGCAAGGTAAACTTAGTGAATAGTATCTACCAAGTGACACTTCATCTACCGAGTCACCAGTGGTTGTCGAGTTTAGAACTACATTGAGTGATTAGTAATGTTGAGTAATGCAGTGGATGCTGAGTATCAGAAGATCACGGTGTCAGTTTAGTGAACCTAAGTTATTTACTATTGGGCCAACTCTATAATGTATTTTTTTACTTGTATGTTGGCTGACATTATAATTTTGCAAGCTTGAAAGGTATATAGGTAAGATGTATTATATCAATAGAGAGTATGAATGAATGTATGATGCATGGAATGAGAGAGAATTGCAAAGTAATGTGAAGTATATGCAAAAGATCATCAGCAATAGTTCAAGGTACATAGCAAGGTCAATCCATCACATGAGGTGATCAATGCATAAGGGATCTTATCAGTAATTAGTTGCAAGTAGATCCACTATTTCATCCTAACAAATGAATCAGATTTTCAAATCCTCTAACAAGGTAGACTTAACAGTCTTTGTACAAATCTCCTAACAGAGTGTATACTTCATTGTATGTTTGTAAATCCTCTAACAAGGTGGACCTAGCAATCCTTTGTGCTCCTAATAGGGTAGATCACCAGAAGTGGTCAATGTATGCCTTAACAAGCCAACTTTACATTGCAGTATTGAATTTTTGCGGGTATCATCCCCACCCCAGTTTTACTTTTTATTTGGAAAGTTTCTAGGTCACCAATTATTGTGTTCACTTGTGTAATGATTGTTTTATTTTTCAAAACTAATGCATCTAGTAGCATAGATGGATGCATGTTAAATTAAGAAAAAGTTTTAAGGTTACTGATTCACCCCTCCCCTCTCAGTAACCTATCATATCCTAAATATTTCCAACAATTGGTATTAGAGCATTTGTGGTTCTTAGGATAAAAGTTTAGCAGCTTAGTCAAAGATCTAAGGATAGATGTGTTGGATAGTGTTGTCCTTGATGTCACACAAAATGTCATATCAGTCTTTAATATCAGTTAATCGAGTTCAGAAAATGATAACCGAGCTCACTCGATCATCGAAGGAAAGATGGAGAAGTCAGTTTTCACTGAGCTCACTCGATCATTGAAGGAAAGATGGAGAAGTCAATTTTCACCGAGCTCACTCGTTCATCGAAGGAAATATGGAGAAGTCAATTTTCACTGAGCTCACTCGGTCATCGAAGAAAAGATGGAGAAGTCAGTTTTCACCGAGCTCACTCGGTCATCAAAGTGGAGTCGGTTTCACCGAGCTCACTCGGTCATCACAGGGAACTCAGTGCTTACCGAGTTCACTTGGTGACTGAAGGATTTCATGAAATTCTTTGTATTAACCGGGCTCAGTCGGTTAACACAGGAATTATTTTTGAACAAAGTTTACCGTGCTGGGTCAGCCAGTAAAGGGATTTGTTAAATCTTGCAATTCAGCCAACTGTTGGAATAATTGTTTTCCAAGTTATTTGAGCCGACTTGATAATCTAAAATATATATATATATATATAGAGTTATTCAAGTTGTAAAAGTGTGTGAAAAAAAAAAAGGTGTAAAAACAAGTGAAGAAGAAGAGAAGCAAGGATGTGAAAGCAAATACTTGGATAAGAGGAGACTGAGCGAATCCTGATGAAGGATTAAAGGAGTTGTAAAGTTGTATTTGATCAGTAAGGATCCAATCAAGCCGAATAGAGATCTGTAATCAGCAAAAGATAAGTTGCATATTATTCAAGTCACTTCATTGTTGCTTTATAACCTTTGCAGCAGTGAATCCAAATCTCTTAACAGAGTTGGTTTAACAGCCATTTTGTAAATCCTCTAACTAGGTGACAATTCAGTTGAATTATTCTAAAGACCTCTAGCAAGGCCACTTCTAACAGAGTGTTTAAATCCTCTAACAGGGTCACACCTAACAGTGTGTTTTTGTAACCTTTAACAGGGTTGGCTCCTAACAGGGCTCACTTCAGAAGAGTGAAAAACAGTAACTAGTTACATTGGTGGTTTTTCCCATATTGGGTTTCCACATTAAATCTAGTGTCTCTAGTGTTTGATTTTTCTGAATTGTTTTGATATCAGTTCTTAATGATTGTTATTATTTGCTGCAATATCAAGTTTCAGTAATCTGTAAAATAGATCAAACTTTTAGACATCTAAGGGACTGTGAAATGTTTTTGTAGTAACTGATTCACCCCCTCCCCCTCTCAATTACTTCATTCTCATTTCCAACAATTGGTATCAGAGCTTTTGGTACTTGCAGGAGAAGATTTCAAGGATCTAAGAAAAAGATCAGGATGTCTTACAAAAGAGAAATTCCAAAACTTAATAGAGATAACTTCTCAGCATGGCAAGGACTGATGAAACTTCATCTGGCTACTGTTGGTGATACTGGACTGAAATACCTTGAAGAAAAATATGAAGAACCTTCTGGCACACTGTCAGTCAATGATATTGCTGAAAAGAAAACTCACAACAACATGATGATAGACATAGCATCTGCTCTCAGCTATGAAGAATTTGATGACATTAAGGACTGCAAAACCACCTTTGACATGTGGAACAAGCTAAAAGAAATCTATGGAGGGGATGACAATGTGAGAAGAGAAAAAGCAAAAATTCTAAGAGGAAAATTTGATCAAATGAGGATGAGGAGGATGAAAACATTGCAAAGTATGTTGAAAGAGTTAACGCATGTGTAAGTGCAATCAGGGCAGCTGGTGGTGACATCAAAGGAGAAACAGTTGTAAGCAAAGTTCTTAGAACCTTGCTTCCCATTTATGCAATCAGAGTGTCTACAATTCAGGAAAGAAGATGTGAAGCAAATCATCAGATAAATCTTGAGGCCATAGTTGGGAGATTAACTGCATTTGAACTAGATAACTTTGACAACTATGTTCCAGCTTCCAAGAACATGGAATCAGCATTTGAGGCCAAACTTTCACTCAAGGAGAAAAGCAAAAAGAAACTTTAGTCAGAAAGTGAAGATGAATCAGATCTAAGCTCAGACAGTGATCTTGAAGTAATTGAAGCTCTTCTAGCAAGAAAATACTCCAGAGGCAGAGGAAAATATAAAGGTAAAGTTCCTCTAATATGTTTTTCATGTGAAGAAATTGGTCATATTGCAGCTAGGTGCCCGAACAAGTAGAACAATGATGAAAAGAAGGATCATAAATGGAATGGCAAGAAATATTTCAAATCATTCAAGAACAAAGGTAAGAAATCATGTTTCATGGCTGAAAATTCTAAAGATTCTGATAATAGTGAGGATGAAATTGTTTATATTGCTGTTAAAGATGATTCTGACAATGATGAGGAAGATAAAATTGCTCTTATCTCTCATATAAGTAAGAATGATACATGGATTATAGACAGTGGTTGCTCACATCATATGACTGGTGATAAAACTAAGTTTGATCAGTTTGAAGATTATGATGGTGGCAGTGTAAGGTTTGGTAATAATGAACCTCATTTCATAAAAGGAAGAGGAAGAATCTATCTAACCAAAGAACTTGTTTGTAATAATGCCTATTGGGTTGAAGGTCTCAAACATAATTTGCTAAGTGTGGCACAGTTACTCAATATTGGATTCAAGGTCGAATTCATGCATGGAAAGGTAAGACTGTTGAATGAGCAAGGAAAGCTGATAGGATCTGGCACCCAAACTAAAGGTAACTTATTCTATCTAGAACTTGGTGAATGCTCATGTTTTATTGCTCAAATTGAAGAGAGTTGGTTATGGCATAAAAGGTTGTGTCATGTCAATTTTGATAATTTGATAAAAATAAGCAAATTGAAGAAAGTAAGAGGCATTCCTAACATTAAGAAACCTGAGGTTGGTCTATGCAAGAATTGTCAGATTGGTAAAATGGGAAGGACTAGTTTTAAAGGTAAAAACTATCAATCTGAAGATATATTAGAAATTGTGCATACTGATTTATGTCGACCTATTGGAATAGAAAGCTATACTGGAGAGAAATTTTTCATTCTCTTTGTTGATGATTACTCAAGAATGATGGCTGTCATGTATCTAAGAAATAAATCAGAAGCATTTGAGAAATTCAAATGGTATTTGGCAACAGTAGAAAAAGAAACAGGGAAAAGACTGAAATGTTTAAGGTCAGACAGAGGTGGTGAATTCATTTCACATGAATTCAATAACTTCTGCATTGAAAGAGGTATTAAAAGATAGGTTTCAGCACCAGGAACTCCAGAACAAAATGGAATAGTTGAAAGAAGAAACAGATCCATTATGGATTGTGCAAGAACCCTGATGATAGAAAAGAACATTGCTATCAAATACTGGAAGGAAGCCATCAACACTGCAGTTCATACATTAAACCGAGTACAACTGAAAAAGGACTCATTCAAGACTCCCTATGAATTATGGTATGGCCACAAACCCAATGTAAGTTATCTGAAAGTATTTGGAAGAAAATGTTATATTTTGAAAGAATCTAGAAAAGGAAAATTTGATGTAAAAGGTGATGAAGGAATATTTTTGGGATATTCTTGCAAAAGCAAAGCATATAGATGTTTAAATCTATCCACTCAAAAGGTCATAAAAAGTGCACATGTGAAAATTGATGAATTTGCAGGCAAATCAGAAGAAGAAAGCAAAAAGGTACCTGAAGACTAGAAGATATTTGTTTACATTGAACCAGATACTATACCAAGTATACCGTTCACTCAAGAATCCTCAACTCCTGAGTCTTCAGTAACCGAGTTGCAAATAGTTCAAACCAATCCTCAGCAACTTTCAGACACTACCGAGCAAGTGTCTACCGAGTCTGAATCAATCGAGCCAATATCTACTGAGCCAGAACAGTAAGAATCTGAAGTACAAAAGGATAACAATGAAATTCATTCAAGAGGCAAGGAACCTGTATTAGCAAAATATGTTAGAAGACATCATGCACCAGATCAGATCATTGGAGACAAATCTGAAGGAACCCTGACAAGAAGTAAGTTGAAAAATACTTGTTTACTTGCTGATTTTGAACCTAGAAGTATTAAGGATGCACTGGCAAATGATAGTTGGATTGAGGCAATGAATGAGGAAATAGAACAGATAGAGAAAAACAAGACATGGACTCTTGTACCCAGGCCTAAAGACAAGAATATAATTGGAACCAAGTGGGTATTCAGAAACAAGTTGACTGACGATGGTAAGGTATCCAGAAACAAAGCTAGATTGGTATGCAAAGGATACTCACAAGAAGAAGGTATAGATTATGGAGAAACTTTTGCTCCTATTGCAAAATTGGAAGGAGTCAGAACCTTACTTGCATATGCTACTCACAAAGGATTCAAAGTTTATCAGATGGATGTCAAGTCAGCATTCCTCAATGGAATACTGGATGAAGAAGTTTACATTGAACAACCTGAAGGTTTTGTTGATCCAGATAAAAGGAACATGGTCTGCAAATTACACAAGGCACTGTATGGTCTGAAACAAGCTCCTAGAGCATGGTATGAAAGATTGCATAATTATCTTATTCAGATTGGTTTTCAAAGAGCTAATGATAATAGTAGCTTATATATAAAGAAAGGTCCAGATAATAAGATTGTCTTGGCAGAAATATTTGTAGATGATACTGTTTTCACAGGGCATGATGATCTTTGCAAAGAATTTTCAGAACAAATGAACAAGGAGTTTGAAATGTCTATGTTTGGTGAGATAAAATTCTTTGTTGGTCTTCAAATCCAACAAAATAAGAATGGCATCTTCATCACTTAGTCAAAATACATCAAGGAGATATTGAAAAAGTTTGGTATGGAGGACTGTAAACCTGTTGGAACTTCTATGTGTACTAGATTGAAACTTACAAAAGATGATGAATCCAAAGAGGTAGATCAAACATTGTATAGATCTATGATTGAAAAATTGCAGTATGTAGTTCATACTAGGCCAGATATTGCTCTTGCAGTTGGTATTGTTGCAAGATTTTCAGCAAAACCAAGAGAAACTCACCTGATGGCAATCAAGAGAATAATGAGATATTTGAAAGGAACTGAAGATTATGGGCTATGGTACAAATTTGGAGGTAATTTGGATTTGAAAGTTTTTACTGATGCTGATTGGGCAGGGAACCTTGATGACAGAAAAAACACAAGTGGAGGAGCATTCTTTCTTGGAAAGAGATTGGTTTCTTGGACAAGCAAAAAGCAAAATTGTACATCCCAATCTACAATAGAGGCAGAGTATGTTGCTGCAGCAGTAAATTGTTCTAATATTGTTTGGTTTAAGCAACTATTGCAAGGAATAAAGATGGAAATCAAAGAACTAGTTGGTATTTTCTGTGATAATACAAGTGCAATCAATATATCCAAGAATCTAGTGATGCATTCCAAGACCAAGCATATTGCAATCAAATAACATTTTGTCAGAGAATTGGTGCAAGACAAGGAGATCAGATTGGAATATGTCCACACAAAGGAACAAATTGCTGATATATTCACAAAGCCCTTGTCTAAGGATGCATTTTTATATCTTAGAGGTAAGTTAGGGGTCATTCCCATATCTGAAGTTCACTAAACGAAGCTTTAGTGATGCATCAATGCATACTAGATTGAAGATCTATCTGTTGATGCAGTTTAATCAAAAATCATTGCATATGAATCAGTACTATAGGTACATTGCAATTCACTTTACTTCTGTTGTCTTTGGCATGTGTTGTCAAAGAGGGAGAGATTTACTGTCATATCCTTCTGAAATTTATGAGACTTAAAAAAATCTACTATGAAGCTCCTTAAAAGAAGGAGACTAGTGAAAGAGGGAGAAGTCTATTATCTTGTTTTCAAAATTTCATTCTGTTATGACATGTTGTGTTGCCATCAATGCCAAAGAGGGAGATTGTTGGATAGTGTTGTCCTTGATGTCACACAAAATGTCATATCAGTCTTTAATCTCAGTTAACCGAGTTCAGGCAATGATAACCGAGCTCACTCGATCATTGAAGGAAAGATGGAGAAGTCAGTTTTCACCGAGCTCACTCGGTCATCGAAGGAAAGATATGTGTGAAAGTGGAGGAATCACTTGGTTGAAGTGAAGACAAGATTTGAGCCTATTGAGGCATTGTGGGAGTAATAGATAGCTTGTTGAAAAGATAGCTTAGATGTATCCGATGGATGGATTGAGGGACAAAGGTTATGTTTCTAAGATGTAGAGCCTATGGTGGCAAAAGAGAATGATAAGTGCACTCTGATATGATTGAAGTTGACTGGACCAAGGTGAATGATCCTATAAAGAAGCTTGATTACATGTTGTGAGAACACTAGGAAAGTCCTCTTATTATGAAAAACTTAAAGTCCACCTAGGTCTCTGCATCACATTACCATTTTGCAAAATGATTCAAGGGTGGTTTCTTTTTGCCCATGTAGTATTTTTTTCCAAAACTTGCATAATGGTAAAGCATTCATGAGCATGAAGGAGTGTGAGTTCATTTTGTGAGTAGATTTCATGGTATTGTATTGTTATGTAGTATTCATGTAAATGTTTGAATGATGTTCCATGTTGTGGAAAGATTTTGGTAATGTGGGGTTGAGGTGAAATGTGTTGCTACATTTGATTTTCTCTTTGTTTCTCCATTTTGTTATGTATATTTTTATGGGTGTAAGGAATTCACTCACCATTTTGGGAGGGAAGAAAAGTCCAGGGTGAAGGGGTTAGTTGGGCTTGAAAATGTATTGAGAACCTTGAGAGTATGGACTCCATTGTACACCATAATCATTCATATCTTGCTGGGGGTGATAAGGGAAGTATGGTGTATGAAGGAAGTTTATGGAGTATGGGCTCCAAGGAAGCTACAACCGATGGTAGTGTGTTTGGAGGATGATAGTGAAAGCCCCAAAAGGGCATGGAATTGTTGATTTGTGAAAGCCTTGAAAGGGCATGAAATTTGTTTATTGTGGATATTGTTTGATATGGCAAGTCTCCATTGGAAAAGCACACCTTCATCCTATGTTCATGGTTCCATTGGTGAACAATTGTGAAATATCCTTGGGATGGGATTGTTCAAGTGTTGTAATGTGATGTGTATTCATTCTTTGATTGTAATGAAACCCTGGTTTGATCCTTGTTCCCCCTAGCTCAAGGGTGGTCTCTTTAGAGGCCTATGATTGGGAGGAGAATACCCATGGTTCTTGTTGTTTTTTGTGTTGTCTTTGCAGATTGTTTGCTCAAGGGATCAATAGAAAAATCTTAGAATGGCTCATGGTGTGGATGTAACAAGAGAAGAAAAATTGTCATTTGTATACTTCATTGTAATGGAGAAATCTCCACCTTGTTTTCAATTATTGTGATGCATGAGTTAATTGAGATTTTGTGGAGATGAAATTATATCATGGTTTTAGTAATGAGAATTCATATGTAATGAAATGAAGAGTTTAATATCATTTAATATATAGTTGAAATGTAAGAAGTAACCATTCCAATTAGATAATCTATTGTAGTTATGGAATAAATTAATTATATATTAAATTGCATCCATCTTCTTATACAAGATTTCATAATGAAGTTAGTTCAAGATGAAAGTGCATTATTAGTTACATTGTAATAGTGAATAAATGAACAACTTGAGTTCATGAAGATAAATATCTTAATATAATATTAAGTTTCCTTGTTGTTAAAAATGTAGTATAGATCAATGAGTATAGTATAATTCATTAAGTATTCATATTAATGCATTATACATATTTCACTATGGGAAATCTAATCCTAATCTAGGCTCAAGTATTAAAAATTAAACTCATGATTCTAATACATTAATTAGTGGAAAATAAACAAAGTGGAAGTGATTTCACAAACACTCAAGAAAAACAAGTGTTGGGAGAGTATATTTCACTATGGAGAGCAAAAATAATCTCATCTTATATTACAAACCGTTATAATATTCCAAAGAATATTCCTTAGAATCTTTTGCAAAAATAAAATAAAATAAAGGAAAACCATAAGATAAAAGTGCTAAGTCATAGACTAAATGGAGCAATAACCTATCAATCATGAATGAAGACACACTAATGAAAGGCCTATGACAAGATTGATGTAACTAAGTCACATCAAACAAAAAAAATTAGACCCACCATATACAAATTGATTTAGTTAAAGGAAAATATTCAATGGGTATGTGGTCTACCAAAGGACAAGGAAAATATAAATATACTCATAAAATACCCCATAGAAAGTCAACCCACATCAACAAGTGAGCCTGTTAAAAGAAAAAGAATAAAATATATATTTGCTCAAACTTTTTTAAAGGAAAAAGGGCTTAAAATAATTTCCTTCAACTCATGACTAGGGAAAAGGGAAGGTGGGCCATGCCTCACCCTTCCCATCCACGTACCTCTTCTCTCTTACTCACATTTATTGCACTGCTCATGTCAGCAAGGACATGAAAGCCCGAGCGGCCACTTGCCCCATTGGTATCCTAGGTAAAGGAGCAATGTTTATATCGATACCTTGGTTTTTTAAGTGGGTGGGAACTTACTTTAGTTTTGTTGGAATTTAGGAGGAAATTAAAGGAATTAGGGGCCACGTGAAGTAGTTATAGGATAGGAAATTTGGAATTTATTGGGTGAATGTTAGTAAGCAAGCTGGTGTAATAATTAAGATAAAATATAGTTTGGTTAGTGGTTAATAATAAATCTAGTTAGTAGAGAAGTGAATAAACTTAGTAGTAGTATTGTAATAAGTAGGCATAATAAATGATATAAGTCATTTAAATTTTAGTAAATGGAATAATACCATAATATAATATAATTAGTAGCTAGTGTAAGAAGATTTGTAATACATTGTAAAATATGCAAATAGTGTAGTCGATTTGTTGAGTATTAATTTAAATTGCTTAGGTTAAAGGTTTAATTATTGACACACGTTTTATACATTAAAAGTACCATATATATATATATATATATATATATATATATATATATATATATATATATATATATATATATATATATAAAGTGTGATGAGGGGCAATTTCTAAACATGTATTGTGTATGTGATATAATAAAAGATGTAGAACAAATATGTAGAAATTAATTATTTAAGAGTCATGATCAAAATGTACATGTTGAACATTATGGATACATTACATAGTGTAACTGAAGCTATATAGTGCATAATGGAAGATATGGATAATTACTTAATTTTGTACATCTATTTGAATACAATTCAATTGTAGATCTAGGTTTCCAAAAGTGCTAACATGATACTCTATAAATAAAATACTTACCCTCAATGATAGGTTGCCAAATTAAATAATTGATATAGTATATTTTTATTTTTTTTTGAATTTTGTAGATTAGTAATAATTTGTGGGTTTGAATTAATTAATTAATTAATTAATTATTAACTCGTAAGTTGGTATGAGTACCATGTTTGTAAAAAGTGGAGACTAGGGGTTATTAATAAGAATCCTTTGGTAGGGATAATATTTTTTTATAATAGTAATGAATATAAGTAATTTGGTTGATAGATAATGTGAGACGATAAAGTCAATAGTTAGTATGAATAAAAATCTTAATTAATAGTTAGAATGATGGGTGATCCCACAATAATGGGTTCCACTTTTTGACCAATTTTGACATTGAAATCAATATTTTTGTAACAAACGTCACATTCAAGTGACTATATCTCCAAAACTATAAATAATTTCAAAATAACATAAACTAGTGATTTTGAGTACTTTGTTCGTACTTTGTAACCATATTTTTTAATCTTTAAAAAAAATTATTTATGTCAATTTTTTTTATCTTCTCCGAAAAGTGGTACATAATAAAATTCAATATTTTAAAAAGTGACAGTCCGTTTGACACACAACTTTTTTTATAGAAATGATAATGAAGTAATTCTTTCAATGTTAGATTTTTAACATCAATATCCACAGGATGCATTTGGTTTGATTTATTTTGGTTGAATATTGTATAGTTTATGAAGTTTTGAAGTGACATGAATCGTAATTCAGACATACATTCCATTTGACACAGATAATTTGAAGTCAATTTATCATAAACCATTTTAATTTTTTTTTGAATAGAAAGGTATCTCAATAAGCCAGTTCCTCCATATTTTTCAAAAAAAAATTGACCTAATTTACTAATTTTCCCGACGTGTCAAAGTCGGTTGATGTTCAATCGGTAATGAACCTATAATGAGTTAAACTCATATTTGAAAGTCTTAATGATTAAATTATGTATCAAAATTATAGTCGTTGAAAAGCTTACTCCGAGCAACACATTTTGACATTTTTTTTTTATAGTAGGAGATCATTCTCCTACAATTATGGAATTCAAAAGAGCAAAAAAAAAAAAAAATGAAAAAAAGGTTAAAATTTTTGTGATTTGGCATGTTCGTTGCCATTTGCGCGAACATGTTTACCATGTTCGCGCGAACATGTTTATCATGTTTGCACGAACATATTTATCACATATGTTCACGCGAACATAATAAGTATGTTCGCGCAAACATATGGAAAACTCAATTTCCCATTTTGCAATTTTTTTCATTTTTGTTCATCCCACTAAAGTGGAAACCATTATTGTGGGTTCACCCTGATAAGTTAATTCACACTAGTGTGTAGGAAGTTAGGAGTAGAAGCATCCATATATTAATAAGTAATTTATAAAATTTTAGATTCAAAAATTGAAAAGTAGCTATTGAAATTAGATGTATAAGCTTAAATATTTTGTTGTTAACTCTACTAATGTCATGCATTTAAACATTCATAATACTTAACATACACGTCATGAAGGTGGCCCTAGTGAGATGCAGAAGGCTAGTAGTTAGGTGTGGGAGAGAATCCATGCACTAGAAGATAGAATTCACCTACTCACAAAGTTCATGGTTAAAGTGACGCATGCGGCTGCCACCACTCTCAACCTGCTAAAAGAAATGGAGGGAGACCTACCTAAAGAGGACTCAAAGATGTTGTTTGACTTCCTGGCGGAAGACTGGGCTAACATCCTCCTAGGGAAGGAGGCCAAGAAGTCTTAAGGGTTCCTCCTTTTTTATTTTTATGTTGGTTATTTGTTGGTTGGTGGACTTAAATAGGTGCAAGGCTAATAAGCCTTTGTTTTTAAATTACTATAGTTTCTTATAGTTTTAAAATAAGAAATATGTTGGTTAATCCTACTAATACTTTATTAATTATGGTTTTGAACCATTTTTTTTTTGTAAGTTGTAGAGGGTATTTTTGTTGTTTGGTAATTTGCTAATAGTCAACCAGTTTGTCTATTTGTAGCACCTAGAAAATGGGTTAAAATGCATAACATACTATGAGCAAATCACAAAACTCAATAATCATATATTAGCACCCACTAGTCTACCATGAAAGCCAAACTAATAAAGAAAGCAATAGAAACCTCCTCTTTCATTTGTAGCTCCCATTCCTTCTTTCTTCTCCAAATGATTGTAGCTCCAATTTTCCTATAGTGCACACAAGATTGAAGCAAAAGTCGATGATATTGATAATGCCATGAGAATACTAGAAGTGTGATTTTAAGCTTGAGATAAAATGGTGTGAAAATGAAAAGAAGTGTGGACTCAAAGATTCAAGAATTCAAGGACTCAAGGATTCAAGAGATTCAAGAAGACAAGGACCAAAAATGAGAGAAAGAGTGTCCAATTTATAATTGACATGGAGGATGAGAGCATTGGATTTTCTACCCATAGATGTGCGATGTGGCAAGAGATTCCTTTGAGAATCCATGATGCATATGACATAATATGCCAATATGTAAGATTCTATGATGCATGCAAGTCAAACTTGGCTAAATGCGAAAGAGAATCTATGATGCGTCATAAGACACCTCAACCCACTTAAAGCCAAGAATCTATGACGAATAAGCCAAATAGGGACATGTGTAAGAGGTAAGAATATTTGATTATGACAAATCCCATCCAAGTGTCATGATGATGCAATATTTTGTGGAATATTCGAATTAAAAATCTTCTTATTCCACAAAATAAGAATTAGTAGAAAATGGAATTAATGATGGAAAATGGAACTTAGGAAATTGTAAATTTCCATGGTTTGTAGATAATGAATCAATTAAATAATAAAATTAATTAACTGAGGATGATAATTAGGAAGAATGATTAGAAATAAAAATAGGATTAAATTATGGGTTCTTTAATCCTATAGAGGAAATTAGTAAATGATTGGCCAAATTGATTAAATGAATGCAACTGTACCTTTTGATGAAAATGTGATGATGATGGATATCGAATAAGATGATGACAAGTAGACCAAAGCCATGGTCAGATTGATTGATTGAAGTTGATAACATGCCAAGGACACATAACACGAATTGATTGATACACAACATTTAACTGACATTGCAAATGCTACAGGATCGAGGTTGATTGAAAAGGTTGATCATAATAACATTGACGAACACTGTCAATATTATTAAAATGGTTGATGATGCCATGATCTGACATTGAAAGTCTCAACAATGTCAAAGATTGAATGACATGAATGATAGTTTGACCTAGCACTGAGAGCCACGATAGTACTAAGGTTAGATTGATAAGATTGATAGGTTGATCAGTTTCCAAGGCACTAAAAGCCACAACAATACCTAGGAGTAGATAAATGATGATTAATTTGCAATGTTTGATATGTTTTGGGTTGACTAGGACTGATTCTGAATGATTTTGGGTTGATTTGGGGTGATTTTGAGTTGATTTGAAATGGTTTCGAGTTGATTTGATATGATTTTAAGTTGATTTGATATGATTCTGAGTTGATTTGATATGATTTCAAGTTGATTTGATATGATTCTGAGTTGGTTTGATATGATTTTGAGTTCATTTGATATGATTCTGAGTTGATTTGATATGATTCCGAATTGATATGAAATTGATGTGAAAGGGGGTACAAATGATAAAGTATGATTAATTTTGGCCAAAAGATCAGAGTTAGTAGAATGAGAAAATGGGTCAAATTAGTATGAAGAAGTGATGAAACCATAGGTGTGAACCATTTTTGAGCATCTACATTTTGCCCCTCTTTGATAGAATGTGATTTAGAGCATTGTATCAAAGAATAACTAATGAGAAAGCCACAACATGCCCCAGTAAGGATGATATATATGGGTGCCCCCTCAAGAAATTGACTAAGATAAGCATATGATAAGTCAATTTT
Source organism: Cupressus sempervirens (assembly GCA_028749045.1). Taxonomy (NCBI): domain Eukaryota; kingdom Viridiplantae; phylum Streptophyta; class Pinopsida; order Cupressales; family Cupressaceae; genus Cupressus; species Cupressus sempervirens. The sequence continues at coordinate 279,171,035 of CM053783.1, forward strand.
TTGACAACAAGAAGACAAAACCATAGCAATTGACAAAATGAAAATTAGAGCTAAAATGTGAAAGTTATGAGGCCTAGAGTGTAGAATAGGATCAACTAGGAGCCTGAGAGTGATTGCATGGGTTACCACTCAAGAATGACACAAAATGATGAAAATGATAGTTACCTTTTTCCAAAATGAAGATATGAATCCAACACAACTGGTGGATTGCAAATCCAAGTTAAAATGCAGAAGTTATGGGCTCCGAAGTGCAACATAGGGGTTCCAGGAGCAATTCTAGGTATCCTAGGTCCCCAACTGCACCCAAAACTCAACCAAGTGCATCATTGATGCACTTGGTAAGCCCAAGTGCATCATGACAGTACCAAGTGCATCAATGATGCACTTGGGAAACCCAACTATGCCCTGAAAGTGCAGATTGCACCCTAAAAGGCTCTAGGGGCCAAAAATAGCTCGATTGGACTCGGAATGCCCCAAAACTTTGTGTGCATGCCCAAAATGATGGAAATATGCTAGAGCATCAGTGAAATTATCAAAAATGGTCATATTTGGTCAAATATGATGAGAAAAATATCAAAATGAGGTTGAACTAGGTGGAAAGCCACGGAAAGTTGATTGACAGTGCAGGATGACGCTAGAATGCATGAATGCAAGATGAAGATGATTTGGTGAATCGGAAGACATGATCATGGTGATGGAGAATGAGATGAAAAAGAAAGATGATATGAGAAGATGTTAGTATGATGGAAAGACTTTTTCTTCTAGAAAGTGCACTATATGTCAAATGGAGCTTTATTTTGATATGGAAAATGGAATGCAATGCATCATGGCATAAAGGGCCAGAGCGCCAATGCAAGCCTTTTGCGTAAACAAGCATGATGTAGATAGAGAATGACCTTGTCCTTCCTAAGGCATAGGTACATGCCCCAGACTCTCAAAGGTACATTGTAACAGATAGAAATAGAAAAAGATAACCATGAACCATCCCGGCCACTCTCATAGATCAGTTTTATATCATTGAGTGGCATAGGAACATGATCAAAGAAAAACAAAGCAAAAATAAATCACTCACTAAATAGCATGAGCCAACAGCCATTCTTGTCCATTATTACATTTGTGTTAATGTTTTAGGTGTGTAGATAGTGTTTGACATGTTGATAATGTGATAGTTCTGGTTGTGGATTCAATTGATAAGTTCATAGTGACATGTTGGATTGATTATTGTGGATAGTGTGATTGTCAATGAAGTGTAGTGCTTTGAGTTTTAGTCTACAAAGTGCAAGTGTGTACGCAAAAGGGATGGTTATGTATAATGGATATGTACAAGGTTTATTGCAAATTTTTGATGGGTTTTGTGATTTTTAGGGTTTTTGGGGATATTTGATTTTTTTTGTGTGATTGATTTGTTCAGGTCATTTTATGATTTTTAGGGTTTATTCAGGACATTTTATGATTTTTAGTGCTTTTTTCAAGACATTATATGATTTTAGGTGATTTTTACAAGATCGTATTTGAATGTTTAGGATTTTTTTAGGATCATATAAGCATATACAAGTGTTAGCTCCAATCTATTATGCGATAGGTCCAATGGATAAAAAGTGCTTAGGGATATGTCCCTAGTTCAAGTTCAAACTCGTGCACTATGTAGGTAATATGCCCCCAGACAAGATGCAAACTATGTACAAAGGCCAATGACGGAGTGTGTATAGACTAGTAATGCTTGGTAAGATAACAAAGAACATTAACCAGTTTGTGAGCCATGATAAGGGACCAAAGATGTCTTACAATATGAAGGATATGATCAAGGAATGATAGAGGGGGAAAAGACTAGATGGAATCCCGATAGATGGAGGAGCAACACTAATTACACATGGTGCCTATTTGCCAGGTTTTCACCATGGTACTTGCCCAAAGCACCTATTTGCCAGGTTTTCACTTTTGGACAGGATTTTTCTCTTGACTCAAATTTTTGTGCCAAGATGCCTGTTTGCCAAGTTTTCATCAAGGCATCCATTTTTTTCATGACTTTTTTCACTTTTTTCTTTTCTTTTTTCATCACTTTTTGCTCTTTTTTTTTAATATTTTTTCGAGACTTTTAGATAGAATCAAGAATGTTGTTTTGGAATGCTGAGAAGAGATCTAGTCTCACTGTTTCTAGCTGATAATATTTGGACCCATAAATAACCATAATTACGTAGGAGTTGTTCCGAGTTTGTAGCTAAAATCAAACCACTGGAAAGGCCTCGAGATAGACCATCGTGTTTCATATGTAAGACAATGTTTGTCTCTTATGAATCGAGGCATCTTAGGATAATTGGGTCAACAAAAATGTCATGTGGGATGTAACTGATGATGACATACAGAAAGGCTTATGGGATAGAGATGTGATCTTGGGTGTTGGGAAAATTAGGTAGTTGGATGTGGGGATAAACAATTGGATATAAGGGAGCATTGGGAGGGTTGAGACAAATGACCTTTTGCATGAACGCTGATCGAGAGAGCTCCAAAAGACTTTGTGGTATGTTGAACATTGGAACACTGATATTCATGGCATCATATTTTTCATTTTGTATCCTTGGGAGCTTCTTAGCTTTTGATTTTTTATGGTCTAATGGTGCCTTTCAGTTTTCACCAAGAGACATATGCTTGTTATTTCTTTCTCTTTTTGCTTTGTAACTAGAAGGTGGAGTGGGATCCCCAAAGTATGCCAATGTGTTCTCTTTAGAAGAAATTGCTTCTTTATGGTCTTCAATCATAATGCCTTCAAACTCTATTATGAGAGTGTCATCATCGTCGAATTGATCAAAAATTGGTGGTCCACGTTGATCCCGATCCAAAGGTTTAGGATAAATTGGGGGGGTGTCATCATCAGTGTTGAATGGGCTTTGGTTGAAGGTAGATATATGGGTATCCGATTCAACTAGGTCATTAGGGCTATGCTCAGAAGGTCGAGGACTGTTGATTTTAGGTGGAATATCCTCAGATACCTTTTCATCATTCAAAACATCCATAGTCTTACGTGTAGGTAATGTAGTACTAGGAGGACATATTCATAATGGTTTAAATCCAATCCCCAAACTAGGAGGTTGTCCTTTTGTACTGATGGGTTCAATTATACTTTGTTTCTAAGATCCAAGACCACTATACCCATCATAGCCTTGTTTTTGCATGATAGTAAACCCAAGTCCATACTTGCTAGGAGATATCAAAGTGGGTTCTCGTTCTGCTTTTGCTTTCTCAATACATACAAATGTATTCTCATTGATAGAAGTGGCATTTTGTGTACTGATGGGAGAGAGTAGTGACTCCATGATGTGGGATACATGAGAGAAAAAGTATTCTCCACACCCATTGTCTTGAATCTTCATCTTTTCCTTGGCTTTACTGAGTAGTATATCAGCATCCACATACTTAGAGGAATTTGTAGGTTGTGCTTCATTGTTTGTTGGGATTTGGTATGCAGTAGCATCTCTTAGATTAGCACAAAATTGGAAAGGATCTGGATCACCGAGGATGGTAACCTCCATGTTGTCATAGGAAAACTTCAGACATTAATGATATGTAGAAGGGACTACTTTCTTAGCATGAAGCCAAGGGCATCCTAGTATCATGTTGCAATTCATTTCAATATCTAGGACATGGAACAACGTATCTTCAATATCTAGACCAACTCTGAAAAGTAATGTGATGACACCCTTGGAGAAGTGTTCACCATCATCATAGGTTTTTATTGTGATTCTTTGAGAGGGATCCACATCATCTTCAGAATAACCCAAATTGTTGACAACCTTAAGAGTACAAATGTTCAATCCTACTTCCCCATCTATTAAGACACGTCTGACTTTGGCATTATGAATGAAGACTTCGAGATAAAGGGGATCATTATGGTTAGGTTTGTCTTTAGAAACATCCCGAGGGGAAAAGGCGATATGTTGTGAGGCAGATAAGTTCCCAACCATGGCTTGGAACTGGGCAACATCAATGTTATCTAGGACTATTGACTCTTTAAGGGCTTGATCCAAGATCTTTTGATGTTGGGGAGATGCACGCAGTAGGTCTAAAATGGATATTTGCACAGGGTCTTGTCAAGTTGTTCAAGAAGGCTATAATCAAACAAAGTAGGGGTAGTAGGTCTACCAAGGGGTGCAGGTCTAGTAGAAGTAGTAGGTCTAGATGGAGCTCCAGGTAGGGTGATCTTGCTATAGTGTGTAGTGACAGCGCAACGAGGGTCTTCAGCCTTTAAAGTGAATGTGGATATGCAGGAATATGATTCATTGAAATAGTTGACAATGTAGTCATATCCCATGCGAGTGTAATTCACATTAGCTTGTGAGTTTGAGTTTGAACTAGAGGGTTTCTCTTTTTCATGATTACCCAAAGGATCTTATAATATAGTGTGGTTAGAGTTGGATGCTAATAGTGATGGATCAATTGTGATTACACCATCATCAATAAGGTCTTGTATTGCATGTTTCAATTGGAAGCATGATGAAGTCTTGTGTCCTTTGGTGCGATGGTAATCACAATACTTTTTGTCATCCCACCTATCTACTTTAGTTAATGGTTCATCTTTGATTGGGGGTAGTTATAGGAAGTTATTACTCAGTAACTGTTGTAATGCAGTCTCAAGTGGTATTCCCAATGGTGTGAATTTTCTATCCTTGGTTCAAGGATGTCTTTTGTCTTACGTGGAAGTCTCAATTTTTTGTTGTGAAGCTAATGTTTGATTAGAGGTTTGTGAATTTTTAGGGTTTCTACCTCTCAAAGTTAGTTGAGGTTGTGTTGTGCTAGTTGTGCGGGCATCCATAATGCCATCATTAGTCACATTCTTGTTTTTGGAGAAAAATTTTCCCTTGTCATTAGACGAATTGGTGTTTTTGTTTTCTTTGTTTATCTTGAGGATTCCCTTATGGATAAGAGCATCTTCAATACTAGCCCCTTTTTTCATCAGTTTAGAAATTGTGCTTGGACTCTTGATTTTGAGTTCATACATTAAGTTCAGGACTAAGTTTTCAATGCACAAGTTTACTTGTTGTTCTTTGGGAATTTCTAGTGAGCATTGACTAACTAAGCTTCTCCAATGTAGTAAGAATGTGATGAATGATTCTCCCATCTTCTATGTAGTTGAGCACAAATCAAAAAGTGTCACCTCATTTGTAATGTTGAAGGCAAATTGGGAGATGAACTTGTCTGCTAGCTCTGACCAAGATTTGATATTACCAGGAAGTTTGGAATACCATTCAAGTGCGGGCCCACCTAGAGAATAAGGGAACAATCTCATAAGGTAAGTGGGATCATCACTGAGTTCGGTACATGAAGCACAAAATTCTTTGATATGATCAATAGGGTTTCCCTTTACTTGGTATTTTTCAAACCTTGGAGCTTCAAAGTATTTTGGGAATGGAGGCATATACAAACTTTTATCGAATGGGTTATGACGTAGGTCCATTTCTTTATATAGAGCCTATTTCTTTTGGACTCCCAATGCCTCAACTTGTTTGGAAAGTTGTTTGAATTGTTGTAATAGTTCTTCATTGGGGTTTTACATTATGGTCTTTCCTTCAAGTATTTTGTGTTTGTGAGTAGACCATTTTCTATGGCGGGAACTATGTCTACTTGGTTCTGACATTTCTGTGTCTAATGAGTCTGATGAGGTGTCACTAGGGGGTGGAGGTATGTTTGTACTTCAAAAAAAAAAGGGTCCCTATTGTTGGGGAACTTGTTGTGGTATTTGATGTGGCACTTGTTGTGCCATGTGTCGTGGTTGTTGTTGGGATACCTCTATTGGTTGTATGTGAGACCATGTACGTGAGTGTTTTTGTAGGGGTATCTGTTGAGGTTGTTGTGGCACATGTTATTGTTGTAATAAATGTTGTTGGTACGCAATTTTTTGCTCAAGGCATCTTTGATATTATGTTTGTTGTTTGAGTTGTTCTTGTTGTTTAGCAAACATCACTTGTTGTTGTTGGATTTTTTGCTGAAATTGTTGTTGATAAATTATGTGCAAGTCAAGTGGGTTCACATGGGATTGCGTATTAGGAATGTTGGATGTTTGCCCCACTTGAGGTTGTTGTTGTTGTGGTTGATGTTTTTGTTGATATGTGGGATGTGTGTTAAGTGGACGTAGACTTGGTTGCACCTTGTAAGTGTTGAGTCCTTGTACCACTGTAGGTTGTTGTTGTTGTGGGGGTTGACTAAGTCCTTGAGAATTGAACATCATGTTTGGATTGTTGTTCTGGTACCTTTGTGTGTTAGATGTTCCTTCTTGTGACATCATATTGACTTGACTATGAGATGTGTCCCTATTGGGAATGGGCATAATGTCAATAAGACTTTTCCTTTGTGTGTTGATAGGGATGGTTACACTTGATGTTTCACATGTTGTACTTATGAGAGGCTCCATAGCATTTCATGTCATAGCACTTGGTAAAGTTAGGAGCAAAGGTGTACTTTGTTGATTTGCCTCCAGAGAAGGTATGTCTAGCATCCCTAGAGCACAAGTCCCTTTAGGTGCATCTTGTTGTTGCATCATGTGACTAAAATCAAGTCTTAATGTCCTTTTGGGGTGTTTAGGGATTGGTGGTATTTCGTCGAACAAAGGGTTAACATTGATGTTTTCAAATGTACTTTGGAGGATTTTGATGGTTGATTCTTGATGGGACCTTATAGGTGCCACTATCATGTTTGAAAACTCCAAAGGTTTTTTTCCTTTATGTAAGTCCAAATTGATCATGGGTTGGATGTTTTAAATTGTTGTGTTGGTTTGATTTTTGAACTTAGGACCTTCCAAGTTTGGGTTAAATTTGACAATTTCTTGGGCTACCAAACATTTGAAGTTCTTGCAAAAACTTTTGTCTTGATATGCCCTAGCCATTTCTTCATTAGTGATGCCATAATTAGTGTCAGAGTCATCACTGAGGTGTACAGTACCTTGTTTTATGTTTGATGTGTTAGGTTGGTTGAATCCAAAGGAATGTGATTGTTTATCCTCAGGTGTGGTTGGTACACTTCCACCTCCAGGTGGTATTGGCACGAATATAGGTTCAAAGTCAGGACTCCACTGAACCATCCCATGTGTGGGGGAAGTGTTTGGAGGAAATCTCATGATAGGTGCATTGTTAAAGGTTTTTTGTGGCATAGCTTGATTATGAGGATCTTGTGGATACACGTTCAAGTGGTTTGCTAGTAAAGGTTGTGATGCCTCGATTTTTTCTTCGTAAAAGGTTTGTTGGGTTTTTTTCCTCTTTCTCTGTCTTGGACAAGGTTTTGGTTGTGCTTGTGCTTCAGAAAACAAGGGTTGATAAATTTCCTCGGGTCTCTGAGCTGATTGTGTCCTAGTAAGTGCTGGCATGATACCTAAGAATGCAGATACAATGGAAATTTTGAGTGTTTTTGTTGATTTAGAGTGGTGGGTATGCAAGATATGAGTGTTTTTTGGATTTTTAAGTGTTTAGGAATGTTATGCAATGTAAGGAAATGCTAAATGAATTAGGGTTTTGATGTGCAAAGTGAAAATGTCCTAGAGATGTTATGCAAATGCAAATGCAAGGTGATGTTTTAAAGCTTGACTAATTACAAGTAGTTACTATTTTTACTCTTTTGAAGTGAACCTGGTTAGGAGCCAACCTTATTAAAGGTTACAAAATAGACTATTAGGTGTGACTCTGTTAGAGGATTTAATCACCCTATTAGGAGTGGCCTTGTTAGAGGTCTTTAGACAATTCAATAGAATTGCCACCTTGTTAGAGGATTTGAAAATAACTATTAAGCCAACTATGTTAAGAGATTTAGACCATTACTACAATGGTTAGAGAGTAACAATGAGATGACCTAATTTGAATGCAACTTAATTGTTGTTTACATATCTCTATTCTAGCTTGTACTTGATCCTTCTTGATTGAATATAAATTTTCTACTCCACAAGGATATTTTTCCTATCCTTCAAATTCACTTCCTCTTCTCATCATTAAATCTTCAATAACATCTTCATACTTAGTTTATCCATTCACCACTTTGAAACCACAAATTTCCCTTATACTTATATCTTTCATATTGTCAAGTTGGCTCAAATACAACTTAGAATAATTACCATTCATCACCTTAGTCAGCTGGAATCAATAGATAAATCAATTAAGCTTAATATGCCAAATCAAGAAAATCGTTCATTAGCCAACCTAGCTCAGTAGAAACTAACTCAGAAATGATTTCCTTTGTTAACCAACAGAAGCTTAGTTAACACTACAAACTTGCAAAAATCCTTTGACAACTAAGTGAGCTCAGTTAGCACTGGTTCCATCCAACTTTCCTTCATTAACCAAGTGTTATTCGTCAACACTCATCCTCTACATACTTTCTTTGACACCCAAGTGAACTCGGTAGACACTGCATTTTGAACTAGACAATCGTAGGAATGTTCAGTAGACACAAAAAACTATCTTCGCTACCCATGTGAGCTTGACATATGCTGACTAATAATAATGTGACATTTTTGTAACATCAAATTCAATACACAATTAATCAATTGTATCCAACAATCTCCCACTTTGGCATTGATGACAACAAAACATGTCATAGCACAATGAAATTTTGGATTCATTCTTGAGAACTCCCTCTATCAATATGACCTCTTCCTTTTGCTGGATTCTTCCACTATTTGCAAGAATTTCTACCAAGTTCTTTTAGGACTTTCTCCCTCTTGTAGAAAACTTCTCCTTCTAGTAAACTTCTCCCTCTTTTAGTTCCTTACTTTATTCTGGTTCCAAATATTTCTCAAAGATATGGAAATAAACTTCTCCCTCTTTGACAACACTTGCCAAAGACAAAAAATTTGTTAATACAAATGTATCTTAAGTACTAATTCATTTGCAATATGCCCTACTAATTCTGCACCAACTGATTGATCTTCAACGTAGCTCTTGTTGATGCATCACTAAACTTTATTTAGTAAACTTCAGATAAGGGAATGATCCCTAGCTTACCTCTTAGATATAGAAATTCATCCTTAGGTAATGGCTTGGTAAATATGTCTACAATCTATTCATTTGTATTCACATATTCCAATCTGACTTCTTTATCTTGCACCAACTCTCTTGAGAATTTATATTTTATAGAAATGTACTTTTTTTTGGTATGCATCACTAGACTATTTGATATGTTTATTGCACTAGTGTTATCACAGTATATGACTATTGAATCCTTGATTTCTATCTTCATTAATTCCAACAATTATTTGAACCAAACAATGTTAGAACAATTAACTATTGTTGCCACATATTTTGCCTTTGCTATGGATTGAGATGTACAATTTTGCTTCCTTCTTGTCCAAAACACTACTCTTTTACCAAGAAAGAATGATCTTCCATTAGTGTTTTTTCTATCATCAATACTTCTTGCCCAATCAGCATCAATAAATACTTTCAAGTTCAAATTGTCTCCAAGTTTATACTATAAGCCATATCTTTAGTACCTTTCATATATCTCATTATTCTCTTGATTACCATCATGTGATTTTCCTTAGGATTTGACGCAAGCAAAAGGATGAATAACTAGGGCCAAAGGTGCACCTAGCTATCCAAACCACCCTGCAAGAGTTAACACAATAGAAACAAACACAAAGAATAGTAACCAAAGGAGAGAGAAGATAAAATACTTCTATTGATTCATCAAAATATCTTCATACATGCCCAACTATGAGGCCTTCTTGGTTACGACCAATTACAATACATTCAGTTATAAGGATCCAATAGAAAATTTGCACTTTCTGTTCTGCTCCCTCTAATCTTCTTCCAAAAACTTTTTCTCCCTCAAAACTTGCCTAAATCTAAGCCTAAATACTCTATATACACTTGCCAAAATGGCTTACAAAACATTCTAGAACATAGAGAAGCCACAAGTCGGCTCTAAAAAAATATAACTACATATACCAAAATTAAATGCGGAAAAGTCAACCAAAATAGGAACCAGACACAAATTACTTGGAAAAAGAAAGTTTTCCAAAATTGGCACTCAACTTACACTAGGTAACTCGATACATGAAGAAACACTCAGCATGCACTGAGCAACTTGGCACATGAAAAACACTCAGCATACACTGAGTAACTCGGCACATGAAGATATTGTTAGGCACATGAAGGACTACTAGGCATATCAAGGAATTGCTAGGCACATGGAAGACTACTAGGTGAACAAAATGAGTAGGATAACAAGGAAACCTAGGATGCTCCTGCATCAGAAAACCAGGGTTGAAAGAAATGATTCTCTTGAATCATTGAGATGTCCTAACCTGAGCTGAATCCAACTCAAATTGAGAAATCCATGAAGCATCTTCAATAGGTATGTTCTTCCACTTCACCAAATATTCATAGTAATCTTTTCCTCTTATACTCTTGTCAACTCTCTGATCCAATATCTATTCAATCTCCTTCATCTATTTCTTAGGATAATCATCTGGTATAACAACTTCATCCTCTGACTCCTGATACTTATACAAATCAACAATATTAAATATAGGAGATATATCCATGTCATCAGGTAACTCAACTTCATAAGCATTACCACTATCAAACTTCTTCAGGATCTTACAAGGTCCAAATTTCTTCATCTTCAGCTTGCTATATGTTCCAACTAGGAATCTTCCTTTCTTTAGATGAACCATCACCTCATAACCAACTTGAAAATCATGGTGTCTTCTAGACTAATCAGCATTCTCCTTATGCTTCTGATTGCTTTGTTCCAACCTCAACTTCACTTCCTTATGCAAGAACTCGATAAAATCATAAAATTCTTCTCCTGCAATGCTTTTCTTTTCTTCACCAACAACATCTCTCAAATATAATAAACCTCTAGGATGCATTCCACTAACAATCTCAAAAGGTGTCTTCCCTATACTCCTATTCATAGAATTATTATATGCAAATTCAGCTTGTGCCAATACCATCTCCCAATTACTTGGCTTATTCCCAACTAAACATCTCAGCAAATTTCTCAAGCTTCTATTCACAACCTCTATCTATCCATCTATTTGTGGATGGAATGTAGAACTGAACTTCAGCTCAATACCCATCTTTTTCCACAAAGTCTTCAAAAAATAACCAACAAACTTACTATCTCTGTCTGAAATAATGCTTCTTGGTAATCCATGCAATCTCACAATCTCTTTAAAGAAAATTTTAGCAACATGCTCAGCATCTGATGTCTTCTTACATGGTATAAAATGAGCCATCTTAGAAAATTTGTCCACTACAACAAATATGGAATCATACCCTTTCATTGTTTTAGGCAATCCAAGAACAAAATCTATACTGATATCAGTCCAAGGTTTCTCAGCAATAGTAATAGGTGTATACAAACTAGTATTTTGACTCACTCCCTTTGCAACTTGAAAAAATCCACAACTCTCTACAAATTTTTGAACATCCTTATACATCTGTGGCCAATAATACCTCTCTTTCAGGAAACTCAATGTCTTATCAATTCCAAAATGTCCAGGTAATCCACCACTATGATTTTCCTTAATCAAATTCAACCTCATAGGACTTCTAGGAATACACAACTGAATACCTTTGAACAACATACCTTCTTGAATGAAATATTCATCATACTTACTTGTGTGATCTATCAGATTTGGTGCTCTGCACTCTCTCTGTGCCTTAGAAAAATTAGGATCAACATCATACAATTATTTCATTTCATCAAAACCAAGAACTTCAACCTTCATTTCAATCAACAAAGAACATCTTCTACTCAATGCATCAGCAACTTTGTTAGTAACTCCACTCTTGTGCTTGATCACAAATGTAAAACTCTGCAAATACTCAACCCACTTCATATGTCTTTGATTCAATTTATGTTGACTTCCCAAGTATTGTAAAGCTTTATGGTCAATATACAACACAAACTCCTTAGGCATCAAATAATGTCTCCATTTCTTTAATTCTTGAACAATAGCATAAAATTCTTGATCATACATAGAATATTTCCTTTTAGCATCATTCAACTTTTCACTAAAGAAAGCAATAGGCTTACCTTCTTGACTTAATATAGCTCCTATTGCATTACCACTTACATCAAATTCAATTTGAAATATTTGGTTGAAATCAGGTAAAGCCAATATAGGCAATTTAGCAACCTTTTGTTTCAAAGTCTCAAAACTCTTATCAGCTCCATGTGTCCACTTGAATTCCTTTTTATCTCCCCTTATTGTTTTAGTCATAGCATTACAAAAAGCACTGAAATTCTTTATAAACTTTCTATAAAAACTAGCCAAACCATGAAATAATCTTACCTCGCCCACATTCTCAGCTATAGGCCATTCCAAAAAAAATTTAACCTTCTCAAGATCCATCTTCAAACCATCATCTGAAATCACAAATCCCAAATACACAATCTCCTCTTGCATAAAAGAACACTTTTTCAAATTAATCGACAACTTTTCTTTTTTCAACCTCTGCAATACTTGTCTAATATGCTCAAGATGTTCTTCCTTAGTCTTGCTAAATATTAGAATATCATCCAAATAAAAAATCACAAATTTACCCAAGAATCTTTTCAGAACTTCATTCATCAACCTCATGAAAATACTAGGTGCATTAGTCAAACCAAAAGGCATAACCAACCATTCATACAAACCATCTTTTGTCTTGAAAGAAATCTTCCATTCATCACCTTCTCTGATTCTGATCTGATGATAGCCACTCTTCAAATCAATCTTGGTAAAATAATTTGCTCCACTCAAACAATCCATTATGTCATCCATCCTCGACATAGGAAACCTATATTTCACTGTTATCTTGTTAATGGCTCTAGAATCAATACACATTCTCTATTCGCCATTCTTTTTAGGTGCTAATATAGTAGGTATAGCACATGGACTCAAGCTTTCTTTAATCAAACCTTTCTACAAAAACTCATGCACTTCTTGATTAAGTTCTTCATTCTCTACAAGTGTCAATCTATATGGTTCTTTGTTTGGAAAACTGGCTCCAGGGATCAAGTCCATACAATGACTTATACTTCTTACTGGAGGTAAACCATCATGAATATCATCAGCAATAATTTCTTTATACTCATTCAACAACTCTGCAATTTCTTCTGGTACTCAGTTAATACTCTCATCTGTCATTCGGTCACCACTGACTAGCACTCGGTTAAAACTATTGTCTTGCACTTGGTCTCCATTGACAAAACTTAGTTTTCTTGGAATTATAGAAAAATAGACTTGATTCTTTTTCATTTCCTTTTCAAATTGTTTCCCATCAACCATGCAAATTTTTACTGTAGTACAATTAACCTCATCTAGACTTTCAATCAAAAGCAACAATGTTTGTTTCTTCCCATTTACCCAAAGAGTATATTAATTCAATCTTCCATCATGTATAGCATATCTATCACACTGCCAAGGTCTACCTAGCAAAATATGACAACAGTCCCTGGGCATAATATCACACAAAACTTCATCAAAGTAATGTCCAATTTTGAACTTCACAAGGCATTGCTCACTTACCAATATCTTATGCTCATCTTTGATCCATGAAACATGATAAGGTTTGGGATATTTCAGCCTCTGCAACTACAACTTTGTAACTAGCTCTTCTAATGCTAGATTTGTAGAACTTCCATTTTCAATGATCACTTTATAGCATTTTCCAGCCATCTTACATCTTGTCTTGAAAAGACTTCTCCTTAAAATAAGTTCCTCATCACCTCCCTTATTACGTAAGGTTCTTCTCACCATCAAATTTTCTCCAGCCTCAGGTCCACTTGGTGAAATCTCAATGTCTTCTTCAATCATGCATTTCTATTATTCTTCCCACCTTCAGAAGATCTACATTCAAAGGATCTATGCCCTTCTTTGCCACATCTAAAAAAATTACCATGAAATCCACCTCTAGAATAAGAATTACTTCTTCCTTAGTAAGAATTAGTGCCTCGTCGATAAGAATTACCACTTTTCCATTCAGTCTTTCCTTTATCATCATTCTTCCATTCATATTTTCCTTTATCCTACATAGAACTGTCAGATCTGCCACTTTCTCCATAAGATCTACCTCTGCCTCTCTAGAATCTACCACCTCTACCTCTCTTTCTTTATTCATGCTTCTTTGTCAAGATCTCCTCAGCTTTCAAGGCATATTGATATGCTTCTTCTACACTTTCTAGCTTCACAAAACTTATTTCATCTTGTATTCTAGATCTCAATCCATTAATGTACCTTGTAATTTTCTCAACATCATCATCTACATGTCCAAATCTGATGTCCAATCTATAGAATTCTTCGGTATATTCTTTTATAGTCATGTCTTTTTGTTTCAAATTTTGCATCTTTCTCAACAAGCTACCTTGGTAATCAGTAGGAAGGAATTTGTTCTTTACCTTGTTCACCATCTTTGGCCAAGTTATGATCTTCTCCTTTCCTCTCCTTTTTCTATTAGTTTGCAAGTGCTCCCACCATAGTGATGCATGACCTTTTAGCCTAGTGACTACAATCTTCACCTTTCTATTATCAAAAGTGTTTTCATACTCAAAGAACTTCTCCATATCAAAGATCCAATCTAGCACAACATTGGTATCCAATTTTCCATCATAAGGAAAAACTTCTACAATAGGTTTTGAGTTTTCCCTAGACAATACTCACAACAATCTTTCCTCATCTTGATCTTCTTCAGGTTCTAGATTATTGTTTGGTGCTGTTACTTCAACATCACTTACATCATCAAGATGTGCTCCTCTCCTCTGGGCTATCTCCAAAGCATCTAATCTAGTTGTAATTTATCTCAACTGATCTAATATAGCATTATCAACATTATTTCCTCTACCACAAACCATCTTCACAAATCAGGTTCCTACAATATCGTAACCCTCTACAAGTTATAGGTCAAATCCATAGATCTACCACCCTACAACCAAATCCAAATCAGGTTTCTACACAATCCAATCTCCACAAGGATGAACTTTAAGCTCTGATACCAACTGATGCAAGCAAAAGGATGAATAACTAGGGCCAAAGGTGCACCCATCTATCCAAACCACCCTGCAAGAGTTAACACAATGAAAATGAACACAAAGAATAGAAACCAAAGGAGAGAGAAGAGAAAATACTTCTATTGATTCATCAAAATATCTTCATACATGCCTAGCTATGAGGCCTTCTAGGTTACAGCCAACTACAATACATTCGATTACAAGGATCCAACAAAAAATTTGAACTTTCAATCTTGCTCCCTCTAATCTTCTTCCAAAAACTTATTCTCCCCCAAAACTTGCCTAAATCTAAGCCTAAATACTCTATATATACTTGCCAAAATGGCTTATAGAACATTCTAGAGCATAGAGAAGCCACAAGTCAGCTCTCAGCAAATATAACTACCTATACCAAAATTAAATGTGAGAAAAGTCGGCCCAAATAAGAACCAGACATAGATTACTTGGCAAAAGAAAGCTTTCCAAAATTGGCACTCAGCTTACAATGGGTAACTTGGCACATGAAGAAACACTCAACTTACACTGAGTAACTCGGCACATGAAGAAACACTCGGCATACACTGAGTAACTCGGCACATGAAGAAACTACTAGGCACATGGAGGACTACTAGGTGAACAAAATGAGTAGGATAACAAGGCAACCCAGGATGCTCCTGCATCAAGATTCACTAAGAATCTTGCCACTATTCCAATTGCTAGAGCAATATCAAGCCTTGTATGTACTACATACTACAATTTTCAAATCATTAATCTATATGTGGTTTGATCTACTTCTTTGGAATCATCATTTTTAGAGAGCTTATATCTAGTAGACATAGGGGTTCCAACTGGTCTTGAATCTTCTATTCTGAACTTCTTTAGTATCTCCTTGATATACTTAGATTGAGTGATGTAGATACAATTTTTGTTTTGTTGTATTTGCAATCTAACAAAGAATTTTATCTCACCAAACATGGACATCTCAAATTCTTTACTCATTTCATCTAAAAATACTTTGTGCAAGTCATCATTTCCTATAAATAGGGTATCATCAACAAATATTTCTACCAACACAATCTTTTTTTCTGGTCCTTCCTTGATATACAGACTACTATTATCATTTTTTCTTTGAAAGCCAATCTATATCAAGTAATTATGAATTCTTTCATACCAAGCTCTAGGAGCTTGCTTGAGACCATGTAATGCTTTGTGTAACTTGAAAACCATGTCTCTTTTGTTAGGATCTACAAAAACTTTTGGTTGTTTAATGTAGATTTCCTCATTAAGAATTCCATTCAAGAATGTAGATTTGACATCCATTTGATATACTTGAAATCCTCTATGTGTTCAATATTCTAGTAAGGTTCTAACACCTTCTAGTCTTGCTACAAGAGAAAAATTCTCACCATAATCAATGCCTTCTTCTTGAGAATAGACTTTGCACACCAATCTTGCTTTGTTTCTTAAAACTTTTCCATCTTCATTCAGCTTATTTCTAAATACTCATTTTGTACCAATTACATTCTTATCCTTGGGTCTAGGTACAAGAGTCCAAGTTTTGTTCTTTTCTATCTGTTCTATCTCTTCATTCATTGTTTCAATCCAACTTTCATTATCTAGACAATCTTTAACATTTCTAGGTTCAAATTTAGCAAGTAAACATGTACCTTTTAATTTGTTTCTTGTCATTGTTCCATTAGATTTGTCTCCAATGATCTGATCAAGTGCATGATGCCTTCTAACATATCTTGCTAACACAAGTTCTTTGGGCTTTAATGAGTTTCATTGTCTTCATTTTGAACTCTAGTTTCAAGCTTAGGTCCTTTAGACTTGGTTTGAACTAGCTTGTTAGCCTCTAACTGTGACTCGGGTCCGTCAGACTATAACTTCGGTTGCATTGTCTTCAACTCACTAAATGTTGGGGATTTTTGGGACTCGAGAGATAAAGCTTCCTTTCTTTCAGATAGATTTGGTAGGGTATTAGGTTCATAATAAATAGATCTTCTAAAATCCTCTTGCTCCTTATTGTTGGTCTTAAATTGGTTTTGACAATTGAGTATCAACACACTTAACCAATTCTTTAGTTGATGCCAAGTATAATACAAAAGCTGAGCTACAATGTATATCAAGCTAGAAATTTTAATAGGTGTTGAGTGAAGTTGAAGATCCAAGTGGTGTATAGATGTCGAGTCACTATAGGTGTCGAGTGAAATAGAATTGTTATAAGAGCCAAGTGAGCCAGTCTTCCTATGTGTCAAGAATCAACAACTAGTATGTGTTGAGTAATACAAAATCAACATATCAGTTTGTATCTTCACAAACTCAGATGCAAACCATTTTTGGAGTTGAAATAGGATGAATCTTGAAGGATCTTGAAGATAAGATCAAATCTTTTGCATTACCTATGTAATTAGCATGCAACCAATAAGAAAAATGGAGAAGGCATGCAACCAATAGGAAAAGTGTAAGAAATGAGCAAGAAATGAAGATCTAATATTGATTGTAGATTCATACCTAACTCTAAGTCTTTGAAATATTTAAAAGGAGGATGAAACTCCATTGCGTGTGCAGATGAGAGAAGTGTATGGGTGAACTATAGAAAAACTCAAAGGGGAGCTTAAAAGACTTAGTGAAGAACAGAGAAGCATTACAGAATTTAGTTGATCAAGAACAGAGTATCAAAACTTTGAAGAGTGACATATTAGATCAAGCAAGGTTCAGATCAGTTAGAGGAGAATAGGGATCTATAATCAGCAATTGAAGCATGCAAGTAATTAGGTCAAGGCTTTCTAATACTTTCTAGCAATTGTATTAGTTATGGAAATCCTATGGCCTAGCAGCCATTTGTAAATCCTTTAATAGGGTGGCATTCCAAGTGAATGTGCAAAACTCCTTTAACCAGGCCTACTTTTAGTAGGGTAGTGAAATCCTTTAACCAGGTCACTTTTTATAGGGTGTAAAGTCTTTAACAGGATAGGCCTTTCATAGGGTAGGCAATTGGAAGTGGTCAAACATTTTAACCTTGAAAAGTTACACATTGCTAGAGTGATATTTTGTGGGTGTCATCCCCACCCCAATTTTACCTTCTCATTTTGAAGGGTTTTTGGGTTACCAAATTTGTGTGTTGTCTATTTTCATGCAAATCTTTACTTTCATGTTTGTTATTTGAATTAGATGCATGTGAATGATTTTAGTTAAAAGAATTTAAAAAGGTTAAAGTTAGTTACTTCTGATTCACCCCCCTCTCAGAAGTAAATCTTCCCACTTGTTAATTCCAACAATTGATATCAGAGCTTAGTTCTCACAAGGAGGAGCCTCACATCTTGGAGAAAAGATCTAGAAATGAAAGTCTACAAAATTGGGAAGATCATAGAGAATTAGGCAATTGATATACAACTTGCTTTATATGCCCTGGAAGAAGCCAGAGAAGAACTGAGAAAATCTTTAAAGAGAAGAAAAGAGATTTCCATAGTTGAGAATGACACACAATACAAGGAGATTGACACCTCAAATCTATTTTCAAATGGAGATTCCAAGGAGTATGATGCAGCAACAGTAGACTTGATGGAGAAGAATAGAGCTCAAGAAGAAGAAATTGGGATACTCAAGCTTGAAGAAGAATCACAAGTCATGATGCTTTGTGAAGTGATTGAACAGAAGAAAAGAGCCATTGAATACAAGTCTATGATAGAAGAAGATAAGAGAAATCTTGCCAATAGATTGGAAAAAAAGTCAATTGAGCTAGCAAAAATCTCAAACATGCAGCTAGAAACCCTAAGTCAAATGATGAATGCACATCATGAATTGAATATCAAAGACATTGAGATCTCCACATTGAAGATGCAAAATGAACAACAACAGAATGATCTAAAAAGAGAAAATGAGATCGCAAAAAGCTTCAACAAACCTAATGAGGCCATCAAGTACTTTGAGCAGCTATTGAAATCACCAAGGTCTAGCAATGATACTTCAGGACTAGGTTACATCAGCACTGAACAAGGATAATCATCCAAGACTATAGAAGAAAGGAGTAACAAAGGTAAGAACACTAAACCTACTTATTGTATGCATAAATTGTGGCCTATACTAACACACACACTTCAACACAGTCTTTATATGAGGATTCATCCCAGAATGAACATTGGATTGTCCATCTGAAAATCATTCAACAAACTGACCTGTTGCCTTCTATCTGAAGGGATTTTTCCCATTAATATCCTCAGAATCGAGGTGCAAGCAACCAGCCCTCTAAAAATGAAGGATTTTAAAATGAGATACAACTAATCTATGTGAATATGCAAATTAATCTAAAATAAGATATGCAAACTAGTCTTAGAACATATAAAAGAAACTATGTTAAAGATGTATGCATATTAGATCTAGATGAGATTTAAGCTAACAATGAAAATCTATGAGAATGTAATAATCTTAAATGAGTATGCAATTTGGCAGCAATTCAATGCAAATTCTGATTCCTATCCTGTAATGAGGAAATGAGGGTCTCTTAAATAGACTTTCTTGGAATCCATCAATGGTTGAGATCAATTTCAATCAACGGTCAGGATTGAAGATGAGGTTCAGTTAAGGTGGAAAATTCCCAAATTAAAGGGAGTTAACTAACTCAGATCTAAGTGTAAGAGTCAGTAAGCTCAAATAGACTTTAGTGTAAAAGCAAGTGATCTGGATCACTTCTAATTTGATTAGCAGTGAACTGAGAATTTCCATTTTTGAACTAAAGAGAAGAATTAGAAGGAATATTTAATTTAATAAAATGAGATATGCTCTCATAAATACCTTTTCTATTTAATTAATTAGAGACACTTTTCTTATTTAATTAAATAACTTCATTTAATTAATTAGGAATAACTTCCCAATTAATTAAATAACTTTGTTTAATTAATTAGAAGTAGCTTCTTTATTTAATTAAATAATATTGTTTGATTAATTAAATTAGGCATATTTATTAAATTAAATAAATTTAATCCTATAGTACATTAGCCTTAGGAGATAATTTAATTTAATAAAGTATGAATACTTTAGATTAAATTAAATTGAGATCACATAGGTTTAATGTGGCTAATATGAGTGTGTACTATAGAGATTAAATAATGAGTATGATGAATGTAGATTAGGGTTTTCTACATGTGACAATTAAGTCAAGTAGCGTGTAGCAAAATGAGAATTGCCTATTTGAATAGGTCTTAGAATTGGTCAAAATAGACCAGAATTGGTGATCATGGCAATAAGCCAATTTTGGAGTATTACATTTTGCCCCTCTTTGAATGAATGTGTGAGCAGCACATTCAATTCAAAGAAAAATTAGAAAGAATGATACGAGGATCAAGAAATGATATTGGTTCCAAAATTGATGATACAAAGGCCAATTGATAAGTTTTTAAGGACTATCTCTAGAACAGAGCTTAATCCTAAGGGATCCAAGCAGAGCACCTAGATACCTAAGATTGATAAGCATTTAAAAGACTATTGCCAAAATGGAGAGTAATCTTTAAGGATCTAGACAGAATGTCTAGATACCTAAGATTAAAAGAATTTAAAAGATTATCTCTAGAACGGAGCTTAATCTTTATGGATTCAGACAGAATGTCTAGATACTTGAGATTGATAAGCATTTAAAAGACTATCTCCAAAATGGAGTATAATCTTTAAGGATCCAGACAGAACGTCTAGATACCTGAGATTAAAAGCATTTAAAAGATTATCTCTAGAACAGAGCTTAACCTTTAAGGATCCAAATAGAACACCTAGATACTTGAGATTTGAAAACATTTAAAAGATTATCTCTAGAATGGAGCTTAACCTTTAAGGATCCAAATAGAACATCTAGATACTCGAGATTTGAAAGCATTTAAAAGATTATCTCTAGAACAGAGCTTAACCTTTAAGGATCCAGATAGAACACCTAGATACTCAAGATTGATAAGATCCAATTATGATTCTCAGAATCATCCCCAAAATGAGGCTTGATTCTCAGGAGTCGGGGTTTAGACTGTCCCGATACCTGTCTACTGAACTTAAACTAGAAATGTTATAAGATGTGATCAAATGATCAAAAGATGAAAAAAATTACAATGATGTCAGAAAGAGGGGGAAAAGATGCCCTGAGTGATGAGATGCCCCAAGCAATAAGATTCAGATTGAGTTGCATTGAGTTCAATGATGTAATCATCTTGCCCCCTTGGGAGCGAAATCAAAAGATGACACACCTTAAATATGATGTAGGTAGCATAAAAAGATATTGGAGAAATCCAAGTTTTAGTAAATATGGAAGAGATTAGAATGATCAAAAGATGATTCAGAGTCAATTTAGCATGCTTTCGAGGTCCAGAAGACCAAGTTTGACCCATATTTGACAAGAGTTGACTTTAGTTGAATATTTCCAAAATGAGTTTTGAAAACATGAAGAATGTAGAGTTGAAGAATTCCAAGAATTGCAAAGTATCAGAAAGATTTGAGTTGCACAAGTGTTCAATTGTGTCGGTCCCCAAAATTTTAAAATGCATTTTTGTGGCATTTAGGTGTGTCAAATTTTGAATTCGATCCCAAAAATGGATCCAGAATGGTCCAATTAGCTACGGGGGTGATTTTCGTACAAATTTGAGCACTTTCAAAAATTAGGTCCACCCCTATATAAGGGTCCAAGGTGTCATTTTCAAACTCATTTGTTCTTTTGTCTTCTAGTGATTTTGAGCTCTGAGAGAGATATGGTAGTTAATGTGAGATATCATCGATTTGAGCACTCCAGACATCACAGTTAGCTAGCAGAGTAAGGACCACTGGTGAGTCATTGATTCCCTACCTTTGTAGTTTTTCTTTCATGCATTTCGAGGTCATTTATTGCATTTATTAGCATGTTTTTAGGAGGTAAAATCGGTCTTCACACGAAAACTATCATTTTTCATGCGAAGATCTTCTTTCTTCATGTGAAGAAATAGGGTGCGTTATTTCTTCGCGCGTGATGGGGAGGATCTTTGCATGAGAGGCACTCATCTCTCACGCGAAGAACAAGATTCTTCGTGTGGAGGCAATTCATTTCTCATGCGCAAAGATCTTTTCTCGTGTGACGACATGATTCTTCGCACGAGATCTAAGATCTTCGTGCAATACTTTGCAAACTTCGCACGAGATTTCACGAACTTCATGCGAAATCCCGCGACAGTCATGTTTAAAAGTTTCACTTTCATGCTCAAAAATTGTATTTTAATTTATTTTGGTGCATCATTTCAACTTGATACTGATTGTCTCATTTGTCATTGTTTGTTATCTATGTAGGAGGTCTTTGGAGATGTCACATTTAGATCACACTACCCACCTTACGGAACATTACTCAGGAGTCTCGAAGCTGCCGTCCTGGCACATATTGAGCAGTTGGGTTTATCTTCTTTGTGTCAGATTCCAGCCGTGATGGTGAATCACGACCTTCTTACTACTTTGGTGGAGTGTTTCCATTTAGAGACGAAGACTTTTCATTTTTTGATGGGTGAGATGATGATCACCTGGGAGGATATATGGAGGATACTAAGGATCCCATTTCATGGCACTTAGGTCATTTATGATATAGTGCCTCGAGCAGGGATAGAGGCACTATCCATTGTGTTTGGGAGAGAGCTACCGAGGGGCAAGGCCATCAGCTTGGATGAGCTAATGCACACCTATGGACTAACGCATAGGCTGGAATCTATGCTGGCTATATTTTTGAGTTGTTTCTTATGTCCTAACAAAGGATAGCATGGTTTGGAGTGTGGGTGGAGAGTCATGCTCCGCAAGATGTTGGAGGCACTCGAGATCTTTGGGTGGGGTTAGTGCATGTTGGCCCACCTTTTTCATGAGATTCATGAGGTAGTCTTCCATGAGAAGAAGATGATGGCAACTAGAGTGTATGTCTTATAGATATGGGCATGGGAGAAACTTCTCGTATGTAGGCCCATTCATGAGGATACCTGAGATCCCATGTAGCCCTAAATATGCAGATATCAAGGGCACATTACCTAGGTCCACCTGGGTAAGACTGAGCACTAGAGGACACATCTTGATGACCTAGTCTCCACTGTATGGCAACCCTAGTGAGAGATAGAGGACTGGGATGATGCCCCCAAAGAGCTACCATGGATGTTTAGTTCTCAACCTCTGGTGGGCAAGACCACATCAGTTATAAAGAGATTTGTGATTTCATGAGTGTGGCGGCAGTATGGCCAACCACAGGACATTTCTCATGAGTACTATACCTATGCTAGGTTGCAGAAGGATGTTGAGTGGAGGTGGCCACCACGGATGGATCTAGGGCAATCCATGATAGATATTTGTAGCCTAACTGGAGTTCAATGGGACTACCTACCAGAGGTAGTAGATGCAGGGATGACTCCTATGTATCAAGAATTTTTGATTAGCCATCCATTCTCACGCTTTATAGACCCATTGGGGATGGTAGGATAGGTACAGAGACAAGAGCCCCAGCAATAGTAAGCATAGCCATAGCCACCAGGTCAGCCACAATAGCAACCATGGGTCTGGCACTGGGCACAACAAGTGTAGATTCCTCTATGGTAGATGGGATCAAACCCAAGTGTTGGGGGTAGTGGGAATAGACAGAGTCAGCGTCATAAATAGAGGATGGAGGTGCAGGCTCCATAGTAGGAGACTCCTTAGTAGTAGCAGTCACCATAGTAGGCACCACAGTAGGGGGCTCTTGAGCTGTTAGATGAGGAGATGACAGAGCAGCTTGCCAATGACGTGCAGGAGATAGTGCATCGCTACCGAGAGAGGATTCATGTGGCTTCCTAGTAGTTGGGAGAGTTACAAATTTCAGTGGTAGTCTAGGATACACAGCTATTGGAGAGACAGTGGGAGATAGAGTGATGGAGAGAGTGCGCTGAGACTATGGAGTAGAGATTGCAGCTGGCGCAGGATGAGATCCACTTTCAGTCAACTCGGGCAGCTTACTATTATGCTGCATATACGAGTGCAGTACCAGATGAGACACTTCAAGTTCAACACTTTTCTCAGTATGCATGAGAGTTTGGAGGTGCATGACCTCCTGCCAAACCAGATGTGCCACCGCCGCCTCTACCACCTACTACTCCTGCTCCTCCTAGAGGCGACGGTATGGGACAGAGTTAGACGCTCTATACCTAACTCTAATTTTGATCTCTGGCTATGTATTGACTGGTGTGTTAGCACCACATGTATCATTTTTGATCAATTGTGCTCGAGTAGAGCCCATTTTTGTATTAATCCATTCTTTTGATATATATATACATGAGATCTTGAGCCGAGTATCCCTGTGTACATGTCATTGTCTATTTTGCTTTAATTTGATGTACATGGGATGTAGACATGATGATTATGAGATGTATGTTTGAGTTTGATTATGATGTGATTATGAGCACATAGATTAGATATTATGAGTATATGGATGCAATTCACATGGAAATGGACTGACATCTCATGCAGTTTTGTATGTTTGTTGCTTGACAATGATAGGTACTTCACCGAGGAACATGAATTGACAGATTGAATGCTTGTATAGCCATGGAGAAACCTGATACATGTTGAGATGCCCCCAATCCTTCATCAGAAAGGGTAGGAACAGAATGACCATTGAATTGCATGCTTATATAAATGTAGCATGAAATGTGAGACTATGCTAAATGCAACCCTAAGTCCGGTTACCAAGCCTCAATATTTAATCATCACTGGATATAGAAAAAATCTCGTAGGTCATACTAACATTGCAATCATGGAAATATGAATATAACATATGTTAGGGGTTTGTCAAGATTTAATGTAAGCATTCAAGGCACAAGAAGCCAGAATGACCAGAACATTTGTCCCTTTTAATGTAGCAAGTTAACATAAGCATCAAAGCATAAACACTAGGATGGCCTGAATGTTGCTTGCATAACAAACACACCAAACACACAGGAGATTCACCGTATGCTAAGTATTCAATATTTATTCTATCCATAATAACCCTTTTCTTTGTAACCTAAGACAGAAGTGTGCTAGGTATACTCATAGTGGCTCATGCGTTCACTTAGTAAGACACGTATCAGTATTTATTGTAGCATGAACAGTGTTAGATTGTGGTGACTGATCAGGAAAGTACTGTACATACTTCATAAATAGTGGGGATGCCCCGAAATTTTTTTTTTTTGGGAAGTAGCCGACATGGTAGCCGACATATTATGGCCGACATGTTATAACCCTAAAGCAGTTTAATACTTGTATAAAAAGGGCTTAGGGTTGGGTATTTTTATGTGTGGTGATACGAAATTGGTTCTTGCGGTGGTATTGAGATGTAAGGGATTACGGCTTGTAATCAGGTTGTAATCACTGGATTGTAATAAGATCGGACTTGCTGTTTGGTGGATGTAGCCCAGGGATTGGGTGAACCACGTTAAATCTTGGTGCCTTGTGTTCATTTCTGTGTGTTCTATTATTTTATGTTATTGGTTATATTTGTATGTAGTTTTTATTTCTGTCCGTGGTTTATCCTAACAAGTGGTATCAGAGCTTGGTTTTGGCCTGGTCATGGGTTCAAATCTCCCCGGTGCCTTCCCGACCCGTGTAAGCACCTGGTATGCGCGTCGAGGGGGAGATTGTTGGGTGATGCGATGCGCTCCCCTGCCCACAGGTGGTTAATTATGTGGTGTTCCATGTTCACTAACAGTCATGGCTTTTGGTGCAATGGAAAATGGGCCCTACAATTGGTATCAATTTTGATGAAGAAATTAGGGCTCTCTTTATTTTGTGTTCTTTGCCTGAAAGCTGGAATGGCTTGGTAATGGCGGTGAGTAATTCTGTTCCTGGATCTAGTACCCTAAAATATGATGATGTGATCGGTGTTATTTTAAGTGAGGAAACTCGTAGAAAATCCTTAGGTGGATCTACATCAGGAAGTGCTTTAAATGCACAAAGCGGGGGCAGAACGACTGAAAGAGGAAGTAACTCTGGAAATCGTGGGAAATCAAGAGGAAAGTCAAAGGGGAGGAGGTCTCAATCGAGAGGACCAAATGATTGCTGGTACTGTGGGAAACCAGGGCACAAAAAGAAAGATTGCTGGACTCGAAAGAAAAATGAAGGAGATAAATCAGATGGAGACAAAGAGGCAAATGTGGTAAGTAACAAATCCGAAGAGGATGCTTTGCTTCTATCTTTAGAGAGTGTTGATGATTCATGGGTTTTAGATTCTGGTGCTTCTTTTCATGCTACACCTCATAGAGGTTATTTCATTGATTATGTCCAAGGGGATTTTGGGCTTGTTTATTTGGGGGATAATGAACCCTGTCAGATTGTTGGAAAGGGAAAAATTGAAGAAAAGTTTATATGGCTTGAAGCAAGCACCTCGGCAATGGTATCTGAAATTTGACAGTTTTATGCATGAGCATGGATATAATAGGTGTCATTCAGATTACTGTGTTTATTTTAAGAGGTTGGATGATGATAGCTACATTATTTTATGTTTATATGTTGATGATATGCTTATAGCTAGGTCTAACATGGATCATATTAAGGGGCTGAAATGCCAATTAGCACATGCATTTTCTATGAAGGATTTGGGGGCAGCAAAACAAATCCTTGGTATGAAGATTTGCAGAGATAGGAAGAACAGAACATTGACGCTATCTCAAGCTGATTATGTTGAGAAGGTGTTGCAACATTTCTCTATGGAGAATGCTAAAGCTGTCAGCACACCTTTACCTGGTCATTTGAAATTGACTAAGGAAATGTGTCCCAAGACACAGGAAGAGGAGGATAAGATGTCCAAGGTACCCTATGCTTCAGCTGTAGGAAGTTTGATGTATGCTATGGTATGCACTAGGCCAGATATTGCACATGTAGTGGGAGTCGTTAGCAGGTATATGAGTCATCCAGGATTTGAGCATTGGAATGCTGTCAAGTGGATTCTCAGATATTTGAGAGGAACATCCAATAAGTGTTTACACTTTGGGGGGTCTACTATTGATTTATAGGGCTATGTTGACTCAGATTTGGCTGGGGATATTGATACCAGGCGGAGTACTACAGATTATGTCTTTACTGTTGGTGGGGCAGCCGTGAGCTGGGTTTCTAGGCTACAGAAGATTAATGCTCTCTCCACTACAGAGGCAGAGTATGTTGCTGCTACAGAGGCAGCCAAAGAGATGATATGGCTTTAGTTCTTCTTGGAAGAATTGGGACATCCTCAGAAGGATAATTATTTCTTCACAGATAGTCAGAGTGCCATTCATCTTGCTAAGAATTCAGCTCTGCATTCTAAGACCAAACACATCCAGTTGCGGTACCATTTCATTCGGTCAGTTTTGGAGGATGGACAGTTAAAGCTGGAGAAGATACATACCAATGAAAATCCAGCAGATATGTTGACAAAGGTTGTAACAAGGGAGAAGTTGAACTCCTCTTCAGCTTCAGTTGGTCTTTTAGACTAAATGTGCATAAAAGAACAGCAGAGTCTAGGGTGGTTTGATCCAGTGGGAGCCCCATGCGGTAGTTGTATTGCTACAGGATCAGTCTCCAAGTGGGAGATTGTTGTTTAGTGTGGAGCCTGATCAGTCCCCAAGTGGGAGATTGTTAGATTGTGGTGACTGATCAGAAAAGTACTGTACATACTTCATAAATAGTGTGGTTCGGGGCATCACCCCGATTTTTTTTTTTTTGGGAAGTAGCCGACATGGTAGCCGACATATTATGGCCGACATGTTATAACCCTAAAGCGGTTTAATACTTGTATAAAAAGGGCTTAGGGTTGGGTATTTTTATGTGTGGTGATACGAAATTGGTTCTTGCGGCGGTATTGAGCTGTAAGGGATTACGGCTTGTAATCAGGTTGTAATCACTGGATTGTAATAAGATCGGACTTGCTGTTTGGTGGATGTAGCCCAGGGATTGGGTGAACCATGTTAAATCTTGGTGCCTTGTGTTCATTTCTGTGTGTTCTATTATTTTTTGTTATTGGTTATATTTGTATGTAGTTTTTATTTTTGTCCGTGGTTTATCCTAACAAACAGTTCACTCCAACAAACAAGGACAAGAACCAATGTTATTGAAATATTCATATAAAAGGAGTCAAGGTACACACGACCATCCAATACAAGATGGAGGCTCTTATAGTGGACACCCCTCTTATAGAAATATGTCAACTAATTGGAACTAAACTGCAAATAGAAAGCAAAGAAAAGATCATGCCCCTAGTCATTACTTCTCTAGTCGAAGATGACATCATCGAGTTGCTCGAGGAGATATGATAAAGAAAAAATAAAGAAAACAAAGAAAAAAAGCTCAGTATATCCAAACAAGTATGTCATTTTTAAGTTCAATGTTTTTAGGATTGATGTCAAGTGTCAGTGTCCAGAACATGTTTGAAAGAAATCTCTTCAGTAGGGTGACAATAGTAGGTAGACGCAGTCAGAATGACTAGTGACTGAGGTCAAAGGGGAATCTTCATGATGAAGAACCTAAGAAGGACTAAGTGATAGTAGATAGACATAGCCAGGATGACTGGTGACTGAAGCAAGAGAGATTTTCCATAAAGGAATATGGAGACGTGACTCAAGCAACAGTAGGCAGACATAGCTAAAACAACTAGTGACTATTGCAAAAGAGATTCTATGAGGAGAATCTTGAAAAGAGTGACATTTGCAACAGTAGGCAAATGCAGTGAGGACCATTGGTGACTATCACGAAGGAGATTCTATGAGGAGAATCACAAAAGGAGTGACATTGGTGATAGTAGGCAGACGCAGCTAGAACAGATGGTGACTATCGTGGAGGAGATTCTATGAGAAGAATCGTGAAAATAGTGACACTAAAGGGAAATGCCCTTGAGCTGTAACAAGACTCAATCCATGGATACATGAGCAGAAAGTAAGAAAAGCAAGAAAGCAAAAGCATGAAAGCAACTGTACAAAATGGCTAGAAGATGCGCTAGAAGATGGAGCATTGGGAACAAGAGGTGCCTGTTTACCAAGTTTTCACCTTCTTGGCAGAAATTTCTCTTTTTCGCTACCATGATGCCTGTTTCTAGGTTTTCACCAATGACACTTTTTTTTGTTTTTCAATTTTTTTGGTATTTTTCTCTTTTTGATTTTTTTTGTATTTTTGAGATTTTTCACTTCTTTTTTTTTTTTTGGTGTTACCAAGGTGCCTATTGCTAGGTTATCACCAGGGTAACAATTATTTTTTTCAAGAATTTTTTTGATTTTTAGATTTTTTCCAAACATATAGATATGTACAAAGAGCTTACTAATATCAAATCAACTATAAAACCACTTCACGTGGAGAGTGTTGACAAGTTCTTTAAGCCCTTCTCCTTCGGTTGTGGAAAGTTGATAGGCACCAGATCCATATACTATAGTAATGATGTAAGGACCAAACTAGTTTGGTTCAAAATTTCCTTTTTTGTACTCACTATTGTTGATTCTTGGGGTTCTCTCTCAGGACAAGGTCACCTATTTGGAAGTCACGTGGCTTGACCCTCTGATTGTAGCTTCATGTCATTCTTTGTTGATATACTCGTAGATGATCACATATACACCAATGCAAAGGGAGTCGTGCCCATTAGAGTTCTGATGCTTGTCCAATATGCCCAGAGGGCTGGATTGATCTGGAGATGCCAGTCTCTCCCTAACTTACTGACTGTGCGATGAAGAATTTTGAGAATCGCCTTATTGTAGCCTCAGCCTGGCCATTATCCTTGGGGTAATAAATGGAAGACCAATGTTGTGTGATTTTTAATTTCTTGCATAGTTTCTTGAGGTCTTTATTCTTGAATTTTCCTCCATTGTTAGTAATGATTGAGGACGGCACACCATATCTACAAATGATGTAGTTTGTGATGAAAAGTGCTACAATTTTGCCATTAGCAACTGTGACAGGTATTGCCTCTACCCACTTTGTGAAATAATCTATAGCCATGATAATGAACTTATGTCCATTAGAGGAAGTTGGGTGGATATATCCCACCAAGTCGAAGGCCCATTGTTGAAATGGCCATGTTGTAGTAGAGGGAATCAGCTCTCTGGCTAGAGCATGGATGAGATTCCCATGTAACTGACACTACTTGCAGGACCTAGCATACTTGATAGCTTCTTACTCCATTTTGGGCCAGTAGTAACTAGCACGAAGGAGTTTACGAGCTAGTGTCAGGCCATTAGAATGAGATCTACAAATGCCCTCATGAACATCAATTAGTGCACATTTAGACTCTTCGGGTTCTAAACACCTAAGGAGTGTTCCATTGAGACCTCTCCTATATGGATCATCAGCAATAATGACATAATGTGAAGCATTATAGATTAGGTAATGTTTCTCATTATAGGTTAGACCTTCTGGAATGATTTGATTACGAAGGTAGGAATAGATGTGATGGTAATGAGATGATTCTTGTCCTATAATGGAACAAATCATCTTAGAATCAGGGTTTTCATAGGCTAGGTAGTGTAATGCTTCCACCAAGAACTCATGTCGGAGATCATTTTCAGGCATTTGTAGCAGGGAGGCCAGAGTAGCCATGGCATCAGCCACTTTATTATCTGCTCGTGGAACTTTCTGGAAGGTGATGTGTGCAAAATACTTCTTTAAGTCATCAACCATGCGTGTGTAAGGAATTAGTTTCTCATCCTTTATTTGGTACACATCATTAACTTGGTTGATGACAAGCTAAGAGTCACCAAAGACATCTAACTGATCCACTCTCCATTCAGCTGCAATTTTCATGCCATTGATCAAAGCCTTGTATTCAGCAATGTTGTTTGTACAAGGAAATAAAATCTTGTGTGCTTTGGGCAATAAGTATCTTTGTGGTGTAATAAAGAGTAATCCAGCACCTAATCCTTGTTGTGTGAAGGACCCATCGAAGAACATAACCCATGTGTGGTGCGTGAGTGTTAGAACTGACTCATTTGGGAAATCAATGTACATTGGCAGAAGACTCTGTATGGGTGCCTCGGCCAGCTGGTCTGCAATTTCCTATCCCTTAATAGCCTTGCATTCAATGTATTGGATGTCAAACTCATTGAGTATCATAATACAGTTAGCCAATCTTCCTGTGAGAGTTGCCTTACTGAGAAAGTACTTTAGTGGGTCTATTTTAGCCACAAGCCTCATAGTGTGGGCAAACATATAGTGTCTCAACTTTTGGGAAGAAAAGACAACTACCAAGCAAGCTTTCTCAATAATTCTATAGTTCTTTTCATAAGAGACCAGTGTTCAGTTCAAGTAATAAATAGCTCTTTCTTTGTTGTCCTTATCTTATTGAGCCAACATAATTCCCAGAGATGTTTCAGTGGCTGAAATGTATAAAAGCAAAGGCTTTCCATGAATAGGAGGCATCAATATTGGTGGATTGACAAGATATTGTTTGATTTGTGTTAAGCTTTGCTCACAATCCTAGCTCCAATTGAATTTCACACCCTTATGTAAGGTCTTTGTGAAGGGTTGTGATCTATCCGCCAATTGTGAAATAAACCTACAAATAGATTGAAGCCTTTGCTGTAGTCCTCTCATCTGAATAATTTTCTGAGGTTGTCGCATGTCCATTATTGCTTGTACTTTCTCTAGATCTACTTCAATTCCTTTTACATAGATGATGTATCCTAGCAACTTTACTGATGTGATGCCAAATGCACATTTCTTAGGATTGAGCCAAAGACATGAGTATTGTGTTTAGCACTTTTGACCAAGGTATCATCAATGTAGTCTTCCATGGTCTTATGCATCATATCATGGAAAATTGTAGTAACAACCTGCTGATATGTAGCACCCGCATTCTTCAAGCCAAATGGCATCACATTCCAACAAAACGTTCCCCATGCACATGTGAAAGCCATTTTCTCCTGGTCTTCTGGCACAATTTTTATCTAATTGTATCTAGAAAAACCATCCATAAGTGAGGACATCTTATACCCAACCGTCATGTCCACGATCATATCAATATTAGGGAGCGAAAAGTTATCTTTAGGACATGCCAAGTTAAGATCATGAAATTCTGTACAAACCATGATAGATTAATTGTGCTTGCAAACTAGAACAATATTGGATATCCATTTAGCATAATCAATTGCATGAATGAAACTAGCTTTTAGAAGTTTCTCGAATTCCGCTTTGACGAGAAATGCAATGTGAGGATGCATTTTTTGAAGCTTCTATTTAACTGGTTTGATGCCTGATGCTATGGACAAGTGATGCATGAAAAGATTAGGATCCAATCCTGGCATGTCGAAATATGTCCAAGCAAATTTTCTTTTCTTTTCTTTGAAAAAGGCAATGAATTGTTCCTTGTCTTTAGGTGTCAGTGACTGTGCCAAATGTATCATATGAGGATGTTCTTCTATGCCCAAGTTAATTGGTTGTGTTGGCTCTATTAACACTAATGATCTCTCCTAAAAGTGACTAGGAAGGACATCAAATATCTCATCTGCGGGTGCCTTAGAGAGGTTTTCACCCTTGGATACATCTTTTGTTTTTACTTTTTTGGGTTTCGATACTACCACAATGTGGTTTTCACCATCAAATCTTTTGCATTTTTTCTTTCTAATTGTATGACTAAGATATTTGATGTCGGCCTCAGTCATGTTAACACTCTGCTCATTGGTGGAAGATGTTATATGTTCGATAGCGTTTAGGTAATAGGCGAGAGCATAGTCATTCTGGAATGTGGGGACTTCGCTAGATGCATTGGAGTTCCAGTCTATAAGTTCAAAATGTGTGAGTGAGAGAGTAGTGGCTGGTTCAATTGTGTTCATAGTATAATCATTAAGTCCTTGGACCAACAATTTGAGACCTACGACGACCTCATCCACAGGTGTGTTCAAATGCCTTGGAGTACAAACATCAGTAATTGATGACTCTAGGACATTAGTTTGATCCAACCCATGTGACCTAACCCTAGATGCTTCACCCACTTTGATTTGGTTTTCATAGACATGTACTTATAAGGGATAGGATAAGGATAGGAATCTTCATCATTAGATTCTTCCTCTTGAGTACCTGACTCAGATTGTGACTCATTTTCAGATGAACTCTTAGGTACAGGTACGAATTTGTTTGATCCCAAATGGAAAGGGACCTTCTTAAACCCTAGGCTAGTTTTATCATTATTGCTTCAAGCCCTTGCTTTGATAGGATCAATTAGGCCATTGTTATTGTACCCAATAGGGCTGATTCCCTTGTAACCAAAACGCTTCATAAGCCTAAGACCAGGCCCATATTTCTTAGGAGTAATTTCTTGAGCTTGTTCTATTAGGTCCACTGGAGCCTCTTCTCTATAAAGCCATGTAGCAATGGCTTTGTTTTCACTTTCATCTTCTAAGGGAACTGTAGCCTTGACAAAAGCACCATTATACTTGGTCTGAGGTGTTAGCACGAACGACTTCTTTGCCTCTAAAGGTTTCCCATAATGTCGAGGGGACTTTGGGAGAGATGTCAATGACATCACTGGTTCAATGTGATATTCTCCCATGCCAGTTTCTTTCAGTTTCAATGACTGCTCAATTTGTTTCAGCTTATTGTCGTGATAATTAGTGGACTCACGGTTAGCAGGGATGAAAGTTTTAGTAGCTTTGAGCATATTGCAGGTGTAGCTAGTACTAGCAAGAATAGTAACTTCAGAGCCATGAAATGGGAACTTGATGCATTAGTGATATGTGGATGGCACAATGTGCATCTCATGTATCCATGGTCATCCTAACAGAATGTTGTAGGCCAAGGGAATGTCAAGCACTTGACAGGTGACATCCCTTTTGATAGGACCAACGTGAATTGCAAAACCAGAAGACCTAGAGACTTTCATTCCACTTCATCATACGCTTTGATGGTGATCTTTTGTTGAGGATCAATATAGTCCTCAGAATAATTTAATTGTCTAAGAAGAGCAGTAGAGACAATATTTAGGCTAGTGCCATTACCAATGATTACCCAACAAACACATGTTTGATGGATCATAACCTCAATGTGTAGAGGTTGATTGTGTAGGTGACTCAGCGAGTTGTCATCTTCCTAAGAAAAAGTCATAAGATATGGCGAGGTCAAGTGGCCTACCATGGATTGAAATCACTCAAGATCAAGATCTTGAGGAATATTTTCCTCAACGAGGGCTTTATCCAGAATCTTCTTGTGAGAAAGTGAGATTTTAAGTAGCTCAAAGATGGAAATCTGAGCATTAGTTCATTTTAGTTGATCGAGAATACTATAACTAGTTGCGGTCAAGTTCGTTGTGGGTTTTGCACCTTTTCCAGATGGACCAGCAAGGGCTTTGTCTTTTTGTTGTTCAAGATCTGAAGTATGAGGCGCAGGGCCTTTGAGCACCAACTTGGCACAAGAACGAGTGACAGCATTAGCATAGTGTTGCGAAGGCGTATTATCCATTGTATTAGAAGTAGGGCCCCTCAAGAAAAATGATGTCTTGGGTTTGTCATTATCTTGCTTACCCTTAATGGTAATAATGTCACAGTATTCATAATCTATAGGTTCAACCATGTGACTGACATTGTTATCATTGAAATATGTATAGTTGACCTTGTTGTAGGGTTGTGGTTTCGAAGTCTCTCCTTTTTCATAAGCTAGGAAAGGTTCTTTGAATGCTTTGTGGTCTGAGTTTTTGTTATGTCCATCTACCACAAGATCACCAGCATCAATCATGTCCTAGACTTTATGGTGCAATTGTATATAGTTGCTAGTTTTTTGTCCCTTGTTTTGGTGATACTCACAGAATGAGGTCTCATTCCACCATGGTGGATATGGTTGTGGATCATAGGGACGAGGTTTATCCATTAGTGAAATAAGCTTATGTTGTAGCAATGTTTTGTAAACCACATCCAAAGGTTCTCCCAAGGGTGTATACTCTCGCTTGGGGCGTGTTGTCCATAAGTTTCTCGGTTTGTTCCTAGACATCTTATTGTCAGGAGGAGGTTTCTCAACATTTTTGGCCACCTTGAGGCCGTCTGTGAGATTAAATGCCACTTTAGCAAGTTTGGGTGTGACATTGTCAACAACTCCATCATGCATAATTTCTCAGTTCTTGTTGACATGTTTGGTTTTATCCCTGTTGGAAGTGGAACCTTGTTTTATGTCTCTCTAAAGAGTGAGTTCACCTTTCTTGACCATAAATTCCTTGATACAGATAGCCTATGTGATCATGTCTTCAAAGGTACATGGACCTTGAAGTTGGACTCTGTACTTGAAATCTGGTAGGAGGTTATCAGTGAAAATGTCAAGCTTCTCCATTTTTAGAATTTTGCGAGAATATTTAGTGTACAGTTGTCTCCACCGTTGGAGGAATGTGAGAAAAGGCTCACCAACTTTCTATTTAATGTTGAATAGATCTCAAATATTGACAGGATGTTGAATGTTATGAGAATATTGCTAAACAAAGAGATTGGCAATTTCGTCAAACGTCTTGATACCAGGAGGTAAATGTGAGAACCACTCCAAGGCTTGACCACCTAGGCTTCTAGGGAATAAATGCATGAGGTATGTTTGATCATGTATAAACTCCATAAACAAAGCACCAAATTCCTACAAGTGATCTTGGGGATCAGTAGTACCAAAGTACTTGTCGTATTTGGGTAGCTCTATGCCTTGTTGGAAAGGCGACATGTTTATGCTTTTGTCAAATGGAAATGGACAAAGAGCATCCAATGTGTATGTCTTTGTGGGTTTCTCTTTCTCATGCATCATCTGAGCCAATTGGTCTTGCATAATTTTTCAGTTATTTTTGGAGTTTAGAAGTCTCAGTTTCTTCTTCAGGCATGATAATGGTTTTCACGTTGAAATGAGAGGGTAGTTTAGCTCCCTCTTGGGAAAGTTGAGAAAGTACTTTTCTTTCTCTTCATTGAGTAGGATTCCCATGACCTTTTAGAAGTTTTTGTCTCTTTGACATTTTTCTATGTGTTCAGGGAGTATTTCCACCTCTTCCTATTCCTCATCAGTGTCGTGGTCTTTCTCTTTCTCTTTGTCATTCCTTGGTGGTTCTTGATGTCTACTATGACTACCATGTTCAGGTTCATGATTAGTCGTTATAGGGACGTGTTCAGTTTTAGTGTGTTGCATTTCAAAAGGTCCTTTGAAAAAAGGATAAGACATCATGTTTGGTAATGTAGGACCTCTATTTGTCTCAGTATCCTCTTGGTACAAAGGATTCCTAATTTGTTGCAAATTTATGGAAAATGTTCACTGAACTCGAGATGACTTGGCAGGTGAGGGAGATCATGAAGATGCCTCACTAGCTAAACTAGATATAGATTGTGTAACAAAAGGTAAGCGACCTCTACCATGATTATGACCCCTACTATGACCTCGTCTAAGTCTAAGAGGATAAAACACATTGCCGCTTTTGGTTGTGATAGTCATAGACAAGGAAAAAAAGCTAGAACCTGGACAAGGACTATACTAAGACTGAGTCTCAAAAAGGACAAGATAATAGTAAGAATGTTGTTCACTAAGGCACAAATGGTCTGATTTAAAGGCTAGAATAGCTAGAGATTATGACCAATGCGACACCAAGTATGACAAGCATTAAGAGATAAAGACAAAAGGTAACTTAAGAGACGAGACTAGTCAAAGTACGAGACACAAGTCTTCAACTAAGCAAAGTACCACTATTTCAGGACTATTCATAGATAGAGAGTGACAAATAGATGCAAAAAAGGTTAGCATTTAGGCCACAGATAGCTAAAATAGACCAAAAGTGGTAATGCTAACACAAAGTGTCACGCAAGAAACCTTTACAGGCCGCACGAGGAAGTATTCTAGACCACACGAGATTATACTATGGGCTACACGAAAGTCAATGACAGTAGTTTAATTTCACATGAGGAAGTTCATAAGATCACGCAAAGACTCATGGCGGTAGTTTAATTTTGCACGAGAACAAAATGATTTCACACGAGGACAAAATGATTTTGCACGAGGAAAAAATGATTCCGTGTGAGACTGAAAAAAAATTGCACAAGAAGGCAGACCAGTTTTAAAATAGCAACTGATTTCGACAAGATTTTTAGATTGTTTGGATAGATTGGACAGATTTATCAAACAAATTTTATTGGATAGGTAGCAAGGTTGACCGAGTAAGACATTTCGATAATGTTTCAAGACTCAATTCAGGAAATGTGTTTGAACAAGACAGTGGGAAGCAAGCAGTAGTCGAAAACAATCCTACCGAGGACAAAGCAACTTGATAGGATAGGGGAGTCTTGACTTTTGTTTATTGTAAAATGGTTTGGATTTTGTTGATGACTTGATAAAAAACACAATTTATCCCTAGAAAGAAAAATTGGTAGAGAAGGCAAAACCTTTGTCCCACATCTTATGTGCATGTGTGTACCTCACACAACCATGTCACCCCTTAGAGGGTGCCCATGGTTTTGGTATATTCAAAGGACGCAATAGTATACACTACACAAGTACCCTTGTTGTAGAGGACAAGTGCTTATACCACCTTCAAACATCTAGTAGCATGCCTATAGTGAGTTTTATAGGAGAGATTCTTCCCCCTCCTTGCAGAAAGATTATGCCTCCTTTCAAAGGTGAACCGAGTAGCTTCTAACTAAGAGGTTTTTACTTGGCTTCCATTTGTATTAATTCCTGGTGGCTCCGCAAGTGGAGTTGAGACTAGCAGCCCACAGCAACATCTGAAAGTGCACACTACTTTCTTAACAAGCCAAGGGCCAATGCTGACTAGCACACGGACAGAGCTTCCCCTTGATATGCGATATCAAGAATTAAGGGGAAGAAATTAATCCAACTTTGGAGTCTTTCACTCTACAAAGCATCCTGATTATATTGAGTTGGAATCTTCGATGAAAGGAGTGTGCTCACTTGGGTCGTTCTTAGAGATTGGATCACTCCGGTAGGCCCTCTAAAGGATAGACATGGACTGGTGGTTTAGATCTAAGGGTCTGAGTTTCTGATTTCCCTCAAGGGGAAAGAGCATAATCCTCTACCTTATTTCCTTGCCCAAACATGCAAAACATGTTAATTACTGACTTGGCTTAATCAATCCAAACTCATTCTTTCTTAAAAATTTTGATTCCCTTAAAGAAAATCATTGTCTCATCATAGAAGAGAATAAGCTTTGGAGAACCACCAAGCTACTTGCCTCCCTCGAAATATCATCTTTCAAAAGCGTCTAGGTTTTTTATTCACTCTCTATCATGACCTCTGAGAAGTGAAGAGCATATTCCCCTATTCTTCCATCTTGCATCCTAAGAAGTTCACAAGCCCTAGTTATCTAGTTTTGAAAGCAATAAGAGAAGACACACATTATTTTGTGGGTTTGAAAATATTGATCTTTGACAAGCATATCTTTGACAATCATCCTGCAATCAAATTGTTAATCTATTTTCAAGTGGATTTTAAAAAGAATCTTTAGCAAACATCCTGCAAACAACAGTTAAGCTACAAGAAATCAAAGAAATAGTTTCAAAATAAAACACGTTAGTGAAATCAAATAATTTGTAAATCGAAAAATGCTTAAAACTAAAGCTGCTATCATAAGATTTCATGCGAAATCTCTTTTAGAGCTACACAAAATTATTCTACAGCTCACGTGAAATTTTGTTACAGCCCACGTGAAGAAAATAGGTGTCGCGTGAAGATTTGCAGATGCTGCACTTTCTCGCATGGTACGAAAAGAATCTTCACGCGAAGATTTTGGATCCTCGCACAAAAATGAATAGTCTCATGTGAAGATTTCTAAATCTATATGGAATAGTACAGATAAAGAACACGAAAATGATTTTAAAAATGCAAAAGAGGCCAGAAAAGTCAATTTTCTTGACCCGACGGTGGGCGTCAAAAATGTATGTGTGAATTGTGTCCTATACTAACACACACACACTTCAACACGGTCTTTATATGAGGATTCATCCCAAAATGAACATTGGATTGTCCATTCGAAAATCATTCAACAAGCTGACCTATTGCCTTTTATCTAAAGGGATTTTTCTCATTAATATCCTTAGAATCGAGGTGCAAGCAACCAGACCCTCTAAGAATGAAGGATTTGAAAATGAGATACAAATAATCTATGTGAATATGCAAATTAATCTAAAATGAGATATGCAAACTAGTCTAAGAACATATAAAAGAAATTATGCTAAACATGTATGCATATTAGATCTAGATGAGATTTAAGCTAACAATGAAAATCTATGAGAATGTAATAAGCTTAAATGAGCATGCAATTTGGCAGCAATTCAATGCAAATTCTAATTCCTCTCCTATAATGAGGAAATGAGGGTCTCTTAAATAGACTTTCTTGGAATCCATCAATGGTTGAGATCGATTTCAATCAACGGTTAGGATTGAAGATGAGGTTCAGTTAAGGTGAAAGATTCCCAAATTAAAGGGAGTTAACTAACTCAGATCTGAGTGTAAGAGTCAGTCAGCTCATATAGACTTTAGTGTAAAAGCAAGTGATCTGGGTCACTTCTAATTTGATCAGCAGTGAACTAGGAATTTTCATTTTTGAACTAAAGAGAAGAATTAGAAGGAATATTTAATTTAATAAAATGAGATATGCTCTCATAAATACCTTTTCTATTTAATTAAATAATTCTATTTAATTAATTAGAGACACTTTTCTTATTTAATTAAATAACTTCATTTAATTAATTAGGAATAACTTCCCAATTAATTAATTAAATTTGTTTAATTAATTAGAAGTAGCTTCTTTATTTAATTAAATAATTTTTTTTAATTAATTAAAATAGGTATATTTATTAAATTAAATAAATTTAATGCCGTAGTACATTAGCCTTAGGAGATAATTTAATTTAATAAAGTATGAATACTTTAGATTAAATTAAATTGAGATCACATAGGTTTAATGTGGCTAATATGAGTGTGTACTATAGAGATTAAATAATGAGTATGATGAATGTAGATTAGGGTTTTCTACATGTGACAATTAAGTCAAGTAGCGTGTAGCAAAATGAGAATTGCCTATTTGAATAGGTCTTAGAATTGGTCAAAATAGACCAGAATTGGTGATCATGGCAATAAGCCAATTTTGGAGTATTACACTTGTCATTTCTATGGTAAAAAGGGACATACCTCTAATGTATGTAGGAGAAAAAATACCCATCAGCATGACATGCCTAAGAGTGCAAGTTATTGTCATAAGTGCAAAAAGCAAGGACATCAAGCACACAATTACAAGATTAGAACTATCAGATTGCCAAAATTTGAAGGTCACTACTACAATTGCAAGATGTATAGACATAGAGCTTTTGAGTGCAGATCAAAGCCTATGTGGACATCAAATCAAGCAACAAGGGAAGGTAACCATGGTCATCACTACAATTCGGACTACAACACTAGGTATAGATGTCATTACTGTCAAGAATATGGACACACTCTTGAAAATTGCATAAGGACGCATTTCAGAGGGAACTATTGTAGATGGTTGAGTCAAACCACATGTTTTAGTTTCTTGAAGACTGGTCATATCAGTAGGAATTGCTCACCCAAGTCAAAGGCACCCAACTCAAAGAATGAAAAAGGTAAAGAGAAGGTAGATGTTGAACACATCAAAGGAGAAATGAACAAGACATGAAAGAAGAAAGATGGGAATAGCACATCAAATGAAGGGATCACTTCACCTAATAGGTCAAGTGGTCACACTTCATCAAACTAAGCAAGAGAAGGCATAAGGGACTAATTTACAAAGTTTCATCCTACTTTAGTTCCTAGACAAGAAAGCACTGAAAGGAATAGATCAACATGAACAAAGATTCATAGTCAAAAGTTCAAGATTACATAAGTGTTGCCAAGTTTCCCTTAGAAGCTAAGTAAAATCCAATACATGCTGAGTTGATTGTCAAGACTATAGGAGCCGAATGATTAGTAGGAGCCGAATTGGTAGAAGAAGCCAAGTAAAGAAGAAATCTCAGTTGAAGCTGAGCAAGTAATACTCTTGTGGAAGTTGAGTGATGGAAAGACAATGGAAGTTGAGTAATGTAGAATCCTTTAGTAGCTAAGTGGATAGTCGTAAACATATTGAGGATTAAATGTGATGAAAATAGGGCATATTGTCGCATTTTCATTCATTTTTCTTCATTGAAAACAAAGAGCAAAGACGAGAAAGAGTGCGGAGTGAATCCAAACCAGAGAATCCAGTGTATAAGAAGATTTCAATAGCATTTCAGCATGATTCCATCGATTTCAAGGTATTTACAATTGTGCCGAGCTATGCAATTTCATGTTTACTTTGTATTAAAACCCTAGATTATATAAAATGGCTTCTAAATCTAGAAAAAAATAGGAGAAGGAACAATGTGAAGTCCAACTAATCTCCAAAGAGGTCAGACAACCCAATTTTTATCCAATCCCAGAGGTTTCATATAAGAATGATCTAGTTAGAGCCCTATCCATCATACCCCCTAAGGTTGTAATGGTCCAAGATGTAAGGAAATGCTATAACTGCAAAATTGGAGCTATAGGTGACATGGAGATGAGGGAGCCATATGAGAAATTGTGTGAAAATGGAGTGTTAAAGGACAAATACAAAATTGTTGAAAACAAGGGTTTAGCACGTGCCCTAGAATTTCCTATAGTGTTTAAGATAGAATGGATTAGACTAGTTCTAGGCCGAATGCATGATGGTAGCTTATGGTTGGAGGATGGACCTATAAAAATCACAAAGTGAATTGTACATAGAGTGACAAGGTATCCAACCCTAGATTGGCTAAAGACTCTTAGGAGTGATGCTAAGGAGGCGATTGAGAAAAACACAAGTGCAAAGTGGAACAAGAGAGGGATGAAAATTGACACTGTCCAAGACCCTTTAGTTGACTTTTCTATTAGGATTATAGCACACAAATTCTATCAATCCAGCAGACTCAATAGTGTGCCCTACATTCTAGTGGACGTAGGATACAAATTGGTGAAGAAAGATCATACCTATGATCTTGCAGAGCTGCAACTACAATAGATAAATGAAAATCTAACAGCAATCAAAAGAACTGAGGGAGCCCAATGCAAATTTGGAACCATTTTGATATGCATTCTCTTTTATGTTCAGAATGAATTTCCTTCATTTGGTAAAGTTGCATTAAAAAATGACAGGTTTATCATAGCTCAAGTCAATGAATACATAGGGTAAATGGGAGCTAATTTTGAGACTTTGATGACAAGTTATTTTGAGGACTTTAAGAAGTCAATGAAGGAAAGGCTCAAAATTATAGTTTCTTTAGTGGAAAAACATGTAAATGATGTATGTTTCCTTATAGATATTGATTACGCATACATACAAGATACCATACCAAGAGTGAGATGGTTGAGACCTCTTAGGTATGAGATAAACATAGATGAAGCATCGACAACAATAACTACTTTATTAGTAGAAGATGTTGATAAGGATGCACCACATTTTGGAAACTATGATGTGGTGAGATCAAAGTTAGATATGATTTTGAAGACTACCTCCACTTTGAAGAAGAAGGACAAGTTAGTTAAGAAGCTAAAAGCCAAATTTGGGAAAGGAACTGTAGAAGAAGCAGAGGAAGAAGGTGAAGATGATGAGGGTGATGCAGAAGAAAAAGATCAAGGGCCACTTGCCCTAACCCAAGGTATGGGAGAGGATGTAGATGAAGAGGAAGGTGTCGAGCAAGAAGCACCAAAGGCTGAGGCAAAGAAAAGGAAAGCTCAGAAGTAGCCAGTTGTATAGCCCAAAGGGAAGAAGAAGAAACCTGCAAAGACAAGCCTAACCAATCCAACTACAAGGGTTGACGCCAGGGCTACAACACAAGGGGAAAAGGTGTAGGAGAAACAAAAGGAAATAGAACAAGAAGGGCATGCAAAGTAGAAGAAGAGAAAAATGTATGTTGCACCCCAAAAATCAAATGAGGAAAGAACAGATTCTGATAAGGATCAATTTAGACTGGAAAGTTGTTCTACCACATCTAAATTAGAAGGCACTTGCAATAATATTAGAGATAATGTAGATTTATCTATTCTAAAGACCATAGATTTCAAAAAGTTCTCAAAAGAACAATAGAACATAATGGAAGAGTCCATCTACACTATGATGGCTAAGTTCAAGACCACCCCACTTGAACTAGATAACTCAATGCATAAGGAGCTAAGCTCATTGGTTGAGAATAAATGGCATTACTGTCTTAAGATGGAGAAAGAAATAAGGGAGTCTACATTGGCTCATGTAATGTCAGACCTTACTAAAGGTCAAATAACAAAGGCTAACAAGAAACATGGGAGCAAGTTTGCACCCAAATACATGTTATAATTCTTTAGAATAACTGAGAGGGGGGGGGTGTGAATCAGTTATTCAAGGTCCAATGCCACTTTTTCTCTAAATCCTTAATATCACATAACTGAACTTATCATGCATGCAATTTTAATATTGAAACAACTATGGAAAGTAAACATGCATCACACCATAACACTGAGAATTTGATAACCCAGAAACCCTC
The DNA here is from genome assembly GCA_028749045.1 of Cupressus sempervirens. Taxonomy (NCBI): domain Eukaryota; kingdom Viridiplantae; phylum Streptophyta; class Pinopsida; order Cupressales; family Cupressaceae; genus Cupressus; species Cupressus sempervirens. Next base: position 279,214,438 of record CM053783.1, read on the forward strand.
CAAGAATAAGAAGGTAAAACTGGAGTGGGGATGATACCCACAAAATAACTATGCAATTGATTTCAACCACTTCTGATGGTCTGCCCTGTTAAAGGCTACAACACATTGTTAAATGTGACCTTGTAAGAGGATTTCACCATACTGTTAGGAATGGGCCTGGTTAAAGGACTTTGGAACATTCACTTGGAATCCCACCCTATTAAAGGATTTACAACATGGCTATTAGACCAACCTAAGTCCATAGGATTTATCTTAATTGTTACAATTGCTAGAGAGTAACAACAATGGCTTTTGATCTTATACAACTTACAACATATTTTGCAGATTATAGATCATACTTTGGTTCAATCCTTTGCTTGGCTTTAGTCACTTCAGCTCTGACAGCTTGTCATCTCAAGCTTCATCTCCTTGAGTCTTCTTGCTCATTATACCAATGCAATCATATCTATGGTCATCTAGTGAAATAGAGTATTTGTACTCTCTTTCTCCTTCGCACCTTGTTCAACACTTCATGTTTTCATGCTTGACCACCACTCCTTTGCTTCGTGACCTTATGACTCCTTAAATAGAAATTTGAAATACCTTTCCTGCTCGATTCACCCTCTCCAACTTTAATGGATTAGGTAAGATACAATGTATCTATCCCACATTTTTCTCTTATCTAGAAACTTCGTCTAGAATCCAATTATTTTTATCAAAAATAGTTTACATAGTGTTCTGTGCCACCAGCTCATCATTCTTATCCTCTATTTGATTCACAAAATTCTAGATAACTACCATGTCAGCTCAGATCTTGTGAATCTTCGATTTTCAAAATAATGCAGCAACTCGGCATTATTGATTTACTGATGCTCGGCATCTGAAGAAATTCTATGAAACTCTGCTCTTGAAATTTACTCGGCACTTCAATATTGCTCAACACTTATATCTTGCTTGGCACTTGTATCTTGCTCAGCACTTGTATCTTTCTCAGCACCTGTATCTTGCTCGGCACTTGTATCTTGCTTGGCACCTAACCTTCACTCAGCACCTGAAGACCACTCGGCACACACTAAGTTTTACTTTGATCGGCTTCAACTAAGAGTCTGTTTGGCACTAACTAACTTGCCTTGAATTTTGACATGTCTTGGTGTATCCATCCTCTGTGTCTTAGAGTATGTCATCAATACACTATTTCATCAATGGCTTAGTTGTTCCTTATACTTCATTACAACATCATAACTTCAAACTTTCTTTAGGTACTCTAGTTACATCTTATTGATTGCCACCTCCTTGTCAATCAACCAACTTATAGTATTTGGACCACTAAAGCAATTGTCATTCCTACAAGTAGCAAGTTTAAAATCAATGACAAAACAATGATTGAAAACATTATTTACTATTTCCATTACTCTTCATGGCTTTTCAATCATTTCCAATAATACAAAGCCTTCAAAATTCTATAGAACCAAATAGAAGATGTTGTCCAAAAGTCTACACAAATGTGGAAATTGATATATGGTTTGACAACTGTGAAGGAAGGATAGGAAGACCCATTTGAGGGTAGAAATGATGAAGAAGAAGAAGAGAATGAGAAAGGGGAAGAAAGAGAGAAAGAAAAAGATGAAGGAGAGAAAGAGATAGCAGAGAAGACACATGGTGAAGAGGCAATAGCTGAATAGTTGCAAATTGAATAGAGTTTCCAAGACACACAACTGCCACCACCAAGCCCTCCACTTACAATACCTGCAAAAATAGTCATTGTAAAGCATGTTCTTGACACTTCAGGTTAGAACATCAATCCCTTAACTGCAGAGGATCTAAAAAAGATCCTTCACCAATCTACATTACAAGCACTACTTTGTACAAATCCAGTATTGGTGAGTGTTGATGAACTATAGAAGGCTATATTAGAGATAACAAGGGAGAAGGAAAGCACACAAGAACAAACTAAAAAACCTCCCACAACTACAATAGATCAGCCTAAAGAGAAAGAAGAACAAGTCAAAATTGCTAAGGTTGATTCTACAATAAAAGTGATAACAACTAACAAGGAGCAAGAAAAGGAACAAATAGGGAAAGATGGTCCTACTGCACAAAGTCAAGGTGCACCTCCTCAAATTATCATTATTGATAAAGGAAGTAGAGAAGAGGAGAATACCCTTAAGGAACAAGAGGCAATACAAACATTGGTGAACTTTCCTCCCCCAAGGACTCTTAATAAGAGGTCGAGCACTAATGCAGTCCCATTGTAGATTTCAGCACTAGGCTCAAGCTCCACCAAGGTTGCAAGGGTACTTCACTATGGAGACCCTGCACTTGATGAAGAAATAGTCATACCTAGCTATGACTCAAAAACCATGAATCTGCAACAGATAAATGAAGTGCAAGAGGCACTAGAGAGGAGGAAGAGGCAAGAGATACTCATAAATGAGTATAAGCAAAAGCAAGCTTTGGTGGAAATCAAGGACATATTTCTTGATGCATTCAACTTGCAAGTACCTGATGAAACTCATCCCATCATGAAGCAACTATCCAACATTGTGGACCAGGTATAGAATGGCAACCTAGAAACCAATGTCAAATTATTAGATTGGTTAGAAAAGAAGTTTTAGATGAAAGTAAATGAGAAGATATCAAGTGAAATAGCACTCTCACAAGTTGAATTGGCAAAGAAGATTGAAAAAGTGAAGAAAGTACTTGAGAATGTATTCTCATTGTACAATAAGTCGTGTAATTCCTCATATTTCACACAAGAAACAAGCCAAAGGATACTGAGCTTGGAGAAAAATCTAAAGATTTCTAGCACTCAGCTACCAAAAGATCCAGCACAAAGTGAGAAGCATTTTTCAGCTATGCTTCATACACAAAAAAAATTAACTATGTTGACAGTAGAAGAGGCCAATATTAAGGCCAAATTGATGCAAATTCAATCTTCCATTACTCCACATCTGGAAGTATTCCATAAGGAGTAGGCCTATGTAGAAAATGTTGTAAAGAAAGATTCAAATCTTTCTACTTTAGAAGGCCTTGTACATCTTGTAGCAGAGACAACCATCCAGCACAAGTCATCAAAGATTGATTTAGATAATTGGGATGCTTCTCTCAAGATGATTATGAAGGTAAATAAAACATTTTTGGAAAATTATACTATTTATCCTTAGGACCCTTTGACATAAGTGTCAAAAAGGGGGAGAATATATTCATGGGGAGATGATATAATGTTTTGGATATAGTGTGTAAATAGAAAGGGGGAGATATAATGTTTTGGGGAGATGTAAATAAGAATGGTTACATAATACATTCTTTGATGGAAGTAATAAAGCCAAAAGGATGCAAAAACTGCAAAAAGATGTGATAGGAAAGAGATATAGAGTACAGGAAGTAGAAATAGGGTACATAGATATAGATAAAGGTAGATAAGGCAAAGAGTATCAGCATGAGGTACATTTAGCACAAGAATTCTGGTTACAAGAATAGTAATGGCACATTAGCTCAGGGGGAGTTACAATATTTTGAGGTATACAACATTTTGAATAAATTTTTTGAAGTCTTGTACATATGCTGAATAGAATATGTAGTATGCTCACAGAGATCAAATTCATAAAGTTTAGTTAGGTGTTTTTTCCACTCATGTCAGGGAGATTGTTGGTCTTAGATTGGTTTTGACAATTGAGTGTCAACACACTTAGAAAATTCTTCAATTGATGCCAAGTATAATACAAAAGCTAAGCTATAATGTATATCAAGACAAAAAATTCAATAGGTGCTGAATGAACTTTACGTGCTAAGCAATCTTTAGGTGCCGAGTGAAGTTCAAGTGTTGAGTGATGTATAGATGCTAAGTCACTATAGATGTCAAGTGAAACAAAATTGTTATAGGAGCCAAGTGAGCCAATTTTCTTATATGTGTCAAACATTAGCAACCAGTATGTGCCGAGTAACAAAAAATTAGCATATGAGTTTGTATCTTCACAAACTCAGATGTAAACCATTTTTGGAGCTAACATAGGATGAATCTCAAAGGATCTTGAAGATAAGATCGAATCTTTTGCATTACCTATGTAGTCAACATGCAACCAATCAGAAAAATGGAGAAGGCATGCAACCAATAGGAAAAGTGCAAGAAATGAGTGGGAAATGAAGATCTAATATTGATCATAGATTCATACCTAACCCTAAGTCTTTGAAATCTTTAAAAGGGCGATGAAACTCCATTGTATGTGTGGATGAGAGAAGTGTATGGGTGAACTATAGAAAAATTTAGAGGGGAGTTTAGAAGACTTAGTGAAGAATAAAGCAGCATTGCAGAATTCAGTTGATCAAGAACATAGTATCAGAACTTCGAAGAGTGACATATCAAATCAAGCAAGGATTAGATCAATAAGAGTAGAATAGGGATCTGTAATCAACAATTGAAGATTGAAATTAATTAGGTCAAGGCTTTCTAATACTTTCTAGCAATTGTATTAGTTATGGAAATCCTATGGACTTAGGTTGGCCTAACAGGCATTTGTAAATCCTTTAACAGGGTGGCATTCCAAGTGGATGTGCAAAAGTCTTTTAACCAGGCCTACTTTTAGCAGGGTAGTGAAATCCTTTAACCAAGTCACTTTTTATAGGGTGTAAAGTCTTTAACAAGATAGGCCTTTCATAGGGCAGACCATTGGAAGTGGTCAAACATTGTAACCTTGAACAGTTACACATTGCTGTAGTGATATTTTGTGGGTGTTATCCCCACCCCAGTTTCATCTTCTCATTTTGGAAGATTTTTGGGTTACCAAATTTGTGTGTTGTCTATTTTCATGCATGTCTTTACTTTCATATTTTTTATTTGAATTAAATGCATATGAATGGTTTCAATTAAAATAATTTAAAAAGGTTAAAGTTAGTTACTTCTAATTCACACCCTCTCTCAGAAGTAAATCTTCCCACTTGTTAATTCCAACACTTATTGCTTTCTTCTTCACTCTTTTCTACAAACTCATCAATTCTAACATGTGCACTTTCTATTATTTTATGAGTTGACAAATTCAAACATTTGTATGCTTTACTTCTGTAGGAGTATCCTAGAAATATGCCTTCATCACCTTTTACATAAAATTTTCCTTTCCTAGACTCTTTCAATATATAACATTTTTTGTCAAACACTTTCAAGTAACTTACATTAGGTTTGTAGCCATACCATAGCTAATAAAGATTTTTGTTTCAGTCTTTCTTCAACTGTACTCTATTCAAGGTATGAACTGTAGTGTTGATAGCTTCCTTCTAGTATTTGAGAGCGACATTCTTTTCAATCATTAGGGTTCTTGCACAATCCATGATAGATTTGTTTTTTCTTTCAGCTATACCATTCTATTGTGGTGTACTAGGAGCTGATACTTGTCATTTAATCCCTCTTTGAATGCAAAAATTATTGAATTCATTGGAGATGAATTCACCATCTCTATCTGATCTTAAACATTTCAACCTCTTTCCAGTTTCCTTTTCTACTCTTGCTAGATACCATTTGAAATTTTGAAAGGCTTTTGATTTTTCTTTTAGATACATTATAGTCATCATTCTAGAATAGTCATCAACAAAAAGAATGAAAAACTTTTCTCCACTATAACTCTCTATTCCAATAGGTCCACATAAGTCTATATGAACAATTTCTAAGACTTCTTCTAATCTTTCCCATCTTACTAATTTGGCAAATCTTGCAAAGACCCATGTCAGGCTTCTTCAAACTAGGAATACCTCTTACTCTTTTGTGTTTTCTTATCTTAACCAAATTATCAAAGTTTACATGAAATAGTTATTTGTGCCATAACTAGCTCTCATTTACTTGAGCAATAAAACATGAACAATCACTAAGATCAAGATAAAATAGATTACATTTTGTTTGCTTGCCAAATCCAACTAGATTTCCTTTTCCATCCAATAGTTTGACTTGTCCATTCATGAATTCTACCTTGAATTCTACCTTGAATACTACTGAAGCTCAGTAAACACACATAAAATGTTGTAACTCGGTAATAACTGAATGAGCTCAATAAATGCTTAACATATAAACTTTAGATGTTATCTGTGACTAACATTACTTTAACTTAGTTGCAAACACATAAAAGAAAATAGCATAAACACATTTGACACCAGGATTTAATGTGGAAACCCAATTTGGGAAAAAACACTAATTGCAACTAGTTACTGTTTTCACTCTTTTAAAGTGAGCCCTATTAGGAGCCAACCCTATTAAAGGTTTATAAAACACACTACTAGGTGTGACTCTATTAGAGGATTTAGTCACCCTATTAGGAGTGGTCTTGTTAGAGGTTTTTAGACAATTTGATAGAACTACCACCTTGTTAGAGGATTTGCAAATAGATGTTAAGCCAACTCTGTTAAGACATTTAGATCATTGCTACAATGGTTAGAAAGTAACAATGAGATAACCTGATCTGAATGCAACTTAATTGTTGATTACAGATCTCTGTTTTGGCTTGTATTTGATCCTTCCTGATTGAATATAGCTTTTTCACTCCACAAGGATATTCTACTTATCCTTCAAATTCACTTCCTCTTCTCATCATTAATTCTTCAATAAAATCTTCATACTTAGTTCATCCATTCACACTTTTAAACTGCAACTTGACCTTATACTTATATCTTTTATATTATCAAGTTGGCTCAAATACAACTTAGAATAATTACTATTCATCACCTTAGTCAGCTGGAGTCAATAGATAAGTCAATTAAGCTAAATATTCCAAAATAAGAAAATCCTTCGTTAGTTGACCCAGCTTAGTAGAAACTAACTTAGAAATTTTTTTTCCTTTGTTAACCAATAGAAGCTCAATTGACACTGCAAACTTGTGAAAATCCTTTAGCAACTGAGTGAGCTCAATTAGCAATAGTTCCATCCAACTTTCCTTCATTAATCGAGTGATCTTGGTTAACACTCATCTTCTGCATACTTTCCTTCGACGCTTGAGTAAACTCGGTAGACATTGGCTTCTAAAATAGGCAATCACAGGAATGCTCAATAGACACAAAAAACTATCTTCACTGCTCGAGTGAGCTTGTCATATACTAACTGATAATGATATGACATTTTTATAACATCAATGATGATACAAAATTAACCAATTGTATCCAACATTAACACCTTCAATTCTCACAATATCTTATCGATCTGATGACATCAGTCGGGTCCCAAAGTGGGTTTAGCTAAAAAAAATCATTTTCAAAAAACTAACTATTGATCAATTAATCATTTGGTACTAATTTGATCAAAATTCAATCACCATCACATCATTTAAAATTGATCTTTGATCTTTCCTGCAAACTACCAGTTTCATGGTAAGAGGTCCTCTGACTAGCTTTAAAAATTAACAAACAAATAATTGGGCCTTGAAAGCTAACATACTGATTATTTGTTCCACCTTCTCGTAACCTATCAGATTTTGTCTCATGATGACATTTGGGTCAAAAGATATTAACCGTCAAAGTTACCTTCTCAGAGCTGCCTACGAGCAAACATGTCAAAAAATAAGAAAGTGCATTTGGTTTTGGCTTCGGAAATAGGTCAAACTAACACTTGGTGGCATGAAAACTGGGACATTAGTTCATTTTCATGAGGAGAGCATAAATCTAGGATTTGGGCTCATGAAAAATAATTGAGTGCATTTGGCAAGAGGTCAAAGTGGGCTACTTGAATTTGCAAAACTAGGAGCAATGGTAGAAAAGCAATTTTTGCAAATGGAATGGACCTGGGAAAGTATGCAGATGGATTTTTCAAGACTTAAAAACTAGCAAACTTAAAGTATTTTCAAAGTATAATGCAAGGGTACAATCTATTTGATCTCAACTATCATAGATTCAAAGTTATGACATCCCGAATAGGGGTACCGATCAATCTGTACTTTATGACACAAGTAAAACTTTACACATTGCATATGGAATCGCGTTCAAAAACTAATCAAACAAATTTTTCATAAGCTCAAAACTAAAAAATAACAAATCTTTGACCTCTAGAATAAAACACAAAAGGAATTATCTCATTTTGGTCAACCAGGTCAAAGTTATAACTAGTCAAACTGCGCCTCCTAGAATTCTAAACAATTTACATTAGCACAACAACAATAAACAACTAACTTTGAGGGAATCAAAACGTAGTCAAAACATGTCAAAATGACTTGAAATATGAAACATAGGTTCTCTAACATGCATATTAAATATTCCCAAAGTGGTGAGTCATGAAACATAACTGGGTGCAAGATATTCAATTGCAAAATAGGTCTCCTGTCATTGTTAGACACTTAGGCAAAAATGTAGATTTGTACATTGCTTAAAATGGAACTTTATAGAATGACTCTGAATGGAAATGTATATTCATGGGATGCATAGACATGTTGAATGCAAGGTGTTAGAAACATTAAACACCTCTTAGGCCTCAAACTGACAGTCGAGTACACATGCTTAAAAATGCACTCATAGGGCTTAGGTTTTTAGAATGGTACTCAGAATTAGGGCTTCAATTTTGAGTCCCAACACTTTCCTCTCTTCTTCTTGGGATGGATACCCTCTCACTTTTCCCTTCTCTTCATAGGCTCCAATGGTGAATTTTAAATCTTAATCTTAGAAAATTTTGTTGATGGAGTTGATTTCTTTCAATGATGCATAGATGAAGGTGTAATTGTTCTCTTGGTAGTCCTTTGACTAGGCAACATATAAATAGGTGGAGTAGAAGTTTCCTCCTTCTCAAGATCACTAGGTGTTATTTCTTCCTCACTCTTCTTCATCTATTCTTATTTCATCCTTATCTTAGCCATCTAATATTTTCTAATTACTTATTTTTCAACAATTTCATCAACCATTTTTCTTATCTTTCTAGATCTTCCAGAATGATAAAGTTCATATTTGACCTTTTGATACATTTCTTGGTAAGTACTAAATGTCTCAACACTCCAATCTCTAGGTTTATGTTCTTATTTACAAAAAAAGGTTTAGCTTCATAACCCATAGACATCAACCACAAAGTTCTTGGTTCTACTTCCATTGTACAACATGCATCATTTTCTACCATGAAACGTATTGAATATGTATATTTTTCAACTAAACTCTAAGGGATTCTTTCTCTTTTTTGCATTTACCTAAATTGATACATTTTGAAATATCCGAACAAAACCTTATCAATAGACTCCTTCCCTTGCATTCGATAAAATTGATTGATTTGAATTTTTGTAGGAATTTCCTTCGAACAAGTCACATTAGATATCAAGGAAATAACCCATTATGTAAGAGGATATATGGAACAATAATCCAACTTAAATATATGATTATTTTCCTTCTTGATCTTGCTAAATTTCTCGATTGGTTTTTATCTTCAAATATCACAAACATCTATTTTAGCATCGTCATTAACATTCATTATGTAAGGTGAATGATAGTAGAAATTATAGAGTTGATTATGTTGCTATGATAGACTTGTGTCCTAATACCATTGAAGCAAACTTGACATCAGGTTTCTTGATGTCATCTGTTGTCATTTCTCTCCTATCCTATTTAGAATCTTTAACCTTTTCAACAACATATTTCTTAGAGGATTTTAAAGATAATGTTTCTCCAATAGCACTAAATCCAATAACTACACCAATCAAATCCTTCATTAATCATACAAAACTAAAAGGTGGTCAAGAGTGATGAATGTAGTTTCCATCTATAATAACATAGCATGCATTAACAAGTGACTCTTTCCAACACCATGTAGCTTTATCATTTTAATTTAACAAAAAAAAAAATTGTTTTGTCAATACATGGGTTTGAATTTTGACTAAGTTGCTCAAATTATTTGTCTTTGTAAATTATTGATGTGGCATAAGTTCTAGAGGCTTTAGTATTTACATCGAATCTCTCTTTAAAAAGACTATAAGGTGTAGGAAGAATCTACAAAGAACATTAGAGTAGAAAGATCTAAGGAATATGGCAATAAATAATTTCAACTTTAGAAGGGATGTTAGTCTCAATAACAGTAATATGATATTAAATCATTGTAAATTGACAACATGAATAATTAGTTTTGAATTATTAATCATAGCTTCTAAAGCATTTGAAAGTGACATCAAAAGAGTATGTGCTATTATCTTAGAAATATCACTCAAACTAAAAGATAACATGACAATAGGTTGACAATAAAAAAGAGGGAGATCAATTGTGAAATGATGGAGAAAAACATCCTAACACCTAGAAGTTTCACCAATAACCTTATGTTTTGTGTGGTGAGAATTTGAGGCCAAGGGATTAATTTCAAAGTACCAAGAATATCAAAAAGGAAGACCTTTATAACCTAAAAGATAAACACGTGACTTATCATTTTCCTTCTAAATAATGTCTTTTGGAATATCCTAAGAAATTTTAACCACTAAGATGCAAGAAAACTTTGTGTGGTAGTATACTAAATATGATGATCGACCATTAAAAATTGAGTTACTACAATCCTTTTGGATTCATACAAAGAATACTCAATCAAAATTGAATTAAGAGTTTCAACATCTAAACCCAAAAACATATATGATAGTATGAAATTCTTTAGTTTGGTTGAAGGAAGCAACCCAAAATTTGAGCACGGGAGAGTATTTTCCCCACATCCAAGTCTTCACATTGAAGAAAACATCCTTATCACAAATAAATAAAAAACCATAATGAAGTAAACAATGTCACAATGGTATATAGCAACATTCCATTAATAGGGGGTCACCAAGACTTTGAAAGACATTTGGTGAGGTCAAGGAGACTTGACCAAAAGTAGTAAAGTGGAAAATTAGGCCCTTAGTAGTGAAATACACCTCATCCCAAATGACTTCCTAGCCAAAAGTCATAATAGGACAATCTACAGACACATGGAATAAAGGCATGAGCTTCTCCAATATACATGGTCATACCCTAGTACACAATCTCTATAGTAGATGCTCTAGGTGAATTCACCACATCTACAAAATATCAAGGGATCCCACAAATCACATATGCTATTTCTATAAAATGGAGATAAATAATGATAATAAACTCAGCTGATGCAAAAGGAGAGCTACCAATAGATCCATAGCCATGATCACACGTACTAGTAGGAAAAATGTGAAGACTCTCTAAAACCATCTACAACTCCATTCCTAGAAACATCAACAATCACAACTATGCAACTAGGTTTGACATCAACACATGCCTCAAACACCCAAAATGGACAAAAAGGAAAAGAGGTAGTAAGTCCTTGTGGGAAACTATACGCTTGAGGCATATAAGTCATTCAACATAACTATCTATCCTAATGGTTTTCCTTAATTTGATGGTTCAAATCTTCAAATCAACACTACATTCCATTTCCTACTATTTAATCTTTTATAAAAACTTATTTTTTTAGAATATATAAGAAATCTTACAATAAAATCTTGTAGTATATTTATATTGTAATATTTCAATCATTTATCATTTCATATAATTGTAGTTCAATTCATTAAACTTAATTTATCAAGATTCAAACTCTCTATTTCAATCATAAATCTTCTCATTATAATTGTAATTCAATTCATTAAACTAAATTACTCAACGTTCAAACTCTCAAAGACATCCAAACTTGATTCAGTACTCCAAATTTGATTCAATACTTAAATGTTTTGACAAAAATATTCTCTTATATGTGAAAATCTCTGTAATCTTATAATTTCCATGAGATGATAATTATATCCATTATCACTAACTCAGAAAAAATCTTCCACATTTTTCCAAACTTTGTTCAATAGTTATAAATTTTGCATGCCTTCCCTTTTAATTACCTTGTCTCTCTCTCTCTCTCTCTGCCCTTGCCACAGACATTCTGCAAATTCTTTTCATAGCATCGTCTCTCTCTTAAGACTGTGGGACGAATGAAGCCTTGTATCACAGAAATTACTTGTCTAAATTTGGATTTTATTTACTCTCTTCTAAACAATTAAGAAAATTATAGAGAAAAACTTTTTAAAAATCTGACTTAGCAACTCTTCTCTTTCAGATGCGAAGCAACAGGACATAATAAAATGGCCAAGGGGGAAGTCAAGACTACTTTAATTCCTCAATTGGAAGGAAAAGTATTTATAACTTTCCTAAACTTGTTTTTCATAGGTAATGAGAATTTCAAACGATTGATAGAATTTGATTAAATTTTAATTCATAATTCAAATTATTGTTCAAATTGTTAGTTTAAAATTATCTATGATCTCAGTTTGGATTGACAATAGATATAGAAAAATAAAATAATTTTTTTAACAATATTCTTTCTTTTAAGGATAATTTCTAATTTAGATCCATGTTCATTCATCATGTTATTATCCATCTGTCCATTAGACAACAGAGAAGTCTATATACTTTCAAATATTCTACTTTAAAATGTAGCATTTGGAATTTATTTCCACTTTTCAAATAAGAAATGAGAAGCCTTCAAATGATTGGTGAAATTTTTAATCTAAAACTCATGTTAACAGATGAAAAGATTGATTTATAACACAATGAAATGAGATTTTTAGCAATATTGACTTTTTAGTTAAAGGATAATTTTTTACTTTTTTGTTTTTATTTCTTATATATGAAGTATTCCTATTATCTAGCCCATCATCTAGCAGCACATATCTTTGGATACCTTTCACCTGAGTCAAGTGAAGTCAAGATGAATAGGGAGCAAACCCACAACCCAAATCAACTCTGCCACCGGTATCAATTTTGAAATGCTAATAGATTTCCACAATTTATGTAATTATCAGTATGTCAATTACACAGAACCATCGTTAGAAAGACAGACACTTAACATAGTGTGACATAAACAGTTGATATTAAAAATTGTTCGAACTAACTCTAGTTCTGTAATAGTTCAAGTAACATGACAGAAAACATTGATAACAAAAAAAAATTCCTACTATCTCTCTTCCTGACAAAATATCTATATAAAAAGTTTCTTACACAATTGAATCTACATATATACTGAACTTTTATATTACACACACTTTTCTTTAAAAATTAGTGATGCCCATGTCTATATTTCATAATTGCTATTAAAAATAGGTTACTACTTCACTTGCTTGACCTCCTTGTTCAATCATAGATGCAATAAAATCATCAAGGGTCTCTGTTACAGATTTAATCTACTATTAAAAAAAAATATTGATTTAACCTACTCCTTCACATCATGACTCCAATAGGGGACCAGATAAGAGAATCAACCTCCAAAACTAAAAAGAAGATCACAGAGATAGAAGTAGAACATCATGGACTCCACAATGATAATCAAAACCATAACATGCCTTTATAAATGGAGTCATAAGCATCTACCAAAACTATAAAACAAGCATTCAGCCCCCAATTACCCAAATTACACATTATAAAAGCTTACAGCAGGCATGGATCCATTCCAAGCAGGAGATCCCGAGTTCGAAACTCGGGGAAGCCAGAAATTATTATTCCCAAACACAACCATAACATGTTTTATCCTCCAAACTAGTACCTAATTCATAAGCATCTACAACACAACAGTAAAAAATCCCCAATTACCCAAACCCATAATCTCCCACACATAAAGCTTACAGCTTACAGCTTACAGCAGGCATACATATATCTACTACAACCATGAGATCCCGTGATCGAAACTCGGTAAGGCTGAATTTCTTATTTCCAAAGAAATTCCAGGTAACGGGCCACCCAACTGCTCTTCATAAAATAGTAGAATGAGCAGAAAGCGTGAGAAGCCGCAGCATCCATGGCGGCTATCAAGGAATGAAAAATCTGCCTTTTAATTTTCCCACGTTTTGGCAGAACAGGGGTCAGCCTCATGACCTTCATTTCTTTAGTATTGGGATCTCTAATGATTAAATATCCATCCCAATAAAAATTTTCCTTTGCCATCGTCAGACGCAGAGTAACTCAGCGACCGACCCATAGTATTTGGGGATTTTTATAGGCTTCAGAGACTCCCAGAAAACCGGCTGTATCTGAAACGCGTGGATTTATCTCTGAGAGGACCCATTTTTTTAAAATATATTTTATTTCAACTTTGACAAATTGATTTTTGCAAAGGGCCCATTCAAAGGTGTATTTTTAAATATCACTTATTAACTAAAATTTAAGCTTACAAAAGTAAGTCAATTTTGATTATATGACGATTTTAAATTGGGAATCAAGCTTTATCATTTAATATTTATGTAGTCTACATTCAAAATCTCAAGTCGTTGATAATATTAAACAACTACTATGGGTTGCATACAAAGTTCTTTTTCATTTCCTTTCAAATAGATTTTAATGTATGAAAAATCTTTATTTACAAAGTTGTTTTATCTTATTTAGTATAGAATGATAAATCTTCGGCTAAAGTTTTATTGACTAAGAGCCAAGGATCAAGGGGTATCCTTTTGCACAAATTTCTCCAAGACACAATCTTTTGGTGAGCTCAACAAACTGTTCAACGTTGTTAGTAGATCAAGGCCCCATTGATAATAATATACGTATTTGAAATATTTTGTTTAGCAAATTTGAAGGAGAGTTATCGATTAGAGAGATGAAAAACTCTTGCTTGATGGCTCTTTGGGCCAAATTGAAAGTGTTACAAGATATAAATAAGTCTGAGTAATGCAACTTCATCTAATATGTGTGTTTCATTTGGAGAAATATTTGAAGAATTTATAGCTAGCAAACCAACATATTAATCAATCTCATATCTCATGACTCAATCTTTATGTCTTAGTGATTGCTTTGTTATTTTGGATTTATTTCTTTTGAATTTGTTTTCCATCAAATATCAATAGTACAAGTGATCAATCTAGATGGGTTCTTGAACAAAAATAGTTTGTCTATCTCTTTACTAAAGTTGACATGGCTCATTTTCAATCTTTTGGCATAGTCACCCCATCTACCTCCACCCCCTAATCAAATCAATAATAAATAAACCTTTCCAAGTTTGATGCTAAAGATTTTGTGGAGTTTTTATCTATTTCCTGTACCAAATTTGGAATATCTAGGGAATACTTTGTATTAATCAATCCTTTAGTCAGTTTAAAATTTCCTACATATCCAAACATGGGTCAGTCCCCACTTTATTTTTTAGAGTCTTTTTCCCACCTTTCAAATCACTAGTCACCATTAAACAAAAAGGATTGAACAATTGCTTCTACACAATTGAAGCTTTATGGTTGTGTTTGGCTAGAATTATGGTTGTGTCTAGCTAGACATTTTATCCAATTTTTATACTAATTGCTCAATATATTTTTTAGTAATGAGTTCATTCCATAATCATTCATTCAAGATAACCCCATATAAAACTTTTATCCAAAGCCTCACCAAGTAGATGGATTTTTCTAGGTTCCATCCTCTAGCATCATCAGGCATATCAAGTGATTGCCATTTGACTAATGAAATACACTCCTTTTCCTCTTGGCAAACAATAAAAATTTGAAAGCGTGTTATGAACCTTCTTCACGTACACCTTTTCAAAATTGAACTAATGATGGCAATAGATAGGAATAGCATCTAGAAGGCCAATTTCAGTCGGGTAAGTTAACTACAAAGAGTTAGTCATCTATTAGGTTGTAAACTTAAATTCTATTTTCAATCATTTTAACAAGTCAATTCCAATCATTTTTTTCAAATTAGTTTGGATTTAAAAAGACCAACCAAATACTTGAAACCCACTTGTAGGTTAATTTATTGAACGAGAGATATCATACAAGCCAATTGATCTATTCAACATAAGATAATTGAAGGAGATGAAATAATTGTGCAAAACTTATTCCATCTCATTAGCCACACCAGAAAATATCAAATGAATCCTTTAAAAATGTAATGTTCCTCTGAGAGCCATAACAACATAGTTAAGGCATTTCATCACCCAATTTGTAAGGGAAACTTTTTAAAGAAGAATCTCCACATGAGAAATTTGAAGTGCAATTAAACTTCAAATGTGAGTTGCATCTTTAAGCTAATAGTGTCAACATTCTAGCAACATTTATATAATTGCCAAAAAAAATCACATAATTTTTGTATCTCATGTCTCTAATTTAAGAGATTGTTAAAGAAGAATACCTTAAATAATTTCTAAAAGCAATGCACCATCAATATTTTAGCAAAAATTACCATATCTAAAATGAAGAGGATTTTTTGAACATAATAAATATAATTCTCTACACAATCCATGAATAGTAAAAATAACCTCCATACTAGTAATATAGATACATTTTTAAATTATAACTCCTCTATAGTTGAATATATCCCAAACTAGACATCCAAAAGCATCATCCAATTCAAATAAAACCCATAACTATATTCAAGATGCTCCACTACTCAAGTCTCATGTGCACATTAACAAATCTTGTAAAAATATTCATAATTGTTATTACCAATTCTACCTCCATAAATATATGTTACTACTATTATCAACATTCTCAAGGAATCTAGATTATAAATATGATTGTTAGTTATGCTTGAGGCATCCGAGGACACTTTCAAGGAGTCTTGGAGATATAGGATAATACATAGGATCAAAAGGTTAATATCATCATAATAATATCAGGGATCTTTCTTTCCCATGCCACAATAATTCATCATCATATACTCTTGGAAAACCCTTATAGTAGTATTTTTATTATGATATTATAGATGTGATTGCATATGTAATGTATGTGAATAATCATAAGAGGTTAGGTTTTCCTTATTTGGAATAATAACAATTTAAGATGGAGTGAAAAGGCCCTTAAAATCTTTCACATTTTCCTTGATTCATCCATCACCCTTGATAGATCCCTTGTTTTAAAGTCTTAAAAATTGTTAAACAAGTTTATCATGCAACCATCATATCCAAGACTTGATCTTTTTTCGGAGGTAGTCACAAAAGTCTTAGATATTCATTAGAGGTTTTTCAACTAGTCTCTCATTTTATTCCTTATTACTAAATCTTGCAAGGCAAAATGGTATTATAATAATTTTCATGTTGTCCATGTTAGAATTCTTTAGAATAACTGAGAGGGGGGGTGAATCAGTTATTCAAGGTCCAATGATGTCCAATACAACTTTTTCTTCTAATCCTTAATGGCACATAAATGAAATTATCATGCATGCAATTGAACATTAAACAATCTTGAAAAGTAAACATGCATCACACCATAACACTAAGGATTTTGATGACCCAGAAACCCTCCAGGAATAAGAAGGTAAATCTGGGGTGGGGATGATACCCACAAAATAACTGTACAATTGATTTCAACCACTTCTAATGGTCTGCCCTATTAAAGGCTACAACACATTGTTAGATGTGACCCTATTAAAGGATTTAAGAACATTCAACTTAGAATGTCACCGTGTTAAAGGATTTACATAGAGCTGTTAGGCTCACCCAAGTCCATGGGATTTATAGTTGCCTTCTCAAAAGAATCTTTCATCCCTCTCTAAGGATCTCCTATCCTCCTCTTAAGGATCTCTTCTCCTTCTCCTAAGGATCTCTTTATCCTTCTCCTGAGGATCTCTTTGTCCTTCTCCTAGGGATCTCTTTATCCTTTTCCTAAGGCTTATCCACCTAGTTGTTAAGCTAACCTAGCAATGTAGGATTTCAATATCTAAAACAATGGTAAGAAAGTATTAGAAGGGTTTTGACTTGATGCAGATTGCAACCCCAACTGTGCAGATTTCAAATCACTCTTCAATTCTTTTCTTTGCTTGGCTTTCCTCACTTGCAGTGCTAATAGCTTGTTCACCCTTCAAGATCTGTCGCCTTGAGCTCTTCCACTCATTATGCCAATGCACTCTATGGTCGCTTGATCAACTCAAAGTCTTTGATGCTTTGTTCTTACTCCTCTTGGCTTCTTTGCATGATCACACTTATGACCAACTCCCTCTCATGCATGCACATTTGATTTTTGACCTGTAACTCCTTATAAAGAAATTTTGTTCTTCATTTCCCACTCAAATCTTTTGAGAAAACGGTATTTTTTTCCCTCCAAATTGTTTCTTCTAGAAACTTCATGATAAATCCATTAGCATTCACCTTGAATTGGTTTGCATGGATTACATAGAGTTCTATGACATCTACTCATCATCCTTATCATCCAACTAATTCAAAAAATTAAATGTAACAAACTTATCGCTGTTGATCTAGCAAATCTTTCACTTAAAAAATAATGTAGCAACTCGGCATCATTGGTTTACTAATGCTTGGCTCTTTTTGTGTTACTCAGCTTCTATTGTTATTTTACTAGTGCTCGGCACCTATAGTATTTCTTCTTTCCTCAGCACTTGAATATTACTCGGCTCTTGTATCTTGCTCACGCTTGAATTCACTCGACACTTGATCTTCACTCGACACCTGAAGATCACTTGGCACACACTAAGTTGAACTTGCTCAGCTTCAACTGATAATCTTTTCAGCACTAACTAGCTAGCTCAGTTTTCTCTCCAATGAACTTAGTTAATCCTTACATCTTTGATATGTCTTAGTGTGTCCATCCTCTGTGTCTTAGAGTATGTTATCAATACATTATTTCATCAATGGCTTAGCTGATCCTTACACTTCATTACAACATCATAACTTCAACCTTTCTCTAGGTACTCTAGTTACATCTTATTGATTGCCACCTCCTTGTCAATCAACCAATTGATAGTATTTGGATCACTAAAGCAATTATCATTTCTGCAAGTAGCAAGTTTGACATCAATGACAAAACAATGATTGAAACATTCTTTACTAGTTCCATTTCTCTTCATTCATAATCTTTTCAATCATTTCCAATAGTCCATCTATTAGGTTCATTGTACTTACTTCCAAAAGGTGATTTTCCCAAATCAACAATCTCTTTGAATGCCCATATTATAGAATCTATTGGTAGTCTATTTTTCTATCCCTTTTTAGTATTTTTTTCTTCTCATTAGTGTGTCTTTGTGTTAGCCTATCTTTAATAATTGATCTAAGATACTATAAGTGACTTATTTATAGGTCAAAGATTATCTTAAATTGAGAGCTTATATCAACCTCCATATGCTTAGTATTTTTCCAAGATTACAAATTTCCAAAAATATCTTACTCTTTTCCACTAAGATAATTTATTGTTTATTGGCTTATTAGGCAATTCATTCTAGTCATCCAAACTTTTAAATGTTAAGTAAATTCATTAGAATAAGTTATTAATAGGATCCAATGTACTTTTCCTTCCATTGTATCATTTACTTTGTATCCCTAACATATATGAACCACTGTGACTTACTTTTGGAGTTATTTCTTTTATTCACAAAACTATCAAACTTAGAAATCCCATCATACCAACTTAAATCCTTGAGATTTGAAATGTGAAAATTCTTCCCAAGTGTTTCTTGTTAGATTTGAGGGTCTTTCCAACCTTGAGTATTGTCTCCTTAACACCTTTAATTCATTAAGATCTATCCATTTATTAATACAATTTTCCAAAGTACCATGCTTCCTTACACCCTAATACTATTGTTAAGGAATCCTTGACATATTATACTTAACACCTATATAGCCAATATTCTATCTAAATTCCCTCAATTCAATACATATTTGTCGTTGTACCTAATTTTTCATCCTGCATCCCCTTATTTAAACATATTTTCCACCAAGCTCACATAATGCATATGTACCTTTGGATTCGATCTAAACATTGAAAGGAAGATCGAGTGAACTTTGAAACCATAATATTAACTTATTCAAGTGATTGAAATTTTGAGATCTAAAATACCAAATAGATATTATATGATTATAGTCCCAATATCCTTTTACAATTTTAGCACATCATAAGAGAAATTGAATTCACATGGAGATCTCATTTAGTAAAAGCTTCACATGAGAAAGAGGGTAAGTATATTATTACTCTTAAACATAAATCTATGGATGATAATGCACTTTTCTAATATCATATAATCAACTCAAAAATACCCTATTTCTTTTAAGAGCACAAGTACATAACACTTCCATCTCTTGGATCCAATTCATAGAAAATTGTGGGAGGAAAAACTATTGTGGTAATAGAAAACTCAAAATAAAAGAAACCAATTTTAAAAGCTTGAACTTAGGATAATGAAAAACCAAAATACATTATAATAAAATATTATAGTTTAGATGGCTCCAACATTAGTTTTATCCCATAGTTACTCAAATATTTAATTTCCCAAATGTTATATGACTCCCAATTATTTTTCAAATTACACACAAGACAACCTTTCACCTTCCAATCTTGTGTTTCAAGCTCATGAATCTATATGTCTTCCCAAAAGTAAATAGTGAAAGGTACTTATCCCATTTTTGTTTGTATTCATTAGTAACACCATCTCACATCTTAAAAAAAAAGAATTTGTTCCTAGCACAAGTAATAAATGTGTTTTATCATAGTCTTATAGAACACTTTCTAAGAAATGTGTGTGAAAATATATGGATGGCATAGGAATGCAAGCTTAATTTCAGTTATCTAAAAATTATCCCACTTGAAATTATACATCACAATTACACCTAGGAGATAAAAATAATAAAATCAAACATAATAACTGAGGCTAGTGACCCTCTTACATCAGGAGACCTTAACTGTGGTAAGATGCTTTGTAAGATAAATTTTAACATTATCAAAGTGTCAAAATTTTCAATAAAGACCTTGTGCTACGAACCACTCCCAATAATAAGTGATACTAAAACATTCTTAATATGAGCATTATAAATGAGATTGTTAACCAAATAAAGAGCACTTTGATTACATCATGACTAACCCTCACAACCTTACAATCAAACCAATATGATTACCATACATGTCTCTCTAACCATATTGCTTCATTAAAAGACTTTATAGCATCCATATACTTTTCTTAGTCGGTAGAAAATGGAAAAATTGATTTCTCTCTCACTCATCCAAATTATGTATCCTCTAAACAAATTAAATTTACTTAGCTACAAGTGGACCTTCAACTATACAAGTCACTTACCTAATCTACATTAGAAAGCCCTTATATTTATAATTAATAACCACAACATCAATAAAATGATAAACCAAACAATAATTATAAATAAATTTAAAATAAATAAATGTTTGATGGAGGAGCACATTGGGTGTAAGGAAAATCTTGCATCACCCAAATATAATTTATGTTTCTCTCTTTTCAATAACAGTCCAAATTTTCTATTTGTGGAAGCTTACTATTTTTAGTAAGTTGGTCATGTGAGCTCAAAATGTTCTAACTTCATAGGTGGAGGTTCATCTTAGATATATTAGGTTGTCAGGAGAGTTTCATTGCCATATCATGTATATATTGGTGAAGTTATTGAATATTTTGGGTATAAAAAAATTAGGCTTAGTTTAGAAGGCCTAAATGACTCCAAAATGAGGTTAAAACCTATTTGAAGTATGCTTGATCACCTAGTGTAGAACAGGAGGTGTCATTTCTGAAAAGGAGTTTTAATAGCCAATTGGGTCAATGGTTTGTAAGTTATGCTCTCCAAAAGTTGGGTTTCTTGAGAATGTAAATTGTAAATTATTTTGAGACAGTGCTATGTAATAAAATGAAACAAAATAGTATAGTTTTAGGTTGGTCGGCCTCAAGAGTCAAGGCTAAGTTTCTAGATCATTTTGGAGCAATGGAAAATGCCTATATAAGGAAGGCCCATAGGTTTCTAGGGAGGTTTTGAGTGGGGGTTTGCAACTTTTTCTTGCAAAATATTGTAAGGAAGGCACCCATTTGGCTTTGCATATTATATTTCTGAAATTTATAATTCCAAACTTTTGGAGATTATAAGAAGCTTAGATTTTATTCTCGCAAATTATTGTTGTTTCTTTATTAATATTATGTGTTTTGGGTTTTAGGGGGAGCACCCTTCATCAATGTTACTCTAATAAAAAGTAATTGCTATCTACCAATATTATACATAATCATGCTCAAATCTCCCACTATTTGGGCTATATTTGATCTAGTGCAACCTAATGCATGCATCAAATTACTAATGACACTAGCATATGGAAATATGCACATCTTCATCATGATAAATAGGAAATGTGGCTAAATTCAACTTAGTAGAAATTATAAATAGGATACTAGCATGCATATTAAACATATACAAAATGGTACCAACATACTTATTGAAATTGAACTATAGATTTATGTGAACCCAATCTCTCTTGATCTCTATCTTAAGGATATATTATGTGTCCCTCTTGTCCTTCATATCAAAAAAATCTTGATATACCTAATTGTCACCTTGTTATTACCGATAAATTTGTCATCAATAGACAATATAATATCTAGTATTTGATCATCAATAAACTTAATGTAAACATAGTGATCCTCCTCATTCATAAGGAAACCAAATTCAATATAAAATCATTAATTTTTTCGTGTAACGTCTTAGATAATTGAATCCTTTTTCAAAAGAAAAATGGTTTTGAAGAACGATTAGAAAATATTTTTGAATATAAGATTCATAAGATTAGTGAGTATTCATCTTAGATATCTATCATAATCCCTATTGGCTAAAATATTTAAGCCTATACATCTTGAGGGACCTTAATGAAGTTTCTTTTGAAAATATTAACATAAATACAAATTCAAACATTGGACATAAAATGCTCTCTTTAATGGATACTCTTTTTTTGGCTATAATCAAATAATGATAAATCATCAAGATAAAGCAAAATATGTTTTACACAAAATAGTATGTTTTATTTTATTTCTGTATCGCTTGGACTGAAATAATATCCTACTTGCATCTCAAGGACTATGTAGTTATTTCATTTTTTATGAATATTTATGAAGATTCATTTGCAAAAGAATCATGGAAGAAAGTTGGTGAGATGTATCAAATCAAATCCTAAGTGAATATATATTTCCTTAAATGAGAAATTGTATTCCTTAAGAATAGAAGGGGGAGATGAATACCAAACAACTTGGAATTATTTAACATACTTGTGGCTCAGTTTGCATCACTTACTATTAAAATGAGGAGGACAAATGTTAGATCTTGCTTTTCTTTTTTCTTGATTCATTCTCTTGCTATGGTTTTTGGAAGTACTTTTCTTATCTTGAAGACCAAATATGTTGTGGTTTCTTTATGTTTTAAGAGATGGGGATGAATATATCCATCATTTCCAAGAAGGACCTAAGTGGTCATGGCATACCTAAAGAAAAAGGTAAGAAGAACAAAAATTGTAGTAAATCTAAGTCTAAGGGGAGAGTCACATCTTCTATAATGTATAAATATACACATCTTCTATCATGTATAAATATAGTTGTTGGAGTTGTGGTAATAATCAAATTTTTTGTAAGAAATGAAAAAAGAAGAAGAAAAAGAGATGTGATTCTTATGGTGTGTTTGAGAAGGAATATGGCATTGAGTTCATTACATATTTTGCAACTTGTATAGGTAATGATACATGGTTAGATGATTCAAAAACATCTTTCCATAAGATCTCCAATAGAGAATGGTTTTTTAAAGTTTTTCGATGGAGAGAAGATATACTTGAGTGATGCTTCTTTTTCTCATGTTGTTGGTTGTAGTAAATTTATTGGTCTCTAAATGATAGAAACAATCATATTGTTGGCATTTTTCATATCACTCTAGACTAAGAATTTTTTTTTTAATCTATGATAAAATTAATAGATATGGCTGTACATGTAGTTTTTTGTGACATAGGAATTGAAATGGTTAGAAATAATAGCTATGGTGACTGTTAGATGTGTTATATTTGCAACATTATATAAGAGTGGTGTAGATTCTATTGAAAGAAATAATACTTCAATAAAAAATGATCATATGAATGCTTCGTTACAAGAGGATAGGATTTCACTTTCAATAAATGCTCATAACTTCTAGGTACCCAAGGGTGCTCTTTCTTTAAATTAGATTTACCTTCAAAGATGATTATGTCATGATGCTAAAGATTTGGCGACATTAGAGAAAATGATCTAAAAAACTGAAAAAAATTATTGTTGAAGTGTTATCTGATTGTAATCTTGATTTTGATTTCTATGAAAAATTTATCTACGGTAAATAAAGTTGCATTCTATTTTACATGAGCTCTCATAAATCTTTTGATGTGTTAAATCTTATTCAATATAATGCATGTGGTCACGTAAATGTCCTTCCACTAAAAAATACACATATTATGTTTCATTTGTTGAGGATTATAGTAGGACATGTGTATATTTTCTAAAGAGTAAATTGAAAATTTTCAATCAATTTAAATAATTTAAAGAATTGGTTAAATTGTAGACCATAACAAAAATACAATATTTGAGACTAACAATGGTGGTGTATTTTTCTATGTAATTTTTATAGATTGTAAATATTGTGTCATTTGAAAAAATATACAACTTTATATTTTCCTCAATAGAAGAAAGAAAAATTCAACAAGAAATTCATGGAGAAGGCAAAGAGGATGCTTTGTGTTGCTAATCTAGGACAATTTGTTTGGGTTGAATCTATTGCTACTACTCACTACTTAATTATTATGTCTTCTACACTAGATACTATTAACAAGATACCTATAAGGCATGATCAATTCATAAACCTTCACTAAAGCATCTTATAATTTTTGGATGTGAGGCACACACACACATGCCAGAGAAAAACAATATAGAACATGTATCTTCATTTGATATAGTTATGGTGTGAACAAATATATAAGATTTGGGATCCTTGTACAGAAAATTCATATATAGTAGGAGTGATATTTTAGAGAAACTAAACCCTTTTTTTCCACATTGCAACTAAAAAAATAGAAAGTTTTGATTTCAATCCCTTCTACAATTGAGAAAGTAGAATCCAGGCCTCTAGATAGACAAAAAATTGAGATATTTTGCAAACCTAAGTATTTATAAAATGAGAAATAATTTGCAACTCAACTTTTTTGAAGGTCTATTCGATATATAAAATCACTCAAATGTTAATCATGCGATGATTAGAGATGCATTTGTTTTAACATTGATAAATCTTGATCTATAGAAGATGCACAAGATATGCATGATGCAAAATCTTGAAAATTTGTTATATGGATGAAAAAATGATAGCTTTGAAAAGAATGATAGATGGGAACTAATAGAATGTCTCAAAAGAAAAAAATTATTACTTACAAATAGGTGTTCACAAAAACTATGTCTTTAGATAGAGGTATTGAGAAGTATAAAACAAGGTTGGCTGTGAAAAATTACTCTTGGGTGGAAAGTGTTGATTATGGTGAAATATTTATCTCCTATTAGATAAATGACATCCATTACATATATGTAACTCTATTGTTTCTACTTATGTTTTAGCAGTTAAGAAAATTGAGGTGAAAAGGACTTTCTTTCATAGTGATTTGGAGGAGGATATTTGTATGACACAATAAAAGATTTATAGTGATTTAGGTAAAATTAATTTTGTTTGTAGGTTTAAGAGATATGTTTGTGGATAGACAGAGATTCCCAAGATGTGATATAAAAAAATCAATATGTAAGTGTCAACTTTTGGATATGAGCACTCTAAAGTCAAATCACCACTTTAATTATAAAATTCACGGTGATTGTTCCATGTTATTTTAATTATATGTCAATTCCATGTTATTAATTAGTAAAGGTAAATTAATGATTCTAGATCTAAAATCTCAAATTGTAGCAAAATTTGAAATGAAATATTTTGTTACAGTTAAATACATTATTGGGATGAAAATTAGAAGAGATGAATCAGTGAATATAAATCTATGGATTGGGCATAGTAAGTAGCCAATTTATTTTTTAGAGGTGTAACACACATGATTATAGACCATTATCTATTTTATATATAATTGGAGTGGGATTATATTGTTTAGGTCTAACATTATTGTCAAAGATAAAACACACAAGTAAAAGACCTTACCCAAGCATAGTTCAAAGTTTGATGTATGTCATAACTTACACTAGACCATATGTTGCCCAAGTAGTAAGATTTATTTCCAAATATTTGTCTAATCTTGTTAGATTTCATTAGATGCAGTTAAAAATTCTTTAGATATTTGACGGATACCATAAAATATTCTCTAAAGAAGTCATTTAGTTTAAAATATTATGTTCAAACATTAGAATATAATAAGGTGAAATGGAGGTTTATTTTACTTTTCAAGTGTGATATTCTCATATATGAACTTGATATTTCATGGAAAAGAGTAGAGAAATTGGTGCACAATGTCACATTATCAAAGACATGGTTCCTGGTGACAAAATGAAGAAGGTTAACATAGACAATTTGATTAAGTTGTAGATTATTTAACTATGGCTACATGGATAAAAAAATTAAATGGTCTTGGGGATCTATGGGCCTCATGGACCATGGAAATTAAGTTATGTTGAAGATATTCCTTTTTCTTTTGCAAGGTGTTCATAAAATAGAAGATTTTTGTAATGTCCCCTTTTCAGACTAGTCATGATTGATACTTATTTAAGCAATTGTAATATATATATCTTAGAAATATGCTCATAACAATTATTTCAATTATCCAATCATATTATTATTTTGGACTTATGGATGAAGGATATATATCCAATTTGCCTAGTCACTAGCTATGGACTCCCTCAAAGTTTACATGTCCAAGTCTGTTTCACAAAGATTTATGGAATGATGACCCCTACCCTCTATTGGGATAAGATCCATTAGCTTGAATTTATGCAAGTCCCTCCTTGGTAACATCATATGCCTCCTATCAAAAGTTGAATAATAGTAATGTTTAAAAATTAATTATTCATAATAATAGTAGTATTGGAAGTTATTTCTATTCTAAATAATATGGAAATTAACTCTATCCCCAATCTTAATTCTATTATCAATACAAATTTGAATAACATTTAGAAGTTAGAAAATTTATTAAAAATTACTATCATTTTCAATAATCATATATCTTAATAATATTAAGTACAATTAATAATACTAAATTGGGAGATTATTCTTGTTCTCAACTATGTTAAAATTGTCCATTCTATTAATATTTCCTTTGTAATCAAAATTGTAGATCTCTTGTACAATTATAATTCCTAGACCACATTCCTTATACTAAAAAATGAGTAATATTATTTATTACTTATTTTATATTGTTATTCATATTGTTAGATAAAATGAACTTTCTATAGGAGATCGGGTTTAAATATCTTTTTTCTATCCTACAAAATTTTTGGAGCATAGCACTAGTGATCACATATCTCAGAGAAGAGTTGGAATGATAATTGACCATGAGGACGGCTTCCCACATGTGTCTCCTTAGTGGCATCTAGAAGGGCAATTTATTACCATTCCTAGTAATAATTAAAAAAAATTATCACCAAGCTTTGCATTTTTTAGTTGTTTCTGATTATTTATCTCTATAGTAAGGGTTCCTAGAGAAGGGGATTTTCTAAATTCTATCAATCTACAATATCCAAAGGGGTTTGAGAAATAATAGTCCACCAAGGTAACTGGGTGGGGGGGGGCTGAATCAATTATCCAATAATTAAAACATGTATCCACCTTAAATAATCATACTCATTCAATGAAAGTAAACAACAACTATAACAAGATGCATGTACACAATTACACCAAATATGTTAACTAGGGTGGGAATGATTCCCACAAGATGATGTACTAATATAAATATTCCTTGTTAGAGGATGGACCTTGTTAGGAGTCTATTACAACATTTAATACATATGAGTCCTTGTTAGGAGACTTTGAATCCTTGTTAGAAGATTCTAACCTATTAGGATTAAACCATGGACAAAAATAACAATTACATGCAAATACAACCAATATCAAAAAATAATAGATCACATAGAAAAGAACACAAGACACCAAGATTTAATGTGGTTCACCCAATCCCTGGACTACAACCACCAAAAAACAAGTCCGATATTATTACAATCTAGTGCTTATAACCTGATTACAATCTCTAACCTGTTATAGCTCAATACCGCCACAATAACCAATTTTGCATCACAACTATGAAACAATCCCTAACCCTAACCTCTTTTATACAAGTATTTTTACTGCTTTAGGGTTATAATTAATAATTACATGTTGGCCCAAAATATTGATAAAATAGGGCCCAAATTATTTTTTTGAGGTGATGCCCCAAGCCCCAAAGAATTTATGAAGTATGTACAGTACTTTCTTGATCAGTCACCATAATCTAACAATCTCCCACTTGGGGACTGATTAGGCTCCACACTAAACAACAATCTCCCACTTGGAGACTGATCCTATAGCTATGCCACTACTCCATGAGGCTCCCACTGGATCAAACTACCCTAGACTCTGTTATTCTTTTATTAATATTCAGTCTAGAAGACCAACCAAAGCTGAAGAGGAGTTCAACTTCTCCCTTGTTACTACCTTTGTCAACATGTCTACTAGATTGTCATTTGTATGTATCTTCTCCAGCTTTAACTGTCCATCCTTCAAAACTAACCAAATGAAATGGTACTGTAATTGTATGTGTTTGGTTTTTGAATGTAGAGCTGAATTCTTTGCAAGATGAATGACACTTTGACTATTTGTAAAAAAATAATTATCCTTTTGAGGGTGTCCCAATTCTTCCAAGAAGAACTGAAGCCATATCATCTCCTTGGCTACCTCTATAGAAACTACATACTCTGCCTCTATAGTGGATAAAGCATTAACCTTTTGTAACCTAAAAACCTAGCTCATGGCTGCCCCACCAATAGTAAAGACATAACATGCAGTACTCTGCCTGGTATCAATATCCCCTACCAAATCTAAGTCAACATAGCCCTATAAATCAGTAGTAGAGCCCCCAAAGTGTAAAAACTTATTAGATATTCCTTTCAAATATCTGAGAATCCATTTGACAGCAGTCCAATGCTCAATTCCTGGATGACTCATATACCTGTTAATGACTCCCACTGCATGTGCAATATTTTTCCTAGTACATACCATAGCATACATCAAGCTTCCTACAACTGAAGCATAGGGTACCTTGGACATCTTATCCTCCCCTTCTCATGTCTTAGGACACGTCTCCTTAGTCAACTTCAAATGACCAGGTAAAGGTGTGCTGACAGCTTTAGCATTCTCCATACAGAAATGTTGTAACACCTTCTTCACATAATCAGCTTGAGATATAATCAATGTTCTATTCTTCCTATCTCTACAAATCTTCACACTAAGGATTTGTTTTGCTTCCCCCAAATCCTTCATAGAAAATGCATGTGCTAATTGGTGTTTCAGCCCCTTAATGTGATCCATGTTAGACCCAACTACAAGCATATCATCAACATATAAACATAAAATAATGTAGCTATCATCATCTAACCTCTTAAAATAAACACAATGATCCGAATGACTCCTATTGTATCCATGCTCATGCATAAAACTATCAAATTTTAGATACCATTGCCAAGCTGCTTGCTTCTAGCCATATAAACTTTTCTTCAATTTGCTCACTAAGTTCTCCTTACCTTTGACTGCAAATCCCTATGGCTAAGCCATATATATCTCTTCATCCAAATCACCATGAAGGAAGGCTATTTTAACATCAAGCTTCTCTAAATGTAAATCTTCAGTAGCCACAATACTTAAAATAGTATGGATAGAAGTCATCTTAACAACAAGAGAAAATATCTCATCAAAATTAGTGCCATTTTTCTATGCAAATCCTTTCACAACTAACCTGGCTTTAAATCTTTTCTTACCTCCTTCCTCTTCTTTCAACCTATAAACCCACTTATTCTGTAAAGCTCTTTTACCTACAAGCAACTTTTATAAATCCCATGTCTTATTCTTCAACAAAGAGTCCATTTCATCTTTCATTGCAGACTCCCACTAAATCTTAGTATCCACCTACACAACTTCATCATAACATTCAGGTTCACTAGCATCAATAAGTAAAATTGAATACAAAGAGAGAGAGAATCTTTCTAGAGGTCTAATTGCCTTGTTGACCGTGTAACATTCATCGGTGTGTGTAGTATTTGTTGTTGTAGTTGTTGCACATCATGAGGAATGGCTAGAACATTAGCTTGTGGAGTATCATCTGACACTACATAATTATCTTTTTTCTTCTCATGTTGCTACAATAGATCTTTGTACAACACTTTCTCATTGAATATGACATCCTTGCTTCTTAAAATTTTATGATTTTCAAAATTCCAAAGCCTATAACCAAATTCATTAATGCCATATCCAACAAACACATATTTCTTTGACTTAGCTTCTAGCTTGGTTCTATTTTTAGAATCTATGTGAGCGAATGCTTCACAGCCAAAGGTTTTGAGAAAAGAATAACTCACCTTCTTACTAGTCCATACTTCATCTGGAATACCACAACCCAAAGTAGTAGAGGGACATCTATTAATCAAATATACAATAGTATTGATAGTCTCCACCCATATTTGTAAGGGCAACCCAACATGCAACCTCATGCTCCTTGTGCACTCCATTATAGTCTTGTTCATGCATTCAGCCACTCCATTTTCCTATGGAGTCCTTGGAGCAGTTTTCTATCTACAAATACCATTAGTGGAGCAATAATCTTCAAATTCACGACTACAATACTCACCACCATTATCAGATCTTAGACATTTTAATTTCTTACTAGTCTCATTTTCAACGAAGCATTTCCATTTCTTAAAAGTTTGCAATACATCAGATTTTTGTCTAAAGAAATAAAACCATACTTTTCTAGTTGCATCATCAATAAATGTAACATAATAATGAGAGCCACCAAGGGAAGATACTTGAGCTAGTCCTCATACATCTATATGCACAAGCTCTAATTTCTCCTTTATGTTTTCCTTCCTAATCTTTACAAAAACTCACTCTCTTTTATTTTTCATACATGAAACTTTCACAGAAATCCATATTAACACATTTTAGACCTGGTAAAATTTTCTTTGAATGAAGTACTTTCATACCTTTCTCACTCATGTGCCCAAGTTTGTTGTGCCACAACACTATATCAGAATCTATAGTAGCTATTTTTCCTCCCTGCTCAATTGCAACAATTGTTCCCGAACATTCATTTTTCTCTAAAACAATTAAAGTAGAAGGAACAATATGACCTATACAAAGATATAAGGTGCCTACTTTCACACCTTTTGCTACTACAAGGGAACCTTTTGAAACTTTCCAATTTTTATCATTAAAAGTAACTACACAACCCTCATCACCAAGTTGCCCTACTGAAATTAAATTCCTACTCAGCCTTGGAACATGTCTTACCTGATGTAGTAGGCAATGATTCCCATTTTGTAACTTAATCTTAATTTTTCCCTTTCCAACAATCGGATAGGGTTCATTATCCCCCAAATAAACAAGTCCAAAATTCCCTTGCACATAATCAATGAAATAACCTCTACGAGGTGTAGCATGAAATGAAGCACCAGAGTCTAAAATCCATGAATCATCAACACTTTCTAAAGACAAAAGCAAAGCATCTTGTTCGGATTTATTACTTACCACATTTGCCTCCTTGTCTCCATCTGGTTCATCTCCTTCAATTTTTTTTCAATTCCAACAATCTTTCTTTTTATGACCTAGTTTCCCATAATACCAGTAGTCGTTTGGTCCTCTTGATTGAGACATCATCCCCTTTGACTTTCCTCTTGATTTCCCATGATTTTCATAATTACTTCCTCTCTCATTCGTTCTGTGCCTGCTTTGTGCATTCAAAGCACTTCCTGATGTAGATCCACCTGAGGATTTTCTATGAGTTTCCGCACTCAAAATAACACTGATCACATCATCATATTTTAGGGTACTAGATCTAGAAATAGAATTACTCACAACCATTACCAAGCCATTCCAGGTTTTAGGCAAAGAACACAAAATCAAGAGAGCCCTAATTTCTTCTTCAAAATTGATACCCACAGAAGATAACTAACTAGTAATAGTATTAAACTCATTTAAATGATCTGCAATAGATCCACCTTTTGTCATTTTCATATTAAATAAACACTTCATGAGAAATACCTTATTTAAAGCGAAGGGCTTTTCATATAGTGTTGCTAGGGTTTTCATCAACTCTTCTATTGTCTTCACTTTTGTAATATTAAATGCCATTGATGGTGCTAGACATAATTGAATGCTTCCAAGTGCCTTTCTATCTAAAAGATCTCATTCATTATTTGACATAGATCCCTGATTCTTGGATTTTCCTTCTAATGGCTTCCATAAATACTTCTAATAAAGATAGTCTTCCATTTGCATCTTTCATAACTATAAGTTTTTCTCATTAAACCTATCAACCCTCAGCTTACCCTCATCTTCCATCACTCCCACTCAACTGTGAGACTTTCTTATAGAGGATAACTGAAAAAACAACCTCACTCTAATACCACTTGTTAGGATTAGACCATGAGTAGAAATAACAATTACATGCGAATATAACCAAAAACAAAAAATAATAGATCACATAGAAAAGAACACAGAACACCAAGATTTGACGTGGTTCACCCAATCCCTAGGTTATGTCCACCAAATAGCAAGTTCGATATTATTATGATCTAGTGATTGTAACCTTATTACAATCTATAACCCCTTACAACTTAGTACTGCTGCAAGAACCAATTTTGCATCACAACTATGAAACAATCCCTAACCCTAAGCTCTTTTATTCAAGTATTTTTACCACTTTAGGGTTATAATTAATAATTACATGTCAGCCCAAAATCCTGATAAAATAGGGCCCTAAATTTTTTTTTTTGGGCCTATGCTCCAAGCCCCAAAGAATTTATGAAGTATGTACAGTACTTTCCTAATCAATCACCACAATCTAACATAACCCTATTAAGATTTGTGCCAACCATGTTAGGAGTTGTAGAAGACAGAAGGACCCACTATCCAAATAGCTTATGGGGCAAGACCACTCAACTCACTATCCAACTGATCTCTCAACTATTCCTTGCAAAATATTTTTTTTTATTTTTCTTTAACTTCTTTCCTCTATCCTATCAACTAGATCAATCACTATTATACCTTGTAGACTAGATCATGAACCTCAGATCTAAGTATCAAACTTTGGATCACACAATAAAAGCTTAGCAATGAAGTTTCCTTCACCTTTTCTCTATTCTGCTTATCTTCGGATTCTACTCTTTATGATACTTAAAATCATTCACTTTCATCCATACATGATAAAGGAAAATTTCCTTTGATTATATCGAATCTATACCACAATTCCCTGAGTCAACTATTACACCTTCTCAATTAATTATTATAGAACCACATTAAGAACATTTTACACTTAGCGATAACATTAATCTTTCACCTTGTAACTTAAACAACTTTCCACACATGTAAAATTATGAAAAGCAAGCTTATCTATGTCATCTCTAGAATTTATTCTTTACATCTTTAACTTTGGCTTCTTAGAATAACAACTCTTCTAAGAGATGTAACAAGTTTACCAGAACATGGTTTTGTAAACTCTATCTCAGAACAATCTTCACCAAAAACCTACATAACTATTTATAGACTTAATATTTTATGCTTCTAAGGTTAGCTACATATACTAGACACTTAGTAGTATCTCCCTTTAACCTTTTCTAGTGAAAGTACTCAACAATCTATCTGTACCAACTTGATCTTTTTGTTATTCTTCTATCAAATACCACAAAAAATTGCTATGTTGACATCAATGACAAACATAGTCATGAATGTATTATATCATCATGATAATAATCTAATCATATTTATAAAATAATCCCCCATAGGAATATCATCAGCATTCATGCTTCCAACATTCTCCCCCTTTGGCATTGATGGCAACATAGATGAAAAACATCTTAGTTCCAAAAATGCCAACTACAAAAGACTGCTAACCTTTCTTTTCAAATCCTCTTCATAAATCATTCTTCCCCATTGATATGCCTCAATGTGCTTTATATAAAACTAATTTTCCATGTTGTAATTTTCCCAAACTATTACTTAGAACTCCCAAACTATTTTTCTATACTTCTTCCAAATTATTTTTATTCTCCAAAATAGTTTTTCATATTGTACTTCTCCCCTATTGACATCAATGTCAAATGTTTCTGCAACCATCATTCTTTGTAACAACTATCTCTAACCTACTGAAGTGTCCAAAGACATTGTTAGAAATAATATCCAACAAGAGTCTTAGATGACTTTGTCCATCATAGATACTCCCTCATATAAAAAGCATCAGCATTCAGTCTAGACAAACAATAGTGCTCTATTACACTAGACTGATGCACTCTGGCATCATCTCCTCTAATGTAGGAAGGGGCATAACCCCTAACATAGCTCACAAATACTCAAAAGTCTCTTTGGGAAGAGGCTTAGTGAAAATATCTACAATCTCCTCTTTGGTGCTTACATATTCCAATCTAATTTCCTTTTCTGTAACTTTTTCTCTCAACATGTGATACTTGATAGAAATGTGCGTAGTCTTAGAATGTAACACTACATTATTTAACATATTTAATGTGCTTGTGTTGTCACAATGTATGATAACAAGTTCACTAAATTCTATCCTTATATCCTTTAGCATCTGCTTTATCCAAACAACTTAATTACAACTGTTTGCTGCTACAACATATTCTGCTTTTGTTGTACTTTGTGAGGTATTGTCTTGCTTCTTACTTAGCCAAGAAACCAATCTTCCTCCAAGAAAGAAGGCTCCATCATTGGTGTTTTTTTTTTCATCCATACTACCTACCCAATTAGCATCAGTATAAGCATATAAAGTAAAATCATTAGATCTATCATATCACAATCCAAACTCTAGTGTTCCTTTTAGATTTCTAAATATCCTTTTGACTATTGCATAATGTGCTTCTCAAGGGTCAGCTTGAAATCTTGCAACAATTCCAACTACATTTTCTATATCTAGCCTTGTGTGAGTCAGATATTGCAATCCTCTAATCATAGATCTTTACTTCTTCTACTCAACAATAGGTGTCTCATCCTTTGTAGATAACTTGTGTCCTTTTACTATAGGTGTTACAATGAGTTTACATGTTTCCAAACCAAACCTTTTTAGTAGATCTTTCAAATACTTAGCCTGAGAAATAAACATTCCTTCTTTGTCCTACATAATTTGTAATCCTAGAAAATATTTCATTTCTCTTATCATGCTCATTTTAAATTCCTTCTTCATTTCTTTTGTAAACTTGTCACTTTCATCATCATTTCCTCCAAATATGATACCATCAACAAATATTACCAAAATCATCAATCCATCGTCAATTTATTTCCAATATAGATTACTACCTACCATACCTTTGCTATATCCAAGCTTTTTCAAATTCTTTTCTAACCTTGCATACCAAGTTTTGGATGCTTGCTTCAAGCCATATAATGCTTTCTTCAATCTACATGTTGTCTTTGTCATCTATTAAAGGACAACCTTCAGGCTATTCTATGTATACCTCTTCTTCAAGTTCTACATTTAGAAATGCTGAATTGACATATAGTTGATACACTTTGAATTTGTTGTATGCTACATATGCTAAGAATAACCTTACTACTTCTATTCTTGCCACAAGAGCATAGGTTTTGCCATAGTCTATTCCTTCTTACTATGAGTAACCTTTACATACCAATCTTGTTTTGTTCCTTACAACTTCACCTTGTTCATTTATCTTGTTTCTAAATACTCATTTTGTTCCTATCACATTCTTGTCTATTGGTCTGGGGACCAATTCCAATATCTTATTCTTCACTATCTGATCCAATTCTTCTTTCATATCTTGCTTCCAATAGTCATCTTTACATGCTTCATTTGCATTCTTTGGTTCAACTTTAGATATCAAACATAGTTCTTCATTGATTTTGCTTCTTGTCATCACACTTTTATCTTTTCTTCCAATGATCTATTTAGGTGGATGATTCTTTTTCATATTCTTACCCAAAGTCAGAGTTATTATCTCAAATCTTAGCTTTTTTGAAGGTTCCAAGATTTGTTCCTACCTTATCCCTCATTCATTCTACAAATCATTGTTAGTCTCAAAGAAAACTTCATCATTCCTTGGTTTAGTAACAACATTCGCATCATCTGAATTGTAGTAAAATATTCTTTCTTGTATCATGAATTTCTCATCACTCTTATATTTGAACTTTCTACAATAGTTTTAGTTCTTAGATTATAGCATCTATAGGTCTTCATTTTCAATTAATAACCAAGAAACATACCTTCATCACTTCTAGCATCAAATTTACCATTATCATCATCTCTTTTGATATAACATTTACTACCAAAATTTTTGAAATACTTAACTATAGGTGAGTGACCAAACCACAGTTCATAAGGGGTCTTTTTTGTGTCTTTCCCAACTTGCACTCTATTCATAGTGTAGACTATTTTATTCATAATTTCTCTCCAAAATATCTTGGATACATCATTCTCAGCTAACATAGCTCTTGCTACTTCTGTTACTAACTTGTTTCTTCTCTCTGCAATTCCATTCTACTCAGGAGTCATCAACTCAACTATTTCTTCTGCTCTAGGATAAGATCTCTTCTCATCAATCTAATTCCCATTCTACAAATCATTGCTAATGAAAACTTCTACATTTCCATGGTTAGATTTTTGATCAACAATAGCTACCAAAGTTATATCTTTTAATACTTCCTTTTTCCATTCACTCTTATCATCATAATCATTCAAGAATCTTTCTATACTTGCTTTAAATTCTTCATCTTCATTAGAAAGTGAACTCTTTCTAATTTTGCTTACTATTTTAGGGCATGTAGATGAAAAATGACCATACTCATTACAATTCCAACAAGAAAAAATTTCCATACCTTCTTGTTCTCTTTTCATAAGTAGATCAATACCTTCATTGATCTTCATGTCTTCTTCAGATATGGATCTATCCTTTCTTGTGCTTCTATCTAGAAACTCAATGCTGAAATCTATACACAATTTTGACCTCTCACCAAGAAGCTCTACCTTCTTACTAACAAAATTTCCTCCATTGGACTTAATTTTATCTTTTCTGAATATGTTAACCATGGATCTCCCAAAGTTGTTAGACTTTATCTTCAAGGACCTGATGCTCTAATACCAATAGTTAGAAACAATAGTCTACCAAGATAACTGGGGTGGGGGGGGGGGGGAGTGAATTAGTTATCCAATAATTAAAGCAATTATCCACCTTATATAATCTTAACCATTAAACCAAAGTAACAAAAACCATAACAAGATGCACATACACAATTACACCAAATATGTTAACTAGGGAAATCCTTGATTAGAGGGAAAGCCCCATTGGGAATGATGCCCACAAGATGATTTACTAATATAAATTTTCCTTGTTAGAGGATGGACCCTATTAGGAGTCTATTACAAAATTTAATATATATGAGTCCCTGTTAGGAGACTTTGAATCCTTGTTAGAAGAATCCAACCCTATTAGGAGTTGTGCCAACCCTATTAGGAGTTGTAGAAGATAGAAGGACCCACTATCCAAATAGCTTCTAGGTCAAGACCACTGAACTCATTGTCCAATTGATCTCTCAACTATTCCTTGTAGAATAATTATTTGTACTATTCTTTAACTTCTTTCCTCTATTCTATCAACCAGACCAATCATTGTCAGACCTTGTAGACTGGGTCATGAACCTCATATCCAAGTATTAAACTTTAGATCACACAACAAAACCTTGGCAATGAAGTTTCCTTCACCTTCACTCTACTATGCTTATCTTCACATTATGCTCTTTGTGCTTCTCACAATTATTCACTTTCATCCATACGTGATAAAGAAAAATGTCCTTCCTTTATACCAAATCCATACAACAATTCCCTGAGTCAGCTATTACATCATCTAAACTAATTATTATAGGACCACATTAAGAACATGTTACACTTAGTAATAACATTAATCCTTCACCTTGTAACTTGAATAAATTTCCATACATGTAACATTATGATGAGTGAGCTTAGCCACATCACCTCTAGACTGACTTCTTCACATCTTTAACTTCAGCTTCTTAGAATAATAAATCTGCTAAGAGATATAACAAGTTTACTAGAATATGCCTCTATAAACTCTATCTCAGAATAATCTTCATTGAAACTTACATAACTTCCAAAATGCATGGAAAAACTTTAATGTTAGAACATCCAAGATGGGGATTGTTAGAGAGATAATGAACCCCCAAATTTTGGGAGAAAAATAGGGCCAGCTCTAGCTTGAAGAACTTATTGATCTAGCTATGGTAGCAATAAGGGATAATGCTAGGGAAATGAGCATGAATTCATTGAACAATGCTCATAATAGCATGATTGAAAACTTCAAGTCAATCAAATGGTGTTACCACAATTTGGAAGAGGTCAAGGAAAAAATTGGCCAAATGGGAAATAGTAGGAAGGAGTTAGGTCTGGGAAATCAGAAGGATAACGAAGATAGAATCAGTTTAGCTGAGAAGAAAATCCTAAACCTAGAAAAGTATAATCACAATCTGGTGAATTAGATGATCTCCATCCTCAATTCTATCAATGATAACATTTTGTCCCTTACTGAAATATTAAAAGCTAGAGGCCTGATGGAGGAGAGGGAGGACAAGGATGGGGAAAGAGCCAGGGTGGAAGAGGATGTAGCCACAGAAATTACTTTTAGCAGCCTGGAGTAGGAAGCCCAGAAGAGTTAGGAGCAGATTGCTAAGGAGACTCACAAAGTCTATGAAGAAGCTCAGATGATGCAAGAACTTGAGCAAAAGATAGAAGAGTAATCATGTTTTATTTATTCCTGTCTTTTGCTATTAATTTACTATTATTTTTTGTCAAGTTGTCTTTTTCTTGTTCTAGCTTTTTAGATGTAAGTTGAACTAGCCTTTTCATTGGCCTTTGTGTTTGGTTGGGCTTTCATGCTTATTATCAGCTGTATGACTTGTCTATGTTTGGCTAGGCTTTATATGCTTATTATCAGCCTTGGTTTTTATTTTAACAATTGGGTTTCAGGATCCCTGTCAATTTTTCTTATCAAGAACTTCTTCTAGACTATATATCGTATGCATCCAAGGTTAGTTGCATATACTAGACACTTAGTAGTGTAGAACAAGATTTAGTATGCAAAGAACATTAACAAATAAAGTAAACATTCACAAACCAAAAACTAAATTCACATATATGCTTAGACAAAGAAAGCAAACAAGAAGTGCAAACTTCACAAGAGAAAACACTCCATGCTTTCTTAATTCTGTAGATGTGTCCTTTTGCTGTGGATGTATGCTCAAGATGCTCAAAAGCTGCTTCAATGGAGATGGGTAATGGCAAATTGGTAGCTTTGTGAGCTCTCAATTTGACATTATGAGGGTAAGATTGATGGCTTTGGTTCTCAAAATAGCATGGTAACTTTAGCTCAAAGATTGTTAATGAAATGGCTTGGGATGGGATTCAATTTATAGGCTAAGGGGTAGAGGGATGGAGGGCTTAGATGCAAGGATGGATGAAGGCTTAAGGAGGGCTAGGATGCACTCAAAGGAGAGCACATGGATTGTGCTTGTTTAGCACCAATGGGAAGGTGACACTTGTCACAAGGAGGATGAGTGTGAGAGGGTAGGTTAAAGGGTTGGTTAAAGGCATGATGAGTGGGGTTGAGTATGTAAGAGGGATGTAAGAGGAATGAGTGTGGAAGAGGGAAGAGTGTGGAAGATGGGTGTAAGAGTCATGAGTGGGCTTGTAAGAGTCTTTTGTGTTTTGTAAGAGCACTCATGACTTAGTGGTTGGGCTTTTTGAAGGGAGACTTTGGTTTGGATTAGGAAAGTCTTAAACTTGTTTAAGGAATGTGACAACATTAGGGGGTGGATTAGGCTTGGGTTTAGGAATAGATTAGAGATGTTAGAGATGTGCAAGTGGATGGCATTAATGAGGGTGGGTGAGTTAGTGGCTAAGCTTGGATAGTATGGGTGGATGGGGTGGATTAGGCTAAATGGAGGATTAGAGATAGGTTAGGGGTTTTTGAATTTGAGGATTTCATTTATCAAATAGATTTATTTAATAAATGGGGATTTTTGGAATTAGATAGAAGAATAGGATTTAATTGATAATTAATAGATTATTTGATTTATCAATTAGGACTATAGATGATTAATTAAATTAATCAACTAGGGGATGACAAAGGATTAATTAAATAGAAATTTAATTAATAATGCCCTTTTTAGATAACTAAATAGGATTACTAAAATAGTGTAATCAAATTTAGGTGTCTACATTTTGCCCCTCTTTGACATAGTGTTGAGACAACACTATTTCAAAGAAGTTTGAATGAAGATGACACGACGAAGATGTTTTAGCAACAAGGTTGCCCTAGTCTAGGATAAGAAGAGGAGAGACTAGACTTAGA
Source organism: Cupressus sempervirens (assembly GCA_028749045.1). Classification (NCBI taxonomy): domain Eukaryota; kingdom Viridiplantae; phylum Streptophyta; class Pinopsida; order Cupressales; family Cupressaceae; genus Cupressus; species Cupressus sempervirens. Next base: position 279,254,689 of record CM053783.1, read on the forward strand.
TGATGCCCCCTCAAGAAGGCGACGGGGAGAGAAATGAGGCTCGATGACTTCTTAAAAAGTACAAGAAATTGAGATGAGCTAAGACACCAGTTGGCAAAGAGAAGGGGCTGAATTAGCTCAAACTCTCACTACGGGAGAATGATAAAGGGAAATCAGAGGCACAATAGTAAAGCAAGCTTAAGACTTTCCAGGATTGGGGGGGGGGAGATGGAGGAGCGGAGTGCTATAAAAGGAATCCATGGTAGCGAGATGGATGATAGAATGATAAAGCTGATGCAATAGGATTTCAAAGAGTCAGATTAGCAGAAGATGGGTTTTGGAGATCCCTAGGACTAGGATTGTGGATCTTGAAAGACGAGGCTTAGTGGATTGATTTGATTGGTGGATCCCTAAGACTAGGATTGTGGATCCCTAAAGCTAAGCGTGAGGAGTGATTCAAAGAGATACTGATGCATAAGCTGGGGTAGGAGCGATAGATGTAGGATATGGATGGGGGATAATGGAGATGAAGGGAATCCATTGAAGCTTTTTGAGCGGGGGGATACTTCAAAGAGAAGTACCACCATGTAGTTGAGCACTAGATTTGCTATAGGACTGTTGGTTAATTGCCAGGGTTACCAAGAACATCAAGGCCTTTTTACCAACCTTCTAGAGGACTGACGAACTGACTCGAAACAAACATGCAAGGATTTCCCCAGTATCACACATGAATCCCAGAGGAAGCAGCATGGAAACAACACTAGGTAACCCACAAGCAGAAAAAGAAATTGAGCAAAAGACTTGATCAAGACCTTATGCTCTAATTGCCCCATTCGCAGCATACCATGATATGGAAGATCGTGGCAACCTTGAGGAGGGAACAAGGAGATTGCTTGGAAAAGATATTTCAAGACCCAAAAGGGAAGATCCCAAATCAAAAGAAAGCAAAAATTCAAAAGAGAATTGTTTGCCAACGAGATGGGTAGGACGAGGTACTAACGGACCAAGATCAGACACGAGGAAAGCTATATCCTGCAAGGATCTATTAGAGAGCACCTAAGCTGATGGATCTGGATGAGTGATGTGTCTGGCAAGCTGAACTAAGAAGGATAACACTTTAGTGACAGGAGATCTAGCTAAAGGATGCATTGGAATATCTAACCACGGTGTGTGATGTGTGAAAGATGTTGACCAAGGATGAACTAACACAAAAGCCAGATAGATACAATGATACTAAGCTAAAGAGGATGTACAAGCTGACAGACCAAGATATGTTACAAATGTACAAGTTTGTTCATGTTTTGGTTTTTTGTGAGATGGAAATGTTTGTGAAGGATGGGATGTCTATAATAGTTGATAGGTGGATAGGTAGATGGTTTGTGAAAAGCTTAAGGAAAATGGGATTCTGTGTGTGCATGTGATAGGATACAGGCTAGGATACAAGATTATTTACAAGCTGGAATATGGTACAAGCTTTAGACAAGATTCGTATATATACAAGGTATGGTACAAGAATTACAAGGTATAATACAAGCTTTGGTACAAGATTTACAAGCTGTACAGGAGGTATTGACAAGCTCCATTAGATTTTGGATATTTGATTGGAACACCAAGGGAACAAGCAGGTGTTTTATGGGATGGTGGGTGGATGGATGAGGGATAGGATAGTGATAGATAATGGATTAGTCTTTAGCACACAAGGCGCCTGAATTACCAGGTTTTCACCAAGGTACCTATCCAAGGCACTTGAATTGCCAAGTTTTCACCATTGGACGCTTATTTCTCTTTACTATTTTTTTTGTATTTTTTCAAAAGCTGGGTATACCAAGGATCTTCAAGCATAGAACTTCTTGAGATGAATGATGTTAGTGGGATCATTCAAGAGTTCTCCTTCTGGTGTAGATAATTGATAGGCTCCGGAGCCAAAGGAGGTAGTAACCACATAGGGACCAAGCCATGTAGGTTCAAACTTGCCTTTCTTTTCTCGATTTGCGTGGACTTTCATATTTTCTTTGAGGACCATGTCACCTGGCTGAAAGTGTCGTGGGAGCACCTTCTTGTTGAAATTCCTTTTGAGACAAGTTTGGTAGACTGTGAGATGGTCATAAGCTTGTTGTCTCTTCTCGTCTAAGAGATCTAGCTGGGTGAGTCGAGCTACTCTGTATTCTTCATCTGAGATTTGCCCTCGCAAAGATATGCATAGTGAGGGAAGTTCAACTTCTATAGGTAATACCACTTCGGCACCATAGACTAGGGAGTATGGAGTTGTGCCTATGGATGTACGGAAGGAAGTTCAATAGGCCCATAGAGCTGGATTTATTTGGAGGTGCTAATCACGGCCGGAATCATTGACAACTTTCTTTAGGATTTTGAGGAGGGTTTTATTAGTTGCCTCTGCCTGGCCGTTACCTTGTGGGAAATATGGGCTATAAAAGCGGTGATGGATGTGAAGGGAAGTGCATAATTCTTCCATGTTGAGATTTTCAAAGTTACCTCCGTGGTCAGTGAAGATGGTGGATGGGATGCCGAAGCGGCAAACAATGTGGTACAAGATGAACTTGGAGACTTGAACTCCTGTAGCTGAGACTAGGGGGACTGCTTCCACCCACTTAGTGAAATAGTCTATAGTTATTATTATCCATTTATGTCCATCAGATGAGAGAGGTGTGATAGTTCCAACTAGATCAAGGCCCCAACAAGCAAAAGGCCAAGGTGGTGCAATAGGCTGTAGATCCTGTGCTGGAGCGTGCACAAGATTTGCATGCTGCTGACATGGGAGACACTTTCTGACAAAGTCACAAGAGTCTTCTTCAATGGTAGGCCAATAGTAGCCTGCTCTAAGGATTTGTCGTGCTAGGACAATACCACTCGTGTGGGCATCGCAAAGTCTAGAATGTACTTCTTTTAATGCCATCGTGGCCACATTTTCATCTAAACATCGAGAGAGAGTATCGTGATAACCCCGACGATATAGGGTATTGGCTATGATAACATAGCGGGATGATTTTTGAGTAAGGATTTGGCGTTGGGTGCGTGTGAGGTGAGGGGATATGATACCATCATTAAGATAAGCGTGAATTTCATGGTACCAAGGGGATTGGGGACCAACCAAGATACAAACACGGTTTGAATCCTCATTCGCATAAGCGGGTGTGAGGAGCTGCTCAACTAAAAATTCATACTGCGTAGCTTCTTGGGGAATTTCCAAGAGCGAGCCGATAGTGGCCATGGCACCTGCTGCCTTATTCTACATTCGAGGCACTTGTGTAAACTGAAGCTTTGTAAAATGCTGGGTCAGCTGATCAACTAGCTCTTTGTAGGGTAATAGCTTTTCATCTTTGGTTTGATATTCATTTAAGACTTGTTTGATGATGAGTTGGGAATCACCAAAGATTTCTAACTCAGTGATATTCCATTCTGCAGCTATCTTTAATCCTGCTACAAGAGCTTCATATTCTGCTATATTGTTGGTGCTAGGGAATTATAGCTTGAAGGCTTTTGGAATGTAATCTCCTTGAGGTGTAACTAATAATATTCCTGCCCCTGATCCATGAGAGGTGTATGAGCCATCAAAATAAAGCTTCCATGGGGGTTGTTCTTCAATTAGGCAGATATGCTCATCTGGAAATTCTGTGAGCAAAGGATATGCATCTACTAGAGGTGCATCAGCTAGGTGATCTGCTATAGCTTGCCCTTTGATTGCCTTTCTGTCCACATACTGGATGTCAAACTCACTTAGTAGCATAACCCATTTGGCCAAATGGCCTGTAAGTGCTGTTCTGAAGAGCATATACTTGAGAGGGTCAATCTTGGAGACTAGTTGGATGGTATGACTTAGCATGTAGTGGCGAAGCTTTTGAGTTGAGAAAAAAATGTCAAACAAGCTTTTTCCATAGGAGTGCAATTGAGTTCATAACCAACTAGGGTTCTACTGATATAGTAGATGGCTCTCTCTCTGCTATAATCATCATGTTGTGCTAGAAGTGCCCCTAGAGCAGTAGATGTTGCTGATATATACAAGATCAAGGGACGACTAGGAACTAGTGGAACTAAGATAGGGGGATTGGTGAGATACTGCTTGAGCTGATCGAAGCTGTGCTGACATAAAAGATCCCACTTGAAGTTCTCATTCTTCTTTAGCAAGTGTGAAAATGGTGTACACTTATCTACAAGTTGGGAGATGAAGCGCCAGACAGATTGAAGTTTTCCTTGAAGAGAGTGAAGCTGTCGCAGTGTCTGGGGAGGAGGCATGTTTAAGATAGCCTTGACCTTTCTGGGGTCGATCTCTATACCTCGTTTAGAAACTATGAAGCCTAGAAGCATGCCAGATGTGACCCCAAAGACACACTTCTTGGGATTTAGCATGAGATGATATTGGGCCAACCTATCAAAGACTTTTTCCAGATTAGCAAGATGATCCATGAAGGTGTGAGATTTGACTAGGATATCGTCCACATAATCTTCCAAAATGCTATGGATAAGATCATGAAAAATGGCTGTCATAGCTCTTTGATAGGTAGCCCCAGCATTCTTTAGGCCAAAAGGCATCATGGTGTAGCAAAAGGTTCCCCAATGGGTAGTGAATGCTATCTTATGCTGGTCCTCTTCTGCAATCCTTATCTGATTATACCCGAAAAATCCATCCATAAGGGACAGAATTTCATGTCCAGCTATAAGATCTACAATCAGATATATGTTGGGCAAGGGAAAATCATCCTTTGGACAAGCTTTGTTAAGATCTCTAAAATCAGTGCAGATTCTGATGTCACCGGAAGGCTTAGTGACAGGGACCATGTTGGAGATCCATTCTAAGTAGTCGATAGGTCGGATAACCTTAGCAGCTAACATTCTTTCTAGTTCAGCTTTGACTAGTAAGACCACCTTGGGGTGCATTTTTCTAAGCTTTTGTCTTACGAGCTTGATCTTTGGATCGACTGCAAGATGATGAACTACAAGCTTTGGATCAAGTCCTGGCATGTCCTGATATGACCATGCAAATCGGCCAATGTTCTCTCGTAAAACCTCAAAGAGGAGGTCAGCTTGGTCTTGTGATAGGGATGCAGCAATGTGAACAATTCTAGGGATCTCTGAAGAACCAATGTTGACTTCTCTAGTATCCTCTATTAGAATAGAAGACACCTCTGGTCGATTATCTTGAGGAGGCAATACTAAATCCTCATGTTCTGCTTGTGGCTCTGGATTTTATTGCTGAGGGGTTCTCTTTGCTACCTTAGCTAGTCCCAGATTTACCTTAGTTCCAGTTTTGGGTGTATCGAAACTAGGTTGGGGATTTTCTCCAAAATACCCCGTGGGATCTAGCTTGTAGATGTAGGTAGAATCTGGCTTTGACTTCTTATGAGGAGTTTCGGCTCCCATGAATCTTAGAAGTGCTTCCTCTGATGCGAACTCATCAATATGTATGACACTTGGTTGGTCCCAATCTATGAGTTGTGGATGAGCAAGTGGTAGGTCAATGAGATGGATGGATAGTTCTCGGAGAACAGAGTCTCCTAGGAAGATTTGGTCTGGGATATCATCGTAGGCACTCTTTTCAACTTCCTCAGGAATGTCTTCGATTTCGACGAGGTCGCGGTGGATGTTCAAAAAAGTGTGACCGTTCTCGTTGGTGCCCCCAGTTGTGGGTATGCCAAAGCCAATTCCTGACTTCGTTTCCCAATTATGTGCTTCGATGGGACATTGCATGCCCCTTTCTTCTGGTCCTAGTCCACCTCCTTTATAGTTCCATTTTTTAGTGATGAGCTTATGTTGTTGGGGATACTTTTGGCTGAAGTGATCAAGGCATGCTTGATTTTTTGGAGGTGCATCCTTATGTAACCAATTGTTGATATCTAGAGTGAGCTCTTCATGAAGAGGGGTTTTTGAGGATACAAAGGTGGTTGGGCCAAACTATTTGTATCGAGGAGGTGGAATCTCCCTAGCTTTGTGATATGTCGATCGTCCATGGGTATGTGGATCAAGTGGGATTGCTCCGACAGCAAATGCATCTAACAGACTATATTCTCCACAACCTTTGTTGTTGATCTTTATGGTAGATAGGGTGGAGGTGAGGATGGTTTCTGCGTCATTACAAGTGTGGGATGAGCTGGCAATGGATGTGCCGATGTCTATTCCAGGGCAATGGTTTGTATATGAAGCTTCAACCGCATTGCAATAAGCAAAGGGTTCTGGATCGGCATGGATGGTTACCTCAGTGCCCTGATGCGGAAATTTGATGCACTGATGGTAGGTGGATGGAACGACCTTCATAGCATGAATCCATGGGCGACCGAGGAGGATGTTAAATGGTAGGTTTAGATCAACAACATGGCAAACTATCTCTTGGATGACTGGACCAACCTTGATTGGTAGCAAAATAGTCCCTTCTGTGGTTCTTTCCAAGTTGTCATAAGCTTTGATGGTGATAACTTCACTGATCATGTCTGCCTCAGTATACCCAGCTTGTTTTATGAATTTTAGGGTGCAAATGTTCAAGGCTGATCCATTATCTATCATTACTTTTTTCACGGTGAAATTGGATACCATGATGGCTATGCGAAGCAGAAGGGTGTGATCTGGCTCAACCACGGGTATGTCGGTGGGTTTGAAAGATAGGGCACATGAGGATGAGAGGTGTCCAACAAGATTAGGAAAATCAGTAGTATTGATATCAGAAGGGACATGGGATTCTATGAGAGCACTGTCAAGGATGTCTTTGTACACAGGACTAGTGCGGAGAAGGTCTAAAATGGAGATTTGGGCTGGCATGTTCCCAAGGTGTTCCAAGATATTGTACCAGCTTTTTGATGGAGCTGATGGTGCTGATGAAATTGGTGGGCCTGCGATGTTAAATTGTGCTCTTCGAGTGGTGACCGCACACTCATTGTCTGGTCCTCGGATATTGATAACATTGACAGAAGGCTCTTTCTCAGATATACAACCTATAAGGCTACCATAGTCTATATAGGATGAAGTGTGGTCATTGTTCTTCCCATGCTGTTGGTTTGGCTGGCGATTGTTGGTGTTGTTTTGGATAGGTGCTTTTCTAGGATTTTGGTTGTTGTGTGGAGGAAAAGCATTTTGATAAATCTGTAAGCCTGCATTGGGAGAGGTTTGGGCACCAACAGTGATTTCCTTCTGATCAATGAGGTCTTGCACATAGTCTTTCAGTTTCATGCATCTGAGGGTGGTGTGACCGTTTACCCTATGGAACTTGCAATACTCATTGTCCTTGTACCATGCAGCTTTGGATTGGCTTGGATCAATCTGCTGGGTAGGAGGAAATTTGATGAGGTTTTCCTTAGCCAATTTCTCAAAAATAACATCCAATGGCTCACCAAGGGGTGTATAGTTTCTAGGTGCAGGTTGGAATTTGGACTTTTGCCCTGCAGCTACATTGATGGCATTAGCTTGATTGTTAGACCCTTGAAAGTTGGGTCTTGTATTGTGGTTTTGATAGCTTTGGTTATTTCATTGTTGGTAATTGATAGCTTATTGGTTGTTTGTTTGATATGGTGGGTTAGACTGGTTTTGAGAAGGACCAACGATATTCACATGTCTGGTGTCAGTAACCCCATCTGTTGCAACATGCTTGTTTTTGTTCCAATACCTAGACCTGTCATTGGAATGTGATTGATTTTGGTTGGCCTCTTTGTAAATCTTTACCACACCATCTTTAATGAGTCCTTGCTCAAGGATCATTCCTTTCTCTTTGATATCCTTATAGGTCTGCAAACAGTTCATGGTCATGTGGTGAGCCAAGCTAGGATGTGCATTATCAATAAACATTTTCACCACATGGTGTTCTGGCAAGGTGCAGAATATGCGGGTGGTAAGGGTTTTCCATCTTTGCAGGTATTCGGCAAGGCTTTCTCCACTTTTTTTCTTTTTGTGGACAAGATCAACTATTGATAGCTCTGTTTCAACAAGATGGGCATATTGGGCTACAAATGCCTCAGATAATTCAGCAAAGTTTTTAATTATGCCATAGGGGATTCTATAAAACCATTCAAGAGCTGGTCTAGCCAAGCTTTTGGAAAAAAGGCGCAAGAGGAAGACATCATTGTATGCCACGTCCTAGCAATGCATGTAAAATTCTTTGATATGTGTGACAGGGTCTCCTTTTCCTCTGAATTTGTCAAATTTGGGTACCTCAAAGTGTTTGGGAAATGGTGTCGTGGTAATGGCTCTGTCAAATGGGTAAGGACACACATTCTCAAACTTGAATGTCTTTGGATCATTCCCTTCTTGGATGGCTTTTAGAGCTGTCTTCATTTGCTCCCACTCTGAATTGATAGGTGATGGTTGGGGTGCCCCCAATGTAGGAGTGCCTTGAGGTAGGTATGTGCTGGATGGGGCCATTGAATATGGATGGTTGTGAGGGATTTGCTGATAGGGATTGTACATTGTTTGGGCAGCTGCATGGTGGATGATGGATTGTTGAAGGGGAGATGGCACATATTGCTGCATGTGCTGCGAGGCTTGCTGTTGATATGGGATTTGAGGTTGGGATTGAGGAACATAAGCTGGCTGTGGGATAAATGGATTGCTTTTTGGGGGTAAGGTATAAGATGGTTGTGAGGGTTGGGGAAAGGATCGGAGGGCTTGTGGGGTTTGACCAATATATGTGGGTTGTGCCCCCATTTGGGATGGTATTTGCAAATAATTGGTGGTTGGCTGGGGTGGTGGATTACCTCCTAGAAGTGGCATTGAAAAGTAGTTGGTAATTGGAGGTAATGGATTAGTTGGTGGTGGAGGTGGTGGGAATTGAAAGCTTGGGAATGGAACTGATGGGGTTTGATAGCTTGTTGGCTGGATTTGGAAGCTCGGTAGAGTGGTGGCGGGAGCTGGGGTCACTTGGGAACTTGGTAGAAGATTGGCAGTAGCTTGTGGGATTTGATAGCTTTGTGGAGTGAAGGTAGTAGCTTGTGGATTTGTGGCTGGTGGTATTGAGCTCCCAAGACCTAATGGAAATGATGGGATTGTGCTTTGGGCTATGGTGAACAAGCTGGGGGCGATGAAAGGTTGATTACTTGGCCCCATGGGTGGCATCCCTGTTGTATATTGCTGAGGTTGGCCAAAGATGCTAGCAGTGATTTGGGAGATGGGTGGATTTAGAAGGCTGGGTTGGGGAGCAACAACAACAATAGTGAAGGGGGTGAATGGTGAGGTGTTTTGGGTAAAGGGGGTTTGGAGTGGAGAGGTATGAACCAAGGATGGAGTGGTGGTGGCTGGGTTGGCTTGCGGCATGTAGATTTCAACTTGGGTGGATGATGGTATGTTTGGGTCTATTGGGTCATATGGATTGGCTGGAGGTTCTTCTTTTGGAATATATTGAGGATAATTTGGATCATAAGAGCCTATGGGTGGTGGCAGCTGCCCAAACAATGGGTGAGGTGGATCTGATAATGGAGGGGGTCTTCCAAAGTCAAAGGTTCCTACATTGTCCCTTCGAAAATTAGCCATGATTGTCTCTTTGTTTTTGTCTATAATGGCGTTTACCAATACTGCATTTCCTAGTTGGTTCATGAAAGCTTCAATGTCAGTAGGTGATGGCATAGCTTGCTCTAGGCTGAAGGATGGCTGAGTGCTCAAGGGGGGTGAGGCTGTTCGATCCAAATGATAGGGCTCCATTGTTTCTTTCTTCTTGGCTAAGCGAGTGACGGGTGGCATGAAAAATGCTCCTAGGGATGAGATGCAATAATGCTGATGGATACAAAAAGGGGGAAGGCTTTTCTATGCAAATGATTTCCTAGGTTGAGGCAAAGCTATATGAAAAAACCTAAGGAGGATTGGGTTGGGGATTCTATCTTCAAAGATATGTTGTCAAAGCACAAAAGGTCTGCTTTCCTATGTGCAAGCTTGGTGGTGATTGTGTCAACTTAAGGATAGACTGATGATCCTTTAGGAAGATAACGAGATTGACCACTTGTGGATCCCAACCTTTAGCTCAAGGTGATGAGGGATAACAAGTGACAAAGCTAGATTACCCTAGACAAAGCTCTGTCAAAGGGATAACCTTGGTGAGATTGGTGGATTTAGAAGATTTTAGGAATGGCAAACTTTTAGCAAGGTGACAACAATTTTGAAAGCTTAAATGTGCAAATTTTTGATTACTAGCTAGATGGTATGATTCTAAATGAGATGGATGAGCTAATAATGCTTAAGGGGATAACCTAAGATGGCTGGCTTTTCTACAAAGATGACTCTAAAGTGAAGCTTATCCAAGAAGATGTGGAGAAACAAGGGTATCTAATCATAGAAATCATGCCTAGTTGGTAAGGCATAAGCAGGATTAACTCCTAGATGTTGGCTAAATTTGACGGTGCGCTCTAACCAGGCCTCTTGAAGTGCTTTGTCGGTAGCTTTGTCCTCTGCTTTGTGGAGTTTGGAAATTCGTGGGCTTGGTGTTATTTCTTTTCTCTTGGCTAAAAGTTCTTGGTATGCTAGAGATGGCTTGAGTTTGACCTTGTGAAACTTCTGTTTGGGTTTGGGTTGTTCCGACATAAATTCCTGAATTTGCTTGGCTTTGGAAAAAATCTCAGTTGTTTTGCTTCAACTTGTTCAATCTTCTAAAATAGGTAGTGACTACGCTAAGTGTGCCCTAAGCTAGGATTTGACCAAGTTTGGCAAACATTCATTCAACAAGTAAAATAAAAATAAGCAATAGATAGGAACACCCAGATAGAAGTTTGTGGTTCTCAGAATGTGATACTTACGCCGAGGAGTGTGTATGTTCTACAAATATTTCGATCAGTCACTCCAAACACATTAACATCCTCGATGGTTTTCTACAAGGCTGACAGTTGGTTTAGCTAGGGAGTCCTCGATATATACAAGGTACGTGAGGCCCAAATCCGTAGATGAGACCAAAAGGATGTCACATAGTCAAGAGGAGCGGTAACCCACTTCTCCTCTTTCACTTCTCAAGGGTATAAAGTTCCTTGAGGCTTAGCCCGAATGACAAAATCTTGATCCCAAGAGAGGTGTCTTTCGATTCACCTCCCGATTCTTATACTCCGTCGGAACGCTGGAGTTGAGGTCGTCCAAGGGGTGATGAAATCCCCAAGAAAGCCTCCTAAAAATAAACAAGGTTTTGGATCCTAATCTTATGCACCCAAGATGGCCTCGAAAGGCGACAAGGGGAGAGAAGACTTGGATGACCTTGGGCTAAAAAACATGCTTGTTCTTTTACCAACTGACTCTTATGTGTGCTAATCTAGACTTTGCAAGCACTCATGTTTAAGAGACAATATTCAATTCCAACTTGAAGCGCCAACAAAAGTAAATCGATCGAAGAATGCAAACAATAAGAAGAGTTAGGGTCAACAAAAGTAAACTCGCGCGCCCGGAGGCCCTCCACATCAAGTATCGATTAATTTTCTTTAAGGCATTCAAGATTGAGTGTGAGTTTGTTTTAAGCCCAAAACAAAAGTGTGTGAGATTTGATTTCATGCGCGTGCTCGGAGGCTCTCCACGTCAGTTGTTGTTCAATTTTAGTGCCCAAACTTGAAGTGTGATCGATTTAATTTAGAGTTTTGGCTATTTAAGAATTTTGATAAAGTTAAAGCAAACGTTCAAAGACCAAGTGAGTGAGTTAGATTGTGGAACATTTAACACCTTTTTCAAGTAGACCCATCCCCATAAATGGCACTGAGATTGCAACCAATGGTTAATATTTGATGGGTGATTAGAAAAAAGGTGAGTCCAAGGAACTACTCAAATTGATTTTTTTAAATTTGTATTTTAACTTAACAAAGTTTCTTAAATGTCCAAAAATCAAATTTTACCTAGATTGCATGTGGAAAAGAGATTTGTTTTGTTCAATTTTAGAAGCTCCAAATGAAGTGTTTGATATTGCAATGGTTAATTGATCCTTGGCATTCAAGATTGGATTTCTTTTTTTAAGCATGCATTCCAAGGAAAGTTGATTTTAATCCATGACATTCAAGAGTGTGTTTTGAGCAACATTCATTCAATGAAAAATGTGTTTAACCATTCAAGTTCATTTTTTTAGCAACATGCATTCAAAGACAAATGGTTAAACATTCAAGTTCATTTTTTAGCAACATGCAAACCTGCAAGAAACATGGTTAGTGGTTCCATATGTGCTCCAACCTGCAATGAGACAAAAAAAAAAAAAAAAAAAGCAATTTAGTTAGTTAGCCAAAATCTTCAAAAATGAGAGCTTAACTATGGGAAAAAAATTTTTAACTTTTTTTTGCTGTTTTTTCTACGCGTAAAAATGCTTAAAATGGTCTAAATCCTACGGAACCACTAAAAGTCAAATTTTGATTTATCCTCTTTTTTTTTTTTTTTTTTTTTTTTAAATTTTATTTTTTTAGCTACAAAGTGTAGAAATAAAGATTTTAAAACAGAAATGCAACATAAGCAGGCAGAGACGACAGTCTATCAAGCGGAGATGCCAAAATACGAAGACGCTGAAATACAGAGATTCTAGTATTCGGAGACGACAGAACAGATTTGCGGCGCAGAAAATAGGTGACAAGCAGAGACGCCGATTTGCGCAGATGCGGATTTTCGCAGATGACGATTTGGATTGGCGGTGGCGGAGACGTCAATTTGCGCAGACGCGGATTTTTACAGACGATGATTTGGATTGGCGGCGGCGGAGATGACAGAACAGGTTGTAGACGCCAAAACTGCAGAGACGACACTGCGCAAAAAAAGTTGAAAAACGCAAATTTTTGTTTTAGATGGTATTTCTTCTTCCTAAGTGCATTCTTTAACCTGCAAAAACAAGCAAAACACTCTCACAACACACTCAAACAACAACAAACATTAGATGGTTTAAAAAAATGACATATAGATGAAAATAGGTGATTAAATGACCCATAGTGGGGTCCCACTGAGCGTGCCAAAATGTAGAACAAGATTTAGTATGCAAAGAACATTAACAAATAAAGTAAACATTCACAAACCAAAAACTAAATTCACATATATGCTTAGACAAAGAAAGCAAACAAGAAGTGCAAACTTCACAAGAGAAAACACTCCATGCTTTCTTGATTCTGTAGATGTGTCCTTTTGCCGTGGATGTATGCTCAAGATGCTCAAAAGCTGCTTCAATGGAGATGGGTAATGGAAAATTGGTAGCTTTGTGAGCTCTCAATTTGGCATTATGAGGGTAAGATTGATGGCTTTGGTTCTCAAAATAGCATGGTAACTTTAGCTCAAAGATTGTTGATGAAATGGCTTGGGATGGGATTCAATTTATAGGCTAAGGGGTAGAGGGATGGAGGGCTTAGATGCAAGGATGGATGAAGGCTTAAGGAGGGCTAGGATGCACTCAAAGGAGAGCACATGGATTGTGCTTGTTTAGCACCAATGGGAAGGTGACACTTGTCACAAGGAGGATGAGTGTGAGAGGGTAGGGTAAAGGGTTGGTTAAAGGCATGATGAGTGGGGTTGATTATGTAAGAGGGATGTAAGAGGAATGAGTGTGGAAGAGGGAAGAGTGTGGAAGATGGGTGTAAGAGTCATGAGTGGGCTTGTAAGAGTCTTTTATGTTTTGTAAGAGCACTCATGACTTAGTGGTTGGGATTTTTGAGGGGAGACTTTGGTTTGGATTAGGAAAGTCTTAAACTTGTTTAAGGAATGTGACAACATTAGGGGGTGGATAAGGCTTGGGTTTAGGATTAGATTAGAGATGTTAGAGATGTGCAAGTGGATGGCATTAATGAGGGTGGGTGAGTTAGTGGCTAAGCTTGGATAGTATGGGTGGATGGGGTGGATTAGGCTAAATGGAGGATTAGAGATAGGTTAGGGGTTTTTGAATTTGAGGATTTCATTTATCAAATAGATTTATTTAATAAATGGGGATTTTTGGAATTAGATAGAAGAATAGGATTTAATTGATAATTAATAGATTATTTGATTTATCAATTAGGACTATAGATGATTAATTAAATTAATCAACTAGGGGATGACAAAGGATTAATTAAATAGAAATTTAATTAATAATGCCCTTTTTAGATAACTAAATAGGATTACTAAAATAGTGTAATCAAATTTAGGTGTCTACATTTTGCCCCTCTTTGACATAGTGTTGAGACAACACTATTTCAAAGAAGTTTGAATGAAGACGACACGAGGAAGATGTTTTAGCAACAAGGTTGCCCCAGTCTAGGATAAGAAGAGGAGAGACTAGACTTAGATGATGCCCCCTCAAGAAGGCGACGGGGAGAGAAATGAGGCTCGATGACTTCTTAAAAAGTACAAGAAATTGAGATGAGCTAAGACACCAGTTGGAAAAGAGAAGGGGCTGAATTAGCTCAAACTCTCACTACGGGAGAATGATAAAGGGAAATCAGAGGCACAATAGTAAAGCAAGCTTAAGACTTTCCAGGATTGGGGGGGGGGGGAGATGGAGGAGCGGAGTGCTATAAAAGGAATCCATGGTAGCGAGATGGATGATAGAATGATAAAGCTGATGCAATAGGATTTCAAAGAGTCAGATTGGCGGAAGATGGGTTTTGGAGATCCCTAGGACTAGGATTGTGGATCTCGAAAGATGAGGCTTGGTGGATTGATTTGATTGGTGGATCCCTAAGACTAGGATTGTGGATCCCTAAAGCTAAGCGTGAGGATTGACCAAATGGCAACATGCGCTTTTGCATAACATCAATTTAACATCTTATGTGGAATTTTCCAACCTTATCCGCCCAACTCATACATTTTTAATTGATGACACCATATCTTCATGAGTTTATGTGAACTATATTGCGGAAAACCATTAAAGATGGGGGCCATCTTCTCTTCAATTCATTTAAAAAGTATTTGACATTTGGCAATATTTGCGAGGGTTCAATCAACGCTTAAAAGGTACCCTTTTTTACACTTTTCTTTTCGTTTGGTGTGCGGGGACATTTTTTGGGTTTAGGACAATATAAAGAATTTCGGAGGATACATTCTTAGTGAATGAATTTATTTTGACGATTAGACTCTTTAATGATTGAAGTTTTGTATTATACATTAAATATAACATGACAAATGTTTTGTTATGGTTATTGAAAAAATTCATACTTGTGGACCTTTTTTTTTTAATATCATTATTTGACTTTTTGAAATCAAGTAAAAGATTTAAGAAATATCTATTATATCAAAATCTATTAAGTCATGATTTCAATCTTATTTTTTAAATGTAAAGTTAAAGTATTTAATGAGACATTTTGTAAGTCAAATATGTTCATCGATAAACTAGGAGTCACATGAGACAAAAATAATTTACTTTATATATTAATATTCATGAAATAACAAAACCTGTCATATTGAAAATGGAATGTTCAAAGTTTATGCACAAGACATTTACTCTTGAGAACAAGTGAATTAAAAGTTCACCTCTGTCACAAGTATGTTAGAGGTTAAGCTCATTTGAAAAACCCCTTGGACTACCAATAAGTTTTGAGTTCCTTCAAAGGTCATGATTATCGTGTACCTATTGGATTGAACGCCTTAATAAAGGGTTAAGATTTAGAGGTGAGATCGATTCTGCAAGCATTATGAACCCCCACCTATTCATGTTTCCAACCAAACCTCTAATGAAGACATGCAAGTACAAAGGATGTAGGTAGGAGCCCTTAAATAAGAACGACTAATTTTGGAAGACCTCTTTAAGGGAACAAACCCTAATAAAGGATCTAATCATGGAATATCAAAAGTTCCTAATGAACCCAAAAGCACTAGTAATAGTCAAGAATTGGAGTCTCAAAAAAGGATTTTAACCCTTGAAAAAGGGCAAAGTTATAGGAGTTCAAAGGGGATGAGAGTTGCTACTAAAGAAGTCTAGTGGTTGATTCTTAGTGAGCTCTAAAGCTTCTACAAGTGCAAACATGACAAAAAATAGGAAAGGTTCTTACAAGAAGGGGGACTTTTGACTAAGACTAAGAATAAATGCATATTTGATTTTTTTTATACTGAATCAACATGGCTTACAACTATTTCTTAGAGGCATATATTTAACCATATGAAAATGGGTTGTCATAGATTCATAAATCCCTATTAGTAGAGTTTATGTTTAAAAGTAAGAAAATCATTTAGGTTATCCTAGTGAAGATCCTTGAAAATGCCTAGTTCATTTTAGAATACAATATACTACTATTGGTAATCCATGAAACATGATGAACTGGAAGAATTTTCATACTACTATATTGAAATTTCAATTTTTTACAAAAATATTTTGTTAACAAAAGACAACAAGTAGCTTAGAAACTACATTTAGTTTCCTACAAATTCTATTATTACATATAAGATCAATAACTTGTTCAAGTTTTTACATTGACTAGTTGTCTAACTTTATTTTTTTGAAAAAATCATTGCCACTGAAGGCCCTAATTTGGCTTACCATGATCATTCACATACCCATATATTGATTATACACCTTGATTTTACCATTCTCATTTCCCAAATCATTTCAATAGTTGTGAGATGGATGCTACACCTACAAATCTAATTTAAAATTTTGTAAACTGAGACTCATTATAATTGATTTCTACCCATTCTTTTTTGACCTAATCATACTTATCACACATTTGTGGTATTATTTTCTTGCATCCATATTTAATGACATTTTGTTGTATCTATCAATAATATTTAAACATCAAGGAATATCATTTGAATTTAAGAACAATGTTAAGAAAACTTCATTTATGCACTCAAATAAATCTTGACCTAAATTATAACTCTTAACATGTATACATTTCTTAAGAATATTATTTTTACTACCCGACATTGTATAAATATAATCCTTTTATAGTGGTTTAATTATAAGAACTTGTCCCCTAGATAATTAACGAACTTGTTTAGTGTGGGGCTTGATTTGTCTCCAAGTCAGAGATTTTTAATATTGTGATGACTAATAATGTAGTGAGTGTTGATGTTGTGTCAAATTTTATGATATTCCCATCAGGATTAACTGTGTAGTTTTTGAGTCAAACTCATTGACCCATGTTGAATGAGTAGTGATTCAAACATTAATCCATCTCTGATGAGAATAAATGGAACACTTAGCACTCATTGGATCTAAGTGATGCTCATAGAGGTGAAGCACTAGGACTTCCTAGAGGTCACCCATCCTAGTATTACTCTAGCTTGAACGTGCTTAACTACAAAGTTTCCTCCATGGTTAAACCCAGGTTAAACCCACTCTTCTTGTTTCAAATAGGGTTGCAAGAAGAGTGGGTTTAACCATGGAGGAAAATTTGTAGTTAAGTGTGCTCGAGTTGGAGTAGTATTGAGATGGGTGACCTCTTGGGAAGCCTTGGTGCTTCACCTCTGTGAGCATCACCTAGATCCAATGAGTGTTAAGTGGTCCATTTATTCTCATCAGAGATGGATTGACCTATGAATCACACTCATGAAAAATGGGTCAATGAGTTTGTCTCAAAAACTACATAGTTAAACCCTGATAGCAATATCACAAGATGATATATATTGTCAAAATTAGAAAGTTAGGAAGAAAATGCAAACATTTAACATGCTCAAACTTGTGAGACTAAGAGTAGATCCATAGGTATGAAGTGACCTATAAGCACATATTTCACCTAAGTTGATGAATAAAATTGTGCAATATTCAAAGAAATTACTTTAAAAGAGGTCTATATTTCTAGTCTCCATAGTTTAGAATTCAAAACTATACCAATTATTTTTCCTTACTAGGCCTACATGTAAGTATTTATTCTTATTCACAATTACTTTCCTAGATTATTATTTATTATTTTTCAAAATTACTTTCAGTGATTGTCAGATAACATGGTATTACATTTGTCCATAATCATAATCTATTGATTTATATAATGTGCATAGAACTTATGAGATTAGCCTAGAATAAACTTAGACAAATGGTTAAATGTATTTTTCTTATCAAACTCAAACTTTGAAATATAGAAAAAATTACTTGTAGGATTTTTTTTGATTTTTTTAATTTTGGAATTAGGAAAATATATGTTAAATCATGTAGCAAATCATTGGCATTGATCTTGAATTGCATGTAAATAAATGATCAATCTAGTTTGATTTGACAAGGATTAAAGTAATACATTTCATAAAAATTGTGTCAAACATAGATTACAAAATATATTATTTATCTAATTGTAGATGTGGTTCAGTTACTTGATTGATGAAGATGTAACTTACATGGCAAGAAGTCATGGAGGAATAGAAAAATATACATTTCATTAAAATCAATTTGTACATGGTTCAAGTCTTCTTGTTTGGTGTATGAGTTATTGGAATTTTTTGGTTTACGGGAATGTAAAGGGTCTATGGGTATAGACATTCATCTAATTCATTTGGAGTATACAATTATATTCCTTTCATTAAGTGTTAATGATTGAAGTTTTATATTAAAAAATATTAAAAGCACATAGTATTTATTTTGTTATGTTAATTGATAGTACTATAATTTGTTTTTAATCAATTAAAGGAATAGAGGAAATTTATAAATCTATTTAGGACATGATCTCAATCTTACTTTTCAAAGATCTTAGATTAGGAACCATGGGCAAAGCTCATTCATTATTGTATCATTCTTGCTAGTTCTCATAAAAAATAATAATATGTTGGATAGATTGATTAACTTCTATTTGTTCCTCTCTTCAAATCAAAGCTCTATAACCCCTTCAATTTA
The DNA here is from genome assembly GCA_028749045.1 of Cupressus sempervirens. Lineage (NCBI taxonomy): Eukaryota > Viridiplantae > Streptophyta > Pinopsida > Cupressales > Cupressaceae > Cupressus > Cupressus sempervirens. The sequence goes on from CM053783.1 coordinate 279,273,311, forward strand.
TATGGAAATCATGTTAACTTACTAGTATGCTCTTATGGTATAAAGATGATTCATTATTAAATGGGTTCAATTTTGGTAATTTATCCATGGAATTCAAGCATGCAATACCATGGTTCAAGTCTTGTTAATGCCTTTCCTAGACAGACTAGTTAATATTTTAAGAACAAAATTCACCAATTTGGTGATACTTGGGACTTCAATTCTATTTTGTGGTCTTTAAGGAAATTGTTGAAAGAAATATTTAAACTAAATAGTATGGCTTAGAGATTTTATTATTATTGTTAAGTCGTTGCATGAGTCAATCTTCTTATGAAGCTTTGCACTTTTCTTCAATGCATTTTTACCAAAGATTGTCTTTGGTTATCTAAATATAATTTTGTTAGTTTCCCCTTGCAAAATATTCATTTAGAATTACTTCCCAACTTGCACTACTACATTTGGGACCATTTTTTGATAGTCGTTCATTGTACCAAGTAATGGTCAAATGTGGAATGACTGAGTAAATGAGTTGTCACCGAAGGGGCATAAATTTTTTTTATGTATCTGAAACCATCACAATAATGATGATAAATATTATTGGTAGGATATGGTGAAGTCAGCCATGAAATAAACTCAATCATCACTACTATCGTAAGAGGTATGACATGTAGTCATCAATATTTTGATGATTTGCAGTTGAATTTACCAATGAGGATGTCATCGAATGTATAGAATCCTTTTCTTATGGTACAAAAGAAAAATAGTATTACAACACCAATGAGGTATATAAATGGTTTCTTGAGAGAAATATAGCAAGAGAACCAATCAGTTGCCAAATTTTGCAAAAAAGCTTTGAAACAAGTCCTTTTCCTAGGCTTAAACTATACTACTCATCAAAGTTACTATAACTATGCCACACCAATAGGTGCTTTGAGAGTTTTGAAATGTGGAATCCAAACCAATTCATAGCAAAGGATGAGCATGGTTCCATGGGGAAGCATTCATATTTTACTTTATTTGTATCTTTTCATCAATAGAATTTTAGGCTTGCTTTCCCAACAACAAGGCATTGTAGAACTTGAACTATACTTACTAAATTTATTCATGGATTTTTTCTCTTCCAATGGATTTCTAACATAAACATAATGTTAAGGTGATGTTCTATAAATAGTTTATTTCCATTTAAATTTATATCTCATGCTATACATCTGTTTGATTTAGACCACTATACCAAGTAAAGAAACATATGTAAGATAATTTGATAAGAACAACAACATTTCATCAAACTTACAGACGAATATGTAAGATAATTTTTTATAAATTACAATATCATTAGTTAAATATTTGAAGACAAAATTATAAGACTTACAGATGAATAACATGTTTTGTCATTTGTTCTTGATGGAGCTCTATGTAGACAATCAACAACAAATACTTGAAATTCTATTGTAGAGGACATACTTGAGATTCTATTGTAGAGGACATATAGAAAATACCTACAAGAAACACCCATTACAATTATAGTGATGTTAATATTTCTCTCTCATTTATTAGTATAAGAGAACAACAATTAGAAGAAACTATTGTGGAAACTTCTCATTTGTAGTGTTTGCAAATTGTAGTTACAAGTGATAAAGTTACATACTTTTGATCTTGAGTGCGCAAACAATGGATGCAAACAGTTGATTGACTAGGATAGTACAAAAGTTCAAGCCAAAAAAATTGCCTCTCTATGATAGTCATCCATGTAAAAGATTAATTTCATTAAATGATAAACCAAGAAAGTTTGAAGCACATATTAAAGAGATGTAAAATATCAATAATGAGGAAAGAAACATTCCTTAAATGTTGATATGAGATTTTTTTGAAGTGATGAATTGGTAATGGAACACTCATTGTTTTCTCATTGATGTCAAACCTGCTACTTGCTAGTAAGGCAACTGCTTAGTTGATTGAGTACTATCATTTTTTCGATTAATGAAGAGGATTTGATCAAATGGTATAACAAGAGAACCTAGAGGAAACGTTGGGTTATGGTATGAAAAAGGAGTACACAGATTAGTTAAGATAGTGATGATATACTGTATTATTTATCTACTTAAGGCTGCAAAGGTTGGATACACTAATTAAGTCTAGAAGAACAAGTAAGAAGAATTGTGTCTATCAAGCTTGACTGAGTGCATAGTAGGTGCCAAGAAAAGTTAGTGCAAGTCAAGAAAAAACTTAGTTGGAGCCAAGAAAATTGAAGATTTAGTGTATGTTGAGTGAATATAGTTTAAGCTGAGTAAAGTTTAGTTGATACTGAGCATTAGCAAACTTTAGTATTCACCAAGTAAACTAGTGGAAGATGAGTGGAAGAACAATATGGAAGTAAAGTAACATCATATTGATGTTGAGTGCTAGAATTCATGTTAAATCATAGATCTGATGAATTTGAGCCAACTATTTTATTTTCTTGAATTGTGTGAAGCATGTGGAAGATAACTATGATGAGCTGGTGGCATAGAATTTAAGGTAAACCATTTTGTGAAAAATTCAAGTAGGATTGAAGAAGAATTTTCTAGAGGAACCAAATGGAAAAGTGGGTAGATTCATTTTATCCTACCTAATCCTACCTAACCCGAAAATGGATGATTGTGGTTAAGCTACAAAAGATCATAAATCTATTTATAGAGAGAGTTGATCAGAAGTAAAGGTTGTCATGTGTGAGAACCTAAGGAAGACAACGAGTCTAGGGTATTGTTTCATTTAGTGGCCAAATAGAAGAGACTACACATAGCATGCAAAGAAAGAAGGCTTGAGAGTATTAAAGCTTGAAGGGTGAATATGCTATCTGAGCTAAAGTGTGTGAAAGAAAAGTAGAATGGAGGATTGAAATAGAGATTTGTAATTTGCAAATGAGTTGTAATTTGTTATTAGATCAAGCCTTATGGTTACTTTATAATCATTGTATTAGTCTAGGGTAAATCCTTTGGATTAAGGTTGACCTAAGGCTATGTGTAGGATCATGGTGTGCCAAAAAGTGGCGATCTAAAAAATATGTAGTTCTAAAATGCCTCAAACCATTTCAAAATCTATTCCAAGTATTTTCCCACCCATCTTGATACTAAATGAAAATAATTAATATCTTTATAAGGTCTACTATATTTTTTGATACCAACCCTATATGGTCAATTTTAAAACCATCGTAAAAATGTGTTTTTGGCCTGTTTTTATGTGATTTTTACTTCAAACATGTAGCTGATGACTTTTTTTTCACCAAAATTTGATGAAATGAAAATGGTTTCTTAAGAATGTTCTTATCTTTCCATAAATATACGGTTTGTCAAATTATGAGTTTACTAAGTAATTATTACTTATTTTCTATTGGAGTTACATATAAAGTGCTAACTAACACACTACTTGAAAAATAACTATAACTTTCAAATGGTAAAATATTTTTCAAATCCAAAAGATGCATCACATTCTATGTTTCTTCCACTATAAGGAAAAAATTATTATTTTTGCATAGTTTTGAATTAGTCAAGGTGGTCAGATACGAGATTTTTTTATTACAAAAATACTAAAGTCAAAAATTATTTATTTAGAATAAAAATAACCAAAAATATGTGTTACATCCAAGAATGAGTCTACTACTTATATCTAGAATATTATTAAAAGATAATATCATTTGATTTTGATTAAGGTGGTCAAACATACGTTTACTTCTTATTTTTGTTCTAAAATTTTTGTAATATTACATTAAAATTCAAAATTTTGACCAATAAATTTTATTTTTTTGAGATAAGTCCTAGTAGTTAAGAAACTAGATTCAATTTTCTAGAGATTATTTTCTCTCAACTTTTTGATATAAAGCTAATAACAAGTAGAAAATTGCGCATAAAGTTGACATAACCCTGATTTTCTTATTTTTTATTGCCACTTAAGAACATAGTTTGGTTGACCATGATCCTGCACATACCCCTAACAATCATTTGTAAATCCTTTAGTTGAGTGAAATTCTAAGTGAATGATCTAAAGTCCTCTAATAAGGCTCACTCTTAATAAGGTGATTGAATTCCTCTAACGAGGTCACATTTAATAGTGTGTGTTGTAACCTTTAATAGGGTTGACCTTTCATATGACATCCCTTCAGAAGAGTGAGAATTAGTAGCATATTACTAGTGGTTTTTCCCAAGTTGGGTTTCCATGTAAAATCCTTGTGTCAAATGTGTTATTGAATTTGTAATGTTTCATGTTTACATTTCTGCAGAATCATTTTGACCAAGGACAATAACCTACAAAGTTTAAGTATTGTATGATCTAATGAATGCATGCATAATAAGGTTTTATGGACATGGTCCTACTAAGAATTAAACAGTTTTATTTTTATATCTGGACCTTAGATAACTAATTCAAACCCCACTAGATGAAGATTCTAGAAACTAAGCTATAAATCAATAGCAAGTTCCAGTGACTATTGATTCACATACAATGAATGTTGAGTTGCATTGAGAACTAAGCTACAATCAGGTGTTGAGTTACAAACTAAAGCTAGGACACATTCTAATTTTGGGATTAGTGAACATGAAAGAGATGTTGAATTACCTAATAGAGAAGTACATAGTAATTCAAAAGTTGACATACCTAATGAGGAAAGTAGAGCAGAATCAAGATTGTCAAAGTATGTCAAAAGACATCACTCTACTGAAAAAACTATTGGAGATAGAGATGCTAGACCAGTGACAAGAAACAAGATGAAAAGTGATACATGTTTATTGAGCAAGTCAGTGAAAGATGCCTTAGAAAATGTGGGCTAGAGTAAATCCATGAAAGAAGAGATCGAACAGATTGAGAAGAACAAGACATGGACTCTAGTTTCTAGACCAAAGGACAAGAATGTGATAGGAACCAAGTGGGTGTATAGAAACAAGTTAGATGAAAATGGTGAAGTCACAAGGAATAAGGCAACATTATTTTGCAAGGGTTATACACAAGAAGAAGGGATAGAGTATGGAGAAATATTTTCCCATGTTGCAAGATTGGAAGGAGTAAGAACTCTACTTGCTTACTTTGCATACAAAGGTTTCAACATTTATCAAATGGATGTGAAATCTACATTTCTAAATGGCATATTAGAAAAAGAGGCCTATATAGAACAACCAAAAGGATTTTTTGATGCTAACAACAAGAACATGGTATGTAGACTACACAAATCTTTATATGGTTTAAAAAAATCCCCAAGAGTATGGTATGAAAGCCTTCAAAATTATCTTATGAAGATTGGATTTGAGAAGATTGATGATAACAACAATCTGTACTTGAAGACAAAAGGAGGCAAAGGTATTTTACTAGCTGAATTTTTTGTTGATGATATCATACTTGGAGGTCAAGATGGATTATGTAATGCATTTGCAAATGAAATGCAACACTATGTTTGGAGAGATCAAGTTCTTTGTTGGCTTGCAAGTATATTAGATGAAATATGGTATATACATCACTTAGTCTAAATATGTGAAAGAAATATTAAATTTTTTTGGATTGAAGATTCCAAACCAGTTAGCACACCTATGGTGACAAGATACAAGTTGTCAAAGAATGATGAATCAACTATTATGAATCAAACATTGTATAGGTCTATGATTGAAAATTGGAATGTGTAGTACATAGCAGACCTGGCATTACATCGTCTTTTGGGATTGTTTCAAGATTCTCCGCTAATCCTAAGGAGAATCATGTGATGGTTGTTATAAGAATAATGATAAATATGAAAGGAACAATAGACTATGGTCTATACTACAAGAAAAATGAGAAGTTTGAGTTGAGAGCTTAAACTGATGCTAATTGGGTTGGAAACATTGATGATAGAAAGAGCACTAGTGGAAGATCATTGTTCTTGGGAAAGAGGTTGGTAACTTGGAGCAACAAGAAAAAAAAATTCCAAATCTCAATCTATTGCTGAAGCTAAATATGTGGTTGATGCAGTAAATTGTACAAACATTGTATGGATCAAACAACTACTTAAAGGTATGAAGGAAGAAATCACTAAACCCATGGTACTTTATTGTGATAATACAAGTTCTATAAATATATCAAAGAACCCTATGATGGACAAAGACTAAGAACATTGCAATCAAGTATCATTACTTAAGAGAGTTAGTTCAAGATAAAGAAGTGAGGATAGACTATGTGAATACAAAAGCTTTACCTAAGGATGCTCATGAGTATCTAGGAGGTAAACTAGGGGTAACACCCCTATCCAAAGCTACTTAAGAAGCACAAGTAGTGCCCTACATAAACCAAGATAAATGTTGTATCTTACAACTTGATGTAGTTGATAGTACTTTAGGATCTACCTATGATGGAGTTGAATTACCTAAATTACAGTCACAAGTAAGGTGACAGAGGGAGAAACTAAAATTTTTAACATCTACATGTTCAGATGACAAGTCTTTGACATTATTGTCAAAGAGGGAGAAATAAAGAATACCAAACAAAGGGATAAATACTTTAGAGGGAGAAAGAAATGTGAAATATCTACATAGAGGGAAATAGTGTACCTAATAGTTTCTATTGAGGCATCTACCTAGTAAGAAGGAGATAGTACTGAGGGAGATATAAGAACAAAGCAGATAGAGATGGATACCTGAATATCATAAAGATGAAGTGATCAAAGAAATTTAGAAGGAGAAACCCTGTAAGATGACAGATGAAGGGAGTCATAAGGAAGAGTTGATTGTCTGTTGATTTGAATAGAATTTTGTAGCCTATACAGAAGATGAAAGTTGTTAATAGAGGGATATATTTCAATACAAGGAATTATTTTCTTTTTGGTATTGTTGTTGATATTGGTTTTCCATCAATGCTAAAGAGGGAGATCTTTTGTATGAGATTGTTTTGAGTGAAGAATCTATAATGGAACAATCATTGTTTTTTCACTGATGTCAAACCTACTAGTTGTTGGTAAGACACTTTCTTAGTTGATTTGAGTATTGTAATTTATTTTATTAATGAAGAGGATTTGATCAAATGAGATAATAAGAGACTCTAGAGGAAAGGTTGAGTTATGGTATGAAAAATTAGTACAAAAATTAGTTAAGATAATGATGATATAGTATCTTGTTTATCTACTTAGGGCTGCAAAGGTTGGATACACTAATTATGTCTAGAGGAACAAGTAAGAAGAATTGTGTCTACGAAGCTTGATCATGTGCATAGTAGGTGTTAATAAAAGTTAGTGCAAGCCGAGAAAAAACTCAACTGGAGCAAAGAAAAGTGAAGATTTAGTTTATGCCAAGTGAATATATTTTAAGCTAAGTAAATTTTAGTTGATGTCGAGCATCAATAAACTATAGTGTTTGCCTAGTAAACTAGTGGAAGATGAGTGGAAGAATAGTATGGAAGCTGAGTAACAACATATTGATGCCAAGTGCTAGTATTCATGTTAAATTGTAGATTTGAGCAAGCTGAGCTACTTATATTGTTTTCTTGAATTGTGTGAATCATGTGGAAGATAACTATGATAAGATGGTGTCACATAATTAAAAATAAACCATTTTGTGATGAATTGAAGGAGGATTATGGAAGAAGTTTCTAGAGGAACCAAATGGAAAAGTGGGTAGATTCATTGTATCCTACATAATCCTACCTAAACCTAAAATGGATGATTAAGCGACAAAAGATCTTAAATCTCTATTTATAGAGAGATATGGTTAGAAGCAAAGGTTTTCATGTGTGAGAACCTAAGGAAGACAAGGATTCTAGGGTATTGCTTCATTCAGTGGGTGAATAGAAGAGATTGCATATAATATACAAAGAAAGAAGACTTAATAGTATAAGTTCTTGAAGGGTGAACAAACTATCCAAGCTAAAGTGTGTGAAAGCCAAGTAGAATGGAGGACTGAAATAGAGATCTATAATCTATAAGTGAGTTGTAATTTATTATTAGATCAAGCCTTACTATTACTTTCTAATAATTGTAATAGTCTAGGGTAAATTTTTTGGATACCTAATAGTCATTTGTAAATCCTTTAATTGTGTGACATTCTAAGTGAGTGGTCTAAATTTCTCTAACAAGGCTCACTCCTAATAAAGTGATTGACATCCTGTAACCAGGTCACATTCAATAGTGTGTATTGTAATGTTTAACAGGGTTGGCCTTTTACAGGGCATCACTTTAGAAGAGTGAGAATTAGGAGCATGTTATTGGTGGTTTTTCCCAAATTGGGTTTCCACATAAAATCCTTGTGTAAAATGTCTTATTGAATTTGTAGTGTTTCATGTTTATGTTTCTACAAAGTTATTTTGACCTAGGACAATAATCTACAAAGTTTAAGTATTGTGTGATCTAATGGATGCATTCATAATTTAAGCTTTATGGATATGGGTCTACTAAGCATTGAAAAGTTGTACATTTGGACCTTGGATAAATGAGTCAACCCCCCTCTCAGTTATTTTAAAGAATTCCAACATAAACTGATAAGGTTCCATGGAAAATGAGTTGTCAAAATGAGGTGAGTGTAGAGTCTACTACATTAAAGACAAGGAAGATAAAAATTAATATTTTATAGTAAAGACAAGCATAGTAGGAAGAAATTTTTTCATAGTAGGATTATTTGAAATAAACATATCTTATTGAAATATAGAGGATACATTAAGAGGTGGAGACATTACTTATTACTAAAGGAGTTCATTGTATATACGAATAACCAAGCACTTAACTTCCTCTATATCCAAGACAAAATATGTCATAGGGAAATAAAATGGGTGGAGTCTTTGAAGGCCTATATCTTCACCATCATGCACAAGAAGGGCATAGCTAACAAATCACTTGATGCACTTAGTAGAAGGAACATAACTATTTCATGACATGTATGCAACAAATACTAATTATGGATAAATTTATAAGGTATGGAGTTTGGTGATAACTATCATGTTGAATTTTCTTATTTTCTAATTTAGGACATACTTCTCTTCAAAGGAGGACAAATTCAAACTGATGTCGAAAACCTTATGGAAACATGCATGATTTTTCAAATATCTAAAGCAAGGACTAAAAATTTAGTTCTCTATTAATGTTTGTCAATACCATCTAGGCCATGAGAAAGCATAATAATGGATTTCATGATGGGGTTTCCAAGGACACAAAGAGGACATGATAGTGTTCTTATGGTAGTTGATAGGTTCAACAAAATGGTTTAGTTGTTTCCATGAAATTAAACCAATGATGCTTCCCATAAAGAAATTTTTTTTTTCTAAGAAGTTATAAGGATTTATGGGCTACCTCACAACATAGATTTGGAACATGATGTGATGTTTGTGGGACACTTTTTAAGGTTTTAAAAAAATACTTCTGAGATTCAATTTTCACCTAGGATTGGGATCTCTCCCATCTTCAATATTTGGATGCTATGTGGATGATGGAGAAAGACATAGAGAAGGTCATCTCAAGTGGGCTCGAGATAAAAAGTTTTAGGTTGTATGGTGTAGGGGCACCTAAATGAAGAAATTTTCTTTGCATTTCAACAAGTCACATGTAAATAACTCCACCATAAATATTAGAATAGGTCATTTCATGTTTTCCAGCCTTTTGATTTCTTTAATTTTTAATAAAAGCCTATTTTGTAAGGCATTGGCATGACTTAGCACACCTATAGCCATAATGATCAAGTTCATAATTAGGGCTATTTAAATTTCTTAGAAGGGTCACACAAATAGGGATGCATATTAGTTCAATAATGTTGGCATATTACAAAAGTTGTACTTTTACAAGTATGCAACTTTGGCAACAGAACAGGACTAAGATTCATTTGGCTTTACAAGATTATGAAAAGACATAAGATAATGTATTTATACCAGAAATAATTAAATGGGATTAGTGGTGAGGGTATTTTTAGAAGCTTAATTGGGATGCTAAGATACTAAGAAGAAGAAGAAGGGTGGGGGGTTGTGAATCAAGATCTATTCAACTTTAATCCTTCAAAACAACTTTACAAAATTCACCATATTGATCTTCTCATATCTATTTTATGCATAACATAACTTGTAAAATCAAATGTTGTAATAAATAGATCTAACTATAAATCACATTCATGAAATGTAAACTCATAACACAAAATATTTTGTTACCCAGAAACTTTCCAAGGTGAAGGTAAAATTGGGGTGGGGATGACACCCACAAATATTCACTACTAGAGTAACAAAGTTAATCTATTAGGGTTAAAATTTGGATCACTTTTGATGATCTACCCTATGAGGAGCCTACCCTATTAAATGCATTTTAGACTATTAGGTCTTACCCTATTAAAGGATTTAATACTTACAACAAAGTAAGGACTCTATTAGGAGATTTACAAAGGTCTGTTAAAACCACTTTGTTAAGAGATTTTCCTTGATTGAATCTATTAGAACTATCTTGGTACCTGATCTTTTAGTCTACACTATAATTGTTGATTACAAATCTTCTCCTTCTAATCTATGATCTTATCTCCAGTTTGATATAATGTTACTTAGTCCTTCACTACTTCATAAGGTTGTCAACCTCAATTCTTCTCAACTCTCTTAGATGTTAGCATGAATGTTGGTGGTATTCCTTTGGGGGAGTATCCTAAGCATTGGAGATCATGTGGAAGTGTTGAGATGTTGCATTCATGACTATGTTTTTCATTGATGTTAATATAGCACTAATTTTGTGAGGACTAGCAGAGTAGAAAACAAAGATTATCGTCATATAGACAACATTTTGATGATCAAGTGATGTAAGATTAAGGACATGTATGTCCTGATGACAATATTAAGTGTACATAACATAAGTAGAAGAGATACAAAAGATATATGTGATTTATAGAGAGCAATGCAAAAATAAAGTACTTGAGAAGAAATTTCTAATGATTATATTTTATCTCTTAACAAAGATATAATCAAGATACAAAAAAGCAATATAGTGATAGTGGACCTTCTGATGATGATGTCAACAAGTGCACATGTCCTAAAATCACATGTGTGAGAAGTTGTGTAGATTATGAGCTGATAGTATTATATGATTGTGAAATAATTAATTATCTTACTATGGTCCTATTATAATTAATTGGGAAAGCCTCAAGGCTGACTCAAGAAATTGTTTTGAGGACTTGGTATAAAGGAAAGTATTTTCCTTGATTGTAAAGTGTAATTGAATGCAAAGTGTTTATGGAAGTGGGAACAAGAGGAGAGTGTTTGGTAAATGTGAGTAAGCAATCTAAGGGATTATTAGATGCAAATTTTATGAATTGGTATCAAGATCAAAAGGAGCAAAAATCTAGTTGACAAGAAAGAGAAAGAGGAAGGAGAAGTACAATTCAATTATATTATTTTGCAAGGAACAATACATAGATCATTTGGACATTGGGTTCATTAGTCTTGCCCCTAAAGTTGTTTGGATAGTGGGTCCATTTGCCTTCCACAACTCCTAATAGGGTTGAAATCTCTTAATAGGGATTCAAAGTCTCCTAATAGGGTCTATCCTCTAACAAGGAATATTTATATTAGTATATATCTCGTGAATACCATTCACACATAGGTTTTCCCTATGATCAAGGGTTTTCCTTGTTAACATATCTGGTGTTATTGTGCATGAGTATATTATTGTGTTTTATGATTATATTTCTTATATGGTTAAGATTTAATAAGGTTAATAATTGTGATAATAGTTGGATAATTGATTCACCCCCTCCCCCTCTCATTTATATTGGTGGACCATATATTCTAACATCAGGCATGCAATATCCAAAACTTAACTTCTTTGCTCCTTTGCACACCTCACAATCTCATATTTGATAGCTCACTCTTCTATGTTAAAATAGGGTTTGGATATATCTATTTCTATGGAGCCTTCTAGATGCTTCCCTTTTGGCCTCTTCATTTGATTGGTTGTTCATTCCTCATTATATATAAAAACCTCTATAAAAAACTCTACAACCATTAAATGTCATGTCCATGTTAGCTTGAAACAATTACCTCAAATTTTGTAACATTCTAGACTTTTATGTTCACTTTGTTTTACTTAGAACTCACTATTTCTGATGCTCAGTCATAACTACTCTTCATTCTATTGCTTGACCTTAACTATACATGGCTCATTCTACATAACTTGACATCTATGTGCTCGGTCTACTTGAAATTCATTAGGCTTGGCTTGTACTAAAAATAATCGGTGACCAAATAATTTCTTGGATCCTGTAGAGCTTGAAATTTACATGATTATTTACAAGTCTTTTATGTGACTCAACTTATGTAGATTAGCTTGGTCGCAATGATGACAATCTAACTCTGCCTTATATATGACTAAGTGTTTGACACTAATAGACAACAAGACTTAGATATATCAAAAATCTCCCCCTTTGACAATAGTGGCAAAAATACTTTTTCATGATTACATCTTTATATTACAAAGAATAATAGTACTCCCCCTAAGCTTATGACTCAGTTCTTATAGAACTTCAAAACTTGCCTTTGAAATATAATATACTATTGGAAGCATGAACATTGATGATATTCCTATGGGGGAGTATTGTAGAAACATTATTTTGATGATATGTTACATTCATGATTGTGTTTTTCATTGATGTCAACATAGTAGTTTTCTATGGTATCTAATAGAAGAACAATGGTAAAAATCAAGTTGGTATGAATAGATCATTCAATAGTTTCACTAGCGAGGTTAATGAGAGATACTACTAAGTGTCTAGTGTATGAAGCTAACCTCAGAAGCATAAGATATTAAGTTTGGAAGAAGATATGCAAGTTTTGGTGAAGACTAACCTCAGATAGAGTTTTAAGAACCATGTTCCGGTAAACATGTTATATCTCCTAGTAGAGTTGTTATTTTAAAAAGAAAAGTTAAAGGTTTGTAGAAAACATGTTGGTGATGACATGGATAAGCTTTCTCATTATAATATTACATGTATGAAAAGTTATTCAACTTACAAGGTGACATATTAATGATATCACTAGGTATAACATGCTCTTAATGAGGTCCTATAATAATTAATTGAGAAGGTGTAATAGATGACTCAAGGATTTTTTTTTATGGATTCAATATAAAGGAAGGAAATTTTCCTTTGCTATGTATGGATGTATGAACAATTTCATGAAGCACAAAGATTAAAATAGAAGAGAAATATGTTGATAAGAAAGGATAAGTAGAGCATATTGAAGTAGGGAAAAAAAAATGTTGTTGGGGTTTTATTCTGAGATCCAAGGTTTGATATTTGGATTCAAAGTTTATGACTTGGTCTACAAGGTCTGGAAATGATTGGTCTAGTTGACAAGATAGAGGAAAGAGGTTAAAGCACAATACAAACAATTATTCTACAAGGAATAGTTGAGAGATCAATTGGATAGTGAAGTTCAGTGGTCTTGCTCCATAGGCTATTTGGATAGTGGGTCCTTCATCCTTCTACTATTGGAAATATAGATGGAGTAACTGAGAGGGGGGGTGAATTAGTTACCACAAAAATAAATCCACAAATAACTTAGATGTCTTATAAAATTAGTTATTGCTGTCACTTGGTAGCCACACAAAAAAATGATGTAACTCGATAGATGTATGTTAACTTATTAAGCATTCACAAAGATTTAACATGCATGCATAAAAGAAATAACATCAACACAAGAGACACTAGATTTAACGTGAAAACCCAAAATGAGAAAAACCACCAAGTAACTAGCTACCAATTTTCACTCTTTTGAAGTGAGCTTTGTTAGGAGCCAACCCTATTAAAGGTTACAAAACATATTTAAGGTGTGACCTTGTTAAAGGATTTAATCACCCTACTAGGAGTGGCCTTGCTAGAGGACTTTAGAACAATTCAATAGAACTATCCACCTTGTTAGAGGGTTTAAAAAATGGTTATTAAACCAACTCTATTAAGAGTCTTAGGAATCACTACTACAATGATGAAAAAGTAACAATGGAGTGACCTGAATGAGATGCAACTAAAATTTGTTGATACAGATCGCTATTCTGCTTCACTAGATCCTCTCTGATCAAATACACTTTTGCTACTCCTCAAGGATATCTGATCCTTCTTCAAAATTTGCTCACACTTTCCTCTCCACACTTGCATGCTTTCTTATTACACACATCCATTCATACACTAGAATTCACAACTTGACCTTTAATTTATACCTTGCAAATTATCTAGTCAACTCATTTACAAGTTACAATTACCAATAATCATTACATCAATCAGCTACATACATTACATGAAACAATTAAACTTTATTTTCTAAAACAATGAAATCCTTCATTGGTCGACTTTGCTTGGTAAACACTACTCCAAAAATGATTTCCAGTGTTAACCAACTAAAGCTTGGTAAACACTGAGAATTCTACAAAATCCTTTGGAGATTGAGTGAACTCGGTAAACACTAACTTTCCTTCACTAACCTTGTGAGCTAGGTAGAAACTGACTTGAACCAAAAAAACCTTTGATGCCCGAGTGAGCTTAGTAGAAACTATTTCCACAGAGTATATTTAGGAATGCTCGGTAGACTTAGGAATCTGTTTTGCTGACCAACTTAGCTCGATAGACTCTATTTTATAACTAATATGACATCTGTGTAACATCAAAGACAACACACAATTGAATAAGTGTATCCAACAATCTCCCTCTTTGGCATTGATGGGAACGCAACATGTCATAGAAAAATGAAATTTGAGAGCAAGTCTTTTCTAATAGAACATTTTTGTAGGAATTGATGAAATCCAACTCCGCAGTCGCCAAGATCACATACATGCAAATAGCTTGCTAAAGAGAAACCGAAGGAGCAAGAGCTTGAAGCAAACAATCCAAGAGAATATATTTCATAATAAGAAAATGAAATTGCTATGTGAATGGATGATTTTACAATGAGAGAGAGACCACTTATAAAGGCCTCAAGGAAGCTTGTAGAACAAGCTAGAAGGAGGTGGAAGATAAGATTGACAACTAAGCACTCTTCCACAAAAAAGTGGAACATCCTAGAAGGGAACAAACTCCTGTGCTGTCAACAACTCATCACTACAACTATTAACTACTAAATATTAAATAAATGCATTAACCTAAGTAAGCTTAAGTAAATAGAATAAATAATTATTAATTAATTATTTACTCTAACACCCCCCTTAAGTGCAACTTAGGGGAATGCCTTAAGCTCACAAAACTAAGATGAAAATGCAGAATGGGTCTTGGAAACGAGGCCATGTTAGGTACCCATGTACAATGCAAAGAGAAAAAAAACATGAAGTGAAGGAAGGAAGGCCTCAACCAATCCCCCCAAGGACAACTTCTGCCAAAAAAGAGTCAAGAGACCCACTCAAAACCATAAGTACAACTAGCCCCCCCATGAGAATAGACACCAAAGACCCCCCAGAATGATGGAGCTCCTGTAGAAATGATCAAACCAATGAAACTCCAATGTGGAAGGAAAAAAGGTACATAACAAGGAAACCCCTGAATGAGAGGGGAAACTAGAAGACCTAGCTGATGCCCAAAAGAAAAAGGATGAGGATCCTAAAATGGAATCCCCAAGGCAGGTGTGATGACATTGTCATGAATGTCCACTATAGTATCTGCAACAAGTGTACTTGGAGTCTCAATGAATGAAGCTGGAGGATCAAGCAGAGAAGAAGAAGAATCATGTGGAAGAGAAAAGCCCTCAACTAGATGTGGTGTGAAAGTCAAAATAGGGATCTCAGGAACAATACAAAGGTTCAAGTATCTTGACTGCACCACATGATGCTCCTACGTAAGAGAAGTAGTGTGCTCCAACAATGGAGATGGTGGACCAAAGTGCGAGAAGGTGTAGAGATGAGTGGAAGGATAAACTACCCCTGTAGCAATAAGACCTCCTATTACATGACCCTGAATGAAGACTAAATTAGTAATGAACTCAATTGTCTTCCCTGATTCACTACGTGTAATCTAAGAAATTGAGAGAAGGTTGGCAGACAAAGATGGAACATACAATACATCATTGAATATACCATCTTGGATGTGAATTGAACCTTTCCCATAGATTGGTAGTGCAGTGTTATTCCCCATGAGAATATAAGGAATAGGAGAAGCCTCAAGAGTAGAGAAGACACCTTGAGAAGATGTCATATGGTGAGAAGCACCTAAATCCAGTATCCAAGGAACCTGTGAAGAAGATGCAATGGTAGCCTATAATGCATGACCCTTTCCAAGATCCAATGTAGATGGTGAAGATGTGGAAGAAGACTAAAAGGTAGACCCCTGTGAGGTAGAAGAGGATGGAGAAGAGAAAATGTTCTTCTAAAGAAGTGCTTGCAAATTCGCAATTTGTTTCTCATAGCCATCAAATCTCTTCTGAAAACAATGTGCCTCATCATGAGATCCTTTCCCACAATAGGAATAGGTAGGAGTCTCAGTCTTCTTTTTCTCCTTCTTCTTAGAAGATGATGAACCAGTAGAAGAGGGATCTAATATTTTCTTTGACTTCTGCTCCTGTGTAAGCAATGCCTATGATTGTGAACCTGAAAGTGAATCCATTTGATTGATCTTGGATTGTTCACGAGTTCACCGATCACAAAATGTCTCAAAAGAAGGCATCCTATGTCTATCACCCAAGGCATCCATAGTGGAGTAGAAAGTGGAAGAGAAGATTTGATACTGTCCCCTCAACTTTGAGAGTATCAAAAAGATACACTCATCATCTGTCTTGGTTTTCCCAAATCCTTGCAAAAGTGTACATAGATATTTGAACTTCATCAAGTCCTCAATGGTGGGAAAGTTGTCAGGTGTCAAAGAAGTGAACTCTACATCTAGCTAAAGTGCTTGGAACTCATTCACTATGCCAAACAAAGTCTGAAATTTGAGCCAATAAGCTTGTGGAGTAGTCAAACCATCCAAGTGAAATAGTAGATTGTCTGAAATGTTTAGTGCAATCAATCCCATGGCCTCATCCATTTTGTTCCTATGCTGAAGAACCTCAAAAGCTCATGTAAGAATAGGTTGATTCTCATCCAGACATGACCATAAGCCCCTTGACATGAGAAGCCATGTCATTTGTGCCTTCCAGGTGTGATAGTTGTGTGGTGTGAGACGGGTCATTGATGGATCCACCACTGAGAGAAAAAAGAAGATAGAAGTAGAAGGGTCTTATTTTGAAGTAAATTATAGAAAAGAAAATGCTCCCCCCCCCCCCCCCCCCACAATGTATAAATTGGGTATTCTTTATTCAGTGCGATTACAATAGCCAATTTAGGGCCTATTTTTGAAAGTAATATTTCTGTCCATAGAACCTATAATCTAATTGTAGATCTGAAAAGTAGACAAAAAAATATACACTTTCAAAAAAAAAAGAACCTAATTATGTGTCCAGATGAACCTGTATAAAGCATTTGAAGTGGCAAAATTTGAGAATTGTGAGTTGCAAAAAAAATCAGGAATAGGGATCTCAAACCACCTGTACCAATGTTTAGATCACAAAATCCTACCCCAAAACAAAAAAAATTGCTCAAAAAAATGAGTTCATATGAGGGAGATATCACTATTTGAAAATCACTGCTGTAGTTTTTTTTTTTGAATTGCTGCCGTCGCATCTGAAAAAAATAAAGAAAAAAGTCCAAAAAATATTAGATCTACTATGTCAAATCCTCTTTCTCCTTTTTCTCCAAATGCTGAAAAAAATGCTCTTCCTCCTTATTGAATAAAAAATCACAAACAAACTAGTGTTTGTGTCTCCGAATCACGGCTTCAACAAAAACCTTCGAACAAGAAGCAACAGGGAGGCTCTGATACCATGTAAGAGTTGATGAAATCCAACTCTTTAGTTGCCAAGATCACCTACATGCAAATAGCTTGCTGAAGAGAAATCAAAGGAGCAAGAGCTTGAAGCAAACAGTACAAGAGAATATATTTCACAATAGGAAAATGAAATTGCTATGTGAATGGATGATTTTACAATAAGAGAGAGACCACTTATAAAGGTCTCAAGGAAGCTTGTAGAACAAGCTAGAAGGAGGTAGAAGATAAGATTGACAACTAAGCACTCCTCCACAAAAAAGTGGAACATGCTAGAAGCGAACAAACTCCCGTGTTGTCAACATCTCATCACTACAACTATTAACTACTAAATATTAAATAAATGCATTAACCTAAGTAAGCTTAAGTAAATAGAATAAATAATTATTAATTAATTATTTACTCTAACAATTTCTTCCTCTTAGATTTTATGCCACAAATTTCTCAAATACAGTAATCTCCCTCTATGAAGGAATTACATAGCTTCTTTAAAAAAAAAAAAACTCTCCACAAACAAAATCAAATTTTAGAAAGATATGATAGTACACTCTCCCTCTTTGACAACATATGCCAAAGATAACACAAACCAAATGAGTAACAATGTACCTTAAGTACTATTTCATATGCAATATTTCCATGACTATGCTCCATCAACTAAATGATTTTCAACTTGGTCCCTGTTGATGCATCACTAAAACTTCATTTTAGTGAGCTTCAAATAGGGGAATGAACCCTAGCTTACCTCTTAGATAGAAGAATGCATCCTTAGGTAATGACTTGGTGAACATGTTAGAAATTTTTTCCTCTATATGGATAAATTCTAATCTAATTTCCTTATCTTGCACCAATTCTCTAACAAAGTGATACTTTATTGCAATGTGCTTAGTTTTTTAATGCATTACTAGATTCTTTGATATATTGATTGCACTTGTATTGTCACAAAACATAACAATGGGTTCTTTGATTTCCACCTTCATGCCTTCCAATAATTGTTTGAACCAAACAATATTAGAACAGTTTACTGCTACTGAAACATACTCTGCTTCTACTATAGATTGAGATGTGCAATTTTTCTTTTTAGTTGTCCAAGAAACCAACCTCCTTCCAAGAAAGAATGCTCCTCCACTTGTACTTTTCCTATCATCAATATTTCCTACCCAATCAACATCAGTAAACACTTTCAAATCTAGATTACCTCCAAATTTTTACCATAATCCATAATCTTCAATGCCTTTCAAGTATCTCATGATTCTTTTGATTTCCATCATATGATTTTCTCTTGGTTTTGCTGAAAATCTTACTACAATACCAATTGCAAGAGCAATATCTGTCCTTGTATGAAATACATAATGAAACTTTTCAATCATCGACCTATATAATGTCTGATCTAACTTGTTTGATTCATCATCCTTGGTGAGCTTTAGTCTAGTGCACATAGGAGTCCCAACTGGTTTACAATATTCCATACCAAATTTCTTGAGTATCTCCTTGATGTATTTTGACTGAGTAATGTAGATGCCATTCTTACTCTTCTGAATTTGAAGACCAACAAAGAATTTGATCTCACCAAACATTGACATCTCAAATTCCTTGTTCATTTTCCTTGAAAATTCTTTATAGAGATCATCATTCCCTATAAACAAAGTATCATCCACAAATATTTCTACCAAAATAATCTTATTATCTAGTCCTTACTTGATATACAAGCTATTGTTATCATTAGTTCTTTGAAAAACCAATCTAAATAAGATAGTTATGCAATCTTTCATACCATGCTCCAGGGGCTTGTTTCAGACCATAGAATATTTTGTGTAATTTGAAGACCATGCTCTTCTTGTCTGGATCAACAAAACCTTCAAGCTGTTCAATGTATACTTCTTCATCAAGAATACCATTGAGAAAAGTAGATTTGACATCCATCTGATATACATTAAATCCTTTGTATGAAGCATATGTAAGTAAGGTCCTGACACCTTCCAATCTTGAAACAGGAGTAAAAGTCTCTCCATAGTCTATCCCTTCTTCTTGAGAGTATCCTTTACATACTAGTCTAGCATTGTTCCCTGACACCTTACCATCTTCATTCAACTTATTTTTGAATACCCACTTAGTTCCAATCACATTTTTATCTTTAGGCTTGGGTACAAGAGTCCAAGTTTTGTTCTTCTCTATTTTCTCTATCTCTTCATTCATAGCCTCAATCCAACTTTCATTTTCTAATGCATCTTTGGCATTTCTAGGTTCAAAATTAGCAAGTAAACAAGTACCTTTTAACTTACTTCTTGTGATAGTACCTTTAGATTTGTCTCTAATAATTTGATTTCATGCACGATGTCTCCTGACATACTTGGCTAATATAGTTTCCTTGCCTTTTGAATGAATTGCATTGTCATTCTCCTATATTTCAAATTCAGGCCCTGGTTGTTTTGCTTGTTGCTTAGGTCCTTCAGACTTGTTAGGCATTGGCTTGATAGCATCTGAATGTGGCTCAAGTTCCTGTATCCTAGTTTGAACTTCTTGTAACTCAGTGACTAAAGAATCAGGAGTAGAAATTTTTTGATTGATAGATGTATTTGGCACTGTATCAGGTTCAATGAAAATAAATCTTGTGTAATCTTTTAGTTCCCTTTTGCTTTCTTCTTTAGTCCTTTTTGCAAACTCATCAACTTTCACATGTGCACTTTCTATGATTTTGTGAATAGACAAATTGAAACATCTATATGCCTTACTCTTGCAAGAATATCCCAAAAATATTCCTTCATCACCCTTCAAATCAAATTTACCTTTTTTTAGATTCTTTCAAAATATAACATTTACTTCCAAATACTTTTAGGTAACTTACATTGGGTTTATAGCCATACCATAACTCATACGAGGTTTTGAATGAGTCCTTCTTCAACTGTACTCAGTTCAAGGTATGAACTACAATGCTAATAGCTTCCTTCTAGTATTTGATAGCAATGTTCTTTTCAATCATTAAAGTTCTTACACAGTCCATGATAGATCTATTCTTTCTTTCAATTATTCCATTTTTCTCAAGAGTTCTAGGTGCTGATACTTGCCTTTGATTCCCCCTTTAATGAAAAAGTTATTGAATTCATGGGAGATGAATTCTAGTGCAAATATAGATGGATTAACTGAGAGACGGGGGGAGGGGGGGAATTAGTTACCACAAAAACAAATCCATAGATTCCTTAGATGTCTTATAAACTTAGTTACTACTATCAGTCAATAGCCACACAAAAAAATGTTGTAACTTGGTAGATGTATTGTGTATTAAATAATTACTAATCTTTAAACATTCACAAATATTTAACATCCATGCATAAAAAAAATAACATCAACATAAGAGACACCAGATGTAACATGCAAACCCAAAATGAGAAAAACCATCAAATAACTAGCTACCAATTTTTTCTCTTTTGAAGTGAGCCCTATTAGGAGCCAACCCTATTTAAGGTACAAAACACACTATTATGTGTGACCCTATTAGAGGATTTAAAAACCCTATTAGGAGTTGCCTTGCTAGAGGACTTTAGAACAATTCAATAGAACTGTCCACCTTGTTAAAAGATTTACAAAAATGGCTATTGAGAGATTTGGGAATCATTGCTACAATGATGAAAAAGTAAAAATGAAGTGACCTAAATGAGATGCAATTAAACTTTGCTATTACAAATCTCTGTTCTGCTTCACTAGATCCTTACTAATCAAATACACCTTTGCTACTCCTCAAGGATATCTGATCCTTCTTCAAAATTTTCTCACACCTTCCTCTTCACAATTAATTCACTTGCATGCTCATTCATTCATCCATACTATTGAATTCACAATTTGACCTTTTATTTATACATTGCAAATTATCAAGTTGGCTCATTTATAGGTTATAATTACCAATAATCATTACATTAGTCAGCTACAATCATTACATTAAACAATTAAACTTTATTTTCCAAAAAAATGAAATCTTTCATTGGTCGACCCTGCTCGATAAACACTGCTCTAGAAATGATTTCCAGTGTTAACAAACTGAAGCTTGGTAAACACTGTGAACTCTATAAAATTCTTTAGAGACTGAGTGAACTTGATAAACACTAACTTTCTTTTGTTGACCTTGTGAGCTTGGTAGAAACTAACTTTTGCCACAGAATCCTTCAAAGCCTGAGTGAGCTTAGTAGAAATTGTCTCCATAGTGTAATATTTAGGAATTCTTGGTAGACTCTGTAATTCACTTTGCTAACCATTTGAGCTCGGTAGACTCTATCTTTTTCTTTGCTGACCAACTGAGCTTGGTAGACTCTGTTTGATAACTGATATGACATTTGTGTAACATCAAAGATAATACACAATTGAACAATTATATCCAAAAATCTCCCTCTTTGGCATTGATGGCAACACAACATGTCATAGAAGAATGAAATTTGAGAACAAGTCTTTTTTTGATAGAATATTTCTCCCTCTTAGATCTTATTATAAAAACTTCTCAAATACAGTAATCTCCCTTTGTGAAGGAATTACATAACTTCTTTTCAAATAGTAGACTCTCCACAAACAAATTCAAATTTCAAAAAGACATGATAGTATACTCTCCCTCTTTGACAACACATGCCAAAGACAACATAAGACAAATAATTAGCAATGTACCTTAAGTACTGATTCATATGCAATGTTGTCAAATTATACTACATCAACTGAAAAATCTTCAACTTGGTACTTGTTGATGCATCACTAAAACTTCATTTTAGTGAGCCTTAGATAGGGGAATGACCCCTAACTTACCTCTGAGATACAAGAATGCATCCTTAGGTAATGGTTTGGTGAATATGTCAACAATTTGTTCTTTCATATGGACATATTCCAATCTGATCTCCTTATCATGCACCAATTCTCTGACAAAGTGATACTTTATTGAAATGTACTTAGTTTTTGAATGCATTACTAGATTCTTAGATATGTTGATTGCACTTGTATTTTCACAAAACATAACAATAGGTTCTTTGATTTCCACCTTCATACCTTCCAATAATTGTTTGAACCAAACAATATTAGAACAGTTTACTGCTACTGCAACATACTCTGCTTCTGCTATAGATTGAGATGTATAATTTTTCTTTTTACTTGTCCAAGAGACCAACCTCTTTCCAAGAAATAAAGCTCCTCCACTTGTACTCTTCCTATCATCAATGTTTCCTGCCCAATTTGCATCAGTAAATACTTTCAAATCTAGATTACCTCCAAATTTGTACCATAATCCATAATCTTCAGTGCCTTTCAAGTATCTCATGATCCTTTTGATTTCCATCATGTGATTCTCTCTTGGTTTTGCTAAAAATATCTTTATAATACCAACTGTAAGAACAATATCTGGCCTTGTATAAACTACATACTACAACTTTCCAATCATTTATCTATATAATGTCTGATCTACCTCTTTTGATTCATCACTCTTGGTAAGCTTTAGACTAGTGCACATAGGAGTTCCAACTGGTTTACAAGCCTCCATACCAAACTTTTTTAGTATCCCCTTGATCTATTTAGATTGAGTGATGTAGATACCATTCTTAGTATCCTCTTGATCTATTTAGATTGAGTGATGTAGATACCATTCTTACTCTGCCAAATTTGAAGGCCAACAATGAATTTAATTTCACTAAACATTGACATCTCAAATTCCTTGTTCATTTTCTCTAAAAATTCTTTGCAAAGATCATCATTTCCTATAAATAAAGTATTATCCAAAAATATTTCTGTCAAAACAATCTTGTTATCTGGTTCTTCCTTGATATACAAGCTACTATTATCATTAGTTCCCTGAAAACAAATCTAAATAAGATAGTTATGCAATCTTTCATACCATGCTCTAGGGGCTTGCTTCAGACCATACAATTCTTTGTGTAATTTGTAGACCATGTCCTTTTCTAGATCAACAAAACCTTTAAACTATTTAGTGTAGACTTCTTCATCAAATATACCATTGAGAAATGCTGATTTGACATCCATTTGATATACTTTAAATCTTTTGTATGTAGCATATGCAAGTAAGGTCCTAACATGTTCCAATCTTGAAACAGGAGCAAAAGTCTCTCCATAGTCTATTCCTTCTTCTTGAGAGTATCCTTTACATACTAGTCTAGCTTTGTTCCTTGACACCTTACCATTTTCATTCAACTTATTTCTGAATACCCACGTAGTTCCAATTACATTTTTATCTTTAGGCCTAGGTAAAAGAGTCCATGTTTTATTCTTCTCTATTTTCTCTATCTCTTCATTCATAGCCTCAATCCAACTTTCATTTTCTAATACATCTTTGACACTTTTAGGTTCAAAGTCAACAAGTAAACAAGTACCTTTTAGCTTACTTCTTGTCATAGTACCTTCATATTTGTCTCCAATGATCCAATCTAGTACATGATGCCTCTTGACATACTTGGCTAATACAAGTTCCTTGCCTTTTGAACAAATTGCATTGTCATCCTCTTGCACTTCAACCTCAGGTTCTAGCTATTCTATCTGATTTGACTATTGCTCAAGTCCTTCAAACTTGGTAGGCATTAGCTCAGTAGCATTTGAATGTGACTCAAGTTCCTGCAACTCAGTTTGAACTTCCTACAACTTGGTGACTAAAGACTCGGGAGTAGAAGATTCCTAATTGATAGATGTATCTGGCACTATATTAGGTTCAATGAAAACAAATCTCTTGTAATCTTCTAATTTCTTTTTGCTTTCTTCTTCAGTCCTTTCTACAAACTCATCAACTTTTGTTACTCTTTCAATGCAAAAGTTATTGAACTCATTGGAGATGAATTTACCACCTCTATTTGACCTCAAGCATTTTAGCCTTTTCCCTATTTCCTTCTTTACTTTGGCCAAATACCATTTGAACTTTTCAAATGCTTTTCATTTCTCTCTCAAATACATGAAAGTCATCATTCTAGAGTAATCATAAACAAAAAGAATGAAGAACTTTTCTCTAGTATAGCTTTCAATTCCAATAGTTCCACACAAATTAGTATGCACAATTTCCAAAACTTCTTCAGATTGATAGTTCTTACTTTTAACGCTAGTCTTTCCCATCTTACCGATCTAACAATTCTTGCATAGACCAACATCAAGTTTTTTTATACTAGGAATGCCTCTTACTTTCTTGAATTTTCTTATCTCTACTAGATTAAAAAATTTCACATGACATAACCTTCTATGCCATAACCAACTTTCTTCAACTTGAGCAATAAAGCATGAAAATTCACCAAGTTCAAGGTAGAACAAGTTACCTTTTGTTTATATGCTTAATTCAATCAACTTTCCTTTGTCATCGAGTAGTCTTGTTTTTCCATGCATGAATTCCACTTTGAATCCAATATTGAGTAGTTGTGCCACACTCAATAGATTGTGTTTTAGACCTTCAACCCAATAGGCATTATCACATACAAGATCTTTGGTTAGTGAGATACTTCCTCTTCCTTTTATGCAAAAAGGTTCATTGTTACCAAACCTCACACTACCACCATCACAGTCTTCAAAATATTCAAACTTAGTTTTATCACAAGTCATATGATGAGAAAAACCACTATTTATGATCCATGTATCATTTTTACTCATATGAGAGATAAGTGCCATTTTATCTCCCTCATCATTATCAGATTCATCTTTTATAGCAATATAAACAATTTCATCTTCACCATCATCAGAATCATTAGAATCCTTAGTCATAAAACATGTTTTCTTACTTTTTTCCATAAATGATTTGAAGTCTTTCTTGCCATTGCACTTATGACCTTTCTTCTCATCCTTGTTTTTCTTGTTTGGGCACCTAGTAGCAATATAACCAATTTTCTCTCATGAAAAATAAATTAAAGGAACTTTACCTTTGCATTTTCCTCTGCCTCTAAAATTTTTCCTTGCTAGTAGAGCTTCAACCACCTCAAGGTCACTATTAGAGCACTGTTCTAATTCTTCTTCACTTTCTGACTAAGATTCCTTTATCTTCTTGCCTCTTTCTTTGAGTGAAAGCTTGGCTTCAAATGCTAATTCAATGTTCTTGGAAGTTGGAACATAGTTGTCATAGTTATCTAGCCCAAATGCAATCAATCTTCCAACTATGGCCTCTAAATTTATCTTATGATTTGCTTCACATCTTCTTTCTTGAATTGCAAAAACTCCAATTGCATAAATGGGAAGTAATTTTCTAAGAACTTTACTTACAATTGTTTCCTCCTCAATGTCTCTTCCAGAAGCCTTGATTGCATTGACAACTACTTTGACTCTTTCAACATATTTGGCAATGTTTTCATCCTCATTTGATCAAATTTTCCTTTTAGAATTTCTTGTTTGGCTCTTCTCACATTATCGTCACTTCCGTAGATATCTTTTAGCTTGTTCCACATTTCAAAGGTAGTTTTGTAGTCCTTGACATAATCAAATTCTTCATAGGTTAGGGTAGATGCTATGTCTATCATCATGGTGTTATGAGTCTTCTTCTCAGCAATGTCATTAGTAAATAATGTGCCAAAAGGAGCTCCATATGCTTCATCAAGATATTTCAATCCTGTATCTCCAATGGAAGCTAGATGGAGTCTCATGAGACCTTGCCATGCTAAAAAGTTATCCCTGTCAAGCCTTGGAATTTTCCTCTTGTAAGACATCTTGATCTTTAGCTTGGATCCTTGAAATCCTTCCTACAAGCACCAAATTTTCTAATACCAACTGTTGGAAATATAGATGGAGTAACTAAGAGGGCTGGGGGGGGGGGGGGGGGGGGGGGTGAATCAGTTATCAGGAAAAAAATCCATAGATCCCTTAGATGTCTTATAAACTTAGTTTCTATAACTCAGCAGATGTACTGTGTATTAACTTATTACTGATCTTTAAGCATTCACAAAGATTTAACATGCATGCATAAAAGAAATAACATCAACACAAGAGACACTAGATTTAACTTGGAAACTCAATATGGGAAAAACCACCAAGTAACTAGCTACCAATTTTCACTCTTCTGAAGTGAGCCCTATTAGGAGCCAACCCTGTTAAAGGTTACAAAACACACTATTAGGTGTGATCCTATTAGAGGATTTAAACATCTTGCTAGAAGTGGCCTTGCTAGAGGAATTTAAAAAAATTCAATAGAACTATCCACCTTGTTAAAGGATTTACAAAAATGGCTGTTAAACCAACTCTGTTAAGAGATTTAGGAATCACTGCTACAATGATGAAAAAGTAACAATGAAGTGACCTGAATAAGATGCAAGTAAACTTTGTTGTTATAGATCTCTATTTTTCTTTGCTAGATCCTTACTGATCGAATACACCTTTGCTGCCCCTCAAGGATATCTAATCCTTCTTCAAAATTCTCTCACACCTTCCTCTTCACAATTGACTCACTTGCATGCTCGATCATTCATCCATACTATTGAATTCAAAACTTGACGTTTTATTTATACATTACAAATTGTCAAGTTGGCTCATTTATAGGTTACAATTACCAACAATAATTACATCAATAGGCTACAATCATTACATTAAACAATTAAACTTTATTTCTCAAAATAATGAAATCTTTCATTGGCCAACTCCACTCGATAAACACTACTTCAGAAATGATTTCCAATGTTAACTGTTGCTCATTTTGCACCCCGCCAATATTCAAATTTTAAATTCTTGCCCACCAAAGGCTAGTTCCCAGAGTTAATGTTATTTTAAATGCCTGAGAAACATCAAAGTTTTTTTTTAAAAAAAAAATCAAACTTATGATATGTTTCGGCCGGCCTGCATCCTATCCCGTCATTGGATCTTCTCAGGATCTACGACCCTCGCTATGTCACCAAGAAAAGCTGCTTGATAGATATGCATAGTGACTTAGCGAGTGTTTTCCACATGGATCGACGGGCCCAATTTGGTAGTGGTGGTTTTTTGTTTTTTCGGCGTCGAGTTTGGATAAAGTCACCAGTGCTCGCTACCTCGCTAGTAGAAAATTCAAACAGCTTGTCATTAGCGACATAGCGAGTCACTGTGAAATGAGTGTTTGGTGGGACCTCATGTGACATGGATGCTTAGGAGGGATTCTAACTGTCGGATCAATGCAAAATCAACAGTCCTCGCTAACTCGCTATGGAAAGATGCTCATAAGATGTATATAGCAAGATAGTGATTCACTGCCACGTGTCTTGTGGGGCTAGGTTTCTTCCATAAGCCACAGGGTGGACCTTGAACCAATGATGCACCAAGAATGAGTGTACAAATTAATGACACATTGGTAGTTGGTTGATTTCTCATTAGCTAGGGCGATGACAATACAAAAGTGGGCCAATCCCTTCAGTGCATCTTTCACTATCGTCAGATCAACATGGATCAAAGGTCCTCGTTAACTCGCTATGGGAAGATGCACGCTATTTAGGTATAGAAAATTAATGACCTAGTGACACATGGATTGTGGGTCCTATTTTCCTTGGTAGGCCACAAAAGAAAGAACTTACTGGACAAGTTGGAGAAAGGCCAAGTTTCTATTGGTTAGCACACTGACAGAGTGGGTGTATCTTCAAGACCATCGGATGGTGGAAGATTGATGTTTCTCGCTAGGTCATTATGAAAAAGATGCTTGATCTTTAGCTATAGTGATATAGCAAGGATTTTCCATGTATCCTCAGAGTTCTATGGGTCTAGTTGAGGTAGTAACAATTAGATGTAGTTGGTGGTTAGTGTAACATCACGGTCAAGATTTTTCGAGAAAAGTTGGCATAGTTAGTGAAGGAAGGAATGGTGAACCATGTAAGACCCGCAAGGTGGCATAATGGAATGAACTGATTGGCCCACATGGCTCATCCTGGTGCCAAGATAGATTGACTAAGTTAACTTGCTGATTCACAAACCAAGAACAAAGGAAATCAAGGTTTTTTGTGAATCTGATCTTCATGATCAATCTCAACCACCAGGAAATGAATGCTAAACATGGGAGAGCACTCCACCACCTCCGATAATCCATATACCTAGTCAAAGCATAGTTATGGAACCATTTCTGTCTTCTCGAGACATTATTTGATATAGAAGATCAGATATCATTGCCTTAGATCTGTATCCATGAGCAGATTTTCCCCATGATTGTTTTTTGTAGGACTTTAATGAAGTGGTTGAGGAGTAACTACAATTAGAGGACATCTCAGTTATGCCTACACTATAAAGGCAAATTTTGTAAATTTTGAAAGGGTCGAAACATTCTTTGTTGTTCTCTACTATTACTCTACAATTCTAGTGTAAAATTTCCCTTGCCTCTGAACTGTATGATTCTCTACCTTATCTCCTTCAACCATTGGTATGAAAGTGCAAGAACTCTTTGCCTTCACCATTGTTTTGTGAAAGTCTGTAATCTGCCTGACTATATCTCTTTCAGCCTATGAATGACATATAAGTGAATCTTCTCTTTCCTTGTGTCATTCATTCAACTTTTCTAGTCTGCATGTGGTTATTAGATTAAAAGTAAGTCTGAATGTGTATATCCTTAGTTTATTTTGGTTCAATAGTGCATATATGGCCAGAGATTGGTCTGAACACTCTATTTTGGTGCATCACCTCTTTAGATTAGATTAGGTAGATTTTCTTTCATGCTCTCCTTCTCCCTTGTCCTCTCCAAGAGTAATTAGGTGCATCCTGATAGTAAGAGGAAACTGGCCTTCTCCGAAGACTCAACCTCACAGTTCAAGTCCCATAGCTTGGAGGTTGTTTCCATGTTTCAGTAGGTTGTCCTCATGCATAGGCTTTGGACAAGGGTGCAAACCTAAGTGACAACATTAACCAACTAACACTTGGTAAACATTGCAAACTCTATAAAATCCTTTGGAGACTAAGTGAACTTGGTAAATAGTAACTTGCCTTCACTAACCTTGTGAGCTCATTAGAAACTAACTTTTGCCACAAAGTCCTTCAATGCTTGAGTGAGCTTGGTAGAAACTATCTCCTTAGTGTAATATTTAGGAATTCTTTGTAGACTTTGTAATTCACTTTGCTAGCCATCTGAGCTTGGTAGACTCTATCTGATAATTGATCTGACATTTGTGTAACATCAAAGACAACACACAATTGAACAATTGTATCCAATAGAATTTACCACCTCTGTCTGACATCAAGCATTTTAGTCTTTTCCCTATTTCCTGCTCTACTCTAGCCAAATACCATTTGAACTTCTCAAATGCTTCTGATTTCTCACTCAAGTATATGATAGTCATCATTCTAGAGTAATCATCAACAAAAAGAATGAAGAACTTTTCTCCAATATAAATTTCAATTCTAATAGGTCCACACAAATCAGTATGCACAATTTCTAAAATTTCTTTAAACTAATAATTCTTACATTTAAAGCTAGTTTTTCCCATCTTACCAATCTGACAATTCTTGCATAGACCAACATCAGGTTTCTTTATTCTAAGAATGCCTCTTACTTTCCTGAATTTTCTTATTTTCACTAGATTATCAAAGTTTACATGACATAACCTTCTATGCCATAACCAAATTTCTTCAACTTGAGCAATAAAACATGAACATTCACCAAATTCAAGATAG
This sequence comes from Cupressus sempervirens, assembly GCA_028749045.1. Classification (NCBI taxonomy): domain Eukaryota; kingdom Viridiplantae; phylum Streptophyta; class Pinopsida; order Cupressales; family Cupressaceae; genus Cupressus; species Cupressus sempervirens. The sequence continues at coordinate 279,303,601 of CM053783.1, forward strand.
AACAAGTTACCTTTTGTTTGTATGCCTAATCCATCAGCTTTCCTTTGTCATCCAATAGTCTTGCTTTTCCATGCAGAAATTCAACTTTGATTCCAATATTGATTAGTTGTGCCACACTCAATGGATTGTGTTTTAGTCCTTCAACCCAATAGGCATTATCACATACAAGCTCTTTGGTTAGTAAGATTCTTCCTCTTCCTTTTATGCAACAAGGTTCATTATTACCAAATCTCACACTACCAACATCATAGTCTTCAAATTGTTCAAACTTGGTTTTGTCACTAGTCATATGATGAGAGCAACCACTGTCTATGATCCATGTATCATTCTTTCTCACATGAGAGATAAGTGCCATTTTATCTTCCTCATCATTATCATATTCAAAGTGTATCAGATGGATGTCAAGTCAACATTTCTGAATGGAAAGCTTGAGGAAGAGGTGTACATAGAACAACCTGAAGGTTTTCCTTTAGCAAATGACAAGGGTGCGGTATACAGATTAAAGAAAGCATTTTATGGCTTAAGAAAAGCACCCACAACATGGTATGCAAGGTTGGACAAGAATTTGACAAAGCTTAGATTTAGCAAAGGTGTGCCAGACAATAAGCTATACTAGAAAGAAATAGATGATGGATTGATAATTTTGGTAGTATTTGTTGATGGTATCATATTTGGAGGAGATGATGATGAAAGTGAAAAGTTTGTAGAAGAAATGAAGGAATTTTAAATGAGTATGATAAGAGAAATGAATTACTTCCTAGGATTATAGATTGTGTAGGATAAAGAAGGAATCTTTATTTTTGAGACTTAAGTATTTGAAAGATCTATTGAAATAATTTGGTTTGGAAACATGTAAAATATTTGGAATACTTATGATAATTGGACACAAATTATCTACAAAGGATGAGACACTTACTATTGAGCAAAAGAAGTATAGATCTATGATTGGAGGATTACAATATCTAACTCATACAAGGCTAGATATAACAAATACAGTTGGAATTATTACAAGATTTCAAGCTAACCCCAGAGAAGAACATTATGCAAGAATTAAAAGGATATTTAAATATCTGAAGGGAACACTAGAGTTCAGATTGTGGTATGAAAGATCTAATGATTTTACTTTAAATGCCTATCCTGATGCTGATTGGGCAAGTGGTATGGATACCAAAAAGAGCATCAGTGGTGGAGAATTCTTTCTTGGAGGAATATTAGTTTCTTGGTTAAGAAAGAACCATGATTGTATCTTATAGAGTGCAACAGAGGTAGAATATGTTGTAGTAGCAAACAATTGTAATCAAGTTGTTTGGATGAAGCAAATGTTGAAGGATATAAGGATAGAACTCAATGAAATTTTTGTCATACATTGTGATAACACAAGCATAGTGAATATGTCTAAGAATATAGTGTTTCATTCCAAGAATAAGAACATTTCTATAAAATATCACATGTTGAGAGAGAAAGTTGTAGAAAAGGAAATAAGATTGGAGTATGTAAGCACCAAAGAGCATAGTGCAAATATTTTCACTAAGCTTCTTCCCAAAGAGACTTTTGAGTATTTGTAAGGTATGCTAGGGCTTATTCTTCTACCTACATTAGAGTAGATGATGAAAGAGTGCATGAGTCCAATGATATAAAGCACTATTGTTTTCTAGATTGAATTATGATGCTTCCTATATGGGGGAGTATCTATGATGGAAAAAGTCATCTAGGACTCTTGATAGATGTTATTTTGAACAATGTCTTTGGACACTTGAGAAGGTCACTAACAGTTGTTGCAGTGATAGATGGTTGCTGAAATATTTGAAATTGATGTCAATGGGGGAGAGATTACATCATGAAAAATAGTTTGATACAGAGCACATTGAGGTATATCAATGGGGGAGAATGATTAATGAAGAGGATTTGAAAAGAAAGGATAACAATATTTTATAGTTGGTATTCTTGGAACTAGATGTTTTTCATCTATGTTGACATTAATGCCAAAGGGGGAGATTTTTGGAAGCATGAATACTAATGATATTCTTATAGGGAAGTATTTTAGAAACATTATTTTGATGATATGTTACATTCATGACTGTGTTTGTAATTGATGTCAACATAGTAGTTTTCTACAATATTTGATAGAAGAACAACAGTTAAGATCAAGTTGGTTTGAATAGATTGTTGAGTATTTCCACTAGGTTAATGAAAGATACTACTAAGTTTCTAGTATATAAATCTAATATTAGAAGCATAAGATATTAATTCTAGAAGAATTTATGCAAGTTTTGGTAAAGACTGGCCTGAGATAGACTTTACAAAAGCATGTTCTAGTAAACTTGTTATATCTCTTAGCAGAGTTGTTATTCTGAGAAGCAAGGTTAAAGGCATGTAGAAAACATGTTGGAGATGATGTGGCTAATCTTTCTCATCATAATATTACATGTATGTAAATTTATTCAACTTACAAGGTGATAGATTAATGTTATCGCTAAGTATAACATGTTCTTAATGAGGTCCTATAATAATTAATTGAAAAGGTGTAACAATCGACTCAAGGAATTGTTTAATATATTTGATATAAAGGAAGGAAATTTTCCTTTGTTATTTATGGATGTATGAATGATTGCATGAAGCATGAAGATCAAAATAAAAGAGAAATAAGTTGTTAAGAAAGGATAAGCAAAGTAGAGCAAAGTAGAAGAAAAATTCATTGCCAAGGTTTTATTTTGAGATTTGAGGTTTGATATTTTGATCTAAGGTTCATGAAATGGTGTACAAGGTCTACTAGTGATTGGTCTAGTTGATAGGGTAGAGGAAAGAGGTTAAAACACAATAAAAACAATTATTTAGCAAGGAATAGTTGAGAGATTAATTGGATAGTGAAGTTTAGTAGTCTTTCCCTAGAAGCTGTTTGGATAAAGGGTCCTTCTGCCTTATACAATTCCTAATAGGATTGGCATAACTCCTAATAGGGCTGGAATCTCCTAACAGGGATTCAAAGTCTCTCAATAGGGACTCTTATGTATTGAATATGTTTATAGACTCCTAATATGTTCCATCCTCTAACAAGGAATATATATAAGTATATATTTGTGGGCATCGTTCCTATTGGAGTTTTTCCTTTGATCAAGGGTTTTCCTAGTTAACAAATTTGGTGTAATTGTGTGTGTGCATCTTGTTATGGTTTCTATTTACTTTGATTTAATTTTTAAGATTAATTAAGGTTGATAAATTTTTTAATTAGATAATTGATTCATCCCCCCTCCCCCTCCTAGTTATCTTGGTGGACTATTACTTCTAACATATACAATACAAACTTTACATGACTCAAAAGTTTGATTTTAACTTTGTCATGCATTGTCTGCTATCTATCCACTTTTTGCTCTCTGAAGTCTAAGTCTCATCATTATGGTTTCAACTTCATTTTCACTTTATTATTTCAATTATCATTCAATCATCATTCCCCCTTGTATATATCGATCATTAATCATCTATCCCTATTGTTTTTGACACCTATGTTTGTTTCTTTTGTTGTTGGGGTTGTGAGGGTGTTGGAATCAAACCATATTTATCAATGAATGTCTTGTGAATTTGATTGATCATAGCAAGTGCATGATCCCATGTGGTTCTTGTTGATTCCAAAACATAAATCTGCAACTCCAAATTCACTGTTAAGTGAATTAGGTTGTCAATACTCGAAAGATTGTGATATATTTACTCTAGATTCTTTGCTGAAATCTACTCTCATTGCATAACCTCCAAATGAGGTATCAACATTGACTATATATAGATCAATTTGGCTCTCATTCTAATATCTATTCTATTTAGCTCAACCAACATTCCTTGTGCAAACAATAACTTTTTATAATGCTTTGAGCTTGATTCAGCTAATAGAGAGATAGATTCATCGAATTACTTCATGTCACCTTGAATCCTCTATATGTTTAACTTGTTATAATGCTTGGAGCTTGATTCAGCTAATAGAGAGATAGATTCACTAGATTGCTGCATTTCAGCTTGAATCCTCTATACGTTTGGCTGAAATTCACTTATAAATCTGGGCACTTCAAAAAGTATATTCTACAGATCTTGTACTTTCTTTAAAATTTCTTCAATGTTCTATGCAAGTGCTTGCAACTCAACTTTTCTAACAACATTGACAGTAGAAACTTTCTCCAAGACTCTTCTCAAATTTCCTTTTAGACCAAGCATTAGTATTTCATTTTCCTCAATATCTTTAGTGTTGACCTTTTCAACAATTTGTACCAACTAAGAGATAATGGGGGTCTATTTATCAATGATTTGAATATCAAAGGAATCAACAAATATGTCTTTGATGTCATGTTACACTTGTTTTTGTTTTAGTTCTCGCCTCATCTCTTCTTGCTTATTCTTCTTGTCTAATATATCCTATAAGGTGACAATTTTCTCAAAAGTGAGATTGGCTAGATCCCATTTTGGCATATCAATTACTTCAGCCAAACCAATAGTAACATCTAGAGAACTATCCTTAACCTTCTTTCCTTTAATTTTCTTTGGAGTGCCACTACTTGGCACTGCTAGAGTAAGAGTAGGTGATGGGATGTCACCACTTGGTCTTGCTTTAACTTTAGTGCTTGGAACAAAAATGGTAGAACTCGACACTATATCCTCTTTTACTATTTCTACTTCTCTAGTCTCCTTATTTCCCTCTTCCTAAGGTCCTGAGACATGTAGTCCTTCTTGACTTGTAGTAGACATCTCTACATTTTTTTCCTTGACTAATTATCCTTGCTCTTGCAGCTCACTATTTGGTTCCTCTCCTTCTAAGATCTTTATTTGTTGATTAATGGGAGTCTCATGTGTGGTGGCATGGATAGGTGATATTTTTCCTTATGGACTTAGAACACCTAAGCTTTCTTTATCACTTTGATCATCTTCAATAGTCATTGTGTCCAATGTTCACTCATGTTCTACTCCTTAATTAATTAATCCAAAAATGCTCTTCCATAACAACTTATTTCGTTTTCCTAAAACCTCAATCTTATTCTATAGAATCATGAGTTTTCTAAATTTAGGAACAAATCAGTTCCTATGATTTTCCAAAAAATGTTGTCATTTATTTATTTGATAATTCAAGCATAATCTTGGCCAATGTGCCTTCTCTTATTTGTTTCTCTACTTCTAATACATGTTCCTATCTTCTATCTAATCTATTATACAAGTAACTTGGAATTTTCTTTTCAAATTCAGTAGGATGTAGTCTATTTTTAGACAAAATTTATCATAGCCTCATCTACTTTGATTCTGTCATCATTTCTTAGTGTATCATATTTCACATATCTCAAACTTGATAATCCTATAGAGCTTCTCATGTTGGCACATACCTCATCAATATTTCTTGGTTTTGTAGGTACAATGACTTGGTGATGTCCAAGTTCATCAGACTCGGTCTACTCTTCTTTTCCCTCTTTAATCTCTTTCATCTTTTCCAACCTTCTTTGTTTTATCTAGTCTATATTGTCTATCACTTTCCTCTTCTTTTCATTGGTGCCAATAGGTTTGGTGATTTTAACCACTCTTTTCTTGTCTAGTGACTTCGCACTTACTAATGATGTTGCTTTGGTCCTCTGTCCTTGTGTTGGAGGAGGAGAGAGGGGTTTAGGTATTGTCTCCTCCACAACATGTGCCATCTTAGGGTTTTTGATTTTCCTTGTCTTAGCCTACTTTTCTTGTTGGGTGACCAATGCTATGGATTTTCCCATTTTTCTTCACTTACTTCCTCTTCCTCATCACCACTATCATTTTATTCATCTTCTCCTTGATGTTGAGTCAGCATCAAGGGTTCTTTTCTTTTTGTTTTCTTTCCTAGCTTCTCTTCTAGGTCTTCAATCATTTTCTTTCTCTTGTTATTTGTAGAAGAAATTTTGATATCAATTTTAATCCTACCCATTACTTCTTCATACTTTCAAAATTACTCTACCTCTGCATCAATTTCCCCCTTAAGTAGTGGATCAATTCTTGCACTTACATCATCAACTTCAATCTCATAATCAATGTATTATCTATATCTACCAAAAAACATACATCATTGTAATGTTTGATCACTAATGATCCAGAGATCCTCATTCTCTTTTTCATCTTTTGTCTAAATTCCTCAAAATAATTACCCATAATACTTTCAAAATTTTATCCTAGCTGTATTATGTACTCACCAATCTATTTTGTAACTAGTTTTCCTTGTTCCCAAACAACATTTCTAATGGCATGAAAATAATTTTGAATATAGAAGAAAATAAACATAACTAATGATCCAAACTTACACATAGAATTATTTTCCTTCTTGATTGATGTTAGGTTCTCTGCCAGTTGTGGCCTCTATAACTTGACAAGATCCTATTCATGATCTTTCATCACAAGCTTCAATGCTTGATCAACTACCATACAAGGCACACTATTTAGTCTACTCAACTAATAAAGTTCATGAGTGATGACTCTCACTACAAACTTAATCATTAGATCAGTAATGGTTGAAATAGAAAATCCTCATCCATTCCACTTAACTTTTGTATTAGCCTTAATTTCTTCTCTATTTAGGCAACACATAGTATTCTTTTTATCCATCGTTGGGTATCTAGTTACATTATGAATTAGCTTCTTCAAAATCTTGATAAGTCCATTATCTAACCACAACTTAATGTCATGAATTCTTCTCAACACAATTTTCATCCACTCAATCTTAAAATTGCTCAAAAATCTAGGGCATGAGTTAAACCTTTCTTTTCAACAATTTTGAATTCACCCTTTAGTTTACCTTCATCACATAATGTCTCATATGTCACACATATATCATAATCTCCAACTTTTCCAATTTAGCACATGTAGCAGTTGTGTACATTATGCATCATAATAACCTTAGGTGGTATCAATGATAACACACCGATTCAATCTCCTTTCATAGTAATATGCAAAATAATATGAAACTTAGGTGGAGGACAAGTGTCACTCATCACCAATTGAACATTGCTTACCTCTATTCCTTGATTCTTAATTGTAGATGATGAAGATGGAATATTCTCATGTTAGGGTTCTAAAACTTCAATTTTTGAACCATTCAACACAACTAAAGATCAATTCTTGATGGCTTTTTCACTTTTAGTCTTCTTTCAGTCACTTTTAAATCACTTCACTGATTTCTCAAATTGCCCTATTCTCTCAAAATTTGAATGCAAGGTGTGAAGAATACCTTCAAATTCTCAATATATACCTCCATTCATTCAAGTTAGGGTCTTGATTAATGTTGAGAACTCTATTAGGTGGAATCCAACTATCTCAGCTGATACTAAACTTTTTGAACTCAATCTCCAGTATATAGCGTGTCTAATTCCATCTAACTTGGCATGTACATAAGTGTTGCGTTGGGGTGCTTGCTCCATGCAATACTCGGTCAATATAGACAATTTTATTGATGTTTGACACCAATCATGTAACTAATTCTTTTGCACTATTCTTCCCATAAATATGTTCTTATGTATCTTTTGTCATGTTGATATGAACTTTTTCATATTTTATGTTAGGAAATGATGTAAGATAAATCATTAAGTACACGGTTCCTTACATACCTTTTTTTTTATCAATTTGAGATGGTGTGATCACCTTCTCTATTGGATTGGGTGACCTTAGCCTCATTCATTCCACTACCTCTAGTTTCCACCTTTTTCTTCCAATTTTGATTCATCTTCTTCTTTGTCTACTCAACATCCACTTTTCCTTTAGCCTTGTTGTGTTTATTAGTTGGTATTGGTGCTCGTGTTCTACAGTTCTTTCTCACATGTCCAATCTTGTGACAACTGGATCAAATTTCCTTAGGTGCATTCATGTTTGTTTAGTTGGGTTTTTCTTGTAATATGCAATCATATGCTCTATATCCAAACTTTTGACAATTGTAACAATAACTTTCAAATCTAGGTGTAGTTAATGTATTTTTCATTCTTTTTCTACACTCATCTATTTGGTATCCTAGCTTCTTCCAATAAAAACAATAACCATTAAACTTGGGTTTAGGGTTTTGCATACAATTCTTATTTTTGCAAATGTTTGCATTGTGCCCAAGTTTACCACAATGATAACATGTAGGTTTTCCTTTTGACTTTGCATTTCATAGCTCTCCACTCTTGGATGATTATCCTTCTTCAGTAGGTGAATGTTGCTTTTTATTTCCTTGTCTAGAGGTGATGTCAAATGAAGTAGGTGATTTCATCAATTCTTCAAAGTATTTTAATGCTTTATTGGGTTTGTTCATATTTTCAACAAGTTCTTTCTTATATCTTAACTAATTCCTCAGTAGATTAGTTTGTGAACTCATATTTTCTATCTCCATGTCTTTCCTATTCAATTCCTAATTTTCAAGCATCAATTGATTCATCATTTCTAGCTTAGTGTTTGTAAGCTTATGCACATCATATGACCTTTCTTCAAGTTTGATAGCCATTTGTATTTTACCTTCCTCATCTAAAAATTTTCCTTCTTCAATTTTATTCTTTAGTTTAGTCACTTCAAATAGCCTTACTGATTGAATTTCATGTTCTCTTTTCAATCCTCTGACTTCTTGATTCATGATAATGTTCTTCTTTAGTATATTTGCAATGGATGCATCATTATTATTAGCATTTCTAGTGTTAAGAAATCCTTGTGTATCAAATTCTTCATAATGTGTATCATTATGTTGAATGGACATATCCTTTCTCCTTCTAAAGGATTTCCTCAATTCCTCTCTTGCTACTTCAAGTTGCTGAAGTATGAGATGGATGTTAATGATTTGATTGTCAATAACCTTTCCCAATTTTCAAGTCTCCATCTCCAAGGTTTGAACTCACAAGTTGTTAGACTTCCTTCAAAAGAACCAAAGCTCTAATACCAATTGTTGGAAGTTTAATTGGGAAAATAAGATATTGAGAAGGGGGGTGGGTGAATCATGATCTATAACACTTTTATGCTTCAAAACAACTTTATTGCATTCACCATATTGACCCTCTCAGTATCTTAGTTTCTCAATAAAAAATCCAATAGATTTTTGGATTGGTTACACATTAAGGAATACCAAAATCCCAAGAACTATATTTTTCCTGTGCACTATCATTGATCACAACTTAGTATAGAGGTGTATGGATTGCAACAAGGTTGGAACCACCATGCATGTTTGAAGGGTCAAGCTAGCTATGATTTAGAACATATTTGAGATATTGAAATGTTAATATATGGAGGAAAGATCAAGATATTGGCATGATGTATATAGGAAATTTGGAAAATGATCTTGGAAGACAAGATGATGCTGACATTATGTTGGCAAAGGGTTGACATGATGCTGAAAAGATCATGATGTTGAATGGTTGGATCTAGTATATTAAATTGAGCTTCACTTTGTTTAGATAATATTTTACTCTTCTCTACTTAATAGGGCCAACCATGTGAAGGTGGAAGCTCAAATGCCTCCCCCAACTAACATAGCTATAAGTTCCCCATTAACATTCTAACATTCATTCATTCCTTCATCATCAATGGGATGAAACATAAATTTAGGAGGTAGTTATGCATCACCCTTATCATGACTATTGTGTTAACTTATTATATGGGTGTTAGGAGAGATGAGAGAACAAGATGAGAATATGGGATGTGTGGAGAGACACAAATCATAGATGAATACAAATTAATCCTATTGATAGTCTAAAATAGATTCACTCAACCTAGTGTATACATGTTAAATAATCATGATAGAAATGCTTGCTTTTTGTTAGAAGAGTATGTGTATATATTATTATCATTAAAGGAGGGGGAGAGGGAGGTGTTGATAGAATAAACAATTCATATTGTATCAAACAAGAGTTGAAGTATGGTATATACACATAATATATATGATAATATGAAATGAAATGGGTGGGTTAAGATTATGCACACAATTTGTGTATCAAACTAGGGTTATACTATAGTATATAATATAAGTATATACACATGATATATATGATAATATGAGAAAAAATATGTGCGCAAGATTATGTAGGTATGGTCTATCCATCTAAGAAGGGTTATAGCATATACAAACAATATAGATGATGATATGATAAGAAATGGATGTGTGAGATTATGTTGATACAATTTGTGTATCAAACAAGGGTATGGGGTGGTGTATACACATGATACATTATATATGATACCATGAGAAGGAATGGGTGTATGAGATTATGTAGGCATAATTTGTACACAAGGATATGTGGGTGTGATCCTACATAGAAAAGTTTTGAGATGATCAAACAAGAGGACACATTTGAGAGCATAGATTAATGCAATTTTTAGATGATCATATGAAATGAGATGGGCATGTAAGTAGAAAAAATTTATGAAGGTATGAAATTGATGCAGCTATAGTACCTAGTACAAACACTCAATATTTAATAAATTGCACATATCATCATTTGAGATCGAATGGCTGTGTAGAATTATACACATAATGAATAACAAAGGAGGACATACTAGGGAGATCCCAAGGTTCACAATTTTTGAGGCCCACTTGAGAAGTGACTCTTCCTATTAAAATATTGTCAAAAAACTTTCTCATGAGATAATGTGTAATGATCTCTTCATTAGTGGGATGGAACTTGAATATAGGAGGCAATTGTGCATCACCCTTACTATGAATGTAACCAAAGTTAAGACCCTCCATTATTCAGTTCTCTTCCCAATATTCTCACAACAACACAAGAGACAAATGGATCATTTCAACTATCCTCCACCATATAGGTCATGACATCCCAATCCAACTCAATTTGTGAGATGCCCACTTAGCCTTTGCAAAATTGGATATGTGGGTTATTGTGTTGACTTCTTTTATTGGTGTAAAGGACTAGAGGTGGGAAAATATGATGAGATGGGATCTATGGAGACACAAAGATCAAGGATGAATACATATGAATCATATTGCAAGTCTGAAATGGATTCCCTCATCCTAGTGTGTACATTGTAAGAAAATCATTACCATAGACATGCTTGCTTGGTGTTAGAATAGTGTGTGTATATTCTTACCCATGTTGGAAAAATCCCAACTATTTGTCATCAAATCCCACCTAGATTTATAAATCAAAACCATATAAACTAGATTTAAAAAAACCATAATTAGGGTCAACAGATATGCTAAATGAATATATGAATTCCATTGGAATGGGCATGTTGTATGGTTGGGCTAGGACATTGTGTGTGTGCTGAAACTTAGTGTTGATAGCTAGGAAGTCATCCCAAAATGATTGGTGCCATAGATTGTGCTACTCAAACGTGATAAGGGTTTCAATATTCTTAAGATGCCATTGATGGTGTTTTTGTACATATTTTTTGTTGTTTCAAGTAATTTATTTTGAAATAAGATCTAGTTTCAAGCTAGACAATTTCATTTCCAAATCATATAAATTTGGTTTCAAACAATTCCATTTTGAAATCATGTAAGTCATGTTTCTAGTAATTTCATTTTCATATCACATCAAATTGAAGTAGTACATGTCCTTACCCAAGTAGTGTTGATGATATATAGGCTTGCAAGGTTGAGTGACTCACACTAGAATTTGGTGCTCAAACCTCATAACGTTGGATTTGTTTCTTTCAGATGCATATGATTGATTGTGAAAATGTTTGTTGTTTTATCCTTTTTTTGTATTGCTTGTGATTTTTGGCATTCCAATTGTCTCAAAGTAGGTAGTTAGAATTCCGATGACATCAGGGGAAATTTAAAAAAAAACAATTTCAAAGAATGTTCCTCTGACATAAAAAATTAACACTAAAAATTAGGGCCAATTGTAGTAGTATTGCCATTAAACCCCAAATTGAATAAGCATTAGAGATGTAGGATTAATGAAAGGAAGTGGATGAATTTGGATGTCTAAATTTGATGCTAATGCTCAAAATTTTGTATAGGAAAACTTACATTATTAATTATAGGTTGGTGTCAAGTTGAAATTTGTGAACCAATATAGTAAATATGCAATCCAACCTATCAAATGCTCCTTTTTTCAACATGGTGAGAACTTAAAACATGCATTTTGGGATTTCCCTTCAATAAGTATGAATTGGAATGCGATTTTCAAGTACTTTCCTAAAATTTATTTATCATTCCTTGTGTTGGGAAAAACATTAGTTGGTGTTTGTACCCATAATAATGTTGTAGTTGATACTTCCACGTAATTTTTCTTCTTAATATATGAAATGAATGTGTATGTCAATTTTTTATTATCAACCAACTCACCTAGAAACACATATTATAATTTAATCATACTTTGACACCTTGCTTCAAATTTATTAACTTTTTTGTCAATTGTAGTAGGGTTCTAGGAACAATAATAAGACCAGTTATTTTATAGACTATATCAAGCTTCAAATTCTTAATCAACAAAAAAATGAACCTAAGCACATACTAGATGCAACTTCAAAGACTCTTTAAATTCAACGTTTAGGATTATTTTCTTATTTCTATATGGTTTTTAACCTTAATGATATTGTATTACAATTAACTGTTATATTTCTAAGAATTGTAAAAGTTGTAGATTTTTTATGTTAGGAAGTCTTATGGTGGAAATGTTATTGATATTAAAAGAAACATTTAAATAGTGTGTTGTCTCTTTGCATAGTATCTTATAGGGCATATAATAAGCATGACACACAAAAGCAACACATTAACATCAAATTATGGATATCAAATAATCAAAATATAACAATTAGCATCATCATAACCTTACAAGCTAGAGTTTTTGTTGCACCAAAAGATTGACCTCTTAATGCTCGATACAACCACTAGACTTATAGAACACAAGAGCCAATTAATCTGAGTCATGAATCCTAAAGGGGAAGGCTGGCTGTTAGTCCAAAAATTCCCCCCTTAGCATTATCTGAGGAGATTCAAACCTATGACCAAGCTCTAATATCACTTGTTATAAGCTAGAGTTGTCATTGCACCAAAAGATCAACCTCTTAATCCCTGATGCAACCACTAGACTTAAAGAACACAAGAGGTAGTTAAGCCATGTCACAAATCCCCAAGGAGAAGACTGGTGGTTAGTCCAACACATAAAATAGGAACTATAACCTTTGAAGCTTATGTCCAACAAGCCATCTAAACTACTAGCTAAGTCTTATAAAATTCCATTGAGGGTCATCCATAATTACATTGATAACTAATCTACTTGAAGTTTAAGAATGTTGAATATAAACAAATTTAATAGTCTTAACATAATGGTAACTATGGCTATTAACATAAAAATAGAAGAAGATATAAGGGGCCTCACCCCTAGCAAGCTCCTCTAAATACCCATCCCTGGTGAGCTCCTTTGAATCTATAGCCCCATTGTTCCAAAACATTAAACCAATTCTTAGTCATAATCTTGAAGAGTTCTTTATAGTTGTCATGATTTCTCATATCCACACCTAGAATTTTCTTTTGTAAGAGGGAAAAAGAGGTGGTTGAGTTGTGCAAAACTCATAGGCTAAACCTAGAGTTGCTTGCAATTTTTTGTTCAAGTTTAGCCACCTTGCCTTTCATCTTTTCTAGCTTGTCGACCATAGTATTGGAATTTATGAAAATGTCATGAACCTACTCTATTTTGTTATAATTGAGTTGTAGCAACAATTTTCACTTTATTTTTTTTGTAAATATTTATAGATTTTTATTTTTTAACAATTTTTTTCCATGCATTATTTCAATAAAAAAGAAAAGTAAAAAAAACTCAATGACACTTGGTTCTTAGTACTATTTTAGCAAGTCAAATAGTGTCAAAAATAAACTAAGAATCACATGACAAAATGAAATAAATATCATATATTAATGTCCATGAAACACCTAAACTAATTTGTGGGATTTAAATTAGAATACCCAAAGCTTACGCCCTAATACATTAATGGTAAAACAACATAAAAAAAGAAGTCACAAAACAAGAGAAACATGGACAAGTCGTAATGTACTCTTTTGTGCACAAGATGGTATATAACCTTGTAATGCCACCTTCAAAAACCACATTGTTGTACAATTTAAGGTGACATAAGTAGTAGACTTAAAATACTACAAGATAAACATTATAATAAACTCAAACATCACGATATGGAAGAGAGTTAGGTTCTAGCTAGAAGCAAATTATAAAGCACAATGCCTTACCTTATTAAGCCACTTGCCTAACATCTCAAAAAATGGAACAACAAAGATAATTCTAAACTCGTCAAGCTTGAGAATCTAAACTACAATAAGTTCGAATTGAAGAGCCTAATTAAGATGGCTTGGACCTTAGGGTTTGTGTAGCATCTTCCTTTCTGAAACACCTTACTTTAGTGTCTAAATTGTTTAATGCAAGTAGATAATACCTTCTTAGCACCAATTCTTGGAATATTAATGCTTTCAACTTGAAGCCCCATATAAAAAATTACAACTATAGAAGTACAAGCCAACCTTGAGCTTGTGGATAAAAAACTTAAGGTTTCAAGGTTCAATCAATAACATACAATATGGACATTCAAGTCTAGATTATAGTTCACAATAACATTCAATATATTTCAAAATATTGGGTTTGAGAATCTTTACACCATGTCAAAACCCTAGACTATGTCTGAACTTCAACCAATAAGAGGTTCAAGCTTCATAGTTTGAATTATATTCTAAAATATACAAAATTGATTTAATAACTCTAAAATTTGAACTCAATAAGATTCAAGCTATAGTTTGTGACTATGAACTATTAAAATTTGATAAGTCTAAAACTTACAAGATCTATATTCATGACTAATAGGGCATAAATTCTACAAGTTGTATATCAAGAGAAAATGCCTTAGAGAAAATGTTTGGACACTTATGAGATATATATTGGTTGAATAATCATAGTAAGAAATTGCATGTTTTTTCTTGTGTTTCAATACGGTAAATTATTAGACTAAAGAAAGACGTCCGATAAAAGAAAATGACCAAATCAATAACAAGCCAATACCTTATACAAGTATATCATTCACACTTATTCCAAACACATACATAACTTGCACTAGGTATCTTACATGGGTCCTTAGAGACGTTTAGTGTAAATAATTCCCTAATTTTTATTTATAATATATTTGAATTTCATTATTTTATCCATATAATATTTTAATTGTGTTTTAATCTCATTACATTAGCCGTGTAATATTTTAATTGGCCCAGATTCATAGCATGTTTAATTAAAATAGCAATATACGCCCATGGTTCGATTTAAGTGTGAGTGGAGATTTTGACTTGTTTTCAATATTGTTGGAGTGAAGGAGATAGGTCAAAACATTATATTGTTTTAGATTTCTTATTTTCAATTCAAATCAAGGACCCCATTGTACAGCTCTTATCATAGCCGTCCATTCGTTTTATAGTACTTTCTCCCTTCTTTCCACTTTCATCCTTCTGTCAATTAGCTGTCAATGATGAGGTTTCTAAATATGAGTCAACAACGTCCCCAAGCTTTTATGCTTGGATTCAAATTTGGGCCGGCATATACAAGACGCCCATTTGACTTATGGGCAAGCAATAATTGGTAAAGCAATAAAAATTATGGGCAAGCAATAATTCAATAGATTATAGAATTTCAAGGTACCTACATCTTTAGTTTTATATAATTGGTAAAGACTTGACTTTTTATCAAGTCAAGTGCTCTCTCTTTTTTCATACTTATTGTTTTATTATGAGTTTTATAACAGTTTTTCAATGTAACAATAGTTATCTAACATGTAGACATTTGTCATATTACGATTTTTTTTTAATAAATTCTTTATTGTAGACTTTGGTTGGTTTATTTGTTTAACCACTTGTTAGTTGTTTTTAGTTCAAGTTTCAAAAGCTTTAAGACTCTTCATAGTTTGATTTTATATCTTAGGAATTATTTTGAAATTATGGACCAGTTTATTGATAGTGTATTATTAATGGCTTCTTAGTGTTGCCTTCAAATTGTTTGTCTATAGGACCAACACTCTTATTTTGGTAATTTTTCAAATTATAAAATAAACATGTGCTAAGTAGACTAGATCATACGATAACAAAGTGTCTCTACACCAAAAAAGGTTTTTGCACTAGTTATCTTCTTCAATTTGTCTTTGTGGAACATCAACTTGTGACTTATTTAAAAAACAAGCTCAAGTTTCATTAGAAATTAGAAGTGTTTTTATATCTTTTCATACTTACCTTTGTTTTCTATTTTTTATTACTCTTTAATTAAAGAAGTGAACAAATCTTTATTTTTTTATACAATATATTTGATTATGATTTTCATGTTAATTTTTTTAAAGGTAGGAGTAGGCAACAAAATCATAGACATATGTCACATCAACATAGGTCAAACATGTGAAAAGTGAAGTAGATCATGGGATGACCACATGTCACTACATCAAATAAAGGTTGTGGCCTAGTCATCTTCAATTTGTCTTTGTACAAAGTTCTCTTGAGACATATTTCCTTAATGAAGTCAAGTTTCATTAGAAGCTAGGGGTCTTTTTAGTTTTTCCATGCTTACCTTTGTTTTACCCTATTTTATTATTACTTTTTTTTTAAGGAAGTGAACAAATATTTATTTTTTCATATAATATATTTGATTATGATTTGTTATTTTGTTAAGGTAGAAGTTGGTGACAAAATCATAGGCATATGTCACATTAACATAGGAAAAATATTTTAGAAGTAAAGTGGATCACATAATAGAAAATTGTCCCTATATCAAATAAAATTTGTGCTCAAGTTATCTTCAATTTATGTCATTAGACAACATCAACTCATGGCTTCTTTCCACAATAACATCAACTTTCATTAGAAACTAGAGGCATTTAAAAAATAAATCATAAGACATTTAAAAAACTTCATACTAACCTTTGTTTAACCTTATTTAAGTTATTACCTTTTATCAAGGAAGTCAACAAACCCTTTTTTTCATACAATATTTTATTATTATTTTCATGACGTTTTAAACAATGTAAAAGTGGGTATGAAAGTCATCTTCATATGGCACATTAACATAGGAGAAATATGTGATAAGTGGACTAGAGTGCATGATAGTAAAGTGTCCCTAGATCAAATAAAGGTTGCGATCATTGGCCTTTGTTTGTATTTACACAACAACCACATGTGGCTCATTTCCACAAAGAGGTCAAGTTTCATTAGAAACTAGATGCCTTTTAAATTTTAAAATTTACATTTTTTTTCCTATATTGTCATTATGTTTGTTAAAATTTGTTAAAATTTACATTTGGTTTTCTTGGATTACAATTAAATACCAATAATAGTGTTACTTATAGTTATGTGTAAGATCATTGGTCTTGAGTAAACTAGAATTAGAAAGCTATTGGTTTCTTAAAATATATCTTATTTAATTTATACCTTCTAGTTGTTCATCGATTTACCTTATGTTGTTATCTAGTTTTATTAAGATCATGCTATTTAAATCTCAAATTATAATCATGAAGTTGTAATATATCTACTTTGAGAAATTAAATGGGTATAATTTCAAGTGAATTTCAATATTAGGATGTCAAGGTTTCCTAATTTTAACAAATTGGTGACATTTGATGGAGAAACAACCTATCTAGGCATATTGCAAGTTTAGCTAATTCATCAATACACTCAATTGAACTAAAATGTATCTATTTATGTGCCAACAACATCCCTATGGTCCATGCATAAAGTCAAAATTTTGAGTAGTGTCTAGTGTGATGCTCATGCCTATAATTTTTAACTAACTAAATTTTTATATTTGACAATTTTTTTAAATAATTAAAGATATGAATAGGTAAGTTCAAGTCATTAATAATAGTTAGATAGTTGTGAAATAATATATCATTAAATTCTTGAAAGTAGAAATACATCATTATTGATATTATAGTTGTATGTATTATTTGTTTGATATATCTTTTGTTTTATATCATTAACAAATGGACTTGATGTGTTATCAAGGAAGTCAACATTATCTCCCTTTTGTGGATAAAATATCCCACTATGCTTTTCAAGATAAAATCTTGTGCAAAAGTATGTAGCAAAGCCATGAGTATTAATTCACATCAAAATAAAAGATATCTGTAATACATGGACAATATCATATGATATCAAAGCGTCCCTCTATTAGATAGTGTTTATGATCTAGTCATCCTTAATTTTGATCTTTTTACAACATTTAGATGTGGCTTATTCTCACAACAAACTCAAGTTTCATTAAAAAAAAATGAGAAGCCTCTTTAAAAGTTTAATGCTTGACTTCATTTTACCCTATTTTTCCATTGCTTTTGTTGAAACTTAGGTTGTTGTTTTTCCTTAGTAATAGTGATTTTAAGAGTTCTCTAAAACAAAGATTTTGAGAAAGCAAGAATTATAAAATTATTTGTGTCTTGAATGATTTATGTTTTTTATTTTTTATTTTTATGTTATGTTAGTTAAAACTAAAATTATAATCATGAATTTGCAATATTGAATTTGAGAAAATGATTAGTATGTCTCAGTGAATCTCATTCAGTGTAGGAGTTTGTCCTAAATTTAAAATGTGATTCATGTTAAACAATTATATTTTACAATAAGACTTCAAGGTTAAATTCATTTATGAGATGGTAAAATTGGTATAATGAAAAATACTAAATGGTTAAGACCCAATAGGTTTATTCATCTATGTTTGTTATCAAACTTGCATTGCATAACATATTGATATAATAGTACCATGCATTTCTAATACCTTTTATTGAGAAAAAACACTTAGGAGAGAAAATGAACCTTCTTTGGGCTTTGGGTACATGCAAAAAAATAAAAAAATAAAAATCCTTCAACTATGAGGAGAGAATGAACATTCTTTGGGTACATGTGAGTTTGATAATTTTTAAAAATAAATGCAACAAGAATTTGACACATCTAGTTTCAATGACAATTTAGGTTAAAGTTAAACATTTCAAAAGATTGATTAATTTAAAATTTTAGAAGGTTGCTAGACAAACACATTGTAAAATTAAGAGATGTGAGATGAGGATAATTTATGATAGTCACATGGATCTAGCAAAAAAGTGTTACATAATCAAATATAATTGAAAATTATAAGAGATTGAGATATTGATATTAAGATTCAACTATGGAGTTTTTGAGTCAAACTAATTAGCTCATGTAAGATTCGATGTCATATACTTACTCCATATATATTAGACAACTTATAATGATTCCAAATGAAATCTAATATTTTAAAAATTTGTGATTATATAGATGAAAGAGGCTCATCAAATTAGCTATCTAAGTCTATAAAATAACTCATATTTGGATTTAATTTCTATATAGAAAAATGTTTGTTAGGATTTTAACTAGGAAACTAAGATACTGAGAGGGTGGGGAGGGGGGGTTGAATAGGGAGCTATAAAATTTTTAACCTTCAAAACAACTTTATTGCATTCACCATATTGCCCTTCTCATGTCTAGTTTATGCATAACATAACTTGTAAATCAAATCTTGTAATAAGTAAATCTATCTATCAATCACATCCATGAAATGTAAACACATTACACAAAATATTTGGTTACCCAGGGATCCTCCAAGGTGAAGGTAAAACTAGGGTGGGTATGAAACCCACAAATCTTCACTACTATAGTAACAAAGTTAACTTGTTAGGGTTATAATTTGATCACTTCTAATGATCTATCATGTGAGGGGTCTTCCATGCTAAAGGCATTTAAGATGGTTAGGTCTTACCTTGTTAAAGGATTTTAAACTTACAATGAAGTAAGGACTCTATTAGGATATTTACAAAGGTTTTTTAAACTCACTCTATTAAGAGATTTTCCCTAGTTCAATTTGTAAAAACTAACTCAATACTTGATCCTTTGGTCTGCACTATAATTGCTGATTATAGATCTCCTCCTTCTAATATCTGATCTGATCTCCGATCTAATATAACTTTTCTCAATCCTTCACTTCTTCATTAGGTTGCTAAACGTTATTTTTAAAAACTCTCTCTTGCATGCAACATCCAAAACTTAACTTCCTTTGCTTCCTTTGCATACTTCACAATATCTTTTGTGACCACTCACCACTTATAGAAAAATAAGGTGATGTGACAAGTAGTCTTATTTCTACCCTAGTTTCTCCTAGGGTCTCCTTAGGTCTTTTTCTTGACCTAACAGGGTTTCTGGCTACCCTATTCTTCTTAGGATTCTAATAATGAGGTCCCAGTCCTTTCAACTAGTGCAAATCAACTAGGTAGAACAATCACTCCTTTACCACTTCCTAGGCCTGTTAGCCTTTCTTGCTTCCTTAGCAACTACCCAACTTCATACCTCCTTTTTTTTTTTTTTCAACAACCACTCTATGAAAAAGAATAGGTATTATTGAAGGTAATTTTAACCCCTTACAAGATCCAAAACCAATTTGGAGATTGGAACCCTAATCAAGTTCACAAAAACACAATATTTGCTTCCCAATCTACCAAATAGGGCTACAAGCAATTAGCTCTCCTAATGATGAAAAACTAGAATAACTTGGAAAAGTATTTAACAAGGGAGTAACCTAGTAAATTATTTAGCCACCCTCTTTAGAGAATTAAGAGATTCTTGAGTTCTCAGTATCTCAAAACGTCCATATAGTATGACCTATATTAGTGCCTACAAAGCAAGGTTTTGTAAGAAATTGAACTAGTTTGGAAAGAATATAGTTTCACCCTCCTTAGAACCTTCACCAATGCTTCACCCCATAGTTGGGGCTTTTATGAACACCCTCCTATTATAATCCACACTTTGATTGAAGCTTTCAAGCATTCAATCACTCCTAACACCTTTTCTACATATTGTGATCCCTAGCCATGCATCACTGGCTCACCTATGGAATCACCATAAAAATACTTCCCTTGCTTCCCAAGGCCCCTCCTTCAATATAAAGTATGTACAAGGAGTCACATTCCTAATCCCGAGAGCTCTTATATTGATGCAGGAGCATCTTGCATGGGAAAATTATTGGAAAAAAAAAGGTTAAAAAAAAAAAATTGGCAAAAAAAAAAAAAAAAAAAATTTCTAGAGGAGAGAGAAAGTGACGAAAATTAGAGGAGAAATAATAAAAAAAAATAAAAAGGGGAAAAAAGGAGAAAAGAAAGGAAAAGGGGATTTCTATTTTCAAGGTGCATAGGTGGCATAATAGTAAAAAATAAATGGTTGTCATTCCATTTATCGAGGTGTGTGGGTAGAATTCTAGAAAGTTATGAATATTGTAGAAAGTTGTGGATATTGTAGAAGTTTGTGGAGGAATTCTAGAAGGTTGTGGATAAGTCATGTATTGGGTGGTAAGTGCCTATTTAAGCAAGGAATATGAGCATTTCTAATCAAGCTCGAGGAGTAGAAGCTCGAGAAGAAGGTGAAAGCTTGAGAAGTGAAAGCTTGAGAAGTGGAAGCTTGAGAAGTGAAAGCTTGGGGAAGTAGAAGCTTTGGAAGGAAAGCTTGGAAAGGTGAAAGTTGTGGAATGTGAAGCTTGGAAAACTTGGAAGGCTTCAAGGTGTGAAAGAGAAAGAGGAAGTGAAGAGTGAGTTTTCCTGAGTCTGTGGACAGAGCATCGAATGTGAGGCAGTTTACAGCAGGATTGTGATGGAGTTGTGAGTGTGTAGACAGAGTGCCGAATGTGAGGCAGTTTACACTTGGATCTTGGATTAGGTTTGTGAGAAGAGCTAGTGACTGGGGTTTAGAAACAAGGAGATTTCTTGGTGACTTGCGAGCACAAGTTGAGATCTTGGAGGTTTCTACCAGAGTGTGGATCTGGACTAGCTTGAGTTTGGATTGGATCTTGAGAGATCTTGTAGAAATGTTATTGTAATTGCTATTGGATTGTCAAGTATAATAAAATTTCTTGGGAAGTATTTTGTCATCTCTTTGTTTCCTTATTGTTGCATTCTTGGTTGTGAGTTGGTAAAGGTGGTGTGGCCCTTTGTCAGTGGTATCAGAGCGTACCTTCATCATATATATGCTACAGTGGGAAGAGGAGCTATGACTCCATTTTACATAGTGACCTAGTTTAGAATAATGAGTAGAGAAGAAACAAATCAATTTATTTGACTAACAATAACCCTATAAAAACAAAAACTATAGTTATACAGAATAATACGTTCCTACAATATAGATCCAAATTCAATCCATGTAAATGCAAAAAAAATTTAGAAAACATAGACTCTAACTATATCTTTGTTGTCAATCTGTACACCAAGAAGTCTAAAACTTCCAACCCTTTCAAAAGACCCAGGATGACCTAAAATTCATATCCTAGGACCTATCATAACTGTTTTAGATAGTTACCAAGCCCCAACTAAAAATTTTCTTGAATACAACAAGAAGTTGTCAATGTTGTGAATGATAACATTGATAATTTTTGAGCAACTTTTACATCTTTTAGTGTTTGACCCTCAAAATTGATCCAAAGTGTACCAAACCTTTCCAAAAGCCTTAAATGGATTTAAAAAAAGTAAAAAGGACCTTAAAAAACTTATTTTTCCATCCCACCCTTTAGAACACAAAAATGGCCTATTTGACCCAATCATGCAACTAGGAGCAATTAATGCCTCAAAAGGCATCCTAACCTAAACACACTTCACTTTAGGACTAGGTTATCCCTATTATTAACCTAGTGGTGTGGCTAGCACCAATACATGAAAAATATCCTAGGATCCCTAGGTCTTTAGCACACCCACTTCTATGTTTCATGTTGGAGTTCTTTTAGGATAGCTAAGAGGGGGGTGAATCAGTTATTCAAGGTCTAGATGGGGTAAGTGCACCAAGTTGTGGTGCCAAAAGGGGGGTACCTTTTTCCTAAAATCAGCAAATTCTAGACTTCAACAAGAATTTGAAGATAGTTACGCTCAAAATTTTAAGATATGACAAAAGCAAAAGTCGTAGTCCTTTGAATCTAGTTTCTAAACTCCTAATTTTTTTTCAAAATGGTTTAGTTTTAGGTCCTCAAAAAAGGGGGCCACAGAAAGTGGTACTGTTTATTCCAAAAAAACATAACATAGTACAAAGTGTGGCCCCCCTAAAATTTTAACTTTTTTTTTGAAATTCTTTAATCGCTCCAGTCAAAAGTTACCTAACACTATGTAGTTTATCCCAAATTTTTCGGGTAATTTTATAATGTGTATTTTTTTTTAATGAATTTTTAAATTAGACCCATCCCAAAAATGTGAAATATCTGTGTGCTCCCCCTAGAAATGATTGAAAACTAATCTAAAATCAAAACTTCTTTTTTTCAAAGTGCGTAGAATGGAGTCTAGTTTCTAAAAAACTAAGTTGTTACAAAATTCGATGAATGAGCTAAAATCTATAGCCCAATTAGTACATGGTGGTTTTTGACAAAAAATGAACATACATTCAAAAGAAATTATAGATGAAAGACTTAAAATAGTTCAAATTAAAAATTAATTATATGGTTAGATAGCTAACGCAGAGACCTATAATGTTATGTAACTTGATCTTATCGATACCCAACCACGAGGACTCTTGAAGGGGAGCACACAAGAAAAATCAATCATTTTTTGTATGTTTGCTGGAAAACACGTCTCAGACCTATTTATAAACTCCAAACCTTTGGGTTGGATCTCCAAGGCAAAACCAAGCCTTAGGCTTGGTTTTAATGCAAAGCTTTGAATAGCGCGTGCGCCCTATAGCGCGCACGCCCTATTAAAATGCTATTGAATTCGAGGTAGTGCGCATGCACTATTGAGACCTAAATTGCAAACCAAAACCAAGAGAGAGCTGGGGGGTGGGGCGAGGGAATGGCTATTTGTGTGTGTGAGAGAGATTGAGAGAAAGTAGGGGATGTGAGAGGGGAGAGAGGAAGTGAGAAAGAGTAGGGGTGGCAGAGAGAGTATAGGATAGGAGATAGAGGAAATGTGAGAGAGTAGGGGTGGCAAAGAGAGTAGAAGATGTAAGAGAGAGGAAGAATGAGAGAGAGAGTAGAGGTGGCAAAGAGAGAGTATGGGATGGGGGAGAGAGATTGAAAGTAGGGGATGGGAGAGAGAGGAAGTGTGAGAGAGAGTACAAGTTGGGAGAGAGAGAGTAGGTGGTGGGAGACAGAGTGGGAGAGGAAGAGCGAGAGAGAGGAGGATGGGAGTGCATGTGTGTGAAAGAGAGAGAGTAGGGAATGGGAGAGGGGGAAGATAGAGTATCTTGAGAGAGAGTAGGGGATGGAAGAGAGAGTAGGGGATGGAAGAGAGAGTAGGCGATGGGAGAGGGAGTGGGAGAGAGAGAGAGAGGGGGGGGATGGAAATGTGTGTAAGAGAGAAAGAGAGAGAGAGTGTGAAAATGTGAGAGAGGGTAGGGGGTAGCAGAGAGAGAGTAGAGAGGGAGAGAGAGAGAGAGAGAGAGAGAGAGAGAGAGAGAGAGAGAGAGAGGGAGTAGGCAGTGGGAGAGGGAGAGAAAGTGAGAGAAAAAGTAGAGGATGGGAGAGGAGAGAGGGGGGATGGGTGTGTGTGAAAGAGAGAGAGTAGGGAATGAGAGAGGGGAGAGAGAGATAGAGAGAGTAGGGGATGGGATAGAAAGAGAGTAGGCAATGGTAGAGGGAGTGGGAGAGGGAGAGAGAGGGTGGATGGAAGAGAAAGAGATTAGGCAATGGTAGAGGGAGTGGGAGAGGGAGAGAGAGGGGGGATGGAAGTGTGTGTAAGAGAGAAAGTAGGGGATGGGAGAGAGTGTGTGAGAGAGTAGGGGTGGCAAATAGAGAGAGTGAGAGTAGGGGATGGGAGAGAGAGGGAGAGAGAGAGAGAGAGATAGTAGGCGATGGGAGAGGGAGTGGGAGGGAGAGAGAGGGGGAATGGAAGTGTGTAAGAGAGATAGAGTTGGGGATGGGAGAGAGTAGGCAATGGGAGAGGGAGTGAGAGAGAGAGGGGGGGGGAATGGGAATGTGTATAAGAGAGATAGAGTAGGGGATGGGAGAGAGTGTGAGAGTTTGAGAGAGAGTAGGGGGTGGTAGAGAGAGCTTGTATAGGATGAGGGTGAGAGAGAGAGAGAGAGAGAGAGAGAGAGAGAGAGAGAGAGAGAGAGAGATAGAGTATGAGAGAGAGTAGGGGATGGAAGAGAGAGAGTGAGAATAGGGGATGGGAGAGAGAAAGTAAAGAGGGAAAGAGAGTACTTGAGAGAGAGAGAGCTAGTAGGTGGTGCAAGAGGGAGTGGGAGAGGGAGAGAGAGGGGGGATGGGAGTGTGTGTGACAAATCTAGAGAGTAGGGGATGGGAGAGGAGAGAGAGGGGGGGGGGATGGGAGTGCGTGTCTATGAAAGAGAGAGAGTAGGGGATGGGAGAGGGGAGAGAGAGAGTAGGGGATGGGGGAGAGAAAGTAGGTAGTGGGAGAGGGAGTGGGAGAGGGAGAGAGAGAGAGGGGGAATGGGAATGTGTGTAAGAGAGACAGAGTAGGGGATGGGAGAGAGTGTGAGAGTGTGAGAGAGAGTAGGTGGTGGCGGAGAGAGCTCATACGGGATGGGAGAGAGAGAGTGAGATTAAGGGATGGGAGTGTGAGAGAGAGTAGGGGATGGGAGAGAGAGAGTGAGAGTAAGGGATGGGATGGGAGAGAGAGAGAGTAGAGAGGGAGAGAGATAGGGGCGATGGGAGTGTGCGTGACAGATGTAGAGAGTAGGGGATGGGAGAGAAGAGAGTGGGGGGATAAGAGTGTGTGTGTCTGTGAAAGAGAGAGAGTAGGGGATGGGAGAGAGTGTGAGAGTGTGAGAGAGAGTAGGGGGTGGCAGACAGAGTACGAGATGGGAGAGACAGAGTGAAAGGATGGGAGAGATAGAGTGAAAGGATGGGAGAGAGTGAGAGAGAGAGTAGGGGGCGGCAGAGAGAGAGAGAGTACGGGATGGGAGAGATAGAGTGAAAGGATGGGAGAGAGTGTGAGAGAGACTAGGGTATGGGAGAGAGTGTAAGAGAGAGTTGGGAATGGGAGAGAGAGAGAGTAAGAGTAGGGGATGGGAGAGAGAGAGTAGAGAGGGAGAGAGAGAACTTGAGAGAGAGAGAAATAGTAGGTGACCTGGGAGAGGGAGTGGGAGAGGAGGAGAGAGAGGGATGGGAGTGCATGTGACAAATCTAGAGAGTACGGGATGGGAGAGAAGAGAGAGGGGGGATGGGAGTGTGTGTGTGTGTGTGTGTCTGTGAAAGAGAGAGAGTAGGGGATATGAGAGAGTGTGAGAGTGTGAGAGAGAGTAGGGGGTGGCAAAGAGAGAGTACGAGATGGGAGAGACAGAGTGAAAGGATGGGAAAGAGTGTGAGAGAGAGTAGGAGGTGACAGAGAGAGAGAGAGAGAGAGAGAGAGAGAGAGAGAGAGAGAGAGAGAGAGAGAGAGAGAGTACAAGATGAGAGAGACAGAGTGAAAGGATGAGAGAGAGTGTTAGAGAGAGTAGGGGATGGGAGAGAGTGTGAGAGAGAGTTGGGGATTGGAGAGAGAGAGACAGTAAGAGTAGGGGATGGGAGAGAGAGAGAGAGAGAGTAGAGAGGGAGAGAGAGAACTTGAGAGAGAGAGAGATAGTAGGTGGTGGGAGAGGGAGTGGGGGAGGAGGAGAGAGAGGGATGGGAGTGCGTGTGAGTGATCTAGAGAGTAAGGGATGGGAGAGGGGAGAGAGAGAGGGGGATGGGAGTGTGTATCTACAAAAGAGAGAGTTTAGGGGATGGGAGAGGGGAGAGAGAGAGTAGCCCAAGAGAGAGAGAGAGAGTAGCGGATGGGAGTGTGTGTAAGAGAGAGTAGGGGATGGGAGAGAGTGTGAGAGAGAGTAGGAGGTGGTAGAGAGAGAGAGAGAGTAAGAAGTCGGAGAGGGAGGATGGGAGTGTGTGTGAGAGATCTAAAGAGTAGGGGATGGGAGAGGAGAGAGGGTGAGTGAGATAGAGAGAGTAGGCGATGGGAGAGGGAGAGCGAGAGAGAGTAAAGGATGGGAGAGGGGAGAGAGAGAGTGTAGGGGATGGGAGAGGGGAGAGAGAGTAGGAAGAGAGATAGAGTAGGGAGAGAGAGAGAGTAGGGAGGGTGGAGAGTGATGTGTTCTCATATAGTGCGTATGCGCTATAGCGCGTATGCGCTATGTGAAATCATCTAAAAATGGTCAAAAAGCAACTTTGGGGCTCGTTTCATTCATTCTCTGCTTTTGTTCTATTCTGCACTCTGTTATCTCGACAGAAATTGCTTTTTTCAACACAACAAACACTTTTTCAAGGTGGCAAACACTATTTCAAGCTAAAAAACACTATTTCAAGGTGGCAAACACTTTTGGAAGCTAAAAAACACCAAATTCAATCATTGGATACACGATTTGAAGAATTTTTGAATATTCCTTGTATAGAAAAGGTTAGTGCAATCTATTTTAAATATTTTTTGTTGATATATAGATACAAATTTGATTATAATTTGACATGTTGTTTAATATATAGTGAATTCATTGAAATTTGTATGTTTCAATGAAATGTTATTTCGAAATGGTTAGAAATTTGACAAGTCATTTTATATATATATTGTGTATTCATTCAAATAATTATAATTTTTATATGTATTTGAATAATTTGTAATTTACACATTTTAAGTGATTCAAATGTTTGAATAATTTGACATGTAGAAATCATCATCATGCCAAGGAAAAAACCAAAAAATCAAACAAATAAAGATAGGGAGAGAGATTTGGCAATTAAAAGAGATAAAATGAAATTACTACATGAGCAAAGAAAATTGCAAAGCAATAATGAAGAATTGACTTTCGAAGAGGATCAAGAACCACCGGTACCAAGAAACAAAGAGGAAGAATTAGAAAGACAAAGAGAACGAATGAGACTGTTATGCTCAAGAAGACAATTGAATTGTGAAGCTACACCATCTTCTAATGTTGGAGTCATATCGTCCGCTACACCATCTTCCAATGTTGAAGTCATATCGTCCTTTCATGTTGAAGAGACACCGATTTGTAGATCCGACGATATACACACTCCATCATGTCATGTTGAAGGCACAACATCAACACATCAAGTAGGTGATATTCCATCTTTTGCATCTTATTGCCAAGGCACATCATCTTCGGTTCAAGGTATGCAATACACTCAACCTTATGTTGATGTTCAAAATGTTGAGAGAATTGAAGAGATTATAACACCTTCTAGAATTTGTTTTAGAAGACCAAAATATTTGATTGATATTGATAGTAACATTTTAAAATCAATGCCTGACAAGATTGGCAAGCGTACTTGTCAAAGAAAAGTTAATCGTATGTGGAGATTATTTTTTGATGAATTAAATATTATAGGTCAATGCCAATTATTTGTTGAAATGATGAGAAATTTAAAATTTAGGCCTATCATGAAGATTCTTGGGCTAAGAATGATGGATGATTCAAATGAAAAAAACATTGTAAAGAATCTAATGAATGCTTATGACAAAGTGGGTTCTAAATCACGCACCAAAGATAGTAATATCACAAGATGAGTACTTACATTGACAATAGTAAGTAGCCAAATGAAGAAAGCTTGACTCATGAGAAAGACAAGAAAAACATTAAAAATTGGTAGAGGTACTCTAAGGAGAGCCATGCTAAGGCGTGAGAGATTGGAAGATCCAACAAAAAATGAGTTATGGACATTTAGTGGTGGACTATTGCAAAAGGATAAAGAAATTAGTGAAGCCTTGAAATCATTGATCGAAGATTTTTGAAAAAATAACACACGTGTTTCTCCTAATCAAAGAGATGTTGTAAGAAGGAGGATTGGTAGACAAAATCACGAGCCACATGCAAAACATTTTTTGGACACAACTCAGACACAATTTTTTGCAAAATTTATTGGTATGTATCCTCAAATTCGAATAAGTCAAAGATTTTTTAAGATGGGTAAACCTTTTTATGTGAAGATAAATCACACATGCACAACTTGTTGTTGTAGGATACATATTGAATTTTCTAACCATTTTGATGTTTTTAGGCATATATGCATAATTTTGCATTCTCAGTTTGTTTTGTAGGATTGTGACATAAATGAGACACCAAGATCTTCAAGGGAATTCATATCCAACATTTTATGTGAAATAAGGGATGACCAACAATTTTACAAACATCATGCTTGGATAGTACGTGCTTATTTTGTGGTTCTTTCCAACTTTTATCAACTTGTCAACATATGGATAGTACACATGCAATTGGAAATGAAATAGTAGATTATGGAAAATTTAAGACAGTGACATATGCTCTAAAAGATGGGAAACATGGTAAAAGATGTGATTTAGTCATTGAAAAGATTCCAGTGTATGAGTTCATGAAGATTTTTCGTGAAAACATTATTTACGAGTATGCAAGGCATACCCATAGAGCGTGATGGCTGGATTTGCAATTCAAGTTGTGCAAGGATACGTTTCCACTGGATACCATTATTTCGGTTGTAGATTTCGCAGAGAACTACACACTACAACCACAAAATGAGGTGCAAGCAAAGTATTATACTTCTCAACGGGTTTCCATATTTGTTCACATAACATTCATGCATTCACCTACAAGTACAGAGGATGACAGGAAGATTTTGAGGGAGTACCATTTTTACATCAGCGATGATCGATCACATTCTACGGAGTTTGTACATGGTTGTTTTCAACTATTTTATGGAGATTTGGCTAACAGGGGCATCACATATCATCAAGACATTATTTGGTCAGACAATTATGCATCTCAATTCAAGAATGCACGGATGTTCTATTGGTTGAGCAGGATGCACAAGTTGTGTAGAATTCAATACATGTGGAATTTCACAGAGGCTGATCATGGAAAGGGACAACACGATGGTGCAGGCGCATGCATCAAAAGAGCCTTAGTTTGTGAAGAACTAAAGTACAAAGATGGAGCAATATTGATAGATGCAAAATCCATCGTCCAGTGGTGTAACGCTACAATGGGTCCAGGTAAGGAAGGTGAGTCTACGGTTCATAGATTTTTTTGGTTGATAGATAATACTAACATTGCACCATATCAGGATTGTTGCACACTAACAGGATCCAGTGAGTTGCACTCTTTTAGAAGCTCTGATGCAGGTTCATGGAGTATCCACACACAAAAAATGGCATGCTATTGTCCATCATGTGCAGAGAAAAATTGGGATGACTGTGAGTCGACTGAATGGGTGGACAAATGGGATATACGGGTTTTGGACCTAATTGACACCTATTGTCCCCCACAAGCACTGGAAATGGTACAGATGGAATCGTCTATTGACTTTGACTGCTTGTCTGATCTAGTGCAACTTGGTAATATATATATATATATATTTATATATCTTTGTAATTTCAATATGTAACTTTATAACTTTTACGCAAGTATTTTCTGAATTAATGACCGCATTTTGTACATTTGTCATTGCAGGCCATGTTTTTGCTATTATTGCACCTGAAGACAATGAAGAAGGGACATATTATTATTTGTGTCATTGTGTTCAAGCCAAACAAAAATTGGATCACTCGGTTATAGATGGTGAAGGTTTAGAGTACCATGTCGGTGCGGTGGTTGTAATCGGCACATGGCTTAGACGATATTCTATGAAGAACCCTAACTTGTGGTTATTCGAGGATTGGCAAACAAAGAGGAAGATTCTTCATTATTCAAATCTTGTTGTTGCATCAAATGTCCACTTGATAAAATATGTTGGAAAACCACATAATAAGAATCTTTGGAGAGTTCACGAGTCAGACCACGAGGCAATACTTGAGACATTAAAATGTCGAGCAGATCCAATTGGCTCATTAGATTGAATATAGAGAGAGGGAGAGAGAGAAAGAGTGATCAACTGGATCCAAATACATTGTTGCAACCTCTTCCCCAAGACTGTCCACATGACTAAGGTGGACCATATTGTTATGATGCGTAAGTGATGAGATTTAGTTTAAATCATAGATTTTATGTTTTGATTTGTTTAGAATCTAGATTTTATGTTTTGATGTCTCCAATTTTTTTAAAGCTAGAACAATATTTTTCATATTTTCTTATTGTGACGATATTTTTCTTTCATTGCATGTTCTATTGGATGATAGGAGGGAGAGAAGAAAAATAAGTAGATTTCCAAACAACCAGTCACCCTTCTTCATGTAATTTATTCGTTTAAGGTAAAAGTCCCATTTCCTTTGTTTGGCTTTGGTATTTGGTTATTTAAAGTCATTATTCTAGTTGGACCTTCGTATGTTTGAATTTGGGATTGTTTAGTGTCTATTTGTTATGATTATACTGAATTATTAATTCTACAATGTTTCTATTATTTAATTATTTAAAATAAATTAATTCTATAATATCTCTATGATGAACTATTTATATTTCTAAACTTTACATATTTTACACCATGACCAACAATCAAACTATTATAACAATACAAATACATTTAAATAGTAATGTAAGAATGGTTTAGTTCACATAAAAAATAAGTCTATCTTAGATATTCTAAATACATCACAAAACTTTATCGCTTCAAAAAAATTGGAATTTCTCCCATCTACTTGAGTTCCCATCAATTGTCCATAAAACTGGGAAAGGGAATAGGCGCTATGCTCCCAATCCCAACATCCTCCTGTCCACTACTAGGAGATGTGTGTAATGTAGGATTCAACTCCATCAACTTAGTCATTTTTTTCACTAGTTGATTGGGACTCTCACCATTTGTTCCCAACTATGGTGACAATGCTTGGGGTTACACTTATTAAGTAAGAATATTTCCTAATCTAGGGATTAGAGCATTGAACATATCAGAATGTGATTTATGCTATGGGAGAAGAGGTATGTTGGGCATACTAATTGATTCTAGGGCTAGTGCAATTACATCTCCTTCCACTAGTGTTGTAAATATAATTTCTATAGTTGTTGAAGGTGCACCTCCAATATTTGGTCTATATCTCTTTCAAACATTTAGATTATCCTCTCTTTCTTTCCTCTTCTATTCCTTTAGTGCAACCTTCTTCACAACTCATTTTCCCCTCTCTATAGCATCTAAGATCTCATTTCTTGCAATCTTTTCCTCTCTCCCATCTTTCCTATCCCTGATCTTCTCCTTCATGTAAAGTGCATTAGCCTCAAATAACCTCTTAGTCTCTCTTGTTCCTTAGAATTTTGTATCCTTTTCTTTGGTAGCTATAGGAATCTACTAGGTAAATCACTATGTTGTTTTCTGTCTAGTGGCATGTAACATATAAAATCAACATCTCCATCATAGTCATTTTGGGCCTGGGTATCAAAAAATTGTTAACTATTTATTTCATCATGGTTGCCACCATTTGCAAAGCATTAGATGACGTCCTTGGGGTCAACATGTGGTGGGGATGGAATTAAAAGGGAAACATTTTCATCCCCACAAGTATTTGGTTACCCAAGGTTTGTGACAACCTCCTACAACCAATCTGGTTGTGAATCTTGCATTAGCAAGCTTAATCTAATATCAATGTTTGTTGTATGCTCAAGGTTTTATCTCCTATAATAGTCCACTGGCTGGTTCAAGTTTTCTGGTTGGGTATTTTTAGGCGCAATTGTACCTAGTCCTTTTATATTTTGTCCATAACTCCTCAACAAAGTGTTAATTGGTTCATCTAATAAGCCATTGATTTTTAGGAAGGATTCAATAGTGATTTCCTCCCCCTCACTTTACAACTCATAAATATTTGCATCATCTATAGTAGTTGTTTCTTTTGATCCACTACTTGTGGGTTGTGGTTTAGATCCCTATTTTCCATCCTCATCAACAATGAAGCACTTTCTTGGGCCTATATCATTCACTAAAACCTCCCTATTCAAAGACCATATCCCTATCCTATCCCTATCATTATGGAAACCTTGGATCACCTCAAAACATCTCATCTAACATGTTCCAACTCCTTGCACACTCTTAGAAACTCATCTCTTACACTTTCTCAATTTTGCCTCTTCTAGGCTTGTTCCAACTAGCCCTTGCTAGTCACTAATTTGTTGTTTTCTCCAAAATTTTCCACAGAACTTCCTAAACTATTGGGTTATTAAAATACCCTTTTCCTCACTCTAAAGTATACTCCAAAACCAACTACACTTGTTTCGTAAAATATCACTCAAAATTGGCTATTTCAGTCTGCCAACTAGGCCTAGTTTGAGGCCATTTACAAAGCAACTCACAATCCCTTGACTTTTGGAACTCCCATGACCCAAAAAAGTCTCAAGACATGACTCAAATGCAAGGATTCTTTTATTTTTTTGGTCTCATGATCAACTTTACAATGGTTTTTACAAAACCCTCCTTTCTAGCCCCTTTACCCTAGGGCTTTCTAGAACTCTTACTTTGCAACATCTCTAGAACCCCAAAATGGTTCAAAATCCTTCACTTTGGTTATATTAGATGACTTCAAACATAAAATGCAACTCTTGTTTGGAGAAAACACTAAATCCACCTTGGGAGCAATCACATACCCCTTTTTATGCACTCAAATTTTAGGGAAAACTATGCAAATACTTCTTAAATGGTTTCAACACTCGACTTTTTAGATGGAAATGGTTATTATAGACTCAAACCAAAAAGAAAAATCTCAAACTTGAGGTTTCTCAACACTCAACAATCAAATTTCAAAACTATTACCAACACTTACTACTAGGACAATTTCTAGTTTTAATGGTCAAAATCCCAAACCATACAAAGGACCCCCCACTGTTTTTGCATTTTCAAACACTCTTTTTGGAGACCTACAATAACCTCTTTCACTTTTTGGAGATCACACTCCGTTTTCATTTTACGACGCCATCTCGGGTGATGCTGAAACTTGCAATGTCGACTAGTACAAAGTTGCCAACTGCCAAATCTCTCTCACCTTTCCTCGTGGGATTGAACTGTCTACTCCATTAGCTCTGTGTGGTCAGGTAAACCCTATCACCAACCTCATCCTATCCCCTTCAGTGCTCGAACATTCTCAGGCATGCCAATCTAGAATGTCCCCAAGGGTCACTAAATGCCATAGGGCTGCGATCTTTGACGGGGCATATCTCGGAACTCGTGTGAGGTATGGATGCGAATCTAGTTCCTACAGGACCATGTTGTAGATACCTAAAATAACCTCTCTCACTTTTTGGATATCACACTCCATTTTTGTTTTACAATTCCATCTCGGGTGATGCTGAAACTTGGAGTGTGGGCCAGTACAAAGTTGCCAACTACCAAATCTCTCTCACCTTTCGTCGTCGGATTGAATTGTCTGCTCCGTTAGCTCTGGGTGGCTAGGTAAACCCTATCCCCAACCTTGTGCTATCCCCTTTAGTGCTCGAACGTTCTCAGGCACGCCAATCCAGAATGTCCCCAAGGGTCACTAAATGCCATAGGGTTGCGATCTTTGACGGGGTATATCTCGGAGCTCGTGCGAGGTATGGATGTGATTCTAGTTCCTATAGGACCGTGTTGCAGAGACCTACAATAACCTCTCTCTCTTTTTGGAGATCACATTATGTTTTCATTTTACAACGCCATCTCAGGTGATGCTGAAACTTGTAGTGTTAGCCAGTACAAAGTTGCCAACTACCAAATCTCTCTCATCGTTCGTCGTGGGATCAAACTATCTACTCCATTACCTCCAGGTGGCCGAGTAAACCCTATCCCCAACCTTGTCTTGTCCCCTTCAATGCTTGAACATTCTCAGGCACGCCAAACCAGAATGTCCCTAAGGGTCATTAAATGCCACAGGGCTGTGATCTTTGACGGGGCATATCTCGGAGCTCGTGCAAGATATGGATGAGATTCCAATTCCTAAAAGACTATGTTGCAGAGACCTACAATAACCTCTCTCTCTTTTTGGAGATCACATTCCATTTTCATTCTACAATGCCATCTCGGGTGATGCTGAAACTTGTAGTGTTGGCCAATACAAAGTTACCAATTGCCAAATCTCTCTCATCTTTCGTCGTGGGATCAAAATGTCTACTCCATTAGCTTCATGTGGCCAGGTAAACCTTATCCCCAACCTCGTCCTATCCCCTTCAGTGCTCAAACATTCTCAGGCACGCTGAACCAGAATGTCCCTAAGGGTCACTAAATGCCACAGGGCTGTGATCTTTGACGAGACATATCTCGGAGCTCGTGCGAGGTATGGATGCGATTCTAGTTCCCACAGGACCATGTTGCAAAGACCTACAATAACCTCTCTCACTTTTTGGAGATCACACTTCATTTTTGTTTTACAACGCCATCTCGGGTGATGCTGAAACTTGCAGTGTGGGCCAGTACAAAGTTGCCAACTGCCAAATCTCTCTCACCTTTCATCGTGGGATCGAACTTTCTACTCCGTTAGCTTCGAGTGGTTGGGTAAACCCTATCCCCAACCTCGTCCTATCCCCTTTAGTGCTCGAACGTTCTTAGGCACGCCAATCCGAAATGTCCCCAAGGGTCACTAAATGCCATAGGGCTATGATCTTTGACGGGGCATATCTCGGAGCTCGTGTGAGGTATGGATGCGATTCTAGCTCCTACAGGACCGTGTTGTGGAGACCTACAATAACCTCTCTCACTTTTTGGAGATCACATTCTATTTTAATTTTACAACACCATCTCGGGTGATGCTGAAACTTGTAGTGTTTGCCAGTACAAAGTTGCCAATTGCCAAATCTCTCTCATCTTTTGTCATGGGATCAAACTGTCTACTCCATTAGCTCTAGGTGGCTGGGTAAACCCTATCCCAAACCTTTTCTTGTCCCCTTCAATGCTTGAATGTTCTCAGGCACGCCAAACCAGAATGTCCCTAAGGGTCACTAAATGCCACAGGGCTGCAATCTTTGATGGGGCATATCTTGGAGCTCGTGCAAGATATGGATGAGATTCCAATTCCTACAGGACTGTGTTATAGAGACCTACAATAACCTCTCTCACTTTTTGGAGATCACATTCCATTTTCATTCTACAATGCCATCTCGGGTGATGCTGAAACTTGTAGTGTTGGCCAGTACAAAGTTGCCAACTGCCAAATCTCTCTCATCTTTCATCGTGGGATCAAACTATCTGCTCCATTAGCTCCGGGTGGCTAGGTATACCCTATCCCCAACCTCTTCCTGTCCCCTTCAATGCTCGAACGTTCTCAGGCACGCTGAACCAGAATGTCCCTAAGGGTCACTAAATGCCACAGGGCTGCGATCTTTGACAAGGGATATCTATGGGCTGTCAATACTTCGACTATACTTTAAGTCAACGATTATCAATATGTGAAAAAATGGAACTCGTTGTATTTTGAAGTACTGAGAAGATGGCCTTGCCCTTCCCCAGGAGTTTCAGAAATGGGAGACATTAGGTAAGAGAGTGAAAATGTTACTATCGCTTCAACGCACATGACGCAATTGGAAATGAAAATTTTGATGGTAATCATTTTGTGATAAGGGAGATACTAGGGATGATCATTGTTACTATCTCTTTAGTAGTGGAATTTTGTTTTCTCTTGAATTTGGTGGTGGGGGATCAGTGGTAAGACTCCTTGGATATTCCTTCTTATGATGTTAGTGACAAGTGTTGCTCTTTGAAAACAGTTGTACAATCATTTTTAAATTATTAGATAAAAATAGAGAATTGTAAGTATTAAACATGATTAGCCTTTAGTTCCTAGAAGATCTTTATTTCCCCATCAATGCATTTAGAAAGTTAAGTTTTAAGAAGATCATAAATAGAAAAAATTAGAGAAGCGATTTAAACATTTATATTGATTGGAAACATGTGAGTCTTGAGTTTCCTCTACCTTTTAAAGAACATTCCTTAGCTAGTAGACCTAATTCCACATTCCATAAGACTGTCATTGCGCTAAAGATTTAGGAAACCAACTGCTCTAAGATAAAGCTTCCCGGTCAATAATAATCTAGCCTATTGAGGTACATAATACTTCTCAATTAAACTTGTGTTAATTCAGTATTAATTTTGTAATTAACTACAATTTCAGTATCTGTGTACAGGGGGTGACTGAGAAAACTATTTGAGGTCCAATTTGAAAATATATTTGTAAGGATCTCGACCAAGGTTCACAACTTCGATGATTAATACATTCATTCAGGCCAGAACCTCACTACAAAAAAATAATATATTAAAAAGGTAGTGAATAACGTCATGTCTAGACCCAAATCAACCAATGAAAGTCAAATTAGCATAATGTGGAACAACAATATATGCATTGAGTGGGTTGTCATAAAAAAGCTTCATAGTAAAATTCATGTGTAGAATTGAAAGACCTTAAAGAACATTTATGCTTGTAACACAAATGGCCATTCAAAACTGAATATGATTACAATATGTGAAATAGCATTACAAGAACTTGTAATGCTCTTGTGAACATTGTGTTAATTCTTGTAAGAATCCCTAAGATGCTTGTTATACTCAAAATTTTGAATTAATTTTTATCCTGTCGGTTAATTGGCTTAGGGTGATATATGCTTCTTGGATGGAATAATGAGTTCGTGATTAACTCTGTATTAAGATTCATAGCATCTTCTAGTTATTTGCAAAGGAAATTTATAAATTACTTGCTAATGTCATATGGCTTGCTTGAGAAAGATGTCCGTGTTCTTATTGATGGGTACTAATGACTATCCACATTTAGTTCTTCAATATCCTATTTGACAAGCTTTCCATAAACATTTCTTTTCCATACTAAGTATTTTTGAAAACATATTTGAGTAGAAGGACTATAGTAGATACTACCAGAAATAGCTTCTTTGCAGTTTTTTAGAAATACTAATAAAGCAAAAAAGAACATCTACTAGTTGGTAGACATAATGGCAACTCTCTAGCAATTGAATTTAATTTCATACATGCACATATCTAATTTAATGTCATATACGAACATATCTAATTTAACATCATACATGAACAAACATATAATATAAAATGATAACCAATAATGTCATATACATTAACAAACACATAATATATTATGATAACCAATAATGTCGTATATGAACAAACATATCATATATTAACCAATAATGTCATACATCAAATATGTCATACATCAAATATAGAATGTCATATGTACATCAAATGTGTATCGAATATGTCTCTCAGATGCCTATATATATACATGGGGAAGGAAACAAGTCTCTCGACGTCCTCTGCTGTCGTGTGGAGGGAGATAGTGGAGATGACAGGGCCCTCCTGACATGCTCACTTGACCTCTTTTTGAGGCTCTTCTCTAGGTCCAACTAATACAAAGAAAGTAGATATGAATCAATATTTATTATACGTTGAAATCAAATATATGTACTCACAAAATCAATTATTTTATTACCGCCAACAAATAGTCACTCTGTAAGTCCACCTCAAATGCTTGTGGACGATCAAGTGTGACAAGACCCTACAACAATTCAATAAATATAATAACTTATAAATAACATTAGAAATTTTGAGATTAACTATTATAAACAACAACTAAAATGAAGAAAATTCTTTCATACCTCCGTCAGTGGCTGTGAGCTAGCCACAACTGCGGCCACTCCACTATCAACAGACTGTCGCAGATGAGGAGTTGTGTCCGACATCATGAGCTGCACGTCATACAATACACATTATATCTAACATGAAACATGGAATAAATATAATCAAATGAATTAAATTAACATGAAACAATTGTACCTGTGTGAAGCTCGCATGATGTCTCTGCTTTGCATCTGTGGTAAAGGTTGAGGGTCCTGTGGAGAACTAATGCACATGCATATTTTTTTTGGTCAATCCTTAATATGATTATGTAATAAATATATGTATTAATTAAAATGATTAAATTGATACATACCTCAGGACTCGTCGAAGGCACAAAAAATGGGCCTGAAGGATCACTGCTAGGCCCAAGAACACTTTGACCCTAAATTTTGAACAATGTATATAAATCCTAATTAATTAATAATTCACTATACATATGAAATGTGATCAAATTAGTAGTTTACCTGTGTGTCAATGCCAAATGTCTCATTCAGGAACTGATCGGTGACAAGCCCATCATCTGCACCATCTTCGACATGAGTGCCAAATGTGCATAGGGATCCGCATGAAGTGCACATGTGACCATGACATATAGAAGGCTCTCCCTCAACTAATGGGCTCATGGAATGGATGAGGGTTTGCGTCAAAGCATTAATGGTCCCTAGAGTGCTGGCCTCTACATGTTCCTTCACAATTGAAGGAATAATCACATGCTCATGCTGTGGATGGACCACGGGTGCCCTAACTACATTAGGGTCATGACGTGCTCCGGGCCTCTCAAATGATGACCCCCCACCTCTACCCTGGGAGTCTAACATATCAAAATAATTGGGGATCTCCCCAAGGACAAACTCACAATATAATTTCTTCAAAAAATACATGGGGACCTCATGATTGTTGCAAGGAGGGGCATCAAAAACCATCCACCATCTATCCCAAAAATTATTTCTAATAGCATCATGTATGCACCAATGGATGGGGAATCATTTAGTACCCTCTCTAACATTATTTTGCTCACCAATTTTTCTAAATAATGCACATATACTACCTTTTGGTATTTCTTTTTTTTTAACATCTTCATATGACAATTTATTTGCATAAAATCTTTTTTGTCCATCCCTCTTAGCTCGCCAAATATCTAACTGACCACTAACTGAGGCTATCTGAGTGTTAATGGATTCGAGGGATGATGCCAATTGAGCCCTCATTGGATTGGTTTGTTCGGATTCTTTCAACCGAGCAATGATTCCTTCTAATTCAGTTTTGCCTCTCTCTATTTCATTTCTTAAATTTTCTTATGTGCCTGGTGGAGGTCTTGCAATTGGTTCGGGTTGTGGAATTTGTTCTTCTTCTTGAGGAGAGTTTTGGTTTTGGGGTTCTTGAGGGTTTTGATGTTCTTGTGGATTTTCTGGTTGATTATGAACATTTCCTGATAAAAAATCAATTGAAATTCAAATAAATAAACAAATCTAAATGAAATTTGTAAAAACCCTACAAAAGAATATAAAAAACTTACAAAACAATATGAAAAATATATCAGACAATGCAAAGTTAGGTTTATATCACTTATGGCATCGTCGTGGGTGCGCTTGTGGTCTTGGATTTCATCGACGAGGAGGCATTTTGGCAAATGGTGGTGCAAATGTTGAGTCTTCAACTCGCGTACGCGCTGCTCACTGTAGGAGTAGAAGAAAATGTTAATGAAAATGATGGGCTGCGGGTTTGCAGCCCATCATATATACTTTTTATTTTTTAAAAAGCGCGTACGTGCTATAGCGCGTATGCACTATAGCGCGCACGCGCTATGGCTTGGGTTGCCCAAGCCATATCACATGCGCGCTATAGCGCGTACGCGCTATTTAAAATAGGAAAAAAAAATTTCCTTGTCACCTTTTTGGCACCACAACTCGGTGCATATGCCCAATGTATAAATAAAACTTTTCACAATTCAGTGAACCCATAAACATCCATACCCATGCATGCATTCATAGTGTATCAACTAAAACTTATATATTATTGTCAAATCAACTTGCAAAATGTAAAGCATGAAACACAACACATCCATCAGCACATTTGACAGAATAATTTAACATAGAAACCAATTTGGGAAAAACCACTAGTAACATGCTACTCCTTTTTCACTCTTTTGAAGTGATGGCCTGTTAAAGGCCAACCCTATTAAAGGTTATAATACACACTATTAAATGTGACCCATTTAAGGGATTTCAGTCACCCTATTAAAAATGAGCCTTGTTAGAGGACTTTAGGCCATTCACTTGGAATTCCACCCTATTAAAGGATTTTCTAATGACTGTTATGTCAACCTTACTCCAAAGGATTTACCCTAGACTGATAAAATTGTTAGAAAGTAATAGTAGAGCTTTGATCTAATACAACTTACAACCTCACTTGTAGATTACAAATCTCTATTCAGTCCTCAACTCTACTTGGCTTCTTTTCTTTGCAACTCTAATAGCTTGTTAACCCTTCAAGCATTCATCCTCTTAAGCCTTCTTGCTTAGTAAACTATTGCAAACTCTTCTCTTGGGTCACTTGATGAAGAAAAACCCCTTTCTCCTTCTCCTTATCAGATTCTCACATCAAAGTCTCTAACTCTTTTGCTTCATGACTAGACATTCCTATATATAGGAAATTAGAACATTTTCTCAATCATTATCCATCATCTAAATTAGGGTTTTAGATGGATTAGGTCGAATACAATGTATCTACCCCATATCTTGTCTTCTCTAGAAATTTCTATCAGAATCCATTTTAATTCACCTCCAAAATAGTTTACATAAGATTTTGTGCTACTATCTCATCAATCTTATCTTCCTTCCGATTCAGAAGTTCCAAGAAAGAAAACTTGTCAACTTTTATTTAGTGAACCTTTGATCCTTGTCATAATGTAGCAGCTCAACATTATCAACCTTCTAATGCTTGGCACATACTGCATCACTCAACATCAACTGTAAAATCACTTGCCATGAATTGGATTTTACTGGTGCTCAACATCAATTGAAAATTACTCAACATCTACAATCTTTCTCAGCATCCACTAAAATTTGTTTTCAGTTACCTCCAACTAACTTTTTACTTGGCTTGAACTAACTTTGCTCAACACCTACTATCCACTTGGTTAAGCTTGGAAAATGAACTTTGTTTAAATCATTCTTTTGAACTTTCTAAGGGTAGCTAGCCATTTTGTAACCTCAAGTAGATCATAAATACATTATGTTATCACTATCTTAACTAATCTTTGTACTTCATTACATAATTATAGCTCAACCTTTCCTCTAGGTACTTTTGTTACATATTGTTGATCAAATCTTCCTCATCAATAAACTAAGTGATATTACTTGAAACATATAAGAAATTTTCTTACCAGGAAAGAGCAGGTTTGACATCAGTGACAAAACAATGATTGAAACACATAGTCTTCTTCAACAATATTTCTAATTAATGATCTTTTCAACTAGATATCAACAATCTCCCTCTTTGGTATTGATGGAAAACCAAACTAATCAACCAAGTCAATCAAATGATGAACATCTTGTTCCATCAAACTAACTAGGTTAAAACAGTAAGTAGATACCAAAAAGAAAACTTGTATTGAAATTTCTCCCTCTATCAACAACTTCCATCTTCTAATTAGGTTACAAAATATAACTCCCTCTGAGTTCCCTCTCAATTCTCTCTTTCATACTGAATTGATCAATAGAATATCTTGGTCAGCAAAATATCTCCCTCTTTGTTTTGGTCCTTTCTCTGATTGCTTTCTGCCTTCTCCCTCTTTCTTTCTTGATCTTTCGATGATATACTTTCTCCATTGTTCCTGTTGCACCTGATCATATCTTGATAAGTTCAATATACTTTCTCGCTCTTTGACAATAATTCCAAAGACATATACTCAATCACCTGGCATCTTTAATATATGTAGATATAGGCTTTTGCAAATTCTTCAATTTCTCCATCTGTTACCTTGCTTGTGATTGTTTTGAAGTTCTAGTTCTGTGATTACTTTAGGAAATTCCTAAAGAAAGATCCAGTGCATTAATTTGTATTAAATAATTGTAAGCTTGTTTGATATAGGGCACTCCCCTTGTCTTTTACATAGCCTTTGATAGGGGTATCACCCGTAGTTTACCTCTTATATACTCATAGGAATCCTTAGGTAATGCTTTTGTAAAGATATCAGCAATTTGCTCCTTTGTGTTAATATATTCCATCTTCACCTCTTTATCCTAAACCAATTCCCTTACATAATGATACTTGATTGAAACGTGCTTTGTCTTTGTATGCATCATAGCATTCTTTGATATATTGATAGCACTTGTATTATCACAATAAAGTGTCATTGAATATGTGATTTCTTCCTTCATTCCCTTAAGTAGTTGTTTGATCCATACAATGCTTGTGCAGTTAATAGTAGTAGCAACATACTCTACTTCAATAGTAGATTGGGAGGTACAACTTTTCTTCTTGCTAGTCCATGTAACAAGTCTTTTACCTAGAAGAATGCTCCTCCACCGGTGCTCTTTTTTTCATCAATGTTTCTAGCCCAATCAACATCAGTGTAGGTTCTCATTTCAAACTTTTCATTCTTCTTATAGTATAATCCAAAATTTTTTGTTCCTTTCAAGTATCTCATTATTCTTTTTACAACCATCAAGTAATTCTCTCTAGGATTAGCAAACAATCTTGCAACTATCCCCACAACTAATGCAATATCAAGTCTAATGTATACTACATATTGCAATTTTCCAATCATGGATCTATATAATGTTTGATTTACCTTAGTTGAATCATCATTCTTTGATAGCTTGAGTGTTGCCACCATAGGTGTACTTACTAGTTTGGAATCCTCTAGTCCAAATGTCTTCAATATCTCTTTGACATATTTTGACTGAGTGATATATATACCATATTTCATCTGATAGACTTGTAGTCCCACAAAGAATTTTGATCTCTCCAAACATTGACATTTTGAATTCTTTCTTCATCTAATTGTAAAGTCCTTACATAAAGCATCTTGTCCTTCAAATATGATATCATCAACAAATATTTTAGATAATAGTATACCTTTGTCCTTATTTGTCTTCATGTACAAATTGCTATTATCTTCAGTCCTTTCAAATCCAATCTTCACAAGATAAGTATGAAGTCTTTCATACCATGTTCTTGGTGCTTGTTTCAATCCATATAAGGCTTTGTACAGTCTACAAACCATGTTCTTATTATTTTTATCAACAAATCCTTCTAGCTATTCTATGTAGACTTCTTCTTCTAATATGCTATTTAGAAATATAGACTTGACATCCATTTGATAAACTTTGAAACCTTTGTATGCAGCATAAGCAAGTAGAGTTCTCACTCCTTCCATTCTTGCAACAAGGGAAAATGTATCACCATAGTCAATTCCTTCTTCTTGTGCATATCCTTTGCAAACTAGTCTTGCTTTTTTCTTGTCACTTCACATTCTCATCTAGCTTATTTTTTAATACCCATTTGGTGCCAATCACATTCTTGTCTTCTGGTCTAGGAACTAGACTCCATGTCTTGTTCTTCTCTATCTACTAAATTTCTTCTTCCATAGCCTTGTATCAATCATCATCTTCCAATGCATCTTTCAATGTCTTAGGTTCCTTCATGCTTAACAAACATGATTCACTTTTCAATCTATTTCTTGTCATTGGCCTTGCATCTTTGTCTCCAATGATTTGATCTGTACAATGACATTTTTTGACATATTTGCACAATCTTGGCTTAGTTCTTGTAACTACATTTTGTCTCTCAACTTCAGTATCACTGTGTACATCTTTGTCAAGTATTTCACCATCTATTTCATGTATACTAATCTTAGAATTAAAATGTCCATTTTCTTTATTCTGTAACTCAGCATCTAAATGCAACTCGGTTCCTAAATGCAGCTCGGTATTCACAGGTCGTGACTCAATAATTTTTCATACTTGCTATTGGTTTGCAACTTGATTTGTACCATCTTATTTATCAGGCATTCCTTCATAGAAGTATATACATGATTTGTATTCTTCTGGTTCCTTTGTAGGTTCAGCCTCATGTACTTCTGTAATTTCATCAAAATTCACATTTGCACTTTCCACAATTTTGTTAGTC
This sequence comes from Cupressus sempervirens, assembly GCA_028749045.1. NCBI lineage: Eukaryota > Viridiplantae > Streptophyta > Pinopsida > Cupressales > Cupressaceae > Cupressus > Cupressus sempervirens. The sequence goes on from CM053783.1 coordinate 279,348,126, forward strand.
TTAGTATTTAAACACTTGTAAGCTTTACTTCTTATGGAATAATCAAGGAATATACCTTCTTCATTTTTTGCATCAAACTTTCCATTGCTAGCATCTTTAAGAATATAACATTTTCTTCCAAATACTCTAAAGTATTTCATATTAGGTGGAAATCCATACCATAGTTCAAAAGGTGTTGAATGAGTACCTTTCTTGACTTGCACATAGTTCAAGGTAAATACAACAGTACTTATAGCTTCTCTCCAGTATCTCAGAGCAACATTCTTCTCCATCATAAGTGTTCTGGCATAGTCCATTATAGATCTATTTCTTCTTTCATCAATTCCATTTTGTGGAGGGGTCCTAAGTGCAAATGTTTGTCTTTTGATTCCTTTGTCATTATAGAACATCTCAAACTCATTTGAAGTGAATTCTCCTTCTATGTCTGATTTCAAGCATTTTAGAATTTTACCTATTTCTTTTTCAACTTTGGCCAAGTACCATTTAAATATTTGAAAAGCATCAAATTTTTGTTCTAGAAACATGATTGTCATCATCCTAGAGTAATCATAAAAAAAATAGCATTATGTACTTATCTCCTTTGTAGCTTTGAGCTTCAATAGGTCCACACAAGTCAGTATGAACAATTTCTAGTATTTCTTTAGAGTTATAAGCTTTACTTTTAAATCTTGACTTTGTCACCTTGCCTAGCTGACATTGTTTGCATATCATATTATCAGGTTTCTTCAACTTAGGAAAACCTCTAACTCTTTTCATGTTATTGATACTAATTAGATTATCAAAATTAACATGACATAATCTCTTGTGCCAAAGCCATACATCATCAAATTTTTCAATAAGACAAGTTAGATCTTCTATATCCAGATAGAATAGATTACTTCTAGTTTGATCACCATTTCCAATCAAGTTTCCATTTGTGTCATATATCTTGAAAATTTTATTTTCAACCTCAACTTTTCATCCCAAATTATTCATTTGTGACACAATTAACAAGTTATAATTCAATCCTTAAACATAGTAATCATTGTGACATGAAGTCTTTTCTATGAGTTTGATAGACCCTTTTCCTTTTATCAAGCATGGTGCATCATTACCAAACCTTACACTATTTCCATCACAACTTAAGGTAACAAACTTACTTTTTTCTTCAGTCATGTGATGTGAGCATCCACTGTTAATAATCTATTTATCATTCTTGTTCACAAAAGTCACAAGTGTAGTTGCCTCATCCTCATTAGATTCATCCTTTATTGCAACATATACCACTTTATCATCATGTTCATCAGAGTCATGTTCATCAACAATGTAGCATGACTTCTTACCTTTTTCTCTGTAGTCTCTACCATTATATTCTCTTCTATTTTTGTTCTTGTTTCCTTCTCTATAGCTCTTCTTTTGTGTACATCTTGCAACAATATGACCAACTTTTTTGCAATTGAAACAAATGATGGGCAAATTACCTTTGAACTTGCCTTTTCCTCTATGAAATCTTCTTGCCATCAATGCTTCTAATTGTTCAATGTCTTCCTCATTTGTGTTTCTATCACTGGATGCATATTTTATCTTTCTTTTCTTCTTCTTCTTTTGCTTTACCTCATCAAAATCCTTCAATAACAATTTTTCTTTGAAAGCTAATTTAATACTCTCTAGTTTGTAGTTTTCAAAATTAGATAGCTCAAAAGTAGTGAGTCTACCTACCAAACCTTCAAGAGTTAGATCATTTCCTATATACATCTTAACTCTTGGATTGCAGAAATTCTAATGGCATAAATTTGAAATAATGTCCTCAAGACTTTTCTTAGCATAGTATCATCATCTATTTTACCAATAGCACCTTTTATTGCACTAAAAACTTCTTTTATCATAGCAACATATTGAGAAATATTCTTGGCTTCTTCCATTCTAATGTCATCAAACTTACCTGTAAGAATCTCTGACTTGGCTCTTTGAACAATTTTGTCTCCTCCATAGATGGTGGCTAGGGCATCCCACATCTTCTTTGCACTATCAAGACCTTTGATATAATCAAATTTGGCATACTTTGGGTAGAGGAAATCTCTAACATCACCTGATTGTGTTCTTTCTTTTTCTTCATATCTTTAGTAGTTAGGGCTCTTGTTGGATCAACATGCTCCACTGAAATGAAAGATTGTGCATGATCTCCAAGTCCTCCAAGGTGTAGCTTCATCAAAATTTTCCATGTAGGAAAGTTATCTCTATTGAGCTTGGGTACTTCTTTTTTTGACATCTTGATCTTTGTGCTTCTAGTACCTTAAAACTAATCCTCTTAAGCAGATGTCTCTAATACCAATTTTTGGAATTCTTTTAGAATAATTGAGAGGGGGGTGAATTAGTTATTCAAGGTCCATATGTACAAATAAAAATTTTCACAATTCAATGAACCCATAACCATTCATACCCATGCATGCATTCATAGTGTATCAACTAAAACTTATATGTTACTATCTAATCAACTTGCAGAAATGTAAAATATGAAACACAACACATCCATCAACACATTTAACACAATGATTTAATGTGGAAACCCAATTTGGGAAAAACCACCATTAACATGCTACTCATTTTTCACTCTTCTAAGGTTTTTCCCTATTAAAGGCCAACCCTATTAAAGGTTACAATACACTCTATTAAATGTGACCCAGTTAAGGGATTTCAGTCACCCTGTTAAAAGTGAACCTTGTTAGAGGACTTTAGGCCATTCACTTGGAATGCCACCTTGTTAAAGGATTTTCTAGTTATTGTTAAGGCAACCTTACTCCAAAAGATTTACCCTAGACTGATACAATTATTAGAAAGTAACAGTAGAGCTTTGATCTAATACAATTTACAACTTCACTTGCAGATTATAGATCTCTATTCAATCCTCAACTCTACTTGGCTTCCATTCTTTGTAGCTCTGACAACTTGTTTACCCTTCAAGAATTCATCCTCTTAAGCCTTCTTTCTTAGTATGCCATTGCAAAGTCTTCTCTTGGGTCACTTGATGAAGCAAAACCCCTTTCTCCTTCTCCTTATCAGATTCTCGCATCAACTCTCTAACTCTTTTGCTTCATGACCAAGCATTCCTATATACAAGAAATTAGAACATTTTTCTGCTCATTATCCATAGTCTAAATTAGGGTTTTAGATGGACTATGTAGGATACAATGTATCTACCCCATATCTTGTCTTCTCTAGAAAATTCTCTTAGAATCCATTTGAATTTGGCTCCAAAATGGTTTATATAAGATTCTGTGCCACCAGCTCATCAATCTTATCTTCCTCCTGATTCATAAGTTCCAAGAAAGAAAACTTGTTAGCCTTTATTTGGAAAATATTTGATCTTTGTCATAATGTTACAGTTTGACATTATCAATCTTCTGATGCTCAGCACATACTACGTCATTTGGCATCAACTAGATTTTACTAGTGCTCAGCATCAACTAAAAATTATTTGGCATCTACTATCTTGCTTAAGCAACCACTAAATTTTTTTTTAATTAGCTCCAACTGACTTTTTGCTCGGCTTGAATTAACTTTGCTTGGAACCTACTATCTACTTGGTCAAGCTTGGCAAATTAACTTTTTTTAACTCATTCTTCTGAACTTTCTAAGTGTAGCTAGCCATTTTCTAACCTCAAGTAGATCATCAATACATTATGTTATCACTATCTTAATTGATCCTTGTACTTCATTACATAATCATAACTCAAACTTTCCTCTAGGTACTTTTGTTACATCTTGTTGATAGTACTTGAAACATATAAGAAATTATCTTACTAGCAAATAGCAGGTTTGACATTAGTGACAAAACAATGATTGAAACACATAGTCTTCTTCAACAATCTTTCTAATCAATGATCTTTTCAATCAGATATAAAAATCTCATTCCTCCAAGATCCCTTAATTCACATACACCCCTTGTATGCATCCCATACACAATTTCAAAAGGGCTTCTACTTGTGGTTTTGTTCTCACTATTATTGTAAGCATACTTTTCTTGGGGAATGATGATATCCCATGGTTTACCATACTCCATAGTTAGGCACCTCAAGAGGTTATGTAAAACCCTATTAACCACCTTGGTCTAGCCATTGGTTTGAGGATGGTAGGTTGAACCAAATGACATTATTATTCTAAGTCTGCTCCACAAAGTCTTCCAAAAGTGGCTCATGAACTTCACGTCTCTATCTAAAACAATGCTTAATGGAAGCCCATGAATCCTCCAAACCTTTTTGAAGAATAGGTGTACAATGTGGCTAACATTGTTGGTAGTCTTGCATGGAGTGAAGTTTCTCATCTTATTGATGTTGACAATTGGCTATATTTAGTGATGTGATTATTTTCTTTAATGGCAAAACATGATGTACATATTGTAGAAAATCTCAGAAATAAAGATACTTAGCTTTCGATACTCAAAAAATTGCCTAAGTATGAAATTGGTTTACAACAACATATTGTTATAATATATAACTTCTTTATATGACATTATCATAGATAGAGAGGTTAGATGGAAGAAATATACATATTGATGATGATGTGTATAACCTTAGACATTAGTATAGATAGTACGGAAAAAAGATATTCATGATTTACCAATGAACAAAACAACAAAATTAAATGTAAAGGAATTATATTGTTTACAAAATAATTACTTGACCAATTAGGGCCAAGATCCTAGATATTTACTTCAAGTTGGAAAAGCATATTGTGGTCTTGGCTGACTGAGCAATAATTTGTAAAAAGACATGGTATTTATGCAAAGGATATCTTGCAAGATTAAGTGTGCAAGTGATGTGTATTGTAATGTGATAAAGTTATATGCAAACTTTTTGTGAAGCCATATATGCAAAGTTTTTGTGAACCTAGCTTTGTGATTTGAGATTGAGCTGAGATCAAAGATCAACTAAGAACTAGGTACAACATCTATACATATGTATTTGAGGAACTTGAATTTTAGTTACTTGTTTGGGTAGTGAGCTCTTATTATAATTGAAAGTGCATGTTTAGGCAGTGAGCTCTTCTTGCATCCATTATACTACAACTCCTAATAGGGTAAGAATATCCTAGCGTGGATTTAAAGTCTCCTAATAGGGAATTCTATGCACTGAATGCTTTTATAGACTCCTAATAGGGTCCATCCTCTAATAAGAAACAATTATGTTAGGACATCATCTAGTGGGTATCATCCCCACCAGGGTTTTCTCTTAGCTAGGGTTTCCCTAGTTAACAAAATATGGTGTTACGAGTTCTCTTTATGCATGGTTATTATTATTGTTTAGTATTAGTTGTTTAGTTTCTTATGCATGGTTCAAAGTAACAAATAATATCCAGTTGGTGACAAAAGTTTGTAGAATACTGATTCACCCCCCAAAGTATTCCCTATTTCTAACAATTGGTATGAGAACATAGTTACTCAGAGGAGGCTTAACAACTTGAGTAAGATCCCTATGGATATGGAAAAGTTGATGAAGAACCTTGAAGAGACACTTGAACAAATTGATCTCCTTATTGAAGAAAGAGATAAGCTGAAAGATAGATACAAAGACTCCAAAGTTTAAATTGAACAATTGAAGGACAAGACCGAACATCTCAAATCCAAGCCCAAATATGCTGAAACTGAAACTATTGATGATGAATATTCAAAATTGAAAATAGAGTACATGATCTTGAAGCATGAATTCAAGATTACCAATCTAAAGTTGAGTTTGAGGAATGATCCTAGCAAAGTTGAATCTAAATTGAAGACTAAAAATTCAAATCTTACAGTGAATCTAGAAAAGTTGACATTTGATTTTGAAGCGTCAAAAGAAGATCATGAAGAACTTCAAAAGCATAACACTATTGTGAAAGACAATCTAACTCAAAACAAGGTACAACTTGAAAATCTTTATTCTAGCAGATAAAAGCTTGATGAATCAATGTCAATACAAAGGCCTACCTATGATAAGACTTGTCTTGGTTATCTACTTGATATGTCTACAAAGAAACCTAAAAGTAAATCAGATCTAAAAGAGAAAGATAAATATGATGATAAGATTGAATCAAATCAATCTTCTGATAAATCCAAAGAATTTTAACAAGAGAAGGAAACTATGAAATTGGATGAACCTAAGCAAGTGGAATCTCCTAAGGAAACTAGGTATGAATTTTGAGGTAAGTATTTTTCATGTAATGAAATTGGTCATATGAAAATAGATTATACAAATAAGTCATTCAATCATGTTATGAATTTTTATTGTCATAATTGTCATGGTATGGGTCGTAAAGAAATTGATTGTAAGAAGCCTAAATACGATAATGATAGAAGAAATAGTAGAATGTTAAAAAATAATAACCCTATAGATAGAAGAAGATCTAATGAAGGACATTGAGAGAAATATGACCTTTTGATGAAAGAAAATAGATCATGTGTTATAAGTGTAACAACTTTGGACACAGCCTAGAATTGTCAAGCACCTATTGATTAGAGAAATCCTAGAAGAAAAACCCTAGTATATTAGTTATACATGAAATTTGGACATACAAAAAAGTACTATAGAATGGGTAGAAGGAACAATGGAAGGAACTTTAGGAATGAAAGAAGGAATCATGAAAGAAACTCCATAAATAGAACCAACGATGTCCAAGAAACTTCAGAAATGATAGAAGGAATCATGAAAGAAACTTTAGACCTAAGAAAGATAATGAAGATCATGTTGGAAATATTAAGGATATGATAGGTTACTGAGAGGGGAGGGGTGAATCAGTAACCTTCAAACTTTTTCTTAATTTAACATGCATCCATCTATGCTACTACATGCATTAGTTCTGAAAGATAAAATAATCATTACACAAGTGAACACAATAATTGGTGACCCGAAAACCTTCCAAATAGAAAGTAAAACTGGGGTGGGGATGATACTCACAAAACTTCAATATTGCAATATAAAGTTGGCCTATTAAGGCTTACAGTGACCACTTTTGGTGATCTTCCCTATTAGGAGAACAAAGGACTGCTAGGTCCACCTTGTTAGAGGATTTTCAAACATACAATGAAGTATGCACTTTGTTAGGAGATTTTTACAAAGACTATTAAGTCTACCTAGTTAGAGGATTTGAAAAATTGATTCATCTATTAGGATGAAACAATGGATCTTCTTGCAACTGATTGTTGATAAGATCCCTTATGCACTGATCACTTCATGTGACGGATATTACTTTTTAGTCTTTGAATTGACCTTGCTGTGTACCTTGAACTGCTATTGATGGTCTTTCACATATACTTCACATTACTTTGCAATTCTCTCTCATTCCATGCATCATACATTCATTCATACTCTCTACTGATATAAAACATCTTCCTTATATACCTTTCAAGCTTACAAAATTATAAGGTCAACCAAAATACACGTAAAAAAATACATTATAGAGTTGGCCCAATAGTAAATAACTCGAGTTCACTGAACTAACTCAGGGATCTTTTGATATTCGAAATCCATTGCATTACTCAAAATCATCATACACTCAATAGAAGTGAAGGCTAGGTCCATACTAATCACTTGATGTAGTTCTGAACTCGGCAACCACTACTGACTCGGTAGATAAAGTGTCACTCGGTAGGTACTGTTCACTAAGTTTATCTTGCTTCACTTAGTAAACATTGAAAGTTTTCATTGCTCGGTTTGCACTGAATCTTCATGATACAAACTATCTTCTTGGTAGACACTGTGAAGCTCAGTAGATACTGAGAAGCTTGGTAGACACTGCTAGACTTCACATTGTCTGTATTTGCTTGGTAGCCATTGTCTGCTTGGTGTAAACTGCTGAACTGCCAAGTTTACAAGGTAACCACTTGATGCTTGGTAAGCATACAGAATTGAGTAAGTGTTGTCACTAATGACAAAATAATCATAATGCCAACAATCTCCCCCTTTGGCATTAGTGACAAAAACACTTATGAATCAACACTTACATTTTGATTTATTCTGCTATTTACATATCTTACATATCTCCCCCATACATATGGTATGCATAGCATTTATCTATACAATGTCTTTCTTATTCCTTATTCATCTCATATTTCCAATGAGAACAATCTTATCTCCCCTTGCCAACAATCTCATCTCCCCCTTTTCGACAATAATGCCAAAGAATGTACATACAATGAATTTAAAATGAGACACCAAGATGTGAGAGAAAATCTGAGTGTACCTTGAGAATAAGAGACAATGTCTTATCCCAATTGTCTTGCAAAATCTTGCAGGTGGAGAGAGCCACTTGAACTTCTATAGAAATTTCAATCATATGATCTGCCATTAAAAAATTGCTTTCATGAATCAATGTTTTTGAATAGACAATGTGTTTCTACATTTGATCCATGACTAGAAGAATCATAGTTTGAATGTTAATCAGTGTAAACCGAATTCTAGCTTCTTCTCTGAGTAGCTCTGCCTACATTTCAAAAAAAAATTTCACCTTTGTGTGATGTGATGAGCTTGAACTATGGTCAAGCTACAAATTTTGAGCATTATATTTCATTTCCACATCTAATTTATTCAATATTTTCTTGACTTCCTTAGTGAACTCAATAACATCACAAAGCTTTCCAAAAAGTGATGTTACATTTGTGAAAGCTTGCTCAAGATTGCTCAAAATTGAGGTTAATTCAACCTATTTTATTGCAATGTGCTCAAGCACTTTATTATCAAATTTCTTCTCTACCTTTTCGATGAGTTTCTCTTGCCCAGAGGTGTCCTTATTGAACTTATTTACAACCTCATCTAATTGCATCAAAATGTGTTGAGATGAATCAATACCAACACCAATAGCTTCAATAATTATGTTTTTAGCATTTTCTATTATAGTATATTCTCTATCTCTCTCTTCTATGAGTTGCTTCTACCTTGTCTTCTGCTCTAGAAGCTAACTAACCATTCTCATTTCTCTGGCTGAGGCATTGTCCAAGTCTATCTTAGGAATAACAATTTTTGTATCCAAATCTATGTCTTCATCAATTTGTTTTCCAGTAAGCAGAAGTTTCAAAGGAGTCTTGAGCTTTACTTCTGTGCTTACTTTGTTGGATTTTGAAATAGAAACAATAGTTGACATGGATGGACTAGCAAAAAATGTTTGAATAGGTGCAATTGGAGGAGAGCTGAGAGAAGTACCAACTAATTCAAAAATTGGTGTGCTTCCCAAAAATGATGTACAAATAAGTAGTGTATAGAATGGAATATTCACAATTGGATTTGTAGACAAAATTGTAGAAATAATTTTAGAACTTACTGTACATGCAACAGAGGAGGTAGACATAGTTGATGCTCTAGTGACTGATTGCTCAGGTGCTGATGAGGAAGGCTGTAGCTCGATAGATGAAGTAATGGTTACTTCCATAGATGATGCTAGGAGCTATGGAGAAGTAGGAGTAGATGATGTTTTTGATGTGGTCAATCCTGCTCAAACTGTCTCCAACCCTGATGATGTAGCAGTCTTAGGTGGAGAGTGAGGAAGGGAAGCAATGACTTGTGCTACAATCTTTATTGGATCATCTTCTTCATCCTCTTCCTCCTTGTCTTCTTCTTCAGCTTCTTTCTCCTTCTCCTCTTCTTCCTTTTCCTTCATCGATTCTTGCATATCTTCATTAGTTACTATGATTTATTATCATCTTCCTCATCCTCTTGGTCACTTTCATCATCCTTGATTTCTATAGGATCATCACTGGGCTTTTGCAGATGATAGATGCCCTTTCACATGTTTGTTGCATCATTAACAACATGCTCAATGTCCTTAATTAAAATCAAACAAGTGTGGAATTAAATCTTCATTCTTCCTTCATTGTTCTTCATTGCTGCCTTTATTTCTACCTCAGTAAGACTCGATAGAAGATTCTTCAAGGATTACTCATATATGTCTTTGAATGTTTGGGTGGCTGACTCCCACCTTGGTTGCAATCTTACCAATAGCTCTTTGGAGATTTGAGGGGCAATCTGGTCTGGGAAGTACTTCCATTTTACCATCTTAGTAAGTACTAGTTCCTCAATCTACATTAGTTCTTGTTTCAAACTTTAGAGCTTTGAAATTTGTAATTCCAACTCCCTCTTGCATCTATTTCAATCTTTCTTGGAAGGTCAGTTGGGGCTTGCTGAATACTAATTCACCCTTATTCTTACCTTTACCTCTTCTTGTGAAAATAGTCGTAGAGGCCTTGGGTGGCTTGGTAATGATTACCTTTCCCTTCTTCTTGACTATTTCTTCCTCTTTCTCTGATTCTTCCTCTTCATTTTCTAGTTCCTACTCCTCTTCTTCATCCTCACCTTTTCCCTCAATAATCATTAAAGGCTCAGTAGCAGTCTTCAACTTAGTAACCTTTCTCTTACCTTTATTGATTGCTTGGGGAAGTTTGATTTCCAATTCTATTCTATCTTTAGCCTCATCATAGGTTCCAAAATCTGGTTGCTTGGGATCTACTAGTTCATTTACCAATGCTTCAATAATATCCCTAGTTTTATCAATGTTTACCTCATAAGGTAGAGGTTTTACCCATGCAACTCTGGGCCTGACTGCCTGAATATATACTTTTTCACAGTCAACCATAAAAAAAACATCATCTTTGTAATCTTCAACAAGTTTAGGAGGGATTTGGAACCTGTTGTTCATTCTCTCCTTGAAGTCCTCAAAATAGTTGTCCATTATACTATAAAAATTAACACTCATTTATGCTATAAACTCATTAATTTGATATAGAATAGGGATATCCTTTCTCCATACAACATAACATTTGGAGGGAAAGAATTTTTGTACATAGAAGAAAAAACATGTAAAAAATGATCCGAATTTATAGGGGTTATTCTTGGACAATCTGATATTGTCCATGTTCTTGTTCAGTTGCCTTAGCAATAGCTCAGACATGTCATATTCCAAATTCTTCTTCACAACTTTAAATACCAGGTCTATAGCCTCACATGACACACTATTCAAATGATTGGAACTGTAGATCTTGTGAGCTACCACATGAATTTCATATCTAAGTTCAATGTCAGTAACTGTGCTGATCTTTAAGCCTTTGCCATCCCACTCGGCTAGGGTTTTCTTTTGAAGTTCATCCTGACCTAGGGTTTTGGTAGTTTTGGCTTTGCTGAGTATGGGAAGTCCAATAATCTTGTGAATCATTTTCTTAGTGATCAATGCAGGTTGCTCCAACCATAAATGACCATTGTGAACATGACTAAGAATATACCTAATCCATTTTATTTGAAAGCTTCTTGGCATATAGGAGATGTGGGTCAACCCTTTTGTCTCTAGATGTTTATGCTCGGGTTTTAGAGAGCCATCAACACACATTTCCTCTAATGCACTATCCATTTCTAGGGTTCCTATTTCTTGAATAGAAGATTTGAAATGAGTTTGGATATCATTGATTAAAAGTACCTTTGGTGGAGTTCATGATTGTGCGCCATTAGGGTCTAGTACTTCTACAACTGTGGGAACCAACTTGAAGTTCAGTGCTTCCCATTCTATGCCCTTTACCAACATTTCTAATCCATGCTTCACCTTGCTGGTGCTTGTGCTTGTAGAAGCCATAGTTACTTGGTAAGTGATGGAAATCTTCAAACAAACTTCTTTACCTGCAAATTTGCTCAAAATCACTTTGAAATCGCTTGAATGCACTTGGAAATCTTTTAGCTCTGAGAATATGATGAAAATGAAGTTGAATTCTACCCATTTTGATGAAGAGTTCACCATTAATGCTAGGTACCATGTTGTCATAATGTGTGATAGACTATCATACACTAACTTAACTTAGCATGAGTATCAACTCAGTAGATGAACAATATTCCTTTACTCTCGTCCTTGCTTGGTAAAGTCTTTAACCATTTTGCTTGGTAGAGTCTGATGCACTCAGTGAAAGATAACCTTTCTATGATCCTGATGTATCTATAATATTGATTGGATCATTTTTTTTCTTTCATTTAGAACTACTCTAGATGTATCTTGATGATATAGTTCCAGATCTTTCTTTGTGAATATAATTGGAAATGGCGGAGTCACCCACTTCTTGAGTGACGTGGCCATCATTTGAACTATTCTACTTGGTAGATTTAGGAATCCACTATTGTCTCATCTGCTTCTGAATGTTATCAGCTTTATCTTTCTTTCCATCTTCAATTCTTCCTATATTCATGTGGTTTTTAGCTATATGACCGAGTTTTGTACATCTATAGCACCTTATAGTAGTGTCCTTCTTCCTTAGGTGATGTCTTACACAGTTTATACCAATGTGTCCATATTCTCCACAATAATGACATTTTCACTAGCTATTGTAGTCCCATCCAAATATTTCTTTAGCAAGTTGTTTAGCTGGATTGAATGATTTGGATTTGCATTGGAATGCCTTGTGACCATGCTTCTTGCATTTGTGACAATTACCTTCAAATTTTGGTTTCTCCTTGCATTCATTGGCTTTACGACCATGCTGATTACAGTTGTAGCACTTTCCTTTGAATTTTCCTTTTCCATTACTCTAGAATTTGTTTGATGTGTGACCAATTTTTCCACAATGATTGCATGAGAGTTTTAAATTCCTTTTTGCACCTTGCTTGGAAGATTCACCTCGTTCTTCATTGTATCCAAGTCCTACTTTATCTTTTTGCTTATGAAGATTCTGCTCATTTTGCTGAATCAGTTGATTCATGTCTTCCTCTAACTTCATCATTCTTTCATTGATTTGCTTTTTAGTATTTAGGTCACCTTTTATTTTTTTAACAATTTTCTTTTTACATTTCAGTTCTCTCAGTATTCTTTCATTAACTCCCCTTTCACTATTTAGATCACTTCTTATTCTTTCATTCCATGCTTTGAGAATCTTGATTTCTTCATTTTCTCTAGAGATTTGATCCATGAGGTCTTCATGTTAATTGGATTGATTATTTCTTGCCTCCAAGTCTTCATTTTCCTTGTTTCTTTGTTCCAAAACTTCACATAGCCTAATTGATTAGATTTCTTGTTCTCTTTTAAGTTTTCTTACTTCTTCCTGCAGAGAGCCATTCTTTTCTAGGAATTCCTTGATTGCCTCATTAGCTTCATCTGAACTATTTGATGGTAAAAGGTCTTCAATCTTTTCTTCAACATACTGATGGTCATTCATTTGTCTTGCAAGTTCCTTCCTTCTTTTCAGGGATTATGAAAAATGCTCCTTTGCTTCTTTGAGTTGAGCCATGGCCATTTCTAGATCTACCTTTTCATTTTCAATTGCCTTGTCAAGTTTGAATTTCTCCATCTTGTTGGAAATGAGAATGAAGTAACTGAGAGGGGGAGGGGGTGAATCAGTTACTACAAAAACATTTCACAGTCCCTTAGATGTCTAAAAGTTTGATCTATTTTACAGATTACTGAAACTTGATATTGCAGCAAATAATAACAATCATTAAGAACTGATATCAAAACAATTCAGCAAACTCAAACACTAGAGACACCAGATTTAACGTGGAAACCCAATATGGGAAAAACTACCAATGTAACTAGTTACTGTTTTTCACTCTTCTAAAGTGAGTGCTATTAGGAGCCAACCCTATTAAAGGTTACAAAAACACACTATTAGGTGTGACCCTGTTACAAGATTTAAACACTCTGTTAGAAGTGGCCTTGCTAGAGGTCTTTAGAACAATTCAACTGAATTGTCACCTGGTTAGAGGATTTACAAAATGGCTGTTAAACCAACTTTGTTAAGAGATTTGGATTCACTGCTGCAAAGGTTATAAAGCAACAATGAAGTGACCTGAATAATATGCAACTTAACTTTTGCTGATTACAGATCTCTGTTCGGCTTGATTGGATCCTTACTGATCAAATACAACTTTACAGGTCCTTTAATCCTTCATCAGGATTCGCTCAGTCTCCTCTTATCCAAGTATTTTCTTTCGCATCCTTGCTTCTCTTGTTCTTCACTTGTTTTTACACCTTTTTTTTTTTTCACACACTTTTACAACTTGAATAACTCTCTCTCTATATATATATTTCAGATTATCAAGTCGGCTCAAATAACTTGGAAAACAATTATTCCAACAGTCGTCTAAATTGAAAGATTTAACAAATCCCTTTACTAGCCTACCTAGCACGGTAAAATTTGTTCAAAAATAATTCTTGTGTTAACCGAATGAGCCTGGTTAATATAGAGAATTCTGTGAAATCCTTCAGTCGCCAAGTGAACTCGGTAAGCACTGAGTTCCCTGTGATGATCGAGTGAGCTCGGTGAAACCGACTCCACTTTGATGACTGAGTGAGCTTGGTGAAAACTGACTTCTCCATCTTTTCTTCGATGATCGAGTGAGCTCGGTGAAACTGACTCCACTTTGATGACCGAGTGAGCTCGGTGAAAACTGACTTCTCCATCTTTTCTTCGATGACCGAGTGAGCTCGATGAAAATTGACTTCTCCATCTTTCCTTCGATGAACGAGTGAGCTCGGTGAAAATTGACTTCTCCCACCTCAATTAACATCAAATAATATGTTCTTAAGGATTCCAAACCCTCATCTCTTCATCTGATACCAAAAGCCAACTCTTGCCCTTTACTAGGCCTATTCCCAATTAGCCCTACCTAGTCTATTTTTCACTACTTTCTCTCACCTTTCCCAAAACACTCAAAAAAAGAAGACAATTTCTTGATACCCTTTTGGACACTACACAATATATCTTAGAGGTTAATATTGTTCCTTTGGACCAAATGCCAGAACCATGACTGCTGCTCCACAACTAGCCCTCTTTTAACTCTCTTGTTACAAAGCAACCCCTAGTAGATTACCTTCCCAAACCTTCTAAACCAAAAATAGAGTTGTCTCACTATTCCAAACAAAGGATTTTCAAATTCATTGGAGATTCCATCAAGTTTTCCTTACCCAACTAGCAAACCCTTCCTTCCTAGGTGTTTAAGCCTAGGGTTTCATCAAACTCACCTTTCCAAAAATTTTATGATCCCTCCAATGGATCCAAAACCTTCAAATACTTTAAACATGACCTTCCATGTCATAAAACATAGCCCTCCTTTGGATGGAATCCCAAAACCTATAACTGTCCCAATCACCATGCACCCTCCAAACAACACTTTTTCACAATCTGAGACCTTTGCCTTTAATTTCCTTGCATATCTCTGGAAAAAAATCATATTAGATATGTAAATTAACATTTTGACAACGTCTCCCACCAGTTACATCTTCATTACAGTAGTGGAAGAGGTGGAGACCTTAAACAAACTTAGAAATTGCCCTTTCTGTCACATGACAGTGACAGTTAAAAGGTTGCTACTATAAATAATTTGTGCTAAATGATTTGCTTCTGATAGAAATAGGCTTAAAAAATTCTAAAAATGTTGGAGAGTCAAATTAAATGCTTAAGAAACCAAAAAACTTGCACAATAAACGAAAACAATCCAAATATAATGTCACTATTCTATGATAGTTCTGTCATGGCAGAGAAAATATAGTATTTGTTATTGTTTTCCAAAGTTTCTTACAGAAATCTTCGACACACACCCTTTGGGACACCAAATACATTGAATTTATAGACTTCTTTTCCCTTTCTAAACCAACCAAACCTCTAGAACTGACCAAAACTCCTTCTAATTGTCACATAATAGCCACTTGACAGTTTTATCACCTTTTATTAACAACACTTTACTAATTTACTCTTGTTTCAACATTTAATAACTCAAGACATATGAAACCTTGTATAACTTCCCTAAATGAATTAACAACATGAAAAAATGACTTAAGGACTCCATGCTTACCCCTATATCCCCTTAGTTTGCAATATTTGGCTTGCTTGACAACATTTTGACAATTTGACATAATTTTCTATTACATCATATTTATTGCATTTTATATCCACTTTATGACTCTTTGACCACATTTATGCATCCTAGTACATCCTAGGACTCTATCCCCATGACACTTCATTACATCACATTAATGACCCTTAGGCACATTCCTTGTCCTTTCATCATGCCATTAATGGCTTACAATTTTGAACTTTAACAAAAGGATTACAAAACATATCAAAAAGGACCTTTACAAGGTTTTATTACATTCAATGACCCAATATGGTCATGTTTTCATCTTGTTGCTTCTAGTGTCTTCTTAGTCTTCATCCTTGGCCTTGATGCTCCTGCATAATGAATGGTTGTAGAAGAGCTCCCTCCCTAGCTTCCAAACCCTAAGAGTCTCTAAAGTTAGAGAGTGGGTAGACAACCCATTAATTTCCCCTGAGCCCTCTAAAAAGCCTCCAACTTCTCACTCAACTAAAAATGGCCCAATAAGAAGCCTCTCTTTTCTTACATCCTTGCGCTCTTCTAAAATTGAAATCTTGACCAAGTGGGAGAAACATGTGAACTCTTAAATTTTGAAATTCTAAGAAAGTGACATGTTTGGAGGGTTCCCAAGGTCATCTAGGCCTACTAAAGGTTAATTTTAGACCTCCAACCCATAGTACTACCATGAGAGCACTTATTTTTCACCAAAATAACCCCATAGGACAACTTTTTGATCCTTAAAATTTAATAGGAAGTTGGAATTCGAATTTCCGTTGATGGAGACTTCTCTTAACACTCTACCATAAGGGGTTAACTTGGGTATTGCATTGGGTTAGGTTTAGGTTAGGTGACTTTTTCCCCAAACCTTAAATGACATGTCATCTCCACATGGATAACACGAGTGTCAAGTGAAACATTAAAAAACATCACAATTCACAATGACATGTCTCTAATGTTTTCATGAATTTAAATTTACTACACATTCAAACTCACATTTATAAAATAAATACATACAAAGATTCACCTTGGCTATGTCATGCTCACATGGGCTTGAGTCTTGGTTCCTCGATAAATCCCTTGGTTAAATTACAACACACTAAACTCAAGCATCAATAGTCTAAGAAAATCATATAATCAATATATAAATAAGTGCAATAAATCACTATCACATTCAACATTAGGCTTGCATATTTCACCATTTCCAATTAGCTTTCTCTTTTCTAATCATTTTCATATAAAACATTCAAAACATTAAAATATCAATCCTTGCATATCAACATAGATCCTTACCTAACATGATTAGATTAACATTCTGAATAATCTATTTTCTATCACACTAATGAAATATTGAATCCATCATTATCAAGTTACCAAGCATGTGAGCTAGGTCCTTTTTGCATACCTCAATCTATCCTTTAACACTAATTTCCACTTAAAAATTACAATTTGACATTTGAAGCATTTCTACAATTCAGCTTCTATCAAAGCAATTGAAATAATTTAGAACATGAAATGGGAACATTAAATATGTCAATTAGGTCATAATGTGTAGACATAAGTTTAGATCATCAAAATGTAGATATTACAATATCATAACCGTATAATCTCAAAAGTATATCAAAACATCAAATTATAAATATCATAATGCAAATATGTCATCAATGCTATGGGAGATCAGATGAGGCCTCACATCCTCCCCCTCTAGGCATGAACCTCCACAAGGTGCAAGTATTGGGATCTTATCTATGCTACATTTACCAAGGTTGGTCCAACATTAGTGTTCTACTTATTGGTGCTAATAAACCACTCTTTACCTTGTCAAGGTCTAATCGATAAATTGTTTATGCCCTTACTTAAGGTCCTTAACATAATGTTCACCTATAGTCTTAACAAGTATAAGATATAATCTATATCTGTGCTAAATAAAGATTACAAGGAGTTTGATCATTTCATATTTAGGCTATAGAAAAGTGTGATTTATTAGGGATCTTATCTAGTAGCTTTGCAACACATAACAAGAAGGTTTAATGGTGAACTGAATTTTTTTAGATGGTTATCAAGGATCCTCCTTGCTATGGCCATTTCATACATCACATTACAATATACTTGCCAACATAACTCACAAGAAAATGCCTCAGAAGTAACTTAAAAAATAAAAGGAACAAGTTTTCAAGAAAACAACACAAATGTGGCCACATTGGTAAATCCCAATTAAAACAAGGAATATCCCTAAGGTACAATGGGACCAAAATCTAGCTAAATAGAAAATGATAAATGTCACATCATTGGAAAACATATGAGTACAATATTTGCAACAAAGGACCAACAAGAATTCACATTGATTAACAATTTCACAAGAATGAGGTGGTCATACCAAGGTTCCTTGATGGAGAAGAGGAGAAACAACCATTTTATAAAAACTACTTTCTTAGGAAGAAGTATCCTATCCCCTATTCCTCTAAGTGCTTCCTCCATAGATTGTGATTTAATCAGGTGCACTAATATATCTTACACAAGGTTGTATTTTGTTGATATGTAATGGGTTAGGCTGCTAGTGTTGAATCCTAGCTCTAATACCAGAATGTCATGCCCAAAATTTAAGGGCAAAAGTACTTTTTTTTTTTTTTTTGAAGGACAAGCTTAAGGAGTCACAAATCAACATATGCATGTTGCCACAAGGTTATCAATTAGCTAGTCATTCATAATACATCTACTCAGGTATTCGAGTAATGTTTATGTTCATTGGAGTATGGTATGTGTTGATACCTACTACTTTCACTTATAGAAGAGGATTTCTTTAACCATTGATTTAGTATAGGATAATATGCTTAAGAGTATTATATTGCATCAATGATTCTCATTGGGTCTTAGATGTTGGGTTTCATCTTTTGAGCATAGTTTCAAAATTAAATTATATTAAGAAGGATATAGATACACAAGTTCATATTTGTGTTTGGGATCAACCACTATATAATTTATTTATTTATACTATATACTATACTCATAACTTCCACATGTAAATTTAAGTCACGACTGATGACACTATTTAACTAGATACCTAAATGAATATACACAATTGCCTTTATCCCTTCATTTTATATATCATGTTCATTTTCATATACATATTTCTCTTCATCTTGCATTATGTATATTTCATGGTGTGTATGTTAATTATTATGAATTTTTAAATGTGTGACATTAGTAGTGAACAATAAAATATTTAAGCTATAATCAGGAAAGTTATAATCTAAAGTTTTAACTTTAGGATTAATCAAAATTTTTCATAAAATTTAAAAAAAAAATGCAGATCTGAGATCCTTACTATTGGAGTTGATGAAATCCAACTCCAAAGATGCCCAAGATCACCTGCATGCAAAAACCTGTCAAAGGGAAGCCAAGGAGAGAAGAGCGTGGAGCAAGGGAAAAACCCTAAATGGACATGAGAGACAACAAGTATGCAAACACAAGAAAATATGTATTTACAATATGCTAAATGAGTTGTTAAATACAATGAGGGAGAGATCGCTTATAAAGGCTTCAAGGAATCTCCTAGAACAAGCTAGAAGATGCTAGGAGATAAGTGTGACAACTAAGAATACATCCACATTAGGTGGAAATTCCTCGAAAATGGTGAGAGGATAAGTATGACTTAGGAGAGAAAAAACTCATGTATTATCAACAACTTATAACAAACTCCTAGACTACAACTAATAAATAAAATGCATTTACTAGTGTCAAGTAGACCAAGCTTTATCAGGTGCCGAGTATGTTGTTTAGGTGTCGAGTAACTCATATTTGCATTAAGTGTCGAGTTGTTCGAAGTTGTATCAAGTGTCAAGCTGTCTAGAATTATTTTTGGATCTGGAGTATTCTAGATTTGCAATAGGTGCTGAGTGGTCTAGAGTAGTATTAAGTGCTAAGTTGTCCAAGATTGTATTAGGAGTCAAGTTGTTCAAATTTTCTTCAGGTGCTGTACTGGTCAGTTAGTTGGTGTAGTCCTAGTTTGAGATGTTTAAAATTGTATCAGATGTCGAGCTTGTCAGTTAGAGGTGTCGAGTGTTGCAAAGCGTTCTATCAATTTCTTGGTGAAGTGCTTGTTTGAAAATATTTGTATTTGGTGTTGAGTTGTCCAGATTGGTATCAGGTGCTGAGTTGTTCAAAAGTGTATTAGGTGCTGAGTAATGCAGAGTGGTATATTTTTTGCCGAGTAAAGATTTGTACGTGTCAAGTTTTGGTGCTAAGTTTAAGGCTTTTGGTTGTCAAATAAGTGCTGAGTTGCCCTGGTAATAGAGTACACATTAATAAATGTCGCATGATTTACTCAGAAACATTTATGAGGATATGACTTGCACAGTATATTTCAAGTGCTTCAATTCTGATTATTTCCTAACGACATTGAATTTTTTGATAATGGGATATGATTTTATCATGTGGCTAAATCCGAGTCATTAAAATACACTGGTGCTAGTACTTTTTCAGCTCTTGAAAGGACATTTTCTTGTGTGAATATAGATGGCTTTTAGCATGTTGCACTGTATAATTTATTATATGAGGATTGAAATCTTTACTTACCTCATCCTTTAGTTATTGTTTTTGCAAGAATTCAATGTTGTCATCTAGTTACAAGATGAATTATGGGTGGGATATCGCTCAGGCTTGTGATATGTGTCACAAACAACACCATGCTATCATGCCAAAGAACTTTCATATTTTCTTAACTTCATCTTTTGAGGAAAAGGTGTTATCGAACATTATTACAGATGAAGTGATGGATCAAATTTTTTTAATTTACTCAACTACAGTTCGAAGAGCTATTCAACATATTATTGGTGAAGAATTCTTCTGCTCTTTGGCATTAATGTTTCTATATCCATATCAGTTTATTTCAATTTTCCTTTCTAATGTAATGGATTTAATATAGTCTCTTGATTTGCTTCAAACATTGGCCCATAAGGTAATCCATCCTCAGTATCTAGTGGATAATCAACTAATTTTGGCTATGCAAAAGTATGACTTATGGAATGGAGCGACACTAGTTGGTGGTTTGTTCTCACATTATCAATTTCTGCATAAACATGAGTTTTTTGATATTTTTGAAGCAATTAAGAAAGCTGTAGACACTGGCAGCTTTAATTATTTGAAATATGCTTTGCCCTCTGCACCAAATTTAATAGATGTTCAATTAGTAGGTCAGACCTTGTTTGATTTACAGATGGATTCTACTATTTTAGTTCCCAGGGGTATGAATGTAGCTTCAGTGCTGCCGATTGAACATAATTTTTGGGAATTAATTGATCAGGTTTACTTGGATTTGGACTAGAATCAAACCTCCTCAAAGTTTTGTTCTAGCCTGGGCCCTCTTCCTGGTGAGCTAGGGTCACTTGAAGGTGGTTTTGGATCTGATTGGATAGATTTGTAAGGTTTCTATTTTTTTCTTGGTCATTGTCATGAAGATAGTGATTGGAGACTATCAATATGCCATGACAATTTCTATTTTGTGATGGGTGGTAGTTGAAACACCTCTTGTATTTATTTTTTTAAACTATCTATACTTTTGTATGTATTAGGGATGATGCTGGGTTTTCTTCTCTAATTCTTTCCTAGTTGACCTCGTTGAATCAAATTCATAAAATAATAAAATAATATAGTGGCTTGCCACTTTTTCCTTAAAAAAATAAAAAATAAAATGCATTTACCTAAGTAAGCTTAAGTAAATAGAATAAATAATTGATAAATTAATTATTTACTCTAACACCCCCTTTAAGTACAAATTAGGGAAGTGCCTTGAGCTGACAAAACTAAGAAATGTAGAATGGGTCCCGGCAATGAGGCCATGTTATGTACCCATGAAAAAGTACAAAAGATGCAACCTCTAAAAATGGGAAAAGAGAGAAAACCACATGGGAAAATCCCTCCCCCAAAAAGAGGTAACCTAGTGAAGAACAGAAGAAGCCTCCAACTAGGGAAATGTCCCCTAAAATAGGAACAAGGAGTGATCGTGAAGAGCATCATTGAAGCATGAAGAAGCCACAAAATCTGCCATCTAAAATAAAAATTCTAATATGAAGAACCTCCATAGAAGAAGAGGGCACGAACTGAGCATGTCTATATGGTAGATGATCCATCTCACTGAAATGCATAGGTAGCTAGCCACTACAATCGCCTTGTATATAGGATCAACCACTGAATACATAGTTCACACTATCAAACTATCAAACCAAGGATGCATTAGAACAAAAACATAAGCCCCCCTTAATGAAGATGGGGTGAGATGACAAGAAACTGAGAAGGTGGGCCAAAATCTCCTACAGATGAACCAAGAATGACAAGAGAGGAAGAGGTACAAACACCTATAAAGACATGGTCACACTAACATTGCATGGGGCTAATGTCATGGAAGGGATGCTCACTTAACAAAGGGAAAATGCCTAAAACAACAAACAACTATCCCCCCCATGGTGCTTTATAAAAATAGTGCATGTAAAACTAACTAAAAAATAATGTTCATGAACCCAAAATGAAAAAGTGACACTTTATCTCAGTGTGATATATAAAAATGCTTCAAAATTATAGCTATAATGATCAAAACTAAAAACAAGTTGATATAAAACATAGTACAACCTAAAACAAAAGAAACTATGCCAAGAAAATGATCCTCAGACCTAAAACACCCAAAATATTCACCATAAAGGCAAAAATGCCAAAAACATGATAGAAAGAGCATGGGCAAAAATCTAAGAAAAAGGACCACATTTTTGAAAAGGTGATAGAACTAGCTTTTCAAAAATATAATGTTTTCAAAAAACTAACATGGGACACAAAATATATGCATGTCAGAGTCAAAAACATAATTTTGGACTTCAACTAAAAAAATGGGCAATAAAAATACATCAAAACCTAAAAATACCTAAACCAATATCTCCATCTTGGTACTAGCTTTTTGGTGGTTCTTTTGGATCGGAAAAATACCTTCGTATGCTCAAGTTAAGGCCAAAAAATTGCAAGTAGATCTAAAAAAGACCTTGGAGATGTGCAAGGTGGATGATGTAGTGCTGATGTCAGCATTTCACTATCCTAAATTTGACATCTTGAAGAATGTCACCACAAAAAAGAGGCCATGTGGTAGGTGGTCAAGTTGGCAGGGTGACATGGCAGAGTCCACGTGGCACTCATGCCTCGTGTCACCCGCTAAGCGCACCAACTGTCATTGACTGTGCCAAAGTGCTGACTGGGCAGTATCCCATACAAACACTACTGACGGTGCAGAAACATCCATGTGGAAGTAGTAGATTGGAGTAGGTGGCTTTGAGTTGTCACGAGTGGAGCTATGCGGTAGAGCGGAGGGGCTGCTGGCTGAAGCAACAAAAACTGGCTGGGCTGCCAGCAGAGAACCTGTGAGCGTGGGCTGAGGAGGTGGTCGGGTGGTGTAGCCTATCTAGGAGGAGTGCAGGTGGTGCTTAGGTAGCCTCATGGTGGCTGTTGGACGGTGCTGTGGTAGAGCGGCTTGAAATGAATCTTTAAAAAAAAAATTTATGCTAAAATTTCGTACAGTTTGTATGGTAGGGCCTACAAGAAATTTTTTTTTTGCCTCCCCAAGCTCTGTCTCCAAAAATGAAAATTTTTATATGAATCTTGACAGCAAACAACCTTTTAGATCCAATGAAAGCATTCATTTGGGTCCAAAGTTCTCTAAAAACTTGTTGCCCCCCCAATTTGAAGAAAAATGCACAAACAAACTAGGGTTTGTGACTTCAAATCATGGCTTCAAAAATCCTTCAATGAAGCAGCAACAGGAAGGCTCTGATACCATGTTGGAGTTGATGAAATCCAACTTCAAAGATGCCCAAGATCACCTGCATGTGAAAACCTATCAAAGGGAACCCAAGGAGAGAAGAGCATGGAGCAAGGGAAAAACCCTAAACGGACATGAGAGACAACAAGTATGCAAACACAAGAAAATATGTATTTACAATATGCTAAATGAGTTGTTAAATACAATGAGGGAGAGACCACTTATAAAAGCCTTAAGGAATCTCCTAGAACCAACTAGAAGACGCTAGGAGATAAGTGTGACAATTAAGCATACATCCACATTAGGTGGAAAGTCCTCGAACAAGGTGAGAGGATAAGTATGACTTAGGAGAGAAAAAACTCCCGTATTGTAAACAACTTATAATAAACTCCTAGACTACAACTAATAAATAAAATGTATTTACCTAAGTAAGCTTAAGTAAATAGAATAAATAATTAATAAATTAATTATTTACTCTAACACTTACTAGGAGCTTGATTTTCAAAATGAGATTCTAGACATCTCCGATGCACCAATACAGGACTATTATTTATTGTTGGAATGGAGAGAGAAAAAAATTTCCATTTTTGGTGTTTGTTTCTACATAGGAAGCCACTAGTTCAAGTTATACAGTTTTTTGTCTTAGGTACTCATTTTTCAACCACATTTAGGTATTAAAGTTTAGATTTGATTTGTAGGAAGATGATGGACTAAGTGTGTTATAGAGGTAGTAAGAATGTAGTTAGGGGTAGTTTTTATCACTTCCAAGTTAGCTAAATGAAGGTATTATTAAAATTTCAGATATTTTTGGTAGAACATGAGTTTTTATCATTAAGGAAGAGATATTTTCAATTTTTTTAAAGATAATGATGAGAATCATATAAAATTTCAGTTGTAGAAAGATGAGAGATGCATTGTAACAATAGAGAATGAAGATTCACATGGACACATGTCACTTCCAAATCATATATGGGATTTCATTCCTTTCCTATATCTTTCTTTTTCTAATTCATTGTGAGGGTTCCAATCTTGAGATTTTCTCACTATTGTGAGACCAAGGTTCTAGTTCTAGAGAAATTTTCTCATTGATGTGATACCACGTTAGTTCTGGTTTGTTTGTGAGCCCACATTGTTGGATCTAGAGATATGATTCCACCACATTTTTCATTCTTCTCTCTTGTATGAACAATAATGAATTAAGCTAATATAGATAGTTATGATCTATTTAGTAGTTTTAGGAGTTATTTACATGCACCTTGAATGTATAGTTTCAAAGAAATGAATACAAATGAGCAAGAATCTTCTTAGTTTCATTCTGATTCTCATCTCCTACCCCTATAATCTGCAATGTTATGTGGTTTAGGAACAAAGAATCAAGACCCATTTCCATCCCCTTAAGGTTATATGTTTGATATGTTTTTCTATTGGAACAAAGAGCTAGGTAAATGCTTGATGTATTTGATAGGGTTTCTGGTTATTTGAGAAGGATACTTCATGAGAATGAGGTCTTTATGAACACCTATGATTGATTCACAAAGTGATAAGATAGAACTAATATCTTTATGTATGGAATATGTCACTAGTATCATAGATGTATGTGTGTGATTTGTGGAATTTTCCAATAGATAAGGTACTGATCAGCTACATGATCAAATTGTTCTTATTGTTGCATATTTGAGGATTTGCTAAAATAAAAAATTATGACCATCCATTTCCCTTTCTATTTAAGAGCTAAAAGGATGCCCTCACTTAGCTTATCAATTTCTTAGGTCATGTTATTAGCTATTTCATGACTATGATCTTTGCATGAGTACAAAAGATATAAGGGTTTAATCTTCTTTGTTTAGATTCAGTCTATGCTTTGAATATTGGTACCATATGAAGAATCTAATAAGTCCACCCACCTAGGTTTTATAAAGCCTGAAGTAGAAGAAGGGTTTAGCCTTATAGTTGGCCTAGTGTCTGAAAGGATATGTTGCAGATGGGAAGTAGCTTCCCTTAGATGTATTCTATTCTCATCAGGGTAATTTGAAACTTTGACGTTTCAAAACACCAACAAAGGGCTACTAGATAAGAGAAGGAGGAAACTTCTCCTCCACCTATTTATATGTTACCTAGTCAAAGGACTACCAAGAGAAGAATTACATCTTCATCTATACATCATTGAAAGAAATCAACTCCATCAACAAAGTTTTCTAAGATTAAGATTTAAAATTTACCATTGGAGCCTATGAAGAGAAGGGAAAAGTGGGAGGGTATCGATCTTGAGAAGAAGAGAGGAAAGGAAGATCATATTGAATCTTTTATTGATTCATATCAATTAAAGAAGATGATGATAATTGAAGGCAATACAATAGAAAGGGTCATCACAAACAAATCTATGAGTGTTAATGAATGAGGACCTCATTGATAAAATCTTAAACAATGTGATTAAGCATGACATTTTAGTTCATGTCAAGAAATTTCAC
Source organism: Cupressus sempervirens (assembly GCA_028749045.1). Lineage (NCBI taxonomy): Eukaryota > Viridiplantae > Streptophyta > Pinopsida > Cupressales > Cupressaceae > Cupressus > Cupressus sempervirens. Next base: position 279,374,168 of record CM053783.1, read on the forward strand.
AACATATTTGGTTGAAGATAAGAGAAAGATAATAGAAGATAGAGTTATATAAAATTTGAATAAGTTTATCAAGATTTTAGTTCAGATAAAGGATTAGATACACAATCATATGTATGGTAAACTAAAATCAAGTAGATAAGTCATATTAGACCAAGATAAAATGATTAGAGAGGAAATCATATCAAAAATATTTCTTATAGTTGATAAAGATGATATGAAAGAGTTACTTGAAGAAGCAAAGAAGAGGAATTAATATGCTGATGGATGTGAAGACTGAAGAAATAATTGTAGAGATAGTTGATGTTATCAATATGATAATTATTGAAGATATGTGTAAGTGCACCAATATGGTGTGAAAAAAGTGGACACCATAGAAAAAAAAGTGAAAGGTGCACATAACATAATCACGTTATGTGTACTTTTTGTAAAATTCAAGTATCAACTTGGCTCCTTACTAATCCAAGAAAACAATATTAAAAAAATTCAAACTAAACATAATATGATTGCATTTTTACCAACCAAAAATGTGATCATGTTTTTACTAGTGAAAATACAATATAGTTTTCCTATGGGGTGGGCCATTTTTCACACCCAAATCTACGGACAAAAGATGCTAAAAAGTGCCAAAAAAGCCACAAATTTGATTGGGTTTGGCTCCATCAACTTCAAAGTCATCTTGTTTTTTGGTAATCTTTGATGGTGCCTCCATGAAAAGCTTAGTTATCTTTGTTTTTTTTTTGTATTGTATGTTATATTATTTTAGGTTTATTTTTTTAATTTGTATTTTTTATAATCATTTTTTTTAATTAGATACATCTAGACCTAGTAAATGCAAAGAAAATTGAAGGCCACCTACTACTAAAGAAGGAAACATTAACCTTGAACAAACAACTCAAAATGAACCACAAAACCATCAAGGGGAAACTCCAAACACATAAAACACTCAAATTGATGCCCCTCAACAACCACCAAAATGTTCATGGCCTCCACAAATCCCATTAGATCATGTGAACTCTAGTCAAGAAGACCTTGTTAATCATCTCACATAAAATAGTACCAAGATAACTAATTTGGTTGGTAGGTTGAGGTTTTATAGTCTTTCTCACCACTCCACCCTAGCTAACACATTAGAAAGAATGACCACTAATGCTAATGAGGTGGCTAAGGAGGTGACTAAATGGGATTTATGGAGGGATGGATGTCATACATATTATGTGGATGGGTTACCCAATGATCAAGTGAAAGATAAAAACATTAAAAATGGTGATGTATGTTTTCTTTTCACTAATCCTGATACTAACCTCTACCTAGAGGAACCACCCAGCAATTTATTATTCATTGGTGTGCTCATAAGGGGATCAAATCCAATCTTTGGGATAGGTTATATATGGGTTTTGACCAACCACCCTGTAATAATAATGATGTGCCCTTATATTTTTTGAGAAAATTATATTGTGAGTTTATCCTCGGTGAGAAGTTGATTTACTTTAACTTCTGCCATTTCTAGGGTAGAGGGAGGGAATCTACATAGGATAAAACCAAGGTCCATGGAGTCAGTTGAAAATAATTGGTTAATTGTGTATTGTCTTTGATGTTACACAAAATGTCATATCTTTACTAGTTACTGTATGCCAAGATCACTTGGGCATTGAAGATAGTTTCTTGTGTTTGCAGAGCATTCCAGAGTTTTCCACATTTAGAAGATAGTGTCTATTGAGTTCACTTAGGTGAAAAGGAGAAGTTCATAGAAGTTGAGTGTTAACTAGGCTCACTCAGTTAATGTAAGAAAAGTTGGATGGAACCAATGTTAACCGAGCTCACTCAGTTATCGAAGGAACTTTGTGAAAATGCAATATTAACCAAGTTTACTTGGTTAACACATGAAGATCATTTCTAAGTTAGTGTCTACCAAGTAGGGTTGGCTAACTAAGGATTTTCCTATTTTGGTGTATTAAGTTTAATAGTTTTGTTTGTTGGTTCTAGTCATCTGAGGAGATGAATAATAAGCATTCTAAGTTATATTGAAGCCAATTTGACAATGTGTATGATATAAATATAAGGTCAAGTTGAGAATTGAATGTGTGTAAGTAATAGAAGATTTGAAGATGCTTAGAGGAAATGAATCAAAAGGATAAGAAGAATATCCTTGTGGAGCTACAAAGATACATTCAATCAGAAAGGATCAAGTATACAAGCTAGAATTGAGATCTATAATCAGCAATTTAGTTGCATAAGAAATTTGGTCATCTCATTATTACTCTTTAGCCATCATCACCTCTAACCTTTAATAGGTCTGGCTCCTAACATGGCTCACTTCAAAAGAGTGAAATCAGTAACTAGTTGCAATTGGTGTTTTTTCCCAAATTGGGTTTCCATATTAAATATTGGTGTCACTTGTGTTTATGCTATTTTTTTAATATGCAACTAAATTAAGTAAGGTTAATCATAGATAATATCTTAAAATTTTCATGTTAAGATTTTACTAAGTTGTAGTTGCTATTTTAGTGCTTGCTGAGTTACAAGAATTATTAGTGTAAACCGAGTGCTTGTGTCTTTATCAAGCATCAGTAATTTCAATGAAGTTTATGTTATACACTAACATCTAAGGGATTTGGGATTTATTTTAGTGGTAACTGATTCAATCCTCCCCTCTCAACTACTCTTATATTTGCAACAATTGGTATCAAAGCTTGTTGGTGCTTGTAGAGAAAGGTTTCAAGGACCTAAGCTAAAGATCATGATAGCGTATAGGAGAGAGATTCCCAAGCTAAACAAAGATAACTTCCATTTAGGACAAGAACTTATGACATTGCACTTGGCAACTATCATTGATTTAGGTTTTAAATACTTGGAAAATGCTTACAATGCTCCTGCTAGAACATTGACTATGGAAGAAATTGATGAAAATAAAAATCATAATATCATGATGATTGACATTTCATCAACTCTTAACTATGTTGAGTTTGATGAGGTCAAAGGATGTGCTACTGAACATGAAATTTACAAAAAACTAAAGGATGTATATGGAGGTGAAGATAACATGAAAAGAGACAAGGCAAAAAGCTTAAGAGGTCAGTTTGATCGTATGAAAATGAGAGAGGATGAAAACATTGCAAAATATATTGAGAGAATCAAAGCCAATGTCAGTGTTATCAAAGCCTCTAGAGGAACAATTGAAGATGTAACAATCATAAGCAAGGTACTCATAACCCTTCTTTCTATCTATGCAATAAGAGTTTCCTCTATTAAAGAGATGAGATTTGATCCAAATAATAAGATAACTTTGGAAGATCTAGTTGGAAGATTGACTGCATTTGAACTAGATAACTATGATAATTGTACCCCTAGTTCTAGAAATCTTGAGTCTACATTTGAAGCCAAGGTATCACTCAAGAAGAAATATAAAAATTCTAAAAGAAAAAAATATAAAAGTGAAGAGGAATATAGTTTTGATAGTGATCTTGAAGCAATTGAAGCATTTTTTACAAGAAGGTATCCCAAAGACAAAGGAAAGTATAAAGGTAAAATTCCTTTAATTTGTTTCTCTTGTGAAGAAGTTGGACACATTGCTGTAGAGATGTCCAAATAGAGAAGACATAGATGAAAATAAGCACAACAAGTACAAAGGCAAGAAGAATTTTAAGAACTTCAAAGACGACAAGGACAAAGATAAGAAATCTTGTTTTATGACTAAAGATTCAAATAGTAGTGAAGATGATGAAATGGTTTATATTTTTGTAAAAGATGAATTTGATGATGAAGGAGATAAAATGACACTTATCTCTCATGTTAGAAAAAAATGATACATGGATTATTGATAATGGTTTTTCACATCATATGACTGGTGAAAAAACAAAGTTTTAACATATGAAACATTATAATGTTGGAAGTGTGAGATTTGGAAACAATGAACCATGTTGCATAAAAGGAAAAGGTTGTATCTCACTAACCAATGAACTTAGATTTGATAATTCTTATTGGGTTGAAGGACTAAAGCATAATCTACTAAGTGTGGCATAGTTTAATAACATTGGATTCAAGGTAGAATTCATGAATGGGAAGGCCAAGCTACTAGATGTAAAAGGAAATTTGGTTGGATTTGGTAATCAAACAAAAGGTAACCTATTCTACCTCTAAGATATTAGTGAAAATTCACATTTTATTGCTCAAGTAGAAGAAAGGTGGTTATGGTATAAAAGGTTATGTCATGTGAACTTTGATAATCTGATCAAGATAAGCATGATAAAAAGGGTTAGAGGTATTCCTCATCTAAGGAAACCTAATATGTGCCTATGCAAAAATTGTCAAATTGGTAAGATGGGCAAGACAAGTTTCAAAAGAAAGAACTATCATTATGAGGAAGTCTTCAAGCTAGTTAATATAGATTTATGTGGACCTATTGGAATGGAGAGATAGAATGGAGATTAGTATTTTATTCTTTTTATTGATGATTATTTAGAATGATTACCATAATGTATCTAAAAGATAAGTTTGAAGCATTTCAAAAGTTTAAGTGGTATTTGGAAAGAGTAGAGAAAGAAACTAGAAAGAAGCTAAAGTGTTTGAGGTTAGACATAAATGATGAATTTATTTCCAATGAGTTCAATGAAATCTATAGTGAAAAAGGAATTAAGAGACGAGTATCATCCCTTGGTACACCACAAAAAAAAGGAATAGATCCATCATGGATTGTAGAAGAACTTTGATGATAGAAAAGAGTTTTGCAATCAAATATTGAAAGGAAGCAATTAGTACTACAACGCATAGCTTGAAAAGAGTACGATTGAAGAATGACTCAAATCGAAATCCTTATGAACTACGGTATGGCTACAAACCTAATGTAAGTTACTTGAAAGTATTTGGTAGAAAATGTTATATTATGAAAGAGTCTAGGAAAGGTAAATTTGATGTCAAAGATGATGAAGGAATATTTGTAGGATAATCCTATAGAAGTAAAGCATATAAATGTTTTTATAATTCTTCTATAATAACTGAGGCAGGGGGGGGGGGTGTGGGGGTGAATCAGTTATTCAAGGTCCAATAATGTCTAATACAATTTTTTTTTTTTAAAAATGGAGGTTAATCAAAGGTACTAGCCTTTTTACTTTCTTGTCAAATCCTTAATGGCATATAATTGGAATTATCATGCATGCAATTAAACATTAAACAATCATGAAAAGTAAACATGCATCACCTCATAATGCAAAGGATTTTGGTGACCTAGAAACCCTCAAAGAATAAGAAGGTAAAACTGGGGTGGGGATGGCACCCACAAAATTACTGTGTAGTTGATTTCAACCACTTCTAATGCTTTTCCCTGTTAAAGGCCCACCCTGTTAAAGGCTTTACACACTATCAGATGTGACCTATTAAAGGATTTCTACACCCTGTTAGGAGTATGCCCTATTAGAGGAATTAAGAACATTCAAATTAGAATGTCACCCTATTAAAGGAGTTACATAGAGCTGTTAGGCCCACCCAAGTCCATGGGATTTACAGTCACCTTCTAAAAAGAATCTTTTATCCCTCTCTAAGGATCTCCTATCCTTCTCCTGAGGATCACTTATCCTTCTCCTAGGGATCGTCTATCCTTTTCTTGAGGCTTATCCATCTAGCTATTAAGCTAACCTAGCAATGTAGGATTTCAATGTCTAATACAATGGTAAGAAAGTATTAGAAAGGTTTTGACCTAATAAAGATTTTAGCTCTAACCTTATAGATTTTAAATCACTCTTTAGTTCTTTTCTTTGCTTGGATTTTCTTTCTAGCAGTGCTGACAACTTGTCCACCCTTCAAGATCTATCTCTTTAAGTTCTTCCACTCATTATGCCAATGCACTCTATGGTCACTTGATCAACTCAGAGTCTTGATGCTCTGTGCTTACTCCTCACTATGTCCTCTTCTTGACACTTCACACTAGCCTTCTCTTGGCTTCTTCACATGGCCACACTTATGACCAACTCACACTCTCTCTCTTGATCTCTAACCTATAACTCCTTATAAAGAAGTTCTGTTCTTCATTTTCCACTCAAGTCTTCCTACTTATCAATTTTAATTGATTTTCAAAATTGTTTTCCCTCCAAACTATTTCTTCTAGAAAATCCATCAGTATTTGCCTTGAATTGGTTTACATGGTTTACATAAAATTCTATGACATCTACTCATCATCCTTATCATCCAACCGTGATTTGATGGATGGATCTAGACTATTTGCAATATTGAATGCTTAATTAAAAATACAACTCAACAGAAGTCTTAATACATTTATACATAAATGAAATTATGCATCAAACTTAAGGTGAGAAACAACACATAACAGAGGAGAGCAAAAAAAAAATGCAAACAGATTTGATTTCAGAGTTCACCACAAACGTGACTATGTCTCCGGGTTGGCTCCAATAGAGTATGACCAATCTGATTAATCTCCAAAAATAAATTACAAAGCACCAAGACCATTCCTTCGAGCACTTCAGCAGCAATAAAACTCCAAGATACAAGAATGGTACAAAAATCTCCTTACAAGACCTCTTTGTCACAATGCCTGTTTCAATAAATCATCACTTGAAGAGAATAAAATCTGCCTCCAAGTATACTTGGCCAAAATTCTCCTCCAAAAAGACTCTTGAAAATTATGAGTCCAAAACTCCTTGCATACCCCCTTTTTATACAATAAAAGAAGCCAAAATTAGGCTTAACCAATTATTAAATGTATAACAAATAAGCCTTAATTAAACAAGGCTTGGTGGCTTTTGCTAGGTCATGTAAAACGTACACCTAATACATTCCAAGCATTTTTCATAGCGCACTGGCCACTCCACATTTTGGGTACCACGTGGTTGGTGGTTCAAACCCCACTGGCAGCTCTTTCATAACTGAATTGGCGGTAGCTCAAAGTTAAATAAAAGTTTTGAAATTTCTATAATAGACACTAACCGTGGCCCAATGGCCAAACCTTATTTTAGCAAAGGGTTGGTTAGGGGTTTGAATCTCATTCAAAATCTTTGTTTTTTTCTCTTTTGGTTTTAAATTGCCGCCATGACATCATGATGATGTCATTAGGATTCAAAATGACATTTTTTTACCTCCAAAATTCAAATTGCCATAACTTTTACATATGAAGTCCATTTTTGACAAAACGAACGTCGTCGAAAAGCTTGCGACAAGATCTTTAATTTGAAACCAATTGTTGACCACTTTTGAGATGGTTTTATTTCATCGCTTATCTAGCCCTCTGGTCTACCTATTGACCAAAACTTTGAGCGAGCATAACTTGCACGAACAAACTCTTTTTTGCTCTATTCAAGTTGTGTTGGAATTAGGATGCTGAGATCTTTTTGATGGTGCAAAAATTTGGAGATTTGAAGACACTTCAATTTTCACTAAAATTATCCACCGGATCAGGCCTCCCCACTGAAGACCTTTTGGACCTCCAAAAGTGACATTTACTCTAACATAAAGTAAGGACTTGGCCTCCCCACTTGTTCTGTATCATCTGTACATCTGAATACCTGGCTCACAAGCACAATGAAGACTGCAACAACATTGTTGATCATAAACATTATTCTATCACTTCCATAAGCATCTACATCAATTTTCATAGCCACTAACCAACAAACATTGACTAGCATCAAGCTGAAAAATAATGCAAAAATGAAAGAGAATAAATCAACAACATATTGATCCTTCACAACAGGAACATTTTTACCCAAGGAACCATCAATGCTTTCATTCATCATTCCCTCATGTTGTACTCTAGGTGCATCCTGCAACATCTGACCCTAGTTAGCTACTCCAAGTTCAAGTGTTGAACCACCTGTACTGACAAACATAAGAGTTAACTCTTTACTTGCATTAATTACCCTCTTTGATTGCCCTATGTTTTCAAAAGAACAACCGGTCTTAATCCTGTGAGAATGTACGATATACTGAATGCCATCTTTAAACAAGTGATAATGATTCTTCTCCCTATAGAAAATTGCTTTTCTATCATAAAGATAAGGGCTACCAAGCACTATCCCACAGATATCCAATGGAACCACATCAAATTGTACTTCATCCACAAACTTACTAGTGATTGCAAATCTTAAGGTGCATTGTCTTGTTACTTGCAACTTATCATTTTCACAAATCTAGTCTAATGGATAAGGTTTCTTATGTAATGTAGTTTTCAATCCCAAGTTCCTTACAACACTTTCAAAAATCAAGTTCACTTGAGAACCACTATCTATGAGTGCATCAATTTTAGTGTTCTTAGCAAAAACTCTTAAATGAAACAACTCATTCCTTTTCTTATCTTTAGACAAATCATTTATTGTAGAAGTAGAAGCACAACTAGCAATAGAAACACTAGAAATAGGAACTTTACCTTTCAAACCCATAGTTGTTATCTTAGTCTCGTCATCTGAATCTAAACTAAGATCCATAACAACATTTGCGGCTTTCTCCTTACCTTTCTATTTCTGATCCAATTTCTGATCCCACTTAGGCTTCAATTTAGGATGCAACTTCCAACAATGTTCTTCATCATGACCCTTCCTATCATAATGAGTACAAGAAAGTTTCTCATCCTTCTTGACTATAGCTGCCTTCTTTCCTTTCTCTGTCTCTACATTCTTAGAAGATTTCTTTACATCATTATCAAAATTATCAATAAATGATCCTTTACCCCTTGACTCTAAGTGTGTAGCTTGAATAGAAACTTCATCCAAATTACAAGGGTTCAATACCAAAATAGAATGTCTAAGGTAGGAATGAATACCTCCTATGTACTTCAAAAAAGTATCCTGGGTGTACAAAGGAACATTCAAAGCAATAACCCTTTTCCTAAATTCATGGGTGTACTCTTGGACAGTTTGATAATTCCCTTGGCTAAACATTTGCCAATCCATCATTAACTATTGCATATGTCCTAGGGGATAAAACTACTTCTTAAGAGCATTAACAAACTCTGCCCAAGTTAAACTGACTATACCATGTTGTGAAACTTTTGCCTTAGTCTTACTCTCCCACCAAGTTAAAGCTATACCTCCTAACTAAAGAGTAGCTAATTGGATCCTATCAACATCATCTAATAGGTTGTGGACTCTACAATAGACTTGAACTTGTTGAATCCAATCATCCAATTTTTCAGCATCAAGTTCACCACAATACTTAGGCAAGTCAAATTTTACATCCAGTTTGATCTTAGGCTTATACCCACTCTTGAAAGGATTAAAAGAAGTAGAATGAGGAGAAGATGGAGAAGAATGAGAAGATGATGAAGACGGGGATGGAGGTTCAGGAGGGTCACTACCACCTCCTACTTGTTTGGCTTTGTCATCCTTTAATGAGGATTTTACTTCCTCCTTCTTAGCCTTATTTGTCTTTCTCAATTGTCGTTCATGTCTCTCTTGGAGAAGAATGTCCACCTTAGCCTTCATCTCGAGGAACGCTCTTCAAAATTCTTTCTCACTAATCTCATCAGGAACCTCCATTCCAAAAATAGACATCTTTGGAAATGTCCTATGCTTCCCGATCTTAGGATTAAATTCTTCAAGCTTGCCTTCAACCTTTTGAATCCTAGATATTGTTAGCATTCAAAAAAAAAACAACTGCAATAATAGTCAACTGGGCTCTGATACCACTTGATCTGATGGATGGATCTAGACTATTTGCAATATTGAATGCTTAGTTAAAAATACAACTCAGTGAAAGTCTTAATACATTTACACATAAATGAAATTATGCATCAAACTTAAGGTGAGAAACAACACATAAGAGAGGAGAGCAAAAAAACAAAATGCAAACAGATTTGATTTCAGAGTTTGCCACAAATGTGACTACATCTCTGGGTCGGCTCCAATAGAGTATGACCGATCCGATTAATCTCCAGAAATCAATTACAAAGCACCAAGACCATTCCTTCAAGCACTTCGGCAGCAATAAAACTTCGAGATACAAGAATGGTACAAAAATCTCCTTACAAGACCTCTTTGTCACAATGCCTGTTTCAATAAATCATCACTTAAAGAGAATAAAATCTGCCTCCAAGAATACTTGGCCAAAACTCTCCTCCAAAAAGACTCTTGAAAATTATGAGTCCAAAACTCCTCACATAACCCCCTTTTATACAATAAAAGAAGCCAAATTTAGGTTTAACCAATTATTAAATGTATAACAAATAAGCCTTAATTAAACAAGGCTTGGCGGCTTTTGCTAGGTCATGTAAAACATACACCTATTACATTCTAAGCATTGTTCATAGCGCACTGGCTGCTCCACATTCTGGGTACCACGTGGTCGGTGGTTCAAACCCCACTGGCACCTCTTTCATAACTGAATTGGCGGCTAGCTCAAAGTTAAATAATAGTTTTGAAATTTCTAATAGGCACTAAGCGTGGCCCAATGGCCAAACCTTATTTTAGTAAAGGGTTGGTTAGGGGTTCGAATCTCATTCAAAATCTTTGTTTTTTTCTCTTTTGGTTTTAAATTTCTGCCACGACATCATGATGACATCATTAGGATTCAAAATGACATTTTTTTACCTCCAAAATTCAAATTGCCATAACTTTTACATATGAAGTTTGTTTTTGACGAAACGAATGCCGTTAGAAAGCTTGAGACAAGATCTTTAATTTGAAACCCATTTTTGACCACTTTTGAGATGCTTTTATTTCATCCCTTATCTAGCCCTCTGGTCTACCTGTTGACCAGAACTTTGATCAAGCATAACTTGCACGAACGAACTCCTTTTTGCTCTGTTCAAGTTGCGTTTGAATCAGGATGCTAAGATCTTTTTGATGGTACAAAAATCTGGAGATTTGAAGACACTTCAATTTTCACTAAAATTATCCACTGGATCAAACCGATTCACAAAATTCAATGTAACAAACTTGTCATTATTGATCTAGTAATTCTTTTGACTTAACAAATAATGCAGCAACTTGACATCATTGGTTTACTGATGCTCGACATTAATTGGGTCTAGATTTCTTGGCATCCTCTATAGTTTCTGCTTTACTCAGCACCTAAAGCTTTCTTGTATTGCTTGGCTTCTACAATTTTCTTGAATCACTCAGCTTCTATTTACTTCATAGTGCTTGGCTCCTATTGGATCCTGAGTTACTTGACACATGTTGAATTCTGTATAGCTCAGCATATGAACATCTCTGTTACTCGACATATACAATTTTCTAGATAACTTGATACCTAAATGATTCTTGATTTTCTTAGCATGCACTACTTTTTTCTGATGCTTGACACCTGAAGGATTGCTCAGCACTCACAGATGAACTTAGTCAGTCTTTGCAAATGGTTTAGTCAAACCTTGCATTTTGTAGTGTCCATTCCCTGTGTCTTAAAGTATGTCATTAATACATGATTTCATCATTATCTTAGCTGATCCTTATACTTCATTACAACATCATAACTTCAACCTTTCTCTAGGTGTTCTAGTTACATCTTGTCAATCAACTAAGTGATAGTATTTGGATCATTTAAGCAATTGCCATTCCTGTAGTTAGCAAGTTTGACATCAATGAAAAAACAATGATTGAAAGCATTATTTACCAATTCCACCATTCTTCATTCAAAGATCTTTTCATTCATTTCAGACAATCTCCCTCTTTAGCATTGATGGCAAACCAAATCGATCAATTGATTGAGCTGATCAACTTAGTTATCACCAAAATTATATACCAAATAGAAAACTTGTTGCCATTACATATATCTTCCTTTTTGTATCATGTCTCCCTCTTTTGCTGATACAAACTAAATTCTTTGTTTTTCTTTGCCCTCTTGACTGCTACATCCTTACTCTATACTCCTAATCCTTCATAGCTACTTGCTGATCAGTTTCTTATCTCTTTTGAATCTCCCTCTTTCATCTTTTTTTTTTTGGGTCTACTACTGATCTCATACATTCTCATACATCTCCCTCTTACCTTTTATTGATCATTTTCTCACAAATCTCCCTCTTTGACATAAATGCCAAAGGTGTAGCATCTTCAACATGCTTGATGAAACCTTTTCATCTTATGCCTTTTTCCTCTGTTGCCATGCTTGTGACTGATCTAGAATTTTGTTTCCTATTGTTATCCTTTGTATCATTCTTCTGATATTTCAATGATCTACTCCTATTCATGCAAGGTAGATTCTTTTTTGCTTTAGACTGCTTGAGTTAGGGGCTTTACCCCCAACTTGCCTCTAAGATATTCATAAGTATCCTTGGGCAATGGTTTGGTGAAGATATCTACAATTTGTTCCTTTGTGTGAATGTACTCCATCTTCACTTGTTTGTCTTCCAACAATTCTCTGACATAGTGATACTTGATTGCAATATGCTTGGTTTTTGCATGTATTACTGGATTGTTGGATATGTTTATAGCACTTGTATTATCACAATACAGTATCACAAGTTTGGTTACCTCTTCTTTCATTCATTACAATAGATGTTTGAGCCACACAATTTTTGTGCAATTGATTGTTGCTACCACATATTTTGCTTTTGTAGTGGACTGATATGTGCATGTTTGTTTCTTGCTAGTCCAAGTAACTAGCTTTCTACCTAAGAATAATGCTCCTCCACTTGTGCTTTTCCTATCATCAATGTTGCCTCCCCAATCTATCTCTGTGTATGCATTGAGCTCAAACTTCTCATTCTTTTTGTAGTATAGGCCAAAATAATCAGTTCCTTTGAGATACCTCATTATCCTTTTTACTGCTATGAGATAATTTTCTCTAGGATTAGTAGAGAATCTAGCCACTATTCCAATTGCTAATGCTATGTCTGGTTTGCTATGTACAACATATTGAAGTTTTCCAATCATGGATCTATACATTGTTTGATTGACATCAGTTGATTCATCATTTTTTGATAGCTTATGTCCTATTGCCATTGTTGTGCTGATAGGTTTGGAGTCTTCCAATCTAGATGTCTTGAGTATATCTTTGATGTACTTTGATTGTGTCATGAATATATCATGTTTTAGTTGATGTACTTGCAATCCAACAAACAACTTGATTTCTCCAAACATAGACATCTCAAACTCATGTTTCATTTTGTCAGCAAAAATTTTGCAAAGCACTTCCTTTCCTCCAAAAATTATGTCATCCAAAAAGATTTTAGATACAAGGCCATTCTTACCTTCTTCTGATTTGATGTACATTTTGCTGTTATCATCAGTTCTTTCAAATCCTATTTGCACTAGATACTTTTGAAGTCTCTCATACCAAGCTCTAGGGGCTTGGTTTGGTCCATATAGAGCCTTATCCAATTTCCATACCTTTTTTTTGTTGTTTTAATCAAAAAATCCTTCCAGTTGCTCTGTGTAGAATTCCTCTTCAAATATACCATTTACAAATGTGGACTTAACATCCATTTGATAGATTTTAAATCCTTTGAAGGCTGCATATGCCAGTAAGGTCCTTACTTCTTCCATTCTAGAAAATGGAACAAAAGTTTCTCCATAGTCTAGTCCTTCTTCTTGTGCATACCCTTTACAAACTAGTCTTGCCTTGTTCCTTGTGATTTCACCATTCTCATCTAACTTGTTTCTAAACACCCACTTGCTTCCAATTACATTCTTGTCAACTGGTCTTGAGACTAAGGTCCATGTCTTGTTCTTTTCAATTTGTTCTGTTTCTTCTTTCATAGCATTGTACCAATCATCATCTTTTATGGCTTCACTTACTATTTTTGGTTCCATTTTGCTGAGTAGACATGTCTCACTTCTGAGTCTATTCCTTGTCATTGGTCCTGCCTCTTTGTTTCCAATAACTTGATCTGTAGGATGATGTCTTCTTAAATACTTTGCCAATATTGGTTCTTTCCTTGTTTGCATGTTGTCTTTTTCAAAATCTGAATCTTCATGTGTATTTTCATCAGATATTTCTTCATTTCCTTCATGTTGATAGTTCTCAAGATCTGAATGAACATTCTCTGTATTCTGTAGCTCAGCTTCTAAATGTGTCTATTTCTTGACATTCACTATCTGTGACTTGACAGATACTATATTTTATTGCTGATTGTCATTTTGAGTTGCAACTTCACCATTATTAGGTATACCTTCATAAAAGTATACAAATGTCTTGTATTCTTCTACTTTCTTGGTGTTCTCAACACTTTGAACTTTTGCAAGCTCATTAAATTTCACATTTGTGCTTTCTACTACTTTGTTAGTGTTAACATTCAAGAACTTATAAGCTTTTCTTCTAGTAGAATAACCAAGAAATGTGCCTTCCTCACTCTTTGCATCAAACTTTCCATTTCTAGACTCTTTATATATATAGCATTTGCATCCAAATATTTTGAAATGTTTTACATTAGGAGAATGCCCATACCATAATTCAAAAGGTGTTGCATTTTTACCTTTCTTAACTTGAACTCTGTTGAGTGTGTAGACTGCAGTACTTACAACTTCTCTCCGGTACTTGAGTGCAACATTTTTCTTCATCATTAAGGTTCTAGCATAGTCAATAACTGATCTATTCCTTCTTTTTGCTATACCATTCTTAGGTGGAGTCCTGGGTGCTGATGTCTTCCTTTTGATCCCTCTTTCATTGCAAAATTCTTCAAATTTGCTTGATGTGAATTCACCTCCTCTATTAGATCTGAGACATTTTAGGCTCTTCCCAATCTCTTTCTCAACTCTGGCCAAGTACCATTTAAAGATTTGAAACACATCTAAATTTTGTTTTAGGAACATGACTATCATCATCCTTTCCCTTTGATCTAACATGGTGCATTGTTACCAAATCTAACACTATTTCCTTCATATTGAACAAAGGTAATGAACTTACTTTTATCTCTAGTCATGTGATGAGAGAATGCATTGTCTATGATCCATTTTTTATTCTTGTTCATGTGGGTTACTAGGGCAATTGCTTCATCTTCATCTAATTCATCTTTAATAGCCACATAGACTACTTCATCATCATTCTCATCAGATTCTTCTTCAATAATGTAGCATCTTTTGCCTTTACCTTAGTGAAATCTTCTTGCTAGTAATGCCTCTAATTGGTCTACATCATCTTCATCAGTGCTATTGTCACTAGATACATACTTTCCTTTTCCACTCTTTTTCTTTGTTTGCACCTCCTTGTTGTCTTTTATCGTCATCTTGGCTTTGAATGTAGATTCAAATTTTTTTGGCTTGTAGTTGTCAAAGTTGGATAGCTCAAAGGCAGTGAGTCTTCCAATTATTTCTTCAAATGACAATGTGTTGCCTAGTACACACCTTAGCTCTTGGATGGCTGATACTCTTATAGCATAGATAGGAAGAAAAGTTCTCAAGTATTTTCTATAGACTGTTTCTTCTCATAACTATCCTCTTAGGCTTCTTATGGCACTTACCACTTCTTTCATTCTTGGACTGTATTGAGTAGCATTCTCTCCTTCTTCCATTTTCATGTCATCAAACTTTCCTCTTAGGCTCTCTCTTTTTTCTTTCTTGACTTTATCATCTCCTCCATAGATGTCTAATAATGTTTGCCACATAAGATGTGTAGTATCACATTTTTTGATGTCATCATCCTCGGCATAGCATAGTGCTGAAGCAATCTCTAACATTGCATGATTGTGCTCCTTCTTCTTGTTCATGTCTTCTACAGTGAGGGCTCCTGCAGGGTCTACATGATCAACTATGATTAAGGTCTGTGCATAGTCACCTATTGATCCAAGGTACAACTTCATCAGAATTTTCCATGCAACAAAGTTATCTTTGTTTAGCTTGGTAACTTCTCTCTTGGACATCTTGATCTTCTTGCTGCTAGTACCTTGAAACAAATCAGCAGTGGGCTCTGATACCAATTGTTAGAATTCTTTTAGAATAATTGACGGGGGGGGGGGGGGGGGGGGGTGTGAATCAATTATTCAAGGTCCAATAATGTCTAATACAATTTGTTTTTTTTTTTTTTAAAATGGAGGTGAATTAGAAGTACTAGCCTTTTTACTTTCTTGTCAAATCCTTAATGGTATATAATTGAAATTATCATGCATGCAATTAAACATTAAACAATAATGAAAAGTAAACATGCATCACCTCATAACACAAAGGATTTTAGTGACCCAGAAACCCTCTAGGAATAAGAAGGTAAAACTGGGGTGGGGATGACACCCACAAAATTATTGTGCAATTGATTTCAACCACTTCTGATGGTTTTCCCTATTAAAGGCTTTACACATTGTCAGATGTGACCCTGTTAAAGGATTTCTACACTCTATTAGGAGTATGCCCTATTAGAGGACTTAAGAATATTCAAATTAGAATTCCACCCTGTTAGAGGATTTACACAGAGCTATTAGGCCCACCCAAGTCCATGGGATTTATAGTCACCTTCTAAAAAGAATCTTTTATCCCTCTCTAAGGATCTCCTATCCTTCTCCTGAGGATCTCTTATCCTTCTCATGGGGATCTTCTATCCTTTTCTTAACGCTTATCCACCTAGCTATTAAGCTATCCTAGCAATGTAGGATTTCAATGTCTAATACAATGGTACGAAATTATTGGAAAGGTTTTGACCTAATAAAGATTGCAGCTCTAACCTTGCAGATTTCATATCACTCTTTAGTTCTTTTCTTTACTTGGCTTTTCTTCCTTGTAGTGCTGATAGCTTGTCCACCCTTCAAGATCTATCTCCTTGAGTTCTTCCACTAGTTATGCCAATGCACTCTATGGTCACTTGATCAACTCAAAGTCTTGATGCTCTATGCTTACTCCTCACTGTGTCCTCTTCTTGACACTTCACACTAGCCTTCTCTTGGCTTCTTCACATGACCACACTTATGACCAACTCTCTCTCTCTCTCTCTCTCTCTCTCTCTCTCTCTCTCTCTCTCTCTCTCTCTCTCTGACTTGTAATTCCTTATAAAGAATTTATGTTCTTCATTTTATGCTCAAGTCTTCCCTCTTTTCAATTTGAATTAATTTTTGAAATTATTTTCCCTCCAAACTGTTTCTTCTAGAAAATCCATCAGTATTCACCTTGAATTGGTTTGCATGGTTTACATTAAATTTTGTGACATCTACTAATCATCCTTATCATCCAATTGATTCACAAAATTCAATGTAACAAACTTATCGTTACTAATCTGGCAATTCTTTTGACTTAACAAATAATGTAGCAACTCAGCATCATTGGTTTACTGATGCTCGACATTAACTAGGTCTGGATTGCTTGGCATCCTTTTTAGTTTTTTCTTTACTCAGCACCTGAAGCTCTCCTATATTTCTTGGCTTCTACTATTTTCTTGATTCACTTAGCTTCTATTTACTGCATAGTGCTCAGCTCCTATTAGATCCTGAGTTACTCGACATATGAACATCTCTGCTACTCAGCATATACAATTTTTTGGATCACTTGATACTTGAATGATTCTTGATTTGCTTGATATCCACTACGTTTTTCTGATGCTCAACACCTGAAGGATTGCTCGACACTCACAAATGAACTTAGTCAGTCTTTGCAAATGGTTTAGTCAAACCTTGCATTTTGTAGTGTCCATTCCCTATGTCTTAAAGTATGTCATTAATACATGATTTCATCATTGTCTTTGTTGATCCTTATACTTCATTACAAAATCATAAATTCAACCTTTATCTAGGTGTTCTAGTTACATCTTGTCAATTAACCAAGTTATAGTATTTGGATCACTTAAGCAATTGTCATTCCTGTAGTTAGCAAGTTTGACATCAATGACAAAAAAATGATTGAAAGAATTCTTTACCAATTCCATCATTCTTCATTCAAAGATCTTTTCAATAATTTCCAACAAATGTTTCAACTTATCAAATCATAAGATCATAGAAAGTGCAAATGTAAGAATTGATAAGTTGCAAAAAAGAGTGAAGAAGACAGCAAGAAAGAAACTACTAATTACATAAAATTTGTCTACTATGAACCTAATACATTGCCAAATCCAATTGGAAGTTAGCAAACTTCACCTCTCAAGTCCCCAAAATCTCCAAAGGCTACCAAGTTGCAAGTAGTGCAACCCAAGTCATAGTCAAAAGCTACCAAGTTGTTGCCAGAGAAAATTAAGTCTAATGGACTCAAGTCACAGACAGTGGGACCCAAGTTGGATATATAAGATCATGGAGAGGCTAGTAGAACAAGTTATAAATCCAAAGTACCTATGTTATCAATATATGTTAGAAGGCACCATGCACTCGATCAGATCATTGGAGACAAGTTAGATGGAACAGTGACAAGAAACAAATTGAAAGGTACATGTTTGCTTACTAAATTTGAACCTAGATTAGTGAAATATTCTTTGGCTAATGAAAGTTGGATTGAAGCTATGAATGAAGAGATAGAACAAATAGAGAGAAATAAGACATGGAATCTTCTTCTTAGACCCAAGGATAGAAATGTAATTTAAATAAAGTGGGTTTTCAGAAATAAGTTGAATGAAGATAGAGAAGTTTCTAGAAAAAAAGGTAGGTTACTGGTCCACCTCACAATAGGTGTATGATAATCATGCTCGAGGTCTTAATTAGGAATAGTTTATTCAATCTAAGGATTACTTCTCCTACCATGAGATGCATTTAATTTGTCAACCTAGGGATGTATACTTGAAATAATCAGCATGGTATGTACTCTATGTTTCTTAAGGAGTAATTATGCTTATGCTACAGGAAAGAAAAATGCATACAAAGAATCTACACTAGTGCTACAAGAAAGTAACATAGTTACACTTTTAATGAAATGAATGTTAGAAATAAAACTCCATGCTAACCTATTTTTCAACTCAAACCATCCACTATAACTACTCTTGTAGATGCTATAGGAACATTTACAAAGTATGATGCCGTAGCAAGAAACTTATAACTTCTACTTGAAATATTGGAAATGCTGGAAGTAAATCTACACTACTCTAATTTAATCTACCTCCCAAGTGGGCCCCCTTGGTTGGATTTTGGTAATCTACTAACATAGAATGTAAACTAAGAATTACTTCATTATATTTTAAAACTCCTTACATAAGAACAATATAGAAAACTACAAAACAACTCACTACAAGAATCAAAAATGTTTTTCCATAAACTTTTTTCAACTCCCAAAACTATTGATCCAATCCCTATAAATAGAGGATCAACACTTATTCTAAAATAAGAAAGAAAACAAATTAACTAAAAAACCACCAAAAAGGAAGAAGGAAATATAGCAGCACATGGTATAAGCAATAAATCTTGGGTAACCAATTCAACACAATAGTAAATGTAGAGGGAATATAGCGACACTTCATCCCTATATTCTTGGAATAATAACTCCCCTTTATAGCGACCGTGTCTCCTAGTGCCATTATGATTCTTCCACCATAGCTGGGCCTTGATGCTCCTCCTTAAATGTTATTGACCATTCCCCAACTTCTTCCTTTCCTAACAAGCTAGTTGTGATGTAGAAATATTTATGCAAATGAGCATAATCAAAATTAAATATGAATATTAGAACACACATTTTGATGGTTATATGAAATACTGAATGACATGTATAATATTGGTAAAATATGACATAACTATCTACCCATGGGTTAATAGTTCCATCTAGACTTTATCATTAGTTTAGCTAGTTATAAGTTCACAAATGTCCTAGAAATTTTTAAAATAGAGTGTTAAAATTAACATAAAATAGAGGCAATAATTGGTCTCATCAGTTAGTATGCAAAGGTTATTCTCAAGAGGAAGGTATTGATTATGGTGAAACTTTTTCTCCTGTTGCAAGATTAGAAGGTGTTATAAATTTACTTTCTTATGCTACACATAGAGGATTTAAAGTTTATTAAATGGATCTGAAATTTTCATTCTTGAATGAAATTCTTGAACAGGAAGTCTTAATAGAACAACTTGAAGTTTTTGTGGATCCTAGCAAAAGGGATATGGCCTATAAATTGTACAAAGCATTTTATGGTCTCAAAAAAGCTTCTAGAACTTGGTATGAAAGACTTCATAACTACTTCATAAATATTGGTTTTCAAAGAAAAAATTATAATAACAACTTGTATATCAAAGAAGGACCAAACAAGAAGATTTTGTTGGCTGAAATCTTTGTGAATGACACATTGTTTACTAGAAATGATGACTTATGCAAAGTTTTCTCACAATAGATGAGTAAAGAATTTGAGATGTCCATGTTTGGAGAGATAAAATTCTTTGTTGGATTGCAGATTCAATAGAAGAAAGATGGTATTTACATTAATCAATCCAAATATATCAAGGATATACTAAAGAAGTTTGGAATGGAAGATTGAAGACCAATTAGAACACCTATGTCTACTAGAAATAAGATTTCAAAAAATGATGATTCCAAGGAGGTAGATTAGACCACATATAAAATAATGATTGGAAAACTATAATATGTAGTGCATACAAGGCTTAATATTGCATTAACAATTCGTATGGTGGAAAGATTCTCAAAAAATACCAAAGAAAACCATATGATGGAAATCAAGAGGATCATGAGGTATCTAAAAGGTACTAAAGGCTATGGATTATGGTACAAAAAAGGAGACAATTTGGATTTGAAAGCATTGATAGATGTTTATTGGACAGGAAGTGTTGATGATAGGAAGAGCACCAGTGCTGGAGCATTCTTCCTTGGTAAAATAATAGTGTCTTGGATAAGTAAGAAGAAGAATTGTATATCTTAGTATATAACAGAGGTGTAGAGTATGTGGTAGCAATAGTTAATTGCTCCAATATTGTTTGGTTAAAACAACTATTAGTAGCTATGAAGATAGAAATCAAGGATCTAGCGGTTATCTTCTATGATAACACTAGTGCAATTAATATATCAAATAATGCTGTGATGCATACCAAAACCAAGTACATATCTATAAAATATCATTTTCTAAGAGAATTGATGCAAGATAAAGAGGTAAGATCAGAATATGTGAATATTAAAGAACAAATTGCAGACATATTCACTAAGCCATTACCTAAGGATGCATTTTTGTATCTAAGAGGTAAGTTAGGGGCCATTCCCCTATATGAAGCTCACTAAATGAAATTTAGTGATAGATCAACTAGAGCATGTTGAAGATCCACTAGTTGATGCAGTATTGAAAAGGGCACATTGTATATGAATAAGTACATGGGGTACATTGATATTCTCTAAATATTTTCTTTGGCATGAGATGTAAAAGAGGGAGAGTTTGCTATCATATCATAGAAATTTTCTTAAGAGGAAGAGTATACATTTCACAGAAATTTTGTTTGAAGATGTCAGAGAAGAAGATGAACTTGGTTTGATATCAAAGGAGAGTTTGCTATTAGAAGAAGATGTTGAAGGCATAGTTTTCTGATAAAGGGATAAATTGAAGACAAAGGGAGTTCACATTGATAGAGAGAGTTCTCATGGAAGATAATCTAAATGAAACTAAGGATATGTTTCTTTATTCTTTCTTTAAAATTTCATTGTATTATGATATTTGTGTTGCCATCAATGCGAAAGAGGGAGATTGTTGAAAATAATTGGGTAATTGTGTATTTTCTTTAATGTTACACAAAATGTCATATCTTTACTAGTCAATGTATACTAAGTTCACTTAGGCATTGAAGAAAGTTTCATGTGTCTGCTAAGCATTTCAGAGTTTTCCAAGTTCAGAAGATAGTGTCTACCGAGTTTTCTTAGGTAACAAAGAGAAGTTCACATAAGTTGAGTGTTAACCAAGCTCACTTGGTTAATGAAGGAAAAGTAGGATGGAACCAGTGTTAACTGAGAACACTTAATTACCAAAGGAACTTTGTGAAAATAAAGTATTAACCAAGTTCACTTGGTTAACACAAGAAAACCATTTTTGAGTAAGTGCCTACCAAGAAGGGTTGGCTAACAAAGGATTTTCTTGTTTTGGCATATTGAGCTCAATAGTTTTATTTATTGGTTCTAGTCATTTGAGGAGATGAATAATAAGTATTCTAAGTTGTACTCAAGCTGACTTGATAATGTGTATGATATAAATATAAATTCAAGTTGAGGATACTCTACTAGAGTCATCCCAACCCATGCAACCTCCTCCATCATCAAATATTTCATTTGGCTCATCCCTTGAACCTGTTCAACATATATGCATTAGGTGCCATGATTTGTGTGATAGGATGGATACTAATGTGAATGAAGATGGATCAAAATACCATTTATGTATACATTGATGGAAAATATTTAATGCATCTACTACTAAGGATGTGGTCCTTATTGATGATATGATGATGATGGTTTCTTTTAGAGGGGTGACAAAGGTTTTCTTATTTGTGTTTTGACATGTTCTTAATTAATTTCACATAAAATTGATAAAATGACATATATTTGTATTTAAATAATAATAGATATTGGTACATGATTTATGCATGTTGTAGGGTGCATTGGGTGGTAGAAGCATAGCTTGCAGTGTTCATTTGAGTAGACGTATGTGGATAGCTTGAAAACTTGAGGTAAAGAAGAAATATTCACTAGAATAAAATACTAATTTTTGGTTTAAAAATATTAATTATTAATAAATGTGTATATTGAATTTCTATTTTATAGGGTTTGTAGGCAAGTTAGGCATCCCAATTTGATGATGTGACACTGCCAGCCATTAACTTTGGCTTACAGAGTTTTGCAATATCATATCTTCTACTCCTCCTATTTACAACCTTAACATAAATCATATAGTATCATATTTATTTCTCTTATGTTCCTTATGATTTTTTTAGGATATCCCACATACCTCGAATTGATTGGGAAAGAGGAAGAAATCATGGAGGAAACCCAAACAAAAAAAGGTAAATAAATTCAATTATTTTATATTTGTTAAAATAGATTATTATTGAAGGCAATGAAATTTCTAGTCTATATTGATGATTGCACCTAAATTATTTATTGTAAATGTATGTAGAAAAAAATGGGTTTCATAGAGGTAAGGAATGCACCAGATGTCATTGATGTAGGAGAAGAGGTAATATTCTCATATTTTATTTCAGATGTATTTTTCTTTGTTTAGAAATATTAGAAATCAGGTTCCTTTCTGACTAGATGTCATATGTTAAGAATTTTCACATCGAAAATGGTCATAACTACATCATCATTAGTGGTTTCTTTTGATACTATATGACCACCACCAGAGGTATGCATTAGAGCTCTATATACACACTTTAAGCATATGCATTTAAATATTTAATTACATACATTTGCAATTTTAGATTGATTGTCAACACTTGTATATGTTATTAACTTGTGCTAATTGTCTTGTATGTATCATAACCTTCTTTGCCACTTTCTTTGTTAGGAGTCTTACTTGTTAGACAAGAGGTCAAAGATAATAGAGGAAGAAGGTTTGAATTTCAACTATTGTTGCTTACTTGAAAGTGATTTATTATATTTTACTATTTCATTCAAGTATATAGCATATATATATTATTTTACCATATGGGTAAAAATCACAACACTTTCATTAGCTGATGCACCTCCTACTACCATAGTAGTCCTAGCTCTATCTTTGGTATACATTTTTTATTTATTCCATGCCTCATGTCTTTCTAGTATATCTTAATTATAACTGATTGTGCATTAATTTTATTAACCTATTACAACCCCCATTATGAATTATGGATTCTCTTCCCATCCACTTTTCTAAGAGCCTTGTTCACTCAGTTGGGAAACCGTTACCCTCATCATTCATCCCTAGTGCAGAAGAAAGAGATGGGGTAGTAAAAAATTCAATAATCAATGCAAATTAAAGTCCTCTATTTAGTTCATTTGATATTATTTTTGTTTAACATATCTGACTTAGCATTTGAATTGTTCTTGTATAGAGGCAGAGCAAGCCACATAGTACTACAAAGAAGCTTTCCTTTGATTATTAATTCATCATAAATTTTTATAGATTCATGTTATGTAAATGCATCATTGTGGTCATTGAATGACCAATTTTTGATATTTGATCATAGTTTATTGTACATGAATCTTAATATTTGATACTATTTGTTCTTTATGAAAATATGTGTTTTGTCAATGTTTTTTCACAACAAGAGAAGTGGTCAAGTTTAAGGATGTCATTTATTGTTTTCAGTTTTAGATTTTCAATATGTTTGTAATAATAATATCTATTAAATGTTTAGATGCATAATAGAGAAGGAAAACTTATTAAATGAACAAGATGAGGTTAATAATCTTGAATAGATGAACCAATGTTAGGATACTTACTAGATTGATTTAGTCTTACAATTGATCTTGTTGGCTCAAATGAAAAACAAAGAGAAATTATTGCAAGAGTTTTTCTTTTTTAATTGATTTAATGCTTATAATAGTGTTATTCTCAGTGATGAAGATATATGGTTATAAATCTAGTTGTTAAAGACATAGATGTCAATATGTAGGAAGGCTTTAACTTTTGAACCATTTCTTCAATTGGAGATTATAACCAAATTTTAGAATCCACAACTTTCGATCTACAGGGCTCGACATGCACAAGCTACAGTCGATCCCATTTTGGAGCCCATTCAAGGCTTTTAATATCTTCAAAGGTGAGCCTAAAGTTTTTATACCAAAATTGTATACCAAAAATCCATAATAAATCCACTAATACTCATGATATGGCACTGAGCCTCACTTGGTAGGCTGATATATCCAAGATGAACATATACCTTTGAAATTGGGAAATTATGAGCTCATATGACTAACTTGCTAAGAAAAAAGCCTTTAAAAATAAAAAATTTACATTAAGGTAACCCTTATTGAAGAAACAAAAAGGAAATATTTTTGGGTGATGCAATATTTCTCTTACACCTAGGATTCTCCTATATCACTTGTGGTGCTTCTTAGTGAATTAGAGAAACATTACATATCTTTCCAACCATTCATCATGGCATTGATTAAACTAGTTAGTTAGCTCTCAATGGGTGGGCAAACCCTAGGGGCACCCTTGTTTCAGTCATGGAGTATCTAGAACAATCATGCCCACCATGCACCAAAGTGTCTCCAAGATGCACTAAGCACTTTTCAACTACCATCTTGTAATGGTCATATCTTGGAGCTCATGAGGGCTATAGAAAAACTATTAGATGGTACAAGACCATTTTGATGAACCCTACATTAAATTTTCTCATTTCTAAGAGAATCCAAATGGTTTTGATTTGGCACAACATTCTTGTTTGATACTAAAACTTGTAGTGCTTCTTTGTAAATTGTATCAACATTGCATATCTTTCCAACTATTCATCATGGCATTGATTTGACCATTTTTTTAGGTTTATATTTGGTGGTGAACCCTATGGACACCCTTTTTTTGGTTGCAATGTCTAGACTAATTATGCCCACTATGTAATGAAGTGTCTCTAAGGTGCACTAAGCATTTTTTAGCTATCATCTTGTAATTGTTATATCTCAAAGCCTGTGAGGGCTATAAATAAATTATTAGATGGTAGAAGACCATGTCGATGAACTCTACAATATCCTATCTTAGTTCTAAGAGATTCCAAATGGATTTGATTTGGCACAAAATTCTCCCTTGATTCCAAAACTTGCAATGTTGCTAAGTGAATGGTA